>JAVQMF010000050.1:17500000-18750000 GCA_032878935.1 Erythrophleum fordii
CGGAAAATGCGATCACGTGGCGCTTTAAAAAGAGATTTTTAAAGAGCAACTTTGATTCAATTTCCAAGGAAAATGAAAACTGAAGTCAAAATAAAAAATAAGTAGAGTCGGCACCAAAATTTTAATTTTTGACAAGATAAAATTTTGGAAAAGCCTTTTCATTTTGAAAAATAAGAAAAATGGTCTGCGAATCAAAAAATAGGTTCGAGAGTCGATTGTGAGTAGGGAAGATATTAGACACCCCCACTACACCCGTTACTAAGAACGGTTACCCTAAGTTAGTCGTGCACAATCAATATGACCTTTAACATATTTTAATTCTCCTAACAAATTATATAAGAAATAAAAATAAAAGAAATGAAATTAAAAATGAAAAAGAAGAAAGGAATTAAAGAAACAAAATTAGAAAAAAAAATAAAATAAAAGAAAAAAAATTAAGAAAATGAAAATTAAACATAAAATTTTATTTACAAGGGCGAACTTGACATAGGATGAAAGCCTAGGGCCTACATACCCCTTAAAGAGATTAAAGTCCATGTAGTTCGAATAGAGATAATGGGTTTGTTTGTTTTTTTTAGATTTCTTTAGGTTTTGTAGTTTTTTGTTTTTATCTATGTCTTTTTGTTTTTTAATTTTGTTTAATTTATTGTTTTTATCTTTGTTTTTACTTCTTTTTTTTTTTTTTGAAAGACAAAGGAAATAAAAATTACTTTATCCTTTAACAAATAAAATGATTTTGAAATTGGTTAATGTATTTTAATTTGCTAAAGGTTAATTTGATTTTTATCTTTCTCGCCTTTCCAATTTTTCCTTTTTTTTTTTTATTTTGTTTGGTTTTATTATTTTTGGGTTCCCTTTTGTTTCGATTTTTGTTTTGATTATGTTTAAGGTCGAAAGGGAAAGAAAATAAAAATCATTTAGATCATTACAATTAAAATGATTTTGAAGTTGGTTTGGGCGTTTCAATTCGCAAAGTCTAGATTACTCCCACTACTCAACCCTTTTTCCATTTTAATCTTTTGATCCTTATTATATATCTTTGTTTGTTTTATTGCTTTTTTTTATCATTTATTTTATATCTTTTCTCACTTTCTTACTATCATTTTTCCCCCTTTCTTTTTATTGAGTTAAATTTTTTTATAATTTATTGGATTTTTAGCGATTATATATTCCTATTAAAGAAATCTGCATAAGTATGAAAAATTGGTTTATTTCTCTTTTTTTTTTGTTTAGTTGTTTTGGCCTTTTTAATTAATTAATTTTTGTTTTAGGTTTCTTCATTATTTTATTTAAGTTAACAAAGGGTGTTTTTTTTTTATTTCCATTTCAGTTTGATTTCTGATTTTAGTTTTTTTTTTGTGACATTTCCACTTAACTGTAAAAATCTTAAGTCATATGTTTTTTTTTATCTTCTTTTGGTTTTGCCAAACTTGTGAGAAGGAAGAAAACTGAATTTTTCTTTTGAAAATAAAACTTTTTGCTATTTATAGAGAAAAACTCATTTTTTTTCTTCTTTTTTTATTTTTTTTCGTGTTTTTTTTCATTTTGTTGTTTCTTTCGGTATTTTTTTTTTTTAAAGAATGCTCTTCACCTTTTTTTTTAAAAAAAGCTTTTCTCTTCTTGAAAACCCTCTTCTTTATACTCTTTTATTACACTCCCTTGAAACCAAGACTGACTTGATACGAGCCATGGGAACTCGAAACCAAGAGCTTACCTCAAATTCTTTTTACCCTTTCTTTCTTCTCTTTTTTTCTTCTTCTTTTTTTTTTACTTTCTTTATTTTATCATAAACCTAATTTTGAAATTTTGTTCCCTTTTTCTTTGAAATTCATCCTCATTTTTTAAAAAAAACAAAACCAAGTTACGCGCAGGCTATTGAAACCTCAAAACTATTAGCAGGTGAACAAGAAAATCCGATAAGTACCAAGGAGACTTATTATCCCACATGGTTTCTTGGATGACCCTATATGTCTGAGGGGATAAAAGAAATCCCACACAACAATTCTAGAAGAGAAAGGATAATAAAGAAAAAGGAAACAAAACAAAATAAAACAAAGTAAGCAAAACCAAAAAAAAAAAAGGAATGAAATAAAAATGACCAAATGGTGGCATGAATAGATAGATAATTGGTGCTTATGTGCCTCGAATATCTATTGTTATTCTAGACGCATCTTGCATCATGCGAATGGAAAGCGATGAATCAGAGGTACTCTTTTTCATCCCTTGAATCCTTCATCTAGAAATAAATCAAATATCCTACCTAACCAGTACATAAAACATCCATATTGAACAAAAAGGGGTCCTGTAGGAATTGGCAACAATGCTAATAACGGATTAAACATTCAAAATACCAACTAAAGATACCAATTAAACATTCCCCGAAAGCCATTCATGCCAAACACCAGCTTCGAAACATACAACCCTTTGTCACAAAACCATAGCAGGGGGGAAATCTAAATAGATCCAGCAACAGTTTATACAATCAAATGCAAAAGCTTAACTCAGATTTCTCTCAGGCATTCCGTCAAACACCTACTGAGCATACCTCCAAATATACAATGAACATAGTATTTCAAATTCCAGCTTTTCCATTTCAATTCTACATCATCAGTGATCACAGACAGAGCAGACAATCCCAGTGGCTTACCTGTACGGATGGTGATTGAAGGATGAATGCTTCGGTTCCCTGTTGTTCTCCAACCTCTCTCACTCTCTCTGTTCCTCTTCTCCAAATCCGAAGACTTCTCTCGCCTCGATTGTTCAAACCCGGTGTCTCCCAAATTTTTCAGTCTCCCTTCCCCTGATTCTCCTCGACTTGAATCCGAAAAATCGTCCTCCCTCCCTTTCTTTCTGCTTCGATTTCTCTTAAATCGCTGGAACCTCCCCTGTTCTCTCTCTGCCTCCCTTTTTCGCCTTCGTCCTCTCCCCTCTCAAATCCCGAAAGCTCTCTCTCCCCCTCTGATCCTCTCCTCGATTCCAATCCTCTTCTCTCCTTTGTACCCAAGGCTTGCCTCTGCCTCTCTCGATTTTGCTGGTGTTAAGAGGGACCTGAGGAGAAGTCCATGCCTCGAGCTGGTTGCCACAGATCACCTGAGACGATGGCTTTCCTCTTTCATTCTTGCTCTGCATCTGCCTTCCACGCACGTTTTTTTTGGTATCTCCATTTTGGTGCTTCCTTCTGCACTTGCTTTTCTGTTTCTTGCTTATGGCAGAGGCTAAAACTGATGAAGGGACTTGGGGTCTGGGAACGTGTCTTGGGTCAAAATGCAGACCCAATATTTTGGCTCTTCCTTTTTCATTTTATCATCGTTTTTTTTTTGTTTTAATTATTCTTTTTAGTTTTTTTTATTTATTTACATCATTTTTCATTTTTTATTTTTAATGTTGGGCCCTCTGAAACTTAGATATTGGACTTTTTGTGCTTTCCTTTATTGCATTGGGTCAGTAGGCTTAGCTCAGTTAAACTGGAACTATTTTAATTAACTTTTCCCATCTTTGATTGATTCTTTTTCATGTACTTGGAATTTTTTCATTTTGTTAATTTGCTTTTGGCCTTTTTCTCTTTTTTATTTTTATTTTGGAGATTGAGCTATTCAAATTTAAATTCCCTACGCTCTTGAAATTTGGGAAAAGAGAAATGGGTATGTTATTTATTTATTTATTTATTTATTATTATTATTTTACTTTACTCTTTTTTTTATTATTTTTATTTTTTAAACTTTTGCCTCTTAAAGATTTTTTTTAATATTTTAAAATTTTGACTTTAGTATTATTTTTAGAGCCTGTTTAGACAAAATATGGTGTTCACAAAGAGAGCATTATAATTTTAAGAAATACTTGAAAAGTAAAAAGTATGAATAATGTCAATATGTGAATTATAACAATAACTGTAGATAGTGGGTCAAAGCATGCAAGAAATGCAAGGGAAATGGATCGTTCTAGCAGATTACAAGATATGGGATCCACATACATGTTTGTCTTCAACCTTAGCACAAAATCATTCGAAGTTAGATTCCCATATTATCTCATCATATATCATGACAATGGTGATTGAGACACCCAATATTCTAATTAGCCAAATAATCAAGTGAATGAAGAGTTTGTTCGGTAATACTATCTCTTATAGAAAAGCGTGGAGAGTAAAACATAAAGTCGTCGCTATTACTTTTTGTCACACCATCACCATTTATAAGCCTTTATATACTAAAGAAAAGACCTTGTACTCTGGCCAAAGACCTTGTCGACAAGATCTTCTTGTCTACAAGATGTGGTTTCAACCTTAGAATTCCTTTGATTTAATGCCAAATCAATTGTAGTATTTTTGTTTAAATAGAAAAATTACCACATGGGGCATAAAACAATCCTCATAATGGATTTCCATGCTTTTGGTGAGGGAATTAATTACTTTCAAAGGGCAAATTTATTCCATCTTGCCCATATGGCCCATTTAAACCTTCCTTAATTTATTTCCATCCATGGCATACTTAAAGATATCATAAACAACTCAATTCGAAGCTTACAACATGGATCAAAAACCATTTCCCTTAAATTGAAACCCAAAAACCAGAAAAATCTCACTTTTGCACTTGGGTTCCAATGGCAATTTTCTATTAGCAACTTTGAAAAATTATAACTAATTCTAAAAAAATTAAAATCAAGCAAACCATAGTTTTCTAGAAAGCTATGAATGTTAATTTTATATTAAAAATAATTTCAAGCCACGAAAATATCATTTGGATTATGTTTGATAATAGAAAAATGGCAAAGGTCAGACTGTCCAGAGTTTATAATACAACTTACTAATATAAACTTTAAAAATGCATAACTAAATCCACAAAAATCCAATTTGGGCAAACTATATCAATTTGGAAAGCTACAGATATTAAATAGAAGAAAAAAAATAAGTTTATACCAGTTCAGATGCATTTAGACCTTGAAAATTGATAGAATAGTAACCAAGATTGATCTGTACTACTGTCACTAATTTGAAACTTCAAAAATTCATATCTCCTTTTACAGACATCCAATTGAGATGCTTCTAGTTTTTATAGGTCACTTTGAATGTCTAATTTATGCTTATAAAATTTTATAGCCATTGGATATCATTTGGCTCATGAATGACAAAGGTAAATTTTGGATCATGTGAACAGTGCTACTATCAAATTGTGAAATTTTAGCCAACTTTGGAAATTCGCCAAAAATTTTATATAACTCTAAATAATACCTATATGTATACCAAGTTTCAGACTAAGAAGAGGTCATTTGATCAAATCTTGATATAGCTTTGGAATATGGTCATTTTAAAACTACAAAGGGGTCAAAAGTAGTCCATATGGCTTCCTACATATTCTAGCACACCTTGGGCAAGTTTGAAAGCACAAATATACCCTATAGGAATTGCTCAAGTGGTCCAAACTATCATACATCTCAAACTCACTATGCTATAGGCAAGAATACACATTTACAAGCAAGCCATCAAGTACCCAAAGTTCATTATCTCATTGATTTGGTTCCAAATCTGATACATACACTACATATACATGCTTTTACACTTGCTCAAATATTTACATCTTAATAATTATATGTAAATACAAACTATGAGAATTCTTTATATCAAAACCTACATCAATGGCAAAATGTGGTTACTCAAGTTCCTTGGCTTTCACTTTGGCCTTCTTGAACTCTACCTAGGCATATTGAAGTAGGAAAGGGAAGGAGGTGAGGTTTATGAAATCTCAATAGCTCATACATCCTTTCAAACAAGTAACCAAGGCATGTAATCATGTCACAAGATATAAGCATGTCACAAGCACTTTCTAAAGGCATTTCATTCACAATTTCCATGCCATAGCAACACATCAAGTTAAAGGGGATGCTCAAGGGATTTTTGGTCTAACCTCACCCTATTTCTTAAAACTTTTGGATTAGTTTTACCCTTGGTCTAGGGGCTTTTGAATTAGTCTCACTCATCCAAAAGAATTTTAGCCTTGTCTCACCCATTCCAAAGGACTTTTAGCTTTACTTCACCCATCACAAGGGACCCATAGAGCACAATTTCACAATCAAATGCCACTTAAGAGATATAATGGTACCATAGAAGTCAATTAATAGCATATGGAATTTCTTAAGATTCAAACACATATATATGCATCAAATGACATTCATACAACCATATTGTACACAAGAAAGGAATGGAGAGCTACCTTGGCAATTCAACACAAGCTTCCCTCTTAGTTATTTCTTTCCTTTTTCAGTTTCACACCCATAACCAGATAGAGCTTGTTCTCTTTCGCCTAGACACAACAAATAGCATTTCATTACTCCCTTGAAGTAAGCTAAAGCATTAAACACACATTTAAGAAGCATACTTTGCCCATTGGTTACATAATAGCTCTATTAATGGCCTAATGAAGCAACTACCATAATTTAAGTTTTTAGTTCTCTTCTCTTTCTATATCTAGGCCTCTTGACTTCATTTGAATTCCTTAGAGCCATCACACTCTCATTTCTAAGAGTCTAGATATAATTGCTTTCTAAGGCTACATTATGGAATCTATTGCCTCATCTTTCAATCTATGGCTTTTAAATTCTTTCTAAGGCTGCCTCCCATCTTCTTCCATCACATAAAGTCCCAAACCAAACTTAGAACAAATTAAAACATTCTCTACCCCTAACATTCAAGCTTGGCCAAGACATGCAAAGGAAATGGAGCCCATAGACTTTGCAAATTTTTCTTGATGGGAGAGGCACTTAGGAGGCTTCCTAAGGGTCTTAGAAATTCAAACAAACACTCATATATGCTAGAAAATTCATGAATCAAATCAGTTTTAACAAAGTGTTCAAGAATCCTTAACTCCTCATTCTTGAATTTTACTAGCTCTCCATTGCATTTCTTTACATTTCCTTAGTTCCCATGGCCTAATTCATAGGTTTCTTATTAGTTTTAGGTCAGAACTTTCTCCCTCTAGGCTATTCTATTTTTTATCGAGACACCACACATAAAGAGCATGAAGAAAGAAGCAAAGATGCAAGGAGATTTCCTTTAATTCCAAGCTTTCCCCAAGAGTCTCTTTCTTTGCTTTAGCTTCCTTTTTGAATTTCTAATCTTTCTCCTATGAACCAAGGCCAAAACAGAACCAATCCATCCATGAAAACCATAGAAAGATAAAGTAAGGAGAGGAGAACAAGATTTTAAGAAGGGAAAGCCATGAAAATCTTTAAAGTTTTATACCTTTCTTAACTTCTTTCTCTTTCTTCTTGGGCTCCCCATATGCGTCCTTCTCTCTAGCTCTCTCCTTTGTTTTAAGTAGCACACGAAGTCAATTATATGGGAGAGAGAAGAGGATGCCTCTTATAATAGAGGAATGGGGAAGAATTTGTTCCACAAAATGACAATTACATCCCTCGTCTTTGGCAATTCTGTTTTAGACTCATTTTAGTTCCTTTTCAAGAACTATCTTTTTCATCATAAAATTTAGATCCTTAGATTTATAAAATACCTTTGGCTCTATTCAAATTAGATTTAAAACTTTACTGAACCCTTCGGTCAAACGTTCAGTCAACTCTTTGCCAAAAACACACACCGAGAGGGTTTTAACCACTATGATGGTTCCCATGGATTTTGGCCCCTCTGAGAATCCTGGGAAACTCATTTTTTCTATTTAAAGATCTCTCCTTTAGGTTTTCTAAAACTTGCCCAAAATTCTGATTTTGCCACTGCCTTTCGTATCTTCCTGTTTGGCCGTTTTGGCTCCGATTTTAGGCTATCCTGAGACTCTAATCCACATTTTTAGATGTTCTAATTAATATTCAAATCTCAATTAGCCTCAATCCACTTTACTTTGGGGTCCTCATTCATTGATCAACTGATTCAGATTTTGATTTCGATTTATCGTAATTTATATTGGCCTTCATTAGGCCCATGACCCCTTGTAATCCATTTATTCCACTATTTAGGAATGATTTAGATTTTCAAATTATAGGATATTATACTTTTGGTAATTGGGAGAGCTTGCATGCCACATTACCCAAGTAAATGGCTGCAGTACAACATTTCATGTCCAATTTGTATGTTGAGTTTGTGATGAAACAATTTTCTCATAGTACCTCTATTAGTGAGCTAGTTTCGATGTTTAAACGCATGTTTTGAGCATTCAAATCTTGCATAGATGCATTTAAGTATCTTAAGCTAATGATTCAAGTCGATTAGACATTCTTCTATGATAAATATAAAGGGACACTATTAATGGCAACGATATAAGATGGTGATCGATATATTATTCCCCTCACCTTTGTTGTTATGGAAGGGGAGACACAATTAGTATGGACATGGTTCTTGTATAACTTGCATAGGTGAATGGTACCTGAACAATGTGGTATTTATTTAATACGAGATAGATATCCATTAATTCTATCTGTCGTTACTAATCCACAGACTAGTTGGTAGCCACCATATAGGTATTATATTTTTTATCTTTGTCATATGGTAAGTAACATCCACACTCATTATAGATATTCTAATTTAAAGTAAAAGTTAAAAAACATTAGTATGTTTATCCTTTCTAGTTGGTTATATGTGTCATAAATGATTAATAACTAATAACAAAACCATTTATCATATTATATAAGTTATGCATATGAGTGTTAGTATGTTGATAAGAAGTTAGCTGAGATAGTGGCCACACATGAGGAGGCAACCAAATGGATTGAAAAAATTCCCAAAGAACAATGGACTTATGCATATGATGTGGAAGGCTGATGATATGGCCAAATGACAATGAATCTGACAGAGTGCGTGATGGCTTCTTAAAAGAGGTCAGGTCCTTGCCTATATTAGGAATAGTAGAAATAATATATTGTCAAGTCAGCTAGTATTTCATATAATGTGCTCAACAAATCAATGCTTAAATGGTAGTAGGTTAGGTTTATTCTTAAGCCCTGATAAAGAGGATAGTAGTAAATGTGTAGTACTCTCATTTATGTATTGTGTGGATCTTTAATTGAGAAGTTACGTTATTTGAGGTCGAGGCACCATATAACCCAATAAATCACCAATACAGTCCTTGTTGCAAGGTTTACTTAACCAAGTGCATATGTGATTGTGGTGAATTTCAAATAGAGAAATACCCTTATTAGCATGATCTCGCGACATGTGCAGTAGCGGCTCTTAAGCCATTTTAGCTTGTGGATCCTATATTTTGTCTAGACACAATGCATAATGCATATAACAATATGTTCCAGCCTATTTGAGGATAAGAATATTAGCCACAACTAAGTGGTCCAAAATTAATCTTTAATCCATTAATACGTTGACTCTATTTATTACTCATTATTTGCCTAATATGTTTGTTCATTGTAACAGATAGAAAAATGTTAGATAACTTTCATGCTTGAGTATTAGAGCCCTATAGTTATACAAAGCATTGCTAGATGCAATAAGAGATATTAAGGTATGTGCTTAACTTTAACTTATGATGTGCATCATTTTTTTTACTATTTACTATTTACCTACTAATCTATTTAATTTTTTTCACAAATTATATGGTGCCCATACTAACCATAGGCGATACGAGAATTAATTTAGGAATATTGTTTGGCTTCCCCAAACATTTGGATTGCATTTGTGCCACTCATATACTTTTGGATCATAAAGTGGCACCATTCAGATCATGTCATGACAATTTGGTCGTTATTAGCCAATTCTTTTAGAGCTAGTCAAATTGGACTCCTTTTATAATTTATAGTTTCGAGGAAGAATCTAAACTAAATGGGTGTCTAAATAGAGCATTTTCATCCAATAATGGTATGGATGGTGAGATACTATAACTCAGTCTTCTATCACTGAAGAACTCTTTGATCGCATGTTTGAGTACATGTAATGATACTGGCAATGCACGCGTCAATAGATCCAGAGGTCAAGTGCTACTACTGGATATCTGGTATAGTTTTTTATAGTTTATCAACTTTATCATCATTATCTTTTAAATTTATTGCATGTCAATATTTAATTTATCATTTTTATTTTGTTAGGCTGATTTAGAAAGGGGTTTTATAAGATGTATTTACAGGATCCTTTGCTTAAGAATTTTTGTGAAATCGTTGGCCGAGACTCTAGCAATATATTATGTGCTCTCGATAAGCAGTGATTTTCATTATTTTTTCAACTAGTTGACCAAAAATTGAATCTTCTTAGGCCTCAAATTCCAACATGTCCTCTAGGAAAGAGATGCCAAGGTTACCTATCAATCCAGCAACCTACTATTGGAAGAAATAGCTAACAACAACAGGGGCCAATGCAACAGGACATTCTTGGTGTATCTTCGTACATTTTGACCCTAGTCTAATAAGATACTAACATGCTTGATCCTATTTATTCAATACCACCAAACTAATTTAGTGATATTGGTAGAGCAAGCCCCTCTTCTTGCATGTAGTCCTTACCTTTGTCTTCTTTTGACACCCTTCAACAGATGTTTGGCTCTTTTAGATCATTTAGTGAGTTTTGATTTGATACATCTGCGTTCAATACTATGTACACTAGTTGCTCTTTTGAGTTTGGAAGATCGTCGCAATTAGGATTTATGACACTGCATGAATCGATTCTTCCAACTCAGTCCCCATCTATAGATTTAAACATGAATCTCACAATATAAGAGTAACAAGAACTAGAATAATCAAGGCAACAACGATCATGGCATGAAAGAAGAAAACCTCATTCTGGCATGAGAAATCATTTATTATAAATATGTTAACAATATTTATAGTGATATAATTTTTTTTATCAAATCTTACAAAATTTCTTTATTTATTTATTGTTTTCAATTTTATTTTTTTAAGGTATTTTTGTTTTCTATTTAATTTTCTCCTATATTTAAAAAAATTAAATAAATTTAAAATTTGAAAAGAATATTGAGAAAATATTAAGTTCATTTAATTAAACAATTATTAAGTTAATTTAATGGAACAAATATTTAATTAAACTAAAATTTAATAAAACAAATATTTACTAAAAATAATAAATAAATATTAAGTTATTCTATTAACTTAAAATATAATAAAATTATTTATTATATTAATAAAAAATTATACAATTTTTTTATTTTTTAAATTTTTATTCCTTGGTATTTATTTATTGTCATTTTCTATTTAATTTTTTCTTACATTAAAAATTTTTCCTAACATTTACAAATCTTAAATAAATTTTGAAAAAATGCTTAATAAATATTAAGTTAATTTAATTAAACTAACATTAAGTTAATTTAATGAAACAAATATTTAACAAAAAATTTAATAATACAAAATATTAAATTCTTTTAATAAATCAAATATTTAATAAAAAATGTTAAATAAATATTAAGTTATTATATAAATTTAAAATTAAAAAAATTATTAAAGGAAATCAAATTGATGAAAAAATTATTAAAGGGAATTTGGATTCCATTAATCCGAATTCCCTCTCAAATATATATAAAAAAAAGACTAAATTTGGGTGCCAACGTTCTGAATTTAAAGCTTTTGTTTCCTTTTTATCACTATTCCAATGCTATGTTCTAAAAGGTCATTCTCAATTTTCTATGGTTACTTTTGCATTTAGTATTATTTTAATGAATAAAATTGCTTAAACAAATAAATCTTCTCATTTTATTATTATTCAATAGAAATTTATCTCATTATATTATAACAAAAAAAATTAAAATTGGAAGAAAATCTTAAAATGTATTCAAATTCCAAATTAAAAAATAAAAATTTTTAATTAAAAAAAATTGATAGAATTCGGATGCATAATCCGAATTCCATTAAAATTAAAAAAAATAAAATTCCCAAAATATAAAAAAGTAAAATAAAAATTAGATGGACTTTTTTATTACCTCTTAGTAAATGCTTTTTGCACTATTACTTTTCTATTATTCCAATAAAGATGTATTATTTCTTGGCAAAGTACCCTTTCGTTTGGTATGATGGTAAAACGAAAGGAAATCAATTATATGTGTAGAAGTAGGAAAATATAGCAGAAAGAGAATTAATCAATGGTAACGTTTTTTTTAGCATTATAGTATGAGAAGAGAAAAAATTTTTGGAGCTAAAATTTGATAAAATCTATAACGCCTCTATGATACAAAGTAAAATAGAATCTTTGCGGAGAAAGTTAGGTACGAATCAAATTGAAATAGATATTTTATTAATTAAATGTAAAAAACATATTCAATAGATAAAGAAACATTTGAATTCTATTTACTTAACGTATTATATTTTTAATTTATATATTTTTTAAATCAAATAATTTTTAGATATTATTTTTAATTATCATGTAATATTTTTACTTTTTTTTTTACAAGAGGGATCTTAAGGTTAAGAAAAAAATTATTATTTTATTAATTTTTTAATTAATTATAAAGCTAAAAAGATTATTACTTTATTATATTTTAATTAATTGCAAAGCCAAAACATTATTATTTTAATAATTTTTCAATTAATTGTGAAGTCAAAAGATTTTTTTAATAACATTATTTTAGTCATTTATTATAACTTACATTTCATTTTTATATTATTTTCATCCTACCAAATTGATAAATGGAAAGGGATTCCTTTTTTCTTTTCATGTTATACCAAATGCAATTTTGTCATTCTCTCCCATTACAATAAAGAAGGCAATTTTCAAAGAGCCAACCAAAAAAAAAAAAAAATTCGCTTTTCACAAATTTTAAATTTACGTAACTTTAAAAATAGTGCAATATTAAATATTAAATTTTGATTAAAATATAAAAATTAAATTTAACTTGCAAATGAAATTGAGTCAGCAATAAAAAATGAAAAATAATAATATTTAATATTAAAAATAATAAATTATATAATCAATAATTAAAAAAATTAAACTTAAAAAAAAAAGTGATTAAATCAATCAAAATTGATCCAATTAACTGTTAATTGGAATTATTATGACTAACAATCAGTCACACTGTGGCAATGCATATTGCCATAATGCATTGCAATATATATATATATATATATATATATAAAATTTAAATAGATTAATAAATACTAAATTCACAGATATTAAAATAATATATGCAAAATATTAAAATAAATAGTTAGTTTTATTATATTAAAATAATAATTTATAAACATAAATAATTAATAAAAATAAGAAATTATAATTATATATTAAATAAAAAAATTATATGTTAATTATAATTACATATAAAATTCCATTCTTACATTGTTTTTTTAATTTAGGGACATTTTAGTCATTTGTTATCACTTACTCTCTATTTTATCACTATTTCTATTCTATCAAACAAAAAAGGAAGAAAGAAAGGCATTCCCTTTTTTATTTTTATCATACCAAATGCAATTAATTCAGTTACATTCCATTTAGTATTCATTTTTTATTTCTATTAAAGAAAATTCTGTATACCAAACAAGGCATTAACCCTCATCTCTTCTTCTTTTCATATTCCTTTTCTAAATCCTAAACCCTAAACATTACATTGCTAGTTTAAACCCATTGAAGCTCTACTTAAGGGAGAAAAATTTTGAAACTCCAAAACATGGATGAAAGGATAATCAACTTTTCATATTTTTATATATAATTTTTTTCTCATAGATGTACTTTTAAAATTCAAATATGATTATGTATTCAAAACTTCCTAACCTAACCTAAAAATATTGGAAAGAAGAACTAAATTAACCAAATTATTAACTAAGCAATTGTGTATATTATAATCCACCTATACCAAATTAAAGAAAATACATCATATGAAGTTATAGATAAACATGAAAGGCTCCAAACCTAGGCTTTTTGACCCTAACACAACAAGGAAAATTATAAATTCTTCCCATACATAGTTGCAATTCTTTATTCCCGATGTACATCACGTAATTTTTTTTAATAAATAAGAGGGTCACCCATATAAATTAAAAAAAAAAATTCATTTAGGTCACAATTGCCTTGAAACCATGATCCATATAAATGTTAAAAAAAAAAAATTCAATGAGGAAAGATAGTTTAGAGTAGAATTTTTAGTAGGCAATATTAAAGTAATATAATGATGATATTGTGTGAAAGAGGGCATATGCTATATAATAAAGAAAGGAAAACAACAAAAGAATGTGACTTCCCCATATCATTTCAAAATTGATCTAACTGATAGCCCTTACCATTGACTTACCATTTACAATTTTTTTTCAATTTGAAAAATATAAAAATTTTTGCAATATCATAAATATGTTTTTTAAAATGTAATAATTTAATGTTCCTTAAAGTGGTTAGTTGTGCTAATTTAATAAATTTATAGGTTTAAAATTATAAAAAAATGGAAGATATTTTAGGAAAATAAAGGCTAAGTACTTTTAAAAAATGTGAAAGAATTTAAGTATGATAAAAATATTAAAAAAATTAATTATTTAAGAAAAATGTAGGATTATTATTTAAGAAAAATTAAATACTAATTCTTTTAATCTTGATAAAATGATGCAAGAAAAATAAATTTTTCTTTAAAAAGTAAATTTTAATTTCCTTAAAACTTGATAATTAATAAGAATTTTTTAAAATGTGATGAACAATTAAGTATACTTATTAATTATTGTTAAACTCAATATTAAAGTAATAAAAATTTTAATTAAAATATGTACAAAAAATTATAATAAATTAAAATTATTATTTCATCTTATGCCTAGTTATAATTTAGTTCCTTGACTATAATATAAATTTTTTTCATTGTTGAGTTAAAATTTTTTATTTTTAAAAGTGAGGATACAATTAGAAATATTTTTTTATTTTAATATATAAAGGGGTCATGGGTGGCTCCCACTTTTAAAAATAAAAAATTTTAACTCAATAATGAAAAAAATTTATATTATAGTTAGGGAACTAAATTATAACTAAACATAGGATGAAATAATAATTTTAGTTTATTATAATTTTTTTGTACATATTTCAATTAAATTTTTTATTATTTTAATATTGCTTTAACAATAATTAATAAGTATACTTAATTGTTCATCATATTTTTTAAAACTCTTATTAATTATCAAGTTTTAAGGAAATTAAAATTTATTTTTTAAAGAAAATTTTATTCTTCTTGCATCATTTTATCAAGATTAAAAGAATTAGTATTTAATTTTTCTTAAATAAAAATCCTACATTTTTCTTAAATAATTAAATTTTTAAATATTTTTATCATACTTAAATTCTTTCACCTTTTTTGAAAAATACTTAGCCTTTATTTTCCTAAAATATCTTCCATTTTTTTATAATTTTCAACCTATAAATTTATTAAAAAGCACAACTAATCACTTTAAGGAACATTAAATTATTACATTTTAAAAAATATATTTATGATATTGTAAAAAATTTTATATTTTTCAAATTTAAAAAAAAATGTAAATGGCAAAGGGTATTAATTAGATCAATTTTAAAGTGATAAGGAGAAGTTACGTGAATGTTGATTAAACCCTCTTCGTCTTGCAAATAAGCTTTCCCTTTTGCTGTATTTTTTTCTTTATTATATAGCATATACCCTCCTTCACACAATATCATTATATTACTTTAATATTGCCTACTAAAAATTTCACTCTAACCTATCTTTCCACGTTGAATTTTTTTTTTTTTTTTGCAATTTATATGGGTTGCAGTTCAAAATGAATTTTTTTAAAATTTATATTTAGAACCATGATCCTCTTATTTATTAAAAAAAATTGCATGATGTATCTCAGGAATAAAGAATTACGGCTGTGTATGGGGATAATTTATAATTTTTCCCATTGTGTCAGGGTCAAAACCTAATTTAGGTTTTGTTAAACAAGAACTCAAAGATAAAAAAATTAGCTAATCCTAACAAGTTGGTCTAATAATTAAAGAAGTTTTTCTTTACTACTTAAATATAAATATTAGAACCAATATTTTAAGAGAATTCATTCTCTTTTATGGGCAAAACTAATATAAGAATACAACTCTAAAATCATAAAAAAAAATTAATTTCATTAGGTTTTGTATCTAAAAACAACACATAACTATAATCACTTGTCATATTTGCCATTGTTGTAGGGATCACAGGTGGTAATTGTTATCAATGTGTATTACGACTTCATTTCCCTCATCTCTACAAGTGCTGCCTTAATTATGCTTATACTATTGGCATTGTATGTCTTTAGCACCAAGTCCAGTGCTAGCCTCATCTACATATCTGCATTGACCTATTCTTTATATGGAGGCAACAAAAGATTAGACCCACACTATAATGGTGAGACTCATCAATATAAGACAATGTTCATTTCTTACCCGAATATTGTATCGGCCATGCTAGTCACACATAGTCATCCAATTGCATATCTAAACACCACAATCATTCCTATCTGAATCAACCAACAATAAACAACATGTGATTGTCTTGTATATCCAATCATTGTAGTGTCTATATAAAGCAAATACAACTTACGATCCATTTCATTGTCTTCTACGTGAAAAATACACCTAAAAGGGATGAATAGGTGCTTTTAATAAAAAAGAATAGTTTTAATGAATATTCGCAAATCAAAAAAGGAATCAAATCATAGTTAACTAAAATAAAAATATTGACTAAAATTGTAAAAGTAAAGCATGAAAAATAACTTGTAGTTAACTAAAAAAGACAAAAGTAGTTAACGAAAACTTAGATAGTAAATAATAGAGAGATAAAGAATGTAAAAAACAACACCTAAATTATCCTAGTTTAGCACTAAGATCTACATCCAATCCCTTTGAATCTTAAGGGATTTTTTTAAATAAATTTACTAGTACAACAAAGACTTTCAACATAAGATTTCCAAACTCATCTCAAACTAATACAACACTTGGATTTTATACAAGTTTATTTAAAAATTTTCTTATACAAGGGTTTTACACAATCTCACTTTAAATTCACTTTCTTTACACTTAAGAAATATTTAAAAAATAAATTAAGAGTTTATAAACCCTTATGAAGGGAATACAATGAAAGGCTTATAGAGTGCTCTTTTAGTAAGATCAACCGGAGACTAAGCTCAAACAAGACAAGATGAAAAGAATGAGATGATATATTTTCTTTAGTATACTTTTATGTATTTCTCTATACTCACTTTTCTCTTCATGCTTTCTTTTTTTTTTTTTTTTTGTAGGAAATCTTCAAATTAGATGTTGATAAAGCTAGCCATTTTAGTACTTTTTTCATCTTGCAAACTTTTAATGCTACCTTTTTTATTTACTTCTTCTTCTTCTTTTTCTTCTGCTATAAAGTAACAACCAGAGAGATGGACAAAATTTGTTCGCAACCTTTTCTAAAGCCATGAAATAAAGAGACATTGAGAGAGAGCATAGCTAGGGGTGCAACTCCAACTAGCTTTTGGCTCATAGGTTCAATGTTTAAACTTTTTTATTTTTTCTTCTTTTTTCTATTACAGATTCTCACCAAGAGAGTTAAAGATGAAGAACAAAGTATTTTAATTCCATAAATGCATTTAATGCTCTGCATGAGTAGATAGAAAGCAACCTTGCAAAATAATGTATTACAAAGCTTTTGTAAAGATGAAAAGATAAAAGGTGCAGAGTGTAGAACTTGCTAAAAGTCTTTTTGACTTTTGATAAGGGAAAATTGCTTTCTTGGTTGGAAACCAAACTCTCTATATATTATAATATTTTTTCACATGGAAGGGACATAAGGTATAGAACCTTTTGTACACATTCAGAAAACCTTTTTTTTTAATAACTTTAAGAGAAGTATATTAGTTCATTCTTGTTCTCTCTTTATGCTTTCTCACCGCGTTAAGCTTATTTTATCTTTTGTGTGATGACTAAACAAATTTAAATCAAATGGGCTTTAGACAAGATTGATCCATTTGATTTTATTAGACTTTGTGACACCATAATTTATTAGCCTCCATTGACTTTTACTTATGCTTGACTTCATTTTAAGAGCTTGATTTAGCACTTTCACATGAAAAAATAATATATTTAATGAATAAATTTGCATTACGTAGGGCTTGTAATTTTCATTTCATACCATGTGGGCTATACGAACTCACCATTAACATCCTCTACCCATAATGCATCTATACAAGTCATAGGTACCATAAAACATCATACCAATTTGGAGTAAGAAGCCATACACCAGAAAATAAGGAGTTTGCCTTAGGTTTAATTTTCTAGATTTCCATCATCAACTTTGAAAAATTTTAATTAATTCTAGAAAAATCAAAATTAAGCAAATAATAGTTTTCTGGAAATCCTTGAATGTCAACTATAAGTTAAAAATCATTCTAGGCCATGAAAATGCTAGCTGGACCACGATTGACAATAGAATAACACCAAAGGTCTAGCTGCCTAGGTTTGCTATCACAGGTTACTGATATAAATTTAAAAAATTCATAATTAATTTAAAAAAAATCAAAACCCAACAAATCATACCATTCTAGAAAGCTATAAATGTTAACTAGAGGCTACAAATAACTCTAGACCAAAAAAGAAGTGTTTAGCCTATGAAAACTAATGGAATAATAATAAATATCTAGCTACATCCCTAATACTAATATGAAATTTCAAAAATTTAGTTCTCCTTCTACAAACCTCCAGTTAAGGCGATCTTAATGGCCATAAAAAGCTTATTATGTATAATTTATACCTGTAAAATTTCATAGCTATTGGACACCATTTGACCCACGGATGACATAGGTAAAAGAATTGACCATATGAATAGTACATATATCAAATTTATCAAATTTTGCAAATTTTGAAAAATTATAAAAAAATTATTTAGAGCTCTAAATTAGGTGTTCTTTAGCTCTGTGAAAAGCTCTAGATAAGGCTTATATGCATGCCAAAATTCATGCCAAGATTAGCTCATTAGATTAGATTTTGATGCAGCTCAAGAATATAGCAATTTTAGTACCATACAAGGGTCAAACTTATTCCAAATAGTCTCCTAACCACTCTACCGCAACTTGAGCACATTTTAAAGCATAAACATAGGATATATAAGCTTTCCAAATGGTCCAAACCATCATACACCTTAACCTCACTATACCATATGCATAATTACACATTCAAGAATGGGCTCTCAAGTGGCCAAATCACATTGTCTCATTCATTTGTCTTCAACTTTGGTTCATACACTATATTTACATACTTTTACATTTGCTCAATGGCTTACATCTCAAAAATAGTTTATACATACAAACTTTGACATTTAATTATATCAAAAGTTGCGCTAGTGTTAAAGTATGGCCAATTATACTCCTTGGCTTCCATTTTTGTCTCCTTGAGCACCACTTAGACATGGTAAGATGGGAGAGGGAAGTGGGTGAGATTTAAAGAATCTTAATAACTTAAACACCCATTCAAGTAAGCAATCAAGGCATATAATTATATTAAGGAATACAAGTATGCATCCAACATAAACAAGAATCATTCAATTCATAATTTCCATGCCATAGCAACATGTCAACGCTAAAAACAAATTCTAGGGACTTTTGGTTTAACCTCATCCCATTTTTGGGACTTTTGAATTAGCTTCACTTTTGGTCTAGGGACTTTTAACTTAGCTTCACTCATCTTTGAGACTTTTGGCCTTGTCTCACCCATTTTTAGGGACTTTTGGCTTTACCTCATCTATTTCAAAGGATTTTTAGCACAACCTCACCCTTAAAGAACAATTCACATTACAAAAGCCAATTAAGAAAACATAATGGTACCATAGCAAGAAAATAACATCAATGGCATGTCTTATAATCCAAATACACATACAAGCATCTAATGACATTCATCTAACTAAGAAGGTGTAACGTCTGATTTTTTGTAAAATACTAAAATGAGTTAGTTTTCAAAGTAAGTCTTCTGAGATGAGTGATTCAAGGCCAAATAAAATTTGGATAAAATTTTAAATAATAGAAAATAAGGATTTGAGTTTTGAGTTACCGAGAAACCGGAGTTGGAGTGATTCGAAAAATTTGCCAAAAGGCCAGTGGTATGTTCATAAATAAGTGCAATTTTAGAAAAGTACCTAGGAAGACTTTTTAAATGAAAATTTTGAGTTGCCCAAGGTTCTTAGAGGCCCCAAAAATCATGGGAAGCCCCGGGACCGGTAAAGCCCCTCCGATGTACTCTTTCCGACGTTAGTTGACCTGAACTTTGATCGATTCGTTCGAAAAGGTTTCAGCTCCAATTTGAGTGATTCTAAAGCCATTTTTCTTAATTGAGAACTTAAATTTTATAATGGAAAAGACAGTTCTTAAAAAGGAGCTAAAACGAAGCTAAAATGAAAATGCCAAGATGAAAGGGCAAAATGGGAATTTTTATAATTATTTTGTTCTTGAAGCTCCTCATAAAAACATCCCCATCTGCCTTCCCTCTTTACTAACTTTCTTGTGAACAAAAAATAGAGAGAAGACAAGAACATTTGGGGGCACAAGGGAGGAAGAAGAAGAAGAAGAAAAAAGCCAAGATAAAGGTATGAAATCAATGGACCTTCTTAGCCTTTCCTTTAACAAAGTTGTTCTCCTCCTTCTCCTCTTTCTTTCTACACTTTTGTTAAAGTTTTGGGTCTGTTTTGGGGGCAGAAAAGAAAGGGAAATTTCGAAATTGGAGAGAGCAAGTCAAACAAAGGGAGAAACATCCAAGAAAGACAAGGAAATCAAGGTAAATTGTTAAATTCCAAACTTGTTCTTTCATTACCCTCCTCTTGAATGTTGTGTCCCACTTCTGGTCAGCCAAGAGGGGTTGGTTTTTTGATAGAATCAAGAGTGAATCCTAGAAAAAAGAGTGTAGGAATTAAGACTATGTAAAGAAGATAAAGTAAAAATCATGAAATTGGAAGATTGAATTGTTAGGAATTCAAGAACACATTGTAAAAACTGATTTAATCTATAAGTTCCCTTGGCTATTTAAGTGTTTCCTTAACCTCCTACAACTCTTAACAACCTCCCTAAATAGTTCCCTCATCAAGGAAAAATCAAGAAGCCATTAAATCTCATTTATGCTCTAGGTTTCGGCCAAGTAGGAATGGCACAGTTAGGGAGAGTTTTAAATTTTTCTAAGATCATTCTTGAGCCACATTTGATGAATGAAGATGAGTAGAGGGCTTGGGAAAAATTTAGAATTCAAGAAAAGTGAATTGGGGTCATAGGTTCCATATTATGACCTAAAGAAGCAACATGGTACTAGGTCCTTTGTTTTAATAGTGTGGTGGCTTCAAGAGGCTTAAAAGGAGTCAAGAATTATAATTGAGAGGAAAGAATGAGGCCTAGAAGTTATTTGAGGAGTGTTACTTCATTAGGCACTAATATGGATCATAATGAAGCCTATAAAGTAATCTAGGGCTTAAGTAAATTGTATAGCTTTAGAATATGTTTCATAAATCTAATTAGCTCCCTTAAATCATGTCTAGGCCAAGAGAAACCATCTCCATTAAATTGTGGGTGTATAGTCGAGGCAAAGGAGGAAAATCCAAGGAGAAAAGTGTGTAGATTTGTACAAGGTAACTCTATCCACTTTCTTTCATGCATGGATGTGTGTTTCACTTGTTTTAGAATGTGTGTATATACATTTTCAAGCTATGAAAAGTACGCTAGCATGCCTTTATATTTCATGATCCTTGATGCCATGTTATTGTTCAAATGAGCACATGATGTTTGTATGAGTTTGCTTAAGTGTGGAGAGACAAAAAACTCTTCCCTTTGGTAAGGATGAGCTAAGAACTCTTGAACTTGGTTAAGACAAAGCAAAGAGTCGCCCAAAAGCAAAGTGGGCTCCCAAGAGTATGGTTAAGTCTAAAATGCTTAAGAAATAGGTGAGGCAAGTCCAAAACCCATGAGAAGAAGTGTGAGGCTAATCCAAATACTTGGTAAGCTTTTGAATGATTTGTATGAGTGGTTCACATGCCAACTTGCTTCTAAAATATCCATGGCTTTTATTTTCTTTATGCATGTATTTGTAAAACTTGCTTGCACATATTATGTATGATTGAATGGGAGATGAGCTATTGGAATTCTTTGAATCTCAGCCCCTCCTCTCCAATGATCTAACATGCTAAATGGACCAAGTAATTATAGTGAAGGGAGCTAACAACCATGAAGAGCATGGATTGACAAGTTTATGTATTATTTTGTCCATTTTGGAACCATAATGATGGTTTATAGTGTATATGATATTGTATATGTATCATGAACCTTGAGACATGTGTAAATATACTATTATGTGATATTTAGATGTATGAAAATGATATATGATCCATAACACTAATTTTGAGTATGTAATGCTAAAGTGTGCAATATGAAATTTTGATAAAAGTATGCATAAGTGTGGGTTGAGTGGCGAAAATAAGATGCATGAGAGTTGGGACCATTTGGGCAACTCTCTTAAGTCTCAAATGTACTTTTAGACTTGCCCAAAAGGTGCCAAGATCAAGGAAAATCTATTTGGCAATTTTGGCATCCTATAAGGAGCTAAAATTGACCATTATGGAACCCTATATCACTTTTTAGCCAAATGAGTTAGTCCTGATCCAAGATTTGGCATGTAATTAGGTCTCATTAAGATCTTTCTGAGAAGTTAAAGACCATAATTTTTGGAGGTCTATGAAATATTTGATGATTTTTCAAAGTCAGCAAAATTTATGGAAATGGTCTGATGCACTGTGACAAGGGTACGAAATTGTTTTCTGTCACATGAGACTCAAATGATGTCCAATTGTCATGAAATTTTCATAAAGAAACTAAGCAATCATAGTGACTCATGACAACTGGAAGAACCTCATTTGGAGGTCTAGAGAGGAAGATATGAATTTTTGAAGTTTCTATCCAATATTAGTAACCTTGCCTGACCAGAAGTACTGTTCCATAGAATTATGAGGTCTAGACTTGATGAACTGATTTGAAGATATTTTTCTCTCTATTTGACATCTACAGATTTCTAGATTGGTATCATTTGCATAGATTGGATTTTTATGGAATTAATTAGACATTTTTGAAGTTCATATCAATAAACTGTGATAGCATCAGGACCCAGTCCGACCTCCAGACAATTTCATATGTCAAACGCTCTGTACGTGGGATGTTATGACTTGTACATAATTTTAGCATAAATTAGACATTCAAAGCTTTCCAGAATGACCAAGATTGCATGATTTAAATTTTTTTAGATTTAGTTAAGATTTTCCAAAGTTTACCTAGAAAAGAAGCCAGTTCTGACTGAGAATGAAACCCCATGTTCCACCCTCCAATTCGGTTTCCATGAGTTGTAAGCATGTTTTTGTAATGAAAATGAGTTGTAATGATGTAATTAAATATGAAGATGTATAGCATGAGCTCACACGATCCACATGACACCGAAATGAATTTTTAATCATGACGCAACACAAGGAAGGGTGTTATTTTAATGGAATTTCTCACTTCCTTCTCACTATATATCACATGAACATGTAAAGGATGATGGATATGAGCTAGAAATTATGGTGTTACAGAAGGCATACAAGAAGGAGTAAAGAGCTCCCTTGGTGCAAAATGCAAGTATTTTTCCTTGACTATTCTTCTCCCCTCAAGGTTACACACTTGCAATTGGATAGAGTTTGATTCCTTTGGCCTAGATACAACAAATAGGATTTAATTACATTCTTAAAACAAGTTCTAGCATCACTCACATATTAAGGAAGCATGCTTTTTCCTATGGTTATATAATAGTTCCATAAAAGGGTCTAATGAAACAACTACCATAATTCAAGATCATGACTCCCTTTTCTTCTTATATCTATGTCTCTTGAATCCATTTAGACTTCTTGAAGTCATCACAAAATCATTCCTAAAAATCTAGATACATATGGCTTCTTTAAGTTACATTATAGAACCTATATCTCCAACTCTCAATTTATGACTTCTAAATTTTTTTCATAGATTCTTCTCATCTTTTCCCATTATCTATAGTCTCAAACTAAGTTTAGAAAAAATTAAAACATTCCTTAACCCCTCCAAGTGTGTTTGGTTGAGACATAGCTAGCATTATGGACCTATGAGTTTGCAATTTTTCCTTAAAGGAAAAGGCACTTGGGAGTCTTCCTAGGGACTTTAGGAACTCAATTAAGCCCTCACATAAGCTAAGAAACTCTTAGAAAAACCCAGATTTTAGAATATGTTTAAGGACCCCTAACTTTGCCATCTTGAACTATAATGGTTTTTCTTCAAGTTCCATTGCATTTCCTAACTTCCTATAGTCTAAAATCTAGGATTCTTACTTGATTTTGGTAAAAAATTCCTCCCTCCTAACTGTTCTCCCGTTGGCTGAACCAACATATACAAGAAGCAAGGAGGAAAAGCAACAAAGACAAGAAGATTGACCTTGATTTCTTAGTTCCTTCAAAGGCTTTCTCCTTTGCTTTAGTCTCCTCCTTCAAAGACTAATCTTCTCCCTCTGAATCAAACTCAAAACAACCCTATATCACACACCACAACCATGGAAAGAAAGAGGAAAAGAAGGAGAACAAGATTTCTAAAGGAAAAACCATAAAAACCTTAACTTTCCTTATCTTTTCCTTGGCTTCTTCCTCCCCTTCTTCCCTTCCTCTTTTGCATTACTCTTGGGTAGAATTCTCTTATATTCAAATAGAAGCAAAGTTGGTTAAGGCAAGGGAGAGAGTGGCATGCCACATATAAAGGAGTATTTCTTAAAAATTGTTCTTTAAAAATGCCATTTGTGTCATTTTGCTTGGCTAAGTTATTTTAGGCTCATTTTAGTTCCTTTTTTAGAACCGTCTTTTCCATCATAAAATTTAGTTCCTTAAACTTATAAAATGGCTTTAATTACTCAATTTGGATTAAAAACCTTTCCAAATAAAAAAGGTCAAAATTCAGGTTAACCATCATTTAAAAACATACACCGAAGAGGGTTTAAATTAGTCTAGGGGTTCGTAGGATTTTTAAGGCCTCTAAGAACCATGGGTAACATAAATTTTTCATTTAAAATCTCTCTTGTGAGTTTGTTCAACAATTGCCTGAATTTACAAAATTGCCATTATGTTATTGCTCAATTTCGTTCCATTTTTGTTCATTATTCTAGCCCTGTTTTCTATGCACCTGAAGCCTTGAATTCTCATTCTTAGAAGTCTAAAACATCACTGAAATTTTATTAGGCCTTAACTCATTCATTTTAAGGGACTTGCTTTTATCTTGATTCGTTTTTTATGTTTTAATGAAACTTGGATATTACAGAATTTTTCATTCACTAAAATTTTTACATAAAATTTGTCATGACCCAAAATTCCTATTTGTGACTAGCATATAGACTAATTGGACTCTTTCATTAACTAAAATTTTTACATAAAGTTTGTCATCACCTAAAATTCCTATTTGTGACTGGTATATAGACTAAGTCAACATAATGTAACTTAGCCTTACAAGCTCAAAGAAACACACTTGCTAAACCACAATAAGTCTAACAAAATCTAAAAAATTATACCACATTTTTCAAAATACATGTTTTATTTCACCAAAAAAATCATTTAGAAGTTGCCAAAAATCTGACAAACCTCTCTTGTAATATTAATACTTCACAATCCGTACAAACAATTTTAATCCAATAGTTAAATTTATTTCCCTAAAAAAAAGAATGAAAAAAAGAAAGACAAATAAAATAAGCAATTTAAAACATATTACAACTCCAATACTACATTGTCCAACCTAACACTTAATAGTCATGATGTTAATCTTACATTATCAAACATCTGGTAAAAAGCCTATGCAACATGTCTAAAAAGGTAAGCTAATCCCAAAGCACCTCACTCGACTATCTACTAATCTGAAAAATATAAACATAAGAAGTAGAATAAGTTTATTACTGATTTAATGAATGTATAAATTATAAGTGCGTGGAAGGAAAACAAGACATACATGAGTTTTTCATAAATAAATCAAACAAAAAAAAATTAAAATAAAATAATATATGTTTAAGCTTATAAATATTTTGAAAGTTAAATAAATTCATTCAAGAAATAATCAACTTTAGAAAATAACATTTTTAATGATATAAAATAATATAAGTAAATAAATAAAACTTATTAGATGGATATCGTATGATAGGGCCATATCATGTTATTGCTCATAGTGCTACTGCACTTTTCACACCTGATTGCCATCGTACTTTCCTTGTTTCATATCCTAATGTCACTATACCTTTTACATTTTAGTTCTATTGCACTTTTCTTATTTCACATTTCAATGCCATAATAATAATAATAATAATAACCAATTGATTAGAAATAAATCAAATTTAATAAAATTATCTAAGAAAAATTAGAATAAGAAAATTAATGTATATAAAATAAATAAAAGAGAAAATATAAATAAACATTCATGGTATAAAAAAAAAAGAGAATAACATATCAAAAGTTTTTCTATCATCTATACTTTACACTTACGAGAACATAACTATTCTTATATTTCATATTCATAAATTTCACCATTATTTACAATATATTTTGTAATTGAATATTTTTAAAAGTCTAAGATTTGCTTTCCCATAGTAATAGAATAATAATTATTTAAAATAATATTTCAGGTTAAAAAAAATATAATCAAGCTACAAAGAAATGGTGCCACCTTACACACTCACCATTAAGGACCTCGAATCCCTTTTATTGACTTCAAGGTACAACTTTAATTGATAGGATATTCTTGGCAATGTTTAAAACTATATTGAGTATAAAATTATCAATTAACTATCGAATTAATACCTTATAATATTAATTTAAGTAAACATAAATTATAATAACTAAAGTCCTAAATTTAATCTAAATTTCTTATCATCACTATTAACTCTAGATCTAGAATTTTCTAAATAAAACATCCTAAACTTAATTTGAGTTTAAGAATTACTTTATAGAGCTTGTTGGATAAAAATTTAGAGGGTCAATCCATACTTTGAAAGATCAAACTCAAAAGCTTTAACTTGGAAGCTTACCTATAACAACAATGGTAGAAGCTACAAATTTTAAGCAATGGTGAACAAACCACATATGGCCTTTTTATGGAACACCTATGGCGGAGGACGATGGAGCATAGATGACAACTGGTGGCTAGAGCAGACAATGGCAGCGATATAATTTGGTGGCAGCACAACAAAAGGAAGTGTCAATGAAGAGAAGAGCATGTTAATGTAAGAAGAAGCGAAAGAAGACGCTATAGTGTAAAAGATGCTGCAGATCATTGGAGGTGGAGGAAATAAGGAAGAAAGGGGGAAGAAAGAAAAAGGGAAAAGATTAAGTTTTTTTTTTTTAGGTTACTAGACAAAGAATAAGGTGTCAATTAAATATAAAATTTGGAGTCTAATAAGGATAATCTACTTAGAGACTTTGGGATATAAAATAATCCCGTTAAATATAAGACAAATATCCAAATGGATCCATAAGATAATTTTTAAACTCCAAAATTTATTTAAAATTAATTAATTATTATTATCTTAAAATAATTTATTTTCAACAAATTAATTATTTATAATTTTAAAAAAATTATAGGTATTATTATATTGGTATATAATTTCTTTTGATACAATAGTATATAGTCTCATAAAATGACTTGTATATTATCAAGGCAAATTTTGCCCAATGAGTCTATATAAGAGAATATTAACTATTCAATAATTGTCACTGCTTAAATAACAAATAATTTTATGATTTTTAAAGCAACAAGGCAATAAAATAATTTTTAATTATTTATAATTTAATATTTTTGTAAAATAAATTTAAGAGTTTTGTTATCATTAAAATATTTTATGATCATGGTTAAACCTTGGGGCCAACAATATGCAATCAAGGCTTATTTATGGAAAAACTTAAAACCCTTGATTTCTTGATAACCTTTAAGTCATAGAAGAATTCATGCTCCAACATCTAATTTATACATATAGCCTATTATTGTTTTATAAGATTTTATAAATATACAAGTTGGAAAACAAGTAAATTGATGAGGTCAGTATCATTCCCATGAGAAAGAAAATCAATTACCAATTATCTAAATTTATCTTATTATCTAAATTGTCTAATTAAATTGAAATTGATAAATGTAACTTTAAAGTAAAAAGGATAAAAGATTTTAGAATCTAGGATCCTTTCTTTACATTTTCAGTATCACTTAGAAAAAACTCTTGCAATTAAATTTAACTAGGTTAATAATAATTCCACTAATATAAATGAAATTCTGACTTGAGATAATTCACTATACTTATAATATTAAGTCTGTATTTACTTTGGTGATTATACACCTAATACAAACCTATTAGATACAAGGAATTCGTGCAAATATTTACAAGCCACTCAAATGCAATTCATATCTTATGAAATTAATATTTGCAAACCACTCAAATACAATTCATATCTTATGAAATTGTCATCTAAGTATAATGCTTTAGTGATCTATATTGCAATTGACTTCTCGGTCTTTTCACAATACAAAAGATAAATGATGGCTAGTTATTCATGAGCAAGAGAAAAATAGCAATAAATTAAAATGTTTAAAATAGTTACAAAAGCATTCCAAATTCAACTTTCAAATAAAATATTTAGCCATATATGATCTCAATGAGCAATGAAATAACTCTAAAACAAAATAAATCCATTATTTAAATGCTAAGTTTGTAAGAATGAAACTAATAGCAAATTCAAGTGATTTTTAAGTGCAAACTTTAGATATGTAGCAGATTTCTAGATTTTTCTTCTAAATCTCCTTTCCTTCTTTGTATTTCTTTGTCTTTAAGTTTCCTTTTTAACCTCCTCTGCTAAAGTTCTAAGCCGCCTCATAAAATGCCCTCATTTTAGTCAAGCATAGGTTGTCTATGTCAAAATCATCTATTTACATGACCTACCCATCTTCAACTCTGATCTAGTCAACTTTTCTACCAATATCCCACACAGCCATGTAGTTCCACACAACCTACCTATGTGCAACATGTTATGTTCAAAACTCCCTTCTTTTACATGCATGTGCTCACCAATATAGCTAACCCATGTTCCTTATTGAATGTAATTGATTTCTAGCTGATTATCTTATGCTTTTCACTCTCCTTTGTATTTGATTAGATCATATAAGAAGTATTTAAAAAAATCACATAATTCAAATTTAATTATTAAATTTTATCTCAAAAAAAGTATGTATATTTTGTACTCATTAAGCTCTTACAAATTTAATTCTTTACTTGTTCTCAAGCAAATCAAATAATCTGCTGATTGTACTTATAATCTGCTTATGATACTTAATAAATGCTAAGTTATCAATGTAAATCTTAATTAATTATGTTCACCAAATTCAAAAAAAGGTATGGAATTATGTAAACATAAAATTAAACACATTTCATATGCTTTTGCACAATCACCAAAATTTAGTAACTAACATAATTAAATAGTGCACAAATAAAAAAAATTTTCCTTTCTTTTTAGGTTTAAACAAAAATTCAAGAATTCTCTAAAAATATTATTCTTTTTTTTTTCAATGAGTGCATTTTACACTCCATTTTATTCATTTTGCTTTTTTTCTTTTTCCAATGTGAATATGTGCATTTTATGCTTACTCTCATTTATCACATGATTAGACCTAAATTATTATTTTTTACATAAATTAAACTTGTTTCAAGAGAAAAATTTGAAAAGTTATTACACAATTTAGCTATTCTTCTACTACTAAATTTTTGTGTTAAACAAAAAAGTATTGTTTCAATTTACTATTAAAAAAAATGCTTAACTTCATTTTATAGCATATTATGCCTCTTTAATTCCAGCAGTGTGAATAACAGTAGACTACTTTTGACAATTTAAACATTCATCAAGCACAATTCATAGAAAATTTAGCATCATTATTCTCAATATAAAAATAATAGTTTACTCAATTCAAAAATAATAGAATCTTCTCAAATCAATCTTAAACTCCACTAAACTTAAACTATGCACTACCCTTAATGCAAAATAAATCAAGAAAATGAGAACAAAAAGGAGGAAGGGGATCAGAATATTCCTTAGTATCACTGTAATTCCATTAGGGCCATAAGGATAGAAAGCCTGATTGATCGATAAAGATTCAAAATAGATCAGTGAAATAAAAAGATCAGCAAGAAAATTAGTAGTACATCAAAAGAGAATATGAGTTAACTTAAAGAAGCAATGTAGCAATGAAAAGGATAGTCAGAAATACAAGCTAAACTATTGAGGACATGTAACAAAAGGGAATAAGAGATTAGCTTTAAGGCAAGTGAGATTCTAAAATGGGTATAAGTTAGGTTGTGGGGGGATGGGTTTAAGTTTTTTTTTTTTTGGTTTCTTGGTAGCAAACACAAGCATGTCTATGGATATGGCCAACTTAAGTTCACCATGGGTAAATTATGGAAATTAAGGGTCTGTAGCAAATAGGCGTGTAAATGGACACAACCTACCCATATGTGTCTAACACCCAAAAATCATAGACACTTTAGCAAACTCAACTCTCACAAAGTTAAAGCCCTGAAAATACCTAAATAAGCTATTCAAACTTCAAATTTATGTACTAAACAACCCAACACAATGATTCATGAGTAAGCTAAAGTTTATGCAAAATTTTCTAATCAAATTACAATGGTTTTTCCTTAAAATTAACATGTAACTTGTTCTTAAGTGAACTCAAGACATAAAGACCAAAATGCAACATGTAGGCACAATAAAATGGGATAGGAAACTCTTTGAAGTGAGGATGCACACTTACAAAACATTGTAACTTCATCATTAGCCAACCAAATGAGCATGGTTCTTAAGAAAGCAAAAGGCAAAAATCAAAAAGAAAATAACAAAAATCAAGAAGAAAACAACAACAAATAAGCTAACTAAAAAGGTAAGGGAAGAGAAGTAGTTCTAATTTAGAGTTTTTTAACTTGACTTTTAGATTTCTCTGTGGTTAGGGGAAACCTAAGTTGCATGTAGCCACTTTCTCCATTGCCTTCCAAACTAAATAAGACTTTAACTTTTGCCCAGTATCCTTAAAGTTTATTCCTCTTTGTACTAGCACCATGAAACATTACTTTCTTAATCTTGTAATCTTGCAGTGAAGAACTATAGGTTGTCACTTTAATTGAAGAGGTCTGTTATTTCTTTATTCTTGTCCATGAAGATTGCAGCATGTGATGGAAAAAATTCCTTCAAGGACTCTTTCTATGTGTCTCATTTGACAATTCCTTATTAATATTCAATCTATAATACTCTTCTTTGAAAGATAGGATCGTCCTATCTTTGAATACATTAAATTCAATTGCTTCCTCCTTGACCTTCAAGGTTAAAGTTTCATTCTTCACATCAATATTAGCATCATCTGTCACTAAAAATGGCTAACCTATAATCAATGGCATTGAAGTTTTTTCCTCTATATCCAAAACTATAAAATCCATTAGAAGATAAAATTTTTTACCTTTACTAAGACATTTTCTAACACTCCCACAGGTCACTTGACTAATCTGTCTGCTACCTATAGTGTCATATTTGTAAGCTTTAACTCTCTTAAGCCAAGCGTCTTATAGACAAATAAAGGCATCTGACTCATGCTAGCTTTTAAATCACATAGTACACAATTAAAGAAGACATCACCAATGACACAAGAAATAGAAAAATTCTTTAAATCAACTAATTTTAATGGCAACTTTTTCCAAATGATAGCATTACAATCCTCAATGAATGCAATAGTAGTAGAGTCCTTCAGCTTCCTCTATTTGACAAAATCTCCTTGAGAAACTTCACATAGGTTGACATTTGAGCTAATTCCTATGCGGATAGAATGTTTATGTAAAGCTGCTTAAAAATATTCAGAAACTTGTCAAATTGTTCATCCAGTTTATATTGCTTTAGCCTTTAAGGAAATGGAATAGGGGATATATGTCTTGACCGATACCAATGCTAGAAGGTTAGTAATCTCTTCTTTATCTTTAATCTAAACTTGGTTGCTCTCTAGTGTTTCCTTAACCTCTGGAATGCCTAGATTGATTAGGAGTTTTCCCTAATTGTTGGCCTTAAGATTAACCTTAGTTTTACTAGGCAAGTGGCCTTAAGCTCTAATATTGGATGATCTGGCCAATTGACTCAATTGCAGTTTTAGATTTTTATTATAAGTAGCCAATTGATCCTACTTGAATTTGAACCTTTCAAATCTATCAGTAGATACTATGCAAAACTTCTCGAATGCAATCTCCTAAGATTATTTGCTTTCATTATGAATCTAAACCCTTTTTGTCTTAGGTTGGAAAAATCATTTAAAAGGTCCACCTTGGTTTGTTGAATTTGCTTGATGACTTTGATTCTGATTTCCCTAAGCTAGGTTGGTGCGAGTGCACCATCTAGGATTATAAGTAGTTAAATAAGGATTATTCTATGATTTAGAATTATTTGAAAAATATTACACTTGATTAGTCACATAAGACCTTGAAGAGTTATTCTGGCATTCACTACCATAAAATTTGCAACCTTAATATGATGGAGAATTTGAAATTGCATTGATACTCATTTGATCAAACCTCTTCATAAGCATATCAAATTTAGAATTAATTTTGTTGTTTAATGCATGAATGGTCTCCATCTCCATAATGCTGGCTACTTTTCTGTGTCTCTTAAGCCAGCTATAATAATTTATATCCATCTCTTCAATAATATCAATTACTTCTTTATCATCAAGGGCCAATAAGGATCCTCTAATAGCTACATCTAAATTAACTTTAAGGAATTGCTCAAGCCCATTATATAAAGTCTACACAAGCATCCAATCTTGAATACCATGATGTAGGCAATGCCTTTTATAAATCTTTGAATCCCTCCCAAACTTTATATAAAGATTCCCCATCATGCTAAACAAAACTGAATATCACTCTTCAATCCTGTTATTTTGCTTGGTAGGAAATACTTTGCCAAGAATACTTACGAAAGTTCATCCCCTGTTGAGAATGATTGAGCAAGCATAGAGTGAAACCATAATATAGTTTTATCTCAAAGAAGAAATGGAAATAATTAGAGTCAGATTGCATCAGTAGAGGCCTCATGCATTTTGATGGTATCATAGATTCTTATAAAGCTAGTCAAATGTGCATTAAAATCTTCCAGAAATTTGCCTCTAAACTAATCTATTAAATTATTTTCATCATCCCTCACTTAATCTCAAAGTTGTTAGCTACAATTGTTGGGCTAACTATGTTATTGTTCAATCCATGTGCATCTGGCATAGTATAGTCTTGTACTAAAATGGTGGCAGTGATTAACAACAACTTTAATGGGCTAAGGTGCATCCTCCATTAGGTCCTCTTGTTAATTCACTAGTTTAGGTTCTTATGGAATTCCTGCTTGTCTATGTCTAGCATGAAGGATATGCTTTGGTTCAAGTTCTAAAAGAGCAATGCCAGATGAGTGACCATAATGCTAGAGTACCTAAAAAGAAGAAATTATAGATTAACCAAATCTGAAAATTAAGAAAACAAAAGAAATTAATGAAAAGTAAAATATCTAGATTAATAGAAAAAATCTTTCAATTGATATTGATTTTCCTTTCTAGGCAACAATGCCAAAAACTTATTGTTTGATATGATTCTATAAGTGTATAGGTTACATGAGTAGTAAATTGATGAGATCAATATTGTTCCTACAAAAAAGAAAATCAATTTTCAATCATATGAATTTATCCCATTATCTAAATTGTCTAATTAAATTAAAATTGATAAATGCAATTTTAAAGTAAAAGGATGATTTAAACAAATGCTGACTATGAATAAAAAAAGTTTTAAAATCTAGAATCTTCTTTTTACATCCTTAGTATCACTCAAAAGGAACTCTTATAACTAAATTTAATTAGGTTAATGCAATTCCATTAATATAAATGAATTTTTTTCTTAACATAATTCACTATGCTCATATTAAGTCTATGTTTACTTTCGCAATTATACACCTAATACAAAACTATTACATACAAGGAATTAGTGAAAATATTTGCAAACTGTTCAAATGCAACTCATATCTCTATAAAATTGTCATCTAAGTCTAATACTCTAATGATCTATATTGCAATTGGCCTCTTAATCCTCTCACAATACATCAAATAAACAACGGCCGACCATTCATGAGTAAGAGAAAAAGAAGAAAAAATTATATCGATTAAAATAGTTATAAGAGTATTCCAAATTTAAATCAGTTAGTAAAAAGATTTATCTAAATTATAGATAAAAGATTTAGCTACGCATGACCTCAATAAGCAGTGAAACAACATTAAAACAAATCTATGATTTAAATGTTAAAGAGAAAGGTAAGAATAAAAGTAATGGCAAATTTGAGTGATTTTTTTGTGCACATTTCAAATTTGTAGTTGATTCCTAGCATTTTTTCTCTAAATCTCCTCTTTTCCTTTGTATTTCTCTTTCTTTAGGTTTCCTCCTTGGTCTTGTCTACTAAAATTCTAAGCTACCTCAAAAAAAGCCCTCATTTTAGTCAAACACAGGGCGTTAATGTTGAAATCGACCATTTAAATGGTTTACCTATGTCTAACTCTGATTTGGTCAACTTTTCTGCTAGTATCTCACATGGCGGTGTGGCTCCATATAACTTGCTTGTGTGCAGCACTAGTTTGCTTAAAACTATCCTATTTTACATCCATGTGCTCACTAACATAATTAGCCCATGTTTGTTATTGAATATGGTTGATTGCTAGCTAATTCTTTCATACTTTTCACTTTCTCTTATATCTAATTAGATCATATAAAAAGCATATAAAAACCACATAATATGGATTTAATTCCTAAATTTTATCTCAAGAAAAACATGTATATTTTGCACTCATTACCTTTGGTGGAAGAACACACTAGTCATGCTCGGAGGATGGTTATAAATCTAATGGATATAATACACATAGTGAATCTGACACTTACCACATGTTTAGTCATTCGCAATCTCTCACCCTTGTACCTTGTGCTTGGATAGGAATTGAGGTATCAATTCTCCTTTTATCAAGTTCACTATTAGCAAAAACTAATAAACCTATCATCATGCATAGGCACATAAATTTGTTCATTGAAACACTTATGCAAATAAGTGATTAAGTAAGAAATGCCATTAAATTAATTTATGCTATAATTAAAATAGAAGTATATATATGGAAACAAAAGTGAATATATGGCATATAATCTTTTTTGCCTTATAGACAAATTTTACGTGAGTGAAAAAGGTAGTTTATTAACTATATTTATGGTGAAACAATTACAAATTATAAGCATATTTTTATTATCCTTCCATTTTATTATAATTTCAAAATATAGTTATGTTACATAAGCTAATAATTTATATGATATCGATACTAATTTTCAAAATTGAATTCAACTTATGTATGAGGAAGGCACTTTTGTGAGGTTATTCACCTTCCCCCTAAATCCTCTTTAATACTTGCTTGTAATGTATTAGGCTAGTGGTCTATGTCATGGTATATTATTGCATTATATACATTAGGTGTATTAGTACAAGTTTATCAAAGCATCATATTCCATAAAACGTGAACCATGGCTGATTACTTGCTAGCAATTTTTGACCTGCTCCATTCCTAATAAGTTAGCAAGGATGTAAAGAAGCTGATCACCTACATATGTCCACTGGACAGCCAACATTATGGTACATAATGCAAAAGGTGATTCAACAATGGTTTTGCAATAGAGCAGAGGCTAAAACTTTAGGATTATATGACAATTTAAGACAAGCAAAACAATTGAGACAGAAGCGTATGTCTGCATTTACCATTTACTTTAATTCTAAGCACTAGGATGTCTTCCTAGTTCTGTTAAATCTATTTAAAGGCACGAGCACATACCTCTCAAAGTGCTCATTAGAAATTTAGTTTTACACCTTTAAGCAAACTAGTAGCATAGTGAAAGCTGGTTATAATATTACCTATCATGCTTTCCTGTGCCAAAATGTACATAGCCACGACCATCTCAATATTGTCTATTTTCATTGTAACTAATGGGATTGCCTAAAAATAAATGGCAACCAATGTTGTAATGCACCCCTCAACTTACCCTATGCATGTGCAGATAAGAGTACCCATTCTGATGCATACTTGAAGACCATATTAGTTAGAGAGTTTTGCCAATCCTCGTTCTTAACCACATCAAGTTTCAAGTTGGCCACAACATTTGTGTTAGATGTGAACAGCTTTCACTCAATACCCTGAGGACTTTACAAAGATGAAATATTTTAATCAATTATGTTATTTTCTTCTCCTAACTATTTATGATTATCCAGTAATGCTTTCAATGAGACACGATGTGTGGACTTACAATTTTGCATTTCTTTGTAGTTGAGACCTCTGTTTTGCTACCCATTCTCCACCTCTTGCTATCCATTATCTTGCATATGCTACCATAACTCACTTCATGGTTAGTCTTAGCATCCAATACTACTAGTTCAATGGTGGCTGAAGATGCCATGTCCTTCCTTGTTGACCATCCAACCTTACTAGATTTTGGGGTGCCATCATGGTGTATGGCTAACACTGGTGTCATATCCATCATCAACCTCCTCAAAATGTTATCCATTTTGGCAATCGAGTCTCTAATAGTAGGTGCCAAAGGAGTATGATATTTATGTTTCAAAATAACTAGATACTACACCTATGCCCTAAGTGCCATGATACATGAAGAACCTACAGGATCCCTATAACACAATATATTTCTAGCTTATTTTATACTACTTTCATGCCTCATATCATGCAATCCATAAGAAAGTAAGTAATATGGCATTAAATAATATATTTCTTAGCGTTGCATTGCATATAAATTTTTCCTTTGGAGTCTCGTGGGCCATATGGACTAATGTATCACATTTTTATATATAATTACATGGATACAACTTATTTCTATAATCAAAATTGGCCCACAACTCGTGGAAACCAAAGGGATGCATAAAACTCATACCTATATTTTTTACCAGAATTTTGCTATTTCTGTCACAAACTTTGAAAAATTATAACTAATTTTAGAAAAATTAAAATCATTCATTCTTAACTATTCTGGAAAGCTACACATGTCTACTTTATACTAAAAATATCTCTAAATCATAAAACATAACACAGAAAATGTTTGACATTCAAAAACATTCAGAGGTCTAGCTATCCATTGGTACTATCACACAATTCTGTAGCAAATTTTAAAAATGTCTAATTAATTTCATAAAAATTCAATCTATACAGATGATACCAATATGAAAATCTATAGATGTTAGTTAGAGAAAAAAAATAACTCCAAACTAGTTCAGGTATGCCTAGACCTCGAAACCCAATCAAACAATACCTGAGGTCGGTTGGGGTGTCTGATACTAGGTAGAATTTTTAAAAATTTATATCTCCCTTTTTAGACCTCCAAATGAGGTGCTTCTAGTTGACATAAGTTATTTGGAAAGTCTAGTTTCTCATATAAAATTCTGTGGTAATTGGACATCATTGGAGCCCTGTGTAATAGATTTCATTTTTAGACATGAGTGAACAGTAATATGATCAAAATTAGAATTTTTGCCAACTTTAAAAATTCATCAAATATTTTCTAGACCTTTAAAAATTCTATTTTTTTAGCTTTTTAAAAATCTCTCAATAAGCTCTAATTTCACTCCAAATCTCATATCAAAAAGAACTCATTTGGACAAAAAGTAATATAGGATTCCATTATGGTCAAATTTGGCTCCATATAAGATACCAAAATGTCCAAATGGCTTTTCTTGGAGTTTGGCACCTTTTGGGCAAATCTAAAAGCATAAATATGACTTGTGTAAGCTGTTCAAATAGTTCCAAACCTCATGCATCTCAATTTGGTCATTCCACTACTATTTATACATATACTTCCATAATATAAACTTGTCATTACATGACTAAAATATGCATTTCTATTTATACAACCTTAGCTTTCAATTATACATGATACATTAATATAGTTATACATGTTCATATCATCATGGGATTTATACAACCATTGGTTACAACATTTGCCATTTATATGGTCTTAAAATAATAAAATTACAACACTTTAATGTCATTCTTTCATTTCTCATGTGATTGGCTTCTATTCCTTAGCTCTCTTAGTCCACCTAGCATGTTAGAATATTGGAGAAGTGGGGATGAGATTCAAAAAATCCCAATAACTCATCTCCTATTCAATCATACATAAAAGATGTAAAACAAGCCTTACTAATACATGCATGAGCATATTGTCATGTGTAAACATTCAAGAAGCATTTTCAACCTTTGAACATACATAACATATAAAGGTTCAAGCAAGTGGATTAGCCTCACCCATTCACTTGTAGATTTTGGACTTGCCTCACCCATTCTTTAAGAAGTTCTTGGACTCAACCTTGCTCTTGGGAGTCAACCTCATTTTTGGGAGACTCTTTATTTTGTCTCAACCAATTTTAAGGGTTCTTGGCTCATCCTCACCATGACTAGAGGGTTCTTGGTTTCACTACACTCAAGTAAACCAAAGTAAGCATCATAGACATCATTTAAAAATATAATACATTATCATGGTACCATGACATATAAAATCATGCTAGAATACTTTTCATGGCTCAAAATACACATACACACATTCAAGATAATATAGGCATACTTCTATGCATGAAAAAAGGTGAAGAGACCTACCTTACTAATATTTGTACACTTTTTTCTTAAGCCTTGAATCCTCTCCCTTGACCTCACATACCCAAGAAGGTGGAGATCATTCCTCTTGTCCTAAATACATCATATGGAAGCTAATTATATTCTTGAAGTAAAGTTTAAGGCCACTCAACTTACTTAGACACTATATTGGCTCATTAACCCCTTTATGTCTTCAAGAATGCACCTAATAAATCAACACCCATCAAATAAATTTTAGGCTCCATTTTTTTCTTTCAAATATAATTTTTGACTCCTTTTAAGTTTCTTGGAGTCATCACACAATCAAAACAAAGAGTCTAATTACATGTTGCTTCTTTAGATCATATTATGGAACATAAAGTACCAACTCATTCTCTAAGCTTCTTAAATTTTTTCCAAGGCTTCCCCTTATATTCATTCATCATATATCACTTAAAAATGGGTTTAAAAAAATTTAAAACTATCCCTAGCTATGTTATCCCCTCTTGGGCAAACCTATGGAAGGTTTTAGGCTTTATGGACTTTACTTTGTTTTCCTGATAGAGAACGCACATGGGGAGAATTCTAGGGATCTTAAGAGCTCATTCAAACACTTATTCAGGTATAGGAGTTAAGAGATCAAATCAGATTTTGGAAGGAATACTTGAAATCCTAGAAATTGCATCTTGAAATTCCATGGTTATTTATTAATTTTCTTTGCATATTCTTAATTTTTACACCTTTTTTTTCCTAAGAATCACCCTTGGTTTTGCCTAAAAACCAAGTCCTCTTAGGGTTTCTTAAGTGGGACGAAATGGTAAAGGAAGAGCAGCAAGGGATAGCAACCATGGAAGAAGAAATTATCTTGTTTTTCTTACTTTTTCTCACTTGAATTTTGTCTTCTTTGAGCTCTTCTCTTCAAATCCAAATTTTTCTCTTAATTTCTCCCTTAAAATAGATTTATGAAATTTATTATAATCATAGGAAATAAAGAAGAATGGAGAAGAAGAGGTTTGGAATGAAGAAAGCAGGAAAAACCATAAAATTCCTTACATTTTCCTTGTTTTTTCTCCTCCTTTCTTCTCCTCCATGGTGCGCCTAAGAGAGCTGGTGTTTTCTCTGATTTTTTGTCAGAATGGGTCATGCAAATGAAGGGGAGAAGAAATAAGAAACTTAAAGAGTGTTTAAGAAGTTTTCACTTTTTTAAAAATTCTAATTTTGCCTTTCATTTTTGGCATTTTTGTTTCTAACTCGTTTTAACTCCTTTTTTAGAACTGTTTTTTTCATTATAAAATTTAGGTTCCTAATTTAGTAAAATGTTTTTGAAATACTCAAATCGGAGCTAAAACCTTCCCGAACGAATCAATCAAAACTCGGGTCAATCGATGTTAAAAAACATCTATCGGAGGGGTTTTAACTGTCCTAGGACTTTCTATAGTTTTCAGGACCTCTGAGAATCTTGGAGAACTCAAAAATTTCATTTAAAAAGTTCCCTGTGTAAATTTCAAAATTTACTCAAAATGATGAAAATGCCCTTACGTTTCATCAATCTTTCGTCATAATTCGTTTCTTCATTCTAGCTTCATTTTTCTTTCCATATGAGCATAGGATTCTCACTTTTAGGAGTCTAGAATGCTTTCTAAATTTTTCAGAACTTTAACTAAGTCATTTTGAGGGACTTCCTTTTGTATTCGGTAAATTCATTCTTTTATAAAAAAATCATATGTTACGTTTCTTGCGTTTTTTTCTCGTTTTCAGATAACCAAATGTTACAATCCTTTTGGCTGCATTGGCCATGGGGTGGGCATTTGCCATAACCATGTCTTTACTTGCATCTTGTTCATAATTAGCTGTAGTTACCATCACATTGTCAAGCTCAATCTTAACGTATAAGGTAGTATGTGTTATATGTCTTTAAACTCATTGTCAAGCTCAATAGTATAACCTTGATTTAGCACTTTTTTGGATTACAATCAACACTGTCAAGCACAAACTCAAAAATATAAGAACACAAGTAAGAAAGTTTCATAAAGATACCTTTATAGCTTCAAGTCCCATTAATGTCATAGTAGGCATGGTTACAACATTGCCAGACACCTCTTAATCTCCATTGTCTTTTATTGCACCACTATCTATGGAGAATACATTGAGATCAATGTGGCCTTTGTTTGTTTAAGTAAAGGGACAATGAGCACAATGGCATTAGATATGTTAGTTGAGCAGTAGAGTATGGTGTGACCTATAATGTATTGGAGACTACTAAGCCTATCCCAAAATGTAGATGGCTGAATTTTCACAAATTCCTAACCAAAATCCCTCATAACTTTTTCGCCAAAACAAATTAGTACTTATAAAGATGAGCTTGTAGTAGAGTAGTTGGCCCAGTGATTGAGTGCACTTGTCATGTCATTAAATGTTAGTATTATATGATGAAGCTTATATTAGGAAAGGCTAATGAGATAATTCTTTACCCTAATGGCCTCACACAAAATCCTCTTATCTATCCCAAGAAGGTTAACTTCACTACAATAAAAGGTTCAATCAGTCAAGTTGAATGGCAATCAAGCAAAACTATTGAAATGTTTTCCTTGCATTTGAAGGCACTATTGCATGAACGCCTCCCTTAGCCCACCAAGCATGCAACATTAAGGTTCACCAACCATTAAGGCGGAAGAAAACTTGTTTGTTATAAGCAAGATAATATTTTATCCCTATACTTAAGATATATATAATTATAAAATTAATAAATGCAATTTAAAATCAATCCTCAGATCCATACTTTAGTGGTAACAAAATCAATCATCATCTCTTTCTCCATTGAATCTTAAATCCTAGAACCCAACCTATTTACTTGGTAAAATTTTAAAATGAGTAATTTCTTTCTCAAATTAGGATTCATCTACATAAAATTAATTCATATAAAATTAGACAACCCAAAAAAAAAAAAAGAATTCACATATCTCATAAGCACCATTAACATCATTCATACGCACAATCAATATAATTTGAAATTATTCTTAACAATTTTATCTTTTGATTAAAAAAATTTATCCTTTAGTAACTAAACTAAAATATGGTTGTGAATTTTCAAGTATATTTTTCCATTTTGATGCACAATAATGAATGCAAAGCTCTAAGTGGCATAAGACATATATTGATGGTCCTAATCAACTAGGCATTGGGAGTAGTTGACTTGCCAATCTCTAAATGGCACAAGATGAACACTGAGGGACTAACCAAATGGTCATTTTATGGCAATCAATTAGGATGCTCTTTGGAGGCCCTGTGTCACATTGAGTGTGACCAATCGATTGGTCATGTTATGTCAATTGACTGGCTAACCTCTTTTTGGCATCTAGAGCAATCTGTAAATACCTAGTCAATTGTCCATGTTTTAATAGTTGATTACCTAGTCTCTTTATGGCTTCTTTTCCATTTTATGAATGTCTAGTTAATTGGCTTTATGCATAAGTCAACTGCCATGTGATCTCCTTCCTTCCTTTTTCAAAAATTTAAACTTTTTGAAGGGAAGCTTGGTGATCAATCGACTATCTGGATTTTTCAATCAACTAGTTCTATATAGAGAAGTTTTTAGCAACTTTCAATGTGAAGCTTTGATAGGTACATTAAAGGATTATACAATGATAGACATAATTAAATTAAGTCATGTATACTAATTAAATATTTAGATTACATGTCATATTGTCATACATCCCTACCAACTAAACCTTCACTAGCTTTTCTTTCAAAAGGCTTATAAAAAATATACTTTGAAGTTGTGAAATTAAAAAGTCCAATTTTGGAGATCCTAACTACTTTAAAAAATATTTATATATAATAAAAATTCCAATTCAAACAAAATTTTTTCATGATTTATTCTCATATTTGTATCATAAACCTTAACATTTATATTAATGAAACATAATGTAATTATGAACTATCAAGGATGAAAATTAAAAAAAATTAAAAAATTTTCTTTTTCAATATTAAAAATACAAGACACATGGAATATTATTCAAAATCCAATATTAGAATATTTTTTTTAATATTACAAACTTTCCTTCTCAAAAAGTAGGGAATACTATTCACATTGAAACAGAGATGTACGTTTGTAAAGCAATAAAGTAATGAGAAAAATAGAATGTGAAAATTAATCAATTATTAAGATCATCTGAAGGAAAAACAAAATTTTTAATGTTGGTATATTTATAATTAAAACTTAGGTACTAAAGTATACACATATTAAATATGAAAATAATAAAGTCGTGTAATTGAAATAAAATAAATAAATAAGAATCAATTGATCCATACATACATACATATATATATATATATATATATATTAATATTCTTAAATAACAAAGCTAATACATACGATATCATTCATTAATAAATGGAGTGAATTCAATTTATGGACCACTTTAAAGAGGGGGAAAGTAAAGAATTTGAGTTCTAAGAGAAAGGATTCAAAATAAAGCCTTCTTAAGGGAATCACAAAATATATCTAATAAAAGAATTTTTTCATAAAATACTATAAAATATGTTTATTTTAATTTTAATTTTAATTTTAATATAATTTAGTTTGTATTAAAAAAATAAACAAACAAATTATTGTGAAAGTATTTTTATAGTGCTTATTTTGATTTAAAAAATATGTAATACACACATTATTGTTAAAATCAAATATTATTAGTTATTATCTTTTAATTGATTAATTTTTTTTAAAAAAAATACTCTTTTGATATTTTCTTCATTTTTAACAAGTATTTATTTTTATATAAATTATATTAAAATTTTGCTAAATTTATAAAAGTGGTTATTGAAACAACTGTATTGTATTTTTGTGAAAATGAATTTAGTTACAACTTATCTTTGATTTTTAGATAAATGCTTGCAATTTTTCATAATAAAAGTAAGAATTATGTAATTAAATCATGTCTTAAAAAGAAGTCTTAACGAAAAAGAAAAGGTAAATTATCAAAGGACTAATTATCAAACTTTTGAATTAAAATGTATAGTTTTCTAATAATAATATAATAAGTGTATATTTTACTTATAAAACTATGTAATTATTTGTAAAAATTATATATTTATTATATTTTTATTAAAAATAATTATACACTTATAATGTTTTAATTGAAAAGGTCAATAATAAAAATATAAAGAATTATATATATTTTTTTTTTTGTTTTATCAAAAGCGAAAATTCATATTTGGGCTTGGTAAAAGACTAAATTCCACTTGCACCAGGCATCAATTACTAATTTTGGATTCTCAACTTAACCCAACCCATCAGACCCAAAAAAATGCTAAATGTGACCCTAGACCGTGCGTACATAACATCATTATTTGCGCCTTATGATCCACTAGAATATAATCAACTTAGAGTAATGTTGGGGCACTTGGTTAGTGGTCTTAGACGGAGTTCAAAATACCAAAACTGGGAAACAAATAGGGCATGGATATGGTGATAGTGGTGTACAAAAAAAAAAAGACATAGCGTTAGTTGCTCTTTTGACCAAAAATGTTTTGGTAGGTCTAGACTTTTGAGATAGGCCCACACTTCATTTGGCTCATTAGGCAGAGTGGATAGAATAGCCTGGTAGTGGTCACGTGACTCATTATTCAAGCCATTGGCATAATTTCACTTTTCTGTTTCATTAGTTCATTGTTGGACCCAATGACTATTCATTCATATAAAAATTAACGGTTATGGTAAAAGTAGATTCTATATTTTGCAACTGAATTGATACGAGTGGAAATTATCTATTTTCAAAAATAAATTGAGAAATTAATTTTTTTATAAAATATTATTTTATTATTTTGTTCTAATCACTATATTTTATATCACAAAAATTTTGATACCTTCAAGGTTGTTTTGGGTAGGATGAGGGCATGGACAAAGAGAAATCTTAGAAAGAAAGAATGAGAGGATTTATTAAGGATGTGATAACAATAAAGAATAAAAAGCCGTAGAGATATATGTAGGTAAAATATGGTTTTAAAGTGTCTGAATTCTATCTTCTTAACTGTGAGGGGGTTTGGATTTATATTATCTTTGTACGTAAGCTAATAATGATAATTAAATCAAGTGATCTTGTTAGAATTATAGAAGTCATTTCTCTCAAGGTAACTTGTTATATTTAGTCCTCTTATGTCACATTATTCAAAGTAATATATTGTATTAGCACGTTTGTATATAGTTTATTGAATTGTGGTCGCGGAGCTCTTACTAGACCTTGGTGGAGCCCCTGAACTCATCATGGGATAATGGAAGTCTTGGACGTTTAAGATAACCATAACAAAGATAAAATGCAATTTATTACTCATTGGTTTTTGTTGATTTCACCATACTAATTTATGAATCAAAAGTTGACATTTCATTATTTTAAAATTTTATAGTGTTTTGCTAAGTCTATTAAAAAAGAAACACTTTTGAGTGGTAGCAAAATTAGTTATTGTGCAAAAGTAAAAATTAGATCTTCTTCTTTAAAGCAAAAATGAAATTTTTTTAAAAGATAAAAGTACCCACTTAAAATTATTAATTACTATAATTACTTTTAATATATGCATTTACTAGTGTAATTCAATTTAACATATTAATATATGTATTTATTATTTGTTTTAACCAAATTTATCTCAGGCTGAAAAAACTCGTTTGGCCTAATAAATTCAACTTGAGGAAGAAAAAAAAAAAGATGAGCTTAAATTAAAAAAGTCTAAAAAAAATTCAGTTTTTAAAAAGTTCAAATATAAAACAAGTTAAGCTTGGATTTTTTTTAATGCCCAGCCCAAACAATTTTTTTTTATTTCATTCTAATATTTTAAAATTATATCTAGATCTTTCTTAATTTTTTTTTCTTTCCACTTTATCTTTTCTTCTTAAATGAACTTCAAGAATCAATTAATACAATTTAAAAGAACACAATTTTCAGTGTTAGTATTATTATAGTTAAAATTTAGGTATTAAGTTATACATATCAAATATAAAAATAATAACATTACTCATTGAGATAGGAAAAATCAAATAAGAATCAACGGTATCCATAAATAACAGATAATTATTATATTCTTTTGGCTATACATATATATATTCTTGATTAATATAATTAATATGTACTGTATCATTTATTGATAAATATGTTTACTAAATATAAAAATTGGTATTACTCATGCGTTAGTTATGTTTATCAATATTAAATGTTGCTTTACAAATTAACTTTATCTTTTCATGTTTCAATTCTTAAAGGATGCTTTTTCACCTTTTTTTTTTTGAGACAAACCCAGCCAACTATTAATAATCTCAACTCGTGATTAAATCTAGTCTAAACGTATCTTCAAGCTCCTAGAAGGTAGAGTCCGGTATTTCACTAGTTTGCTAATTTAAATTGTGGACATGTTTTCTTGTAAACATCTTTAATTTACATTTTACATTGGATTTCTTCCTTCATAAGGCTCTTTCAGAGTTTATCTTATTTGAAAAAACAAAATTGCATTAGATCTTTCATTATTCATATTTCTACCTCATCCTTGCCACTTAAACCATTTCCGTTGGCTAAGATTTTGTCTATAAATGATATATAACTATCATCACTTTTTGTTTGGTTAGTTGTTTATTTATTTATTAATTTATTTTTGTCTTTTTTCCCCTCTCATGATATAGATTTGTTTACACAAAACTAGTTTAAATTAAAAATATATATTACCTTAGATATATTTAATTTGAGCTAAAGATATACAGGGTCAAAAAGAGTATTTTTGTTTTTATTTTCCATTAAGTATCATCCCAGTTCCAGCCATCCTACTTGTTAATCATCAAAGATCCTTATTTATCTTGAATAATAAATTTTGATTGGTGATACTTAAATCTTGTTGAGTGTATTTGAATTGGCATTTTATTGGATTAAAAATTGACAAAAACAAAAATATTGTGGATTGAATAAATGACTGGCCCAAGCAAAAATTAATCACCTTGACTAGTTTTTAGGTTTTGGACCAAAAATATTAAATAACACAAGCTTTTTAATACAGGAAAATTAAAAAAGAAAATCACTTAATAAGTTTTACTCCACAACTAAACATCAAACTTCTTATTAAATACATAAGTGTGAATACAATAATACTAGAAATCCAAAATATGCACTTTCAAAATTTGAACTCCCCACCACATAGAGTAAATTTTTTCATGGATCTATATGTTTCCTTGGCTTTCTGGATCTCCAGCAACTTATCAAGAAGAGAAGAGCCATAAGGAGACTATTGCTCACACATCCAAAAAGTCTCTATCTTTGATAACTGGCTATTTTATGATTAATATCTTCCTTTTTAGCTAACCACAGTTTTAACTCAAAACTTAATTAAACCTCTTAACAGTAGCCCTGCTCTTTCAATGACATTTTGAAGATAATTTTATTTCATAGCCATGTGAATTTGCAGAAGATTGATTGCCTAGAAAATTATAGGAATGAAATTAAGCAAACTTCTTTTCCTTCTTCCTCTTTTTGGGGCAGTGGTAGATAGTGGAAAAGACTCTACCTTTATATATGCCTTGTGGAAAACCTATAATTGCATCCCTTAATAATTGAATTATTAAACAGAAGCATAGACTGAGAAGAACAGGCATACGTTTTTCTTTGCTAGACCACATTAAAAATGTGACACATGTAGACTATAACCAAATATAACAAATAAATGATAAACATTTTTTGAACATACATATATATATATATATGTTTAATGATATTTCAGCACAACCTGATCAACAACAGAATGTGATAGTAAAACACAGTAACATATTTTCACCTTTATTTCGAATCTTTACTATATCGAAGCCTTATATCTGAAATTGAAAGAAAACAACAGAATAGGAAACATAGTCATCATGGTAGAATTAAAATTGTATCCAAAGAACATTAGCTTGTACAATGCATTCCTAAATCATATCCATCGGTACATCCTGAAAGTTGCAACATGTGATCATGCACCTTAGTATATATAAACTTATCCAGATAAAATGTAAACATATCTATGTTATAATGACTGAGAGGCGCATGTTTAAAAGAAAACAAAATTATATAGAAATCCAGATTAGTGCTTGAACAAATACTTTTATATAGAAACAACAAATGAAGGTTGGCAATAGATATTACCAAAACCATTAGATAATATTTGTAAGGAAAAAAAAAAAATTGTATGTTCAAATTTTGAACCCGTACTCCAAATCAATATGAAAATAGGAGGCATCAATATCATTTCAATGTTTTGTGAACTTACTTTTCAGTCTGGACAAACATGGTTACTGCAAGAATCCAGCAAATGTGATGATGATGATGTAATAATAATAACAATGATAATAATCCTCTGCAAAAAAGCCAACATCAAAAGCAAAGAAATATGGATTAAAAGGTAATATTTATAGGATATGAATCTGTTTTAACATAATTTAAGCAAAGGAATATAGGACAACCAACCTGCAAGTCTGCCATTTTTTATTTAGAGAATAATAACAAAACATGTATTCCATCAAGAGGGATGACGTTTGAACATCAAGATGTAGAAGATCATAACATGAATTACACATTGTTCCATGGTGACTTTCAATCATCCAAATCCATATCCATATGTATCATACCCCATTATTTATATCTCAACCAAAATTTATATAACATGGCCGCAACTCACTCAATGGATGAAAGAATTTTGTTGGTATGCATAAAAGGGCACACCTTAGCTAACCTCAAATAACATTGTTTAACTGCAATGCACAAACTAACCTCATTTTAAACCCATCCTTTGTATCACATTTTTTGTACAATTATATTAAAGCTTGATGTGCAATATATATATATATATATATAGAGTTAAGAAGTATACAAACAAATATATTGAGGACTCCAGAATCCAAATATTATTAGTAAGCAGTAATATCTGTAGGAATCATGGTGAACCAATTTGTAGAGTGGTAACAAAGTCTTTATTGATTAGGAATTTGGAACAGAATACATACTCTAGTCACGGAGAAATTTTTGGTGGTAGCTGCAGAAGCAATGATATCTGAAGAAATCAATACTACATATATTTCTCCAAACATGAGCATTCCATGATAAGAAGTTATTCAGAATAAACCAGAGTAAACTGTATTGTTTTTCATTCAATGACTAAACATTGACATTGCCCAACTTGCTTAGTTCACACTTCACACAGACAATCCATACCATGTTAAGAAATATCTATGCACCTAATTCAGAGATTGGCAATTTTAAGTACTAATTTCTGCATTGACTTTAGATTGACTTGTATTGTAAAAGCACCATGGCACATGCAAACTATTTCATTTAATGTTAATAATAAAGTTATTTAACATTCAATTCCAGAAGTACAGGACTGTAATTGTTAGCAATCAAATGCAGATGGACGGAGTGTGTGTACCAAACTATCTTGGACAGGTTGATTTAATTGCCAAAAAAGTCCACTTTGGTAGACCATAAGATGCCATTTCCAAGATACTTCGACCAGATAAGAGCCAATATAGCACACTTCCTCCACACCTATGAAGCAGAAAGAAAAAATATGAGAGTGAACTAATGTAGGTGCTTATTAGTAACATTGATTTCAGATTAATTCATCAGAAATGTGAATAGATCATCTTTAGTATAAATATTTAGAACCTTCAAAGAATATCTGAAGGGGGAGCAACAGATTATCCAACATGGATTGATAAAATTTCACAGTAGTAAAAGCAATCAAATATGGTAAAAAGAGATTTCATCTGCAAAATACATCGACTAAGCATGGATCATTACCTTGAATCTCAGTGGACAAACAACTGATTAAAATGCTTGTCAAAATTCTTTCTCTCTTACAAATGAAGCAAAACCTCAATTGAGAGTCAACTAACACAGAGTAGAAGAGTAAAAATGACAGCATATTTATGCATACTTTCATCTTTCAGTTGCAATGCAAATACTTGTAAACTATGTTTTGATAAATTTGCAGTCAGATTCAACTTGAAAATTTCACCCTTTCCTCTACCAGTAATCCTGACATGAACAGGAACCATCCTTGAAATGGTGAAAACGGGTAGCATCTCTTACTATAATTTCCCGGCCTACAAGCTTAGAGATATATTTTATGGCGGAATGGCAATCATTACAAACTCTAAGATTCTTCATGATCCTCAGTGTTGTGTGCTCTGGAGTATTGATTAATGCAAACGCAATAGCAAGTTTTTCACTATGATGTCTAAGGATCTGTTCCTTCACTTCTTGCTCAAGGTCATGCAATACAGAATCAGTATCCGGAGTGAAGCCCATTTTCTTTATCTCCCTCCAGATTTTTGATATCATATTGTAGATTGCATCTTTCTGTGGGTGAAGGCCATCTTCAACCCCAAAGACATGGACTTTGTTCTGGATTTGTACCCAACTGAATCCTTGTTCTTTTTTCACAGCTCTATCCCTCATTGACCTTCTAACTTTTGCAGCATCCTCCCAATTTCCACAGGCTGAAAGTGTATTAGCCAGTCCTGAGTAAGCCCCACTATTGTTGGGATCAATAAGAAGCAATCTTTCAGCTGCCACTTTAGCCAAATCCACATTTTTATGAATCCTACAAGAAGCCAAAAGAGAACCCCAAGCTATAGCATCTGGTTCAATAGGCATACCTTCTATAAAATTATATGCTTCTTCAAGCAATCCAGCACGTCCAAAGAGATCGACCATGCATGCATAATGGCTAGGGGTGGGTTCAATATGATGAATTATTTTCATCAAATTAAAATAGCTCTTACCTTGTTCTACCAATCCCACATGTGTGCAGGCAGATAGCACACCGACAAAAGTGATGTAATCTGGCTTTATATTAAATTTCTGCATCTTTTCAAACAGTTCTATGGCCTCTTTTCCAAGGCCATGTTGAGCTAGAGCTATAATCATGGAAGTCCAAGACACTGTATCCCTGTTGCAACATATCTGTTCAAATACTTGCCTTGCATCTTTCATACTTCCTGCTCTTGAATACATGGTAATCAAAGCATTACCAACAGAAACTGATGATATTTCTCCTGATCTTATGGCAGTTGCATGAATCTGCTTACCATGATCCAGAGAAGCCAAGCTTGAAATAACACTTAATATGGAAGCTAGAGTATAGCTGTTTGGCTTTGCACCTTCCCTAATCATTGATCTGAAGAGCTCTAAAGCACCACTTATTAAGCCATTCTGTACATAGCCTACGATCATGGCTGTCCATGCAACTACATCATGGCCTTTTAATGAGTCAAATATCTCTCTTGCTGGGCTTACATCCCCAATTTTGACATAGCCATCCAATAGGGATGTAAATGCTATAACATTGAGACTTGAAGTACCAGTTAGTTCAATAATTCTTTGAGCAAATTTAATGCCACCTGATTTTGCATACATTGAGATCAGAGCATTTTTCACCATCTCAGAGATATCAATATCATTTCTTGCCATATGTGCATGGATTTGTTTCCCAAATTTCAAGTTTTCAAGATTGGCACAAGCTGATAATATACTTGCCAAGGTGAAATTGTCTGGCTTCAAAGGAGAACTCCTAATCATACTAGAGAATGTTTCAAGGGCCTCTATGTCAAATCCCTGCTGATTGTATCCTGAGATGATTGAATTCCAAGAGACAACATCTCGCTCAGTCATTTGCTCAAAAAGAGAAACAGCCAAGTCAAGTCGACCAAATTGTATATGCATCGAAATCACGGTATTCCAACTAGATATGTTTTTCAGCCTCATCCTGTCAAAAATAACCTTTGCTGTCATCGAATCACCTGACTTTGCATACATATTAAGCAAGGAATTTGCTACAGGAATAACACTGGAGATCCCAAGTTTTACAATAAAGGAATGAACCTTCCTGCCAATATCTAGTGCCTCAATTGCAGCACATGAGGCAAGAACATTTGTAAATGTGAACTGAGTTGGCAGAAGTCCATCTGAAATCATCCTTAGAAACAGTTGAGTTGCATTATTAAAAAGACCCATCCGGTTATAACCCACTATCATGGTAGTCCAGGAAACAGAATCACGTTCCGGAATTTCATCAAAAACACGATGTGCAGCTTCCATGTTGCCTCCCTTCGCAAATGCTGAGAGAATTGTATTCCAAGAGAATGTGCTCTTCACAGACATTTCATTGAATAGATGATGAGCATCAGAGGCTGACCCACTTTTGGCATAGAAATTAATGAGATTGTTCATCAAGAAGACACCCAGGTAAAGCCCTTCTTTGATGATTCGGGCATGAACCAATCTTCCAATGAAGAGGTCTCTCGATTTGATGCCTGCTTGGAGGAGATAGACATATAAGTCTGAATGGGAAGCAGCAAAGTGAGGTTTGTGGTTCTCCATCACCAGGCCCGCAAATTTTTAAATTGTTGAGAAATTGATAAACTCATGTTGAGACTTGCAGGCATCTAGCAACAAAAGATATAAGCATAGTGAATATAAAACAGAAAAATCAAGTTGAAATATCAATGCATCTAGAATATATAAAATAAAATCTCTACTTTGCAACCTATGACATTCTTGCAAAGAAGTCTAGTACAATATCCATAGCATTAAGTTTGTATTTTCATAGTGATGCACAAAAGTACTTATAATGGCTATACAAGATGATTAAAATCAAAATTCTATAGGCCCGTTTGGTTAGATGATGTAAAGGAGATGAGAATATAAGAAATGGGTAGGTGAGGATAGGTGAAATAGAAAATGACTTTTATATCTTTACTTTTGAAAAGGTAATTTGATAGTTACAATAGTAATTTGATAGATGAAGTAATGATTATAAGAATATAATAGATATTATACAAACTAAATAAAGGTAATATGTTTGTGTCACGGCAAACCAAACGGCCGTAAGTATTAATACCTGCAGAATGTGAGTGTCATACCAGAAGTATTCACTAAAGACTGGAAAAAATGCTCCACCAACTACAAATAAGGATGTCCAGAGAATTCATCAGTATTTACTAAGATTAACACACAAATCAAAAGAAATAAGTGATATTATATTGACAGTAAAACAATTCTATTGCCAGTTCAAGCATCACATCAAAAAAACTTTTCAGCTAGCTAACAATTTGAAGCTCTAGCTTTGTGGTTGAATGATATAATGGTAATAAAATTGTCAGAATTGTCACCATTGCTAAGATGCCATGTGCATCGAAAGGATGAAATCAAATGGACAAATAAACTTGGATATTAGTCTTGTTAGTCTTGTAAGATCTTTATTGTAAGATAATGAACTTGTAAGAGCTTGAACAAAGGAAACAAAGAAATTTAGAGTTTCAAAAAGAAGCCATACTACAGAATTCAGCAAATTAAATCATGTAGCTGTTGGCAGTACCATTCCAATGGCAAGAGCAACATCTTCATTCGTGCGATGATCATCAATGTGGATGTCACCAGATGCCCTCACGTGCACATCCAACAGCCCATGTGAAATAAATTGCTAAACAATCACAAGCAAGTTTAATTTCCAAACTGTTACATCCGCACATCAATTTTGTTTCCATAAAAACCATTAACTGTGGTTTTCAATTTAGAAATTAGAAGAAAAATTCTTAATTTATGATCAGATTCTGATAATTAAGATTTTTCCATTAGGTGCATTTTTCTCTATACACCTCCAGTATACATCCCAAATCAGCTTAGCCTTCAATCCCATATTCTAGACCTTGAAAAGAAACAAAACAAAATATAAACTAGAAAAGAGTCGAAATTACTGACATATAGCATATGATCAAGGAAGGGAATTCCAGAAGTACTAGCAGCAACCCCAGAACCATCCAGGTTTATTTTGACCGACACATTAGTTTCCTTAGTGAACCTTTTCAACTCTCCAGTTCCAGTTCCTGAAGATGACCAAACAGGCATACAAAATCATCTGTGCATTCCAAAACGTTGAGAGATTGATTTGAAGTCATCTGAAGAAGAAAAACAGAGTTTGTGACAGACCTGAGTTAGCTGGTGAAGTTGTTATAGGTGAACCATTGTGTTCCACCAAAGCAAAGAGGAGATACTTCTGAGAGAATCCATTCAGATGAGATTGAAGTGATTTACTGAAAAGATGGAGTGTTGGAAACATGTGGAAGTGGGAGAAAGACTTCTCTGAAAAGCCCAAACCCTAGAATTAGGGAGCAGAGATGAAGGGCATTTCGGAAGACAAGGAGTTGCAGATAGCTCCGGTTAGCTGGTGGATTAAAAGGAATCTAGCAAAAAAATAAAGCTATAAAAGGAAGTGAACAAGGAAGAAGCCTAATTATGAATTATAAGCAATGTTTTTAAAATTGGACCAATTATTGAACGAGTAGAAATATTGATTTATGGTTTATTAGTTTAATCATAATCAAACCAATAGTAACTAAAAAGTGTATATATAATTTTATATATTAAAAATCTCATATAATAAATAACAAGAAGCAAATACTAATAAATTTTACAAAAAATTCAGGAGAAAAGGAAATAACTATGCAAAAGACACAAAAAATGCTCAAACACGTCTAGTGTGTCCTAAGGATCTCTAAGCAGAACAGCATAAGAATTAAGAAATAACAGTCACAGATAATAGTCGTGAGAAATGAAGAAAGAAACAGAAACATTCAATTATTTATGACTAGAAAGGTAAAGTTTAGCTTCCATAGATCTTTGGCGAGCAAACAAAGAAGAAAATAGAAAGGGCAAGAAACTTGCCTCTGAACCACCCTGCTGCTATTCTCAATTTTATCTCTTTACCTCTGCATCAGTTATCTGTCTTCTGGTTTATTGACCATGGAAACAGACATGTTTTAACAACAAAGTCTAAATTTGAATTGTACAGAATAGTAGAAACCACAAAGAATATAGTTTAATATTTCAAAGATGCAAAATAACTACTTTTTTGTGCTGATATTTCCATCTTGACAAAGTAAAACACAATTTCAGAAGCCTCCTAAGTTCTAATTACCAACAAGTTTTCCACTACTTTTCTTTCATACTTGGATTCCACACGGTGAGACAAGAATACAAAATGGATAAAGTGGGTATTAATTATGGTATAGTGTAGCACCATAGCTTGTCCTCTGTAAATCCATATGAAACCCTTTATTCAGAATAAACCTGATCATGGGTTAGGCTCGATAAAAAACAAGCCAAGCCAATGAAAAAAATTATCTCAAAGTTGGGCCTGGGGCCATATAATCTCTCTAATTTTTGGCCCAGGCCCAGAAAGGGGGAAAAAAAAAGGCACGGCCCAGCCTAAAGGGCAATTACACTGTTTAGAAAATTTTCGATTCTTTAGTTATAACTTAGAACTAAGACCATCATTAATTCAAATCACTTCATTTAACAAGGAATCAAGTAGATGTTAATATAAACATGGTTTAAGGTTGTGAATAAGAACAACTAATATTAACAGAGCAACTGACTGTCACAGCAATCACCATGTTACCACCATGTTACCCAGCATTAAAATAAATTTACCAGCTATGAATAAGGCTATTTGCATGATAAAATACCAGCTTCACAGTAAGCACCCGATTGGGCAAATAGCAAACTTAAGACTTCAAAACATACTACCACTCAGCAGAGTGCAAGTTAAAGACCCTTAGCAAGTATGTGTTAAGACAGCATTTAAGCTCAAATTCCTGATTAAAATCAAAATATTCAGGTGAATAAAAGTTCATATTTTTAACCTTCAGAATCATACACTGATCACAATTTTTTCTTTTTTGGGGTCCAGCATACATTGCAAATAGAGTTTTCCACTATAAGGACCTCCATCAGAAAGAATCATATAAACAGAAACTCGTAACAATTAAAAGAAATACAAACATTAGAATTCTCAATTAAAGGTTTGAATTATGACAATCCAAACTCAAAGGTTAGAAATTTCCAGTAGCCAAAAAAAGGAATCTCACAATTGCATTGTCACGCTGAATGAAAAAAAAAAAAAAAAAAAAGGAAACCATAATTTGAAGCTCAAACGTTAAATGGAGCTGCAAAAGAATGAGGAAAGAAAACACAAGAAGCTAGCTGAAACAAACATAAAAATGGTGGAACTAAGGGGACGATTTGCTGAAAAGAAGCGTCCGGATGGATATTTAAAATGTTGAGGAGGAATCCTTAACTTTGAAAACACGAACCAGAAGAGAGATCTATTATGTAGAAGAAGAGAGAAACACGAACTAGCTACCTGATCTGCTGAAGAGAAAAGCACGACGATCCTTGAACTCTGAAGCTGCTCGACGTCCGGCGGCGGTGGCGGAACTCTGAACTCCTCCAGCTGCTCTGCTGATCTGCTCGGCTCAGCGCTGTCCAGCGAAGGGAGGAAGGATTAACCCAGTGCGGTTAACAGAGGAGAGAGGAAGACGGGGCCAAGTGCACGGTGCAAGATATTTAAAAAAAAATTTACAAGAAATTATTACGTCAAAAATAATAAGTTTACAATAAATCTATAATAAAAACAAACTCTTTTATAGAGAGATATATATATATATAAAATAGATAATAGATTTATTATATTTTTATTACTATTTATTTTTATTATTCTTTTAAAAAAGTATAAAAGTTATTTGTTGATTTTAACACTTTTTTTAATCTAATTAAATATATAAATAAAATAATATTATTAATTTTTTTATTACACGAAATATAATTATTCCATTCATATTATTATTATTATTTTTATTTTTTATAATTTATATACGAAATACAAAAATTTAAACATTTGGCTAAGATAAGTATTAGATAAGGCAAAATAAAATGAAAATATGATATAATATTATTATTAACTAATGATATAAAAAAATTAATCACAATATGAGTTAGGTTCGAATTAAATTTTAAAAGCATTTGAGCCTTACTTATTTTGTATTTAAAATTTTCAAAAGATATATTTATTTTTTATTTTTATTCTTTTTAAAGTTGAACTTATCAAGTTGAACTAGTTTATTAACGTCTAGTCAATAATTAGAACTCGGAAAGATTTTGAAATTATGTTTTACTCTCCCAAAATGAAAATTTCGGCATAAAAGAGTAGTTATTTTGCATCTTTGAAGTATCAAACTACGTTTTTTGTGGTTACTACTATTATGTACAATTCAAGTAAACATGTCGGTTTCCATGGCAAATAAACCAGAACATAGATAACCGCAGAGGTAAAGAGATAAAACTGAGAATAGCAGCAGGGTGGTTTAGAAGCAGGTTTCTTGCTCTTTCTGTTTTCTTCTTTACTTGCTTGCTAAAGATCTATGGAAGCCAGACTTTACCTTTCTAGTCATAAATAATTGAGCATTTCTATTTCTTTCTTTATTTCTCACGACTATTATCTGTGATTGATATTTCCTATGCGGTTCTACTCACAGATTCTTGAGACGCTTTAGACGCATGAACAATTTTTGCGTCTTTTGCATAGTTATTTCCTTTTCTTGTGATATTCTTGTTTTTCTTGCTTTATTTCCTTCTGTGAGTTTTTTTAAATTTATTAATATTTATTATTTATTATATAAAATGTTTAATATATAAGATTAAAAATATATATTTAATTATTATCAATTTTATTATAATTCAATATAATAAATTAATAGATCATAAATTAATTTTTTTATTAATTTAATAATTAATTTTAAATCAAATCAATAAATTAAAAATTAATACGTCACCAATTTAATAACTAATTTTTAAAATAGTGCTAATAATTCAATCAACAATTTTAAAAACATGGCTCGTAGATTGGAATGTGGCGTCTTCCTTGTGCACTTCCTTTTGTAGCTTTTTTTTTTTATTCCTTTTGGTTCACCAACTGAATGGAGCTATCCCCAACTCCTTGTCTTCTGAAATGCCCTTCGTCCCAGCTCCCTAAATCTAGGGTTTGGGTTTTTCAGAGATGTCTTTCTCCCACTCCCATATATTTCCAACGCTACGTCTTTTCAGTAAATCACCTCAATCTCATCCGAATGGATCCTCTCAGAACTATCTCCTCTTCTGCATTGATGGAACACAACAGTTCGCCTATAACAACTTCACCCGCTGACTCAGGTCTGTCCCAAACTGTGTTTTTCTTCTTCAGACGATTTCAAATCAATCGCTCAACTTTTTGGAATGCGCAGATGATTTTGTAAGCCTGTTTGGTCATCTTCAGGAATTAGAATTGGAGAGGTGAAAAGGGTCACTAAGGAAACTAATGTATCGGTCAAAATAAACCTGGATGGTTCTGGGGTTGCTGATAGTGCTACTGGAATTCCCTTCCTTGATCATATGCTAGATGTCAGTAATTTCGACTCTTTTCTGGTTTATATTTTGTTTTGTTTCTTTTCAAGGTCTAGAATATGGGATTGAAGGCTAGGTTGACTTGGGATGTATACTGGAGTTGTATAGAGAAAAATGCACCTAATGGAAAAATCTTAATCGTTAGAATCTGATCATAAATTAAGAATTTTTCTTCTAATTTCTATATTGAAAACTAAAGTTAATGGCTGTTACGGTGTCAAAATTGACGTGTGGAGACGGAACAGTTTGGAAACTAAACTTGCTTGTGATTGTTTAGCAACTTGCTTCGCATGGGCTGTTCGATGTGCACGTGAGGGCAACTGGTGACATCCACATTGATGATCATCACACGAATGAAGATGTTGCTCTTGCCATTGGAACGGTACTGCCAACAGCTATATGATTTAATTTACTGACTTCTGTAGTATGGCTTCTTTTTGAAACTCTCAATTTCTTTTTTATCCTATGTTCAAGCTCTTACAAGTTCATTATCTTACAATAAAGATCTTACAAGACTAGTGTACAAGTTTATTTGTACACTGGATTTCATCCTTTCCGTGCACATGGCATCTGAGCAATGGTGACAATTCTGACAATCATATTGCATATTTTAATCCTAAAACAGTGGGCATTTGTGCATAGCTTAGACTCTTTAAATCCACATTCATCTACCATCTTATTAAGATTAATAGGTTTATGTTACTTCATTTGCAGGCCTTACTGCAGGCTCTTGGTGACAGGAAAGGTATTAACCGGTTCGGTGACTTTTCTGCTCCACTTGACGAAGCATTAATACATGTTTCCCTGGTAAGTTGCATACAGTTTTTTTTTTTAATTAATGATTCGTTAAAGTTTAAGTTAGATTAACATATATGTGGGGAGGCAAAAAGTGTGAAGCAGAGTCCTCCCGCACCAATATGTTAAATAGACTATGCAAGCGTTAATGTCATAACTTTGGTAAGACATGTGCAACTTAAACCATCATGTATTAACACGTTGAACAATGTGTATCAAGAAGTTCCAGTGACTCTCAGGGTTCAGATCTTGCTAGACAATAGGAGTTCCTTGAGCTGTTGTTCTGAGTCTCATTAATCCTAGCCATTCTAGTATGCAAGTCTGCTGCATTCAACCAGAAAGTTTTAATGGCCATTCTGACCAGATTTATATGATTTTCTTCCACTTATAATTTATGGTTCAAAATAACAATTTGCCCTTATCTTTTCCAGGATTTATCTGGTCGTCCACATCTAAGTTATAATTTGGACATACCCACTCAGAGGGTTGGAACATATGACACTCAGGTTGTGAATACCTCTTTGAGTATTTCATCTTTAAGTTCCCCCCCCCAAAAAAAAAAACAACACTCAAAAAAACCTTCTTCTTTTTTTTTTTCTCTCCTCATATACCATTTGACCACAAAGCCAGAGCTTCAAATTGATAGCCGGCTAAAATGTTGTTTTGATGTGATGCTTGAACTAGCTAATTTAACAGTCATTAACAAGTCACTTTTTTCGTTTGCTTTGTGCGTTATCTTATTAAATACTGATGAATTCTTTGGACATCCTTATTTGTAGTTGGTGGAGCATTTTTTCCAGTCTTTAGTGAATACTTCTGGTATGACACTTCACATTCGGCAGGTATTAATACATAGAATTTTGATGTTAATCATCTTGTATAGTCATTATAAGTACTTTTGTGCATCACTATGAAAAACGTAAGGCTATGGATATTGTAGTAGACATTGCAAGTATGCATAGGTTGCAATTTAGAGATTTTATTTTATATATTCTAGATGCATTGATATTTCAACTTGATTTTCTGTTTTATATTCACTGTAGCCTGTGGTTTATGCATATTCTACCTGACTAGAAACTTATGATGATTTTTATTCCAATTTTAAAAACTTTTAAATCAATGAATGACTTTTTCTTTTTAATATTTTTACACAGCTTGCTGGAAAAAACTCTCATCATATTGTTGAGGCAACCTTCAAAGCTTTTGCTAGGGCTCTTAGACAAGCAACTGAGTATGACCCACGTCGTCATGGGACTGTGCCAAGGTCTGGTATCTTTGAAACTGATTTTTCACATTATATCTAGATGAGGAGTACTAGATTATGTTGACTATATTACTTAGCTACTATTACTTAGAAACGGTTAACTGTTTCTCCTATTCCCTGATGTCAGGATGATCTCTCTGCTTTAAGATCAGATGTTTAATCCCTCATGTATTTTCAGATGATAGAATAATGAATAATACTTTTTACTTGTTAAAAAGGATGAAATAAATAATCTTCTCATGTTTTAAATCACAGACACCCTTTTGTCAAGATATGAAAACTGCCACTATTATTTGCACATATCCAGATTCAACATATGTAACAAAAGTTTTCTAGATTTATCATGCTTCATTGCTTCTGTTGGACAGGCAGAATAACCCCTCATGAAAAAGAAAAATATCTTTCGAAAGATATCTATTAGCATATTCACTCATAATGGATATTGTATGTTGGCATAATCATGGTTTTGTTTAACTCATGCTTTTGTATTCATATCTTTAGAGTATACTAGAAGTCATCGAGTCTTTTGTTTATTCTACATGGCGTGAAGAACTTATAATATTTTGCAACGTTTTGTATGTGCAGTTCAAAAGGTGTTCTGTCTCGTAGTTGATATCTTTGGTGAGTATGCATAATTGGATTGAGCTACCAATATTAGTACGTGTCTGGATTCTCGTTACAAAATCACGTTTGCATAGAAGCTCCCAATCTTTGCTTCTTCTGAAACGTGGTTTGGAAAGGTGCAAACGGGAATCCAAACATGCACTTAATGGTTCTGCACAACAGTACTTAGATACCTTGTGATAATAGTTACTGTTGCTGTGGTCAAGTTTGAGTTGCTGTACTTTTGAGAACAACAATAGCCTGTTGTACGTCGACTGATTTATAGTAACAGTAAAATTATTCTAGTGCAGTGTTATTTATTTGTTTATAGTAATATTTTATAATTGCTAGGACCTGTCATGCTGTTATCTGTTGATTTGTTTAGTAGAACAATCTTTGCAAGTATGAGTTGCTGTACTTTGTGAACAACAATGGCCTGTTGTACGCCCAATGGTTTATACTAACAATAAAATTATTCTAGTTCAGTGTTATTTTGTTGTTTATTTTTTATAATTGCTGGGACCTGTTGTTATTTTTGATTTGCTTAGTAGAACATTTTAAAAATTTTTAAGTAGACTTGGAAAATGAAAGGGAATTGGAAAATTTTGAATGACGACTATTATATCATTGTAATAATTACTTTATAGTATTTATTATCTTTTTTAAAGTGAAGGGACGAAAGTTATTTTTCATTCACAAAATCACATTTTTCCTTTTTATATATTTTTACTTTTATTTCCATTCTTAACTTTTGTATCCCTAACATTTTCTTTCTCAAAGATGTATAGTAGGGCAAATCAATAGCTAATTATATAATATATTTATATGCATTTTTAGTGATTTTCTTTTGATACATTGATGTATTTATCTTTAATTAATTTGTATGAACAATTTTTTTATAGATTGGATCTTCTTAAATTTTTCTCATGACGATCGGTGCCCTTATAGCTGGATGAATAGGGATAAATGGGTAGAAAAATAATGAGCTGACACTCTGCTTCTCGTTGTAGTACCTTTCTCTTTTGTGACAGCTGCTAATGCATCAGACTCTCCCAGATATGTTTGAATGGTGAACTTCAAAAGATGGTTGCGGAAGTTTATTTTTTTATTTTTTACTTTTTTTGTTATTGAAGTTTAATTCTGACGTTGAATGAATTCACTTAAGAACATGCCATTTGATATCCGGGAGGTTTGAAATGATTTGGTTTCTACGAGTCTGGTTTGTTTAGCGTAAACCTACAGGAAAATGCTGTACAAAAATTCTTCAGCAGTATTATGTTCATCCAATATTTCAGACTTTACTTCTGGTGATGGGGCTGATGGCTCTGCCTTTGAGTAAAAGTTTGGGATGTAATATGGGGGATGAGCAAAATACCTGACTACTCGTAAAATTCATTTAATTAGATCTAGACGCGTATATTTTTATGGGTTACTAATATGGTATTGATCTGGTTTTAAACTGGTAGTGTGTGTATATAATGAGAACATAAAAGAAAATACCATCAAATAGTATTCTTTGGGTTTTAAATTATATTAATAATTGTTTAAGATATTTTATTATTTGTTATGATTTTATACAAATGAGTCTTAATTTTAAAAATTATTTATCTTGAAAATATTTTAAAGTAAATGAGTATGAATTTGGGGATTCAAGGATTTAATAATAAATTTCTTTTACCCCTTGAATATAAGTTGGAGAATAAAAAATATAGTACGCTATCCTTGTTATTTTTATGTAATATGCAATCCTGTTTAGGCACATTATTTGGAGAGGTTTTTATTTTTTACTTTATTTTTTAATTTTTTTCTTTCTGAAATTACAATCTAATGCTGGGTGGGCAGCTGCCACTAGGTTTTTTTTTGTTTTTATATTTATAATTTATATTTATATTATAATAAAATAATATATTGTATAAATTATTAGGTATAAGATATCCTATTTCTCTATGAATATTTCATTTTTACTACATGGTACCTAGATGACATCTTACGGATATTGAATACTTTTTTATGCGAATATTACCGCACATCCAAAATCGCCATCATCATTGCCATCTTTGGATGAATACTTTTAAATTTTGGTTTCGACTTATCCAATTATACCTTCTCTCAATTTCATTAATTGAGTTATTCTTATTTTATTTTGTTTAACTCTTTTTATTATCACTTATTCTCTCTCTTTTCTATTTACTTCTAAGTTAACATTAAATTGATGAAATTGACATTGACAAGATTTGAAAGAAAGAGAATCCATTATCTTAAAACTTAACCACGTTATATATTTGTTTCATGCAATGATACTTCATAGTTTTTTCTTTATACAAGAAAGGAAAACAGGATTGCAGCATCCTGCAACCATCCAAACTAGAAATCTTTAACGACATTATACAAATGATCAAATATCTATTACCCTTTTTGAAAAAATACATTATACGACTGTCTTCATACTTAATTTAAATTCAGACCGTCTTAAGTACGTCGGCCTTGTACACTAAGCTTACTCTCAAATTTGAACTCGGGACAGATTTAATTCCTTTTTTGTTCCTTGGCCATAGGATGAATCTAACCTTAATTGAAAGAAATGTACCCTTTTTTCACAATAGGATTAACTTGACTGAACCCATTGTCCTGACTCTTAACTACCTTTTGAAAGGGATAAATTTCCATTGAGCATCTACTTTGGTCCCCAAAGGGCCATTTCATTTCCCAGATGAAAAGCTCTGAATACTATGTCCATACCAACCTGAAATACAAACTGGTCTTTGATATTAACTTTCGTGGCAAAATTATAATTTCCATCCTTATACAATTTTATTTAATTTTTATAATTTAAAAATTTATAATTCAGTACTTATAATTTAAATAATTTCTAATTTAATCCTCATCTTTATATTTTTATTAATATTCTGTCATATATATATGAGCTAATTTTACTTTATTATTTATATTTTAATTTCTTTTACTAGTATAAATTATATATATTTAGAGTTTTAGAATAATATATATTTATTTGCATCAATAAAATTTAACAGAATATTGACAAAATTTTAATAGTAAGAACTCAATTAAAAAAAGTTATAAATTGTAAGAATCCAAGTACAAAATTTTCAACTCTAAATATCAAATTAAAAATTGAATAACCAAAAGTATAGTTTTCTCATCTTTCCTGTTTGGACCAAATAAACAATTCTAGTCACTCAGTTTCATTTTCCTCTCCGTCCATCAATCTATCTTCCCACCTGTATCTGCAATTAATATTTTAAAAGCACCAGGAGAATATATTCAATTCATTAGCATTTTAATTAATACATTTATTTAACAATTCTAGGAAAAATAATCCACAATAAAACCAAAAAGAATATCCAAACTAATTAATTGATTAATTCAAGGAGAAACAAAATAAAAGAAAATGAAAACATAAATTTAATTATAATCTTTAGTGCATCAACATATCTAGATATATGATACAAACAATCTTATATATTCTCTTTTTCCACCTTAGTGTAAAAAAGGCTTGAAGGTTTTTGCCACCTTCATTATTTTTTCAACCAACGACGTCGTACGAGACACAGTTCCATCATTCCCGGCCAAAACCCTGTACTTATCCTTCCTCGTAAAGTTGGTGCACTCAAACCCCAGCGTCGCCGCCAATATCCTCTGCACATAGTTCGCCACGTCATGAGGGCTCTTCCCCGCAGAACACGTGGCTTCCACCGGCAACTGGTTCAAGAAGGTCACCTCGTACACCGGCCTCGGGTTCATGAAGAAGAAAATTGGGTCCAAACCCTTCCAACCCCTCGCCGTGGTGGCATGGAAGAACCCCACCCTGTAGTTCATGGCCACCGGCACTATTCGGTCAGTTAGTTCGGCGAACAGTGCACTAAACCTCAAAAGAAATGGTTCACGACAAGTTGTTCCTTCAGGGCACACGACTAAATCCCCTTTGGATAGTTCGCGTTTTATCTTTTCCGCATCCACGTGTCGTATCCTCGTAAGCCTAACGGTAGGGATCGGAGAGAGGATCTCCGACAGACGGGAAATGGAGTATGTGACGGCCGGAATCTTTCGTTGGAGGACGGAGGAGAGGACGACGGGGTCCATGAGGGTGCGGTGAGTGCATACAAAGACGACGCCAGAGTTGCCGGGAACGACCGGTGGCGGTGGCTTTCCTTTGACGATGACCTTGCCGCCGAAGAGGCCTGCAATGTAGGGAACTACCCAAAGGGGCAATGTTAGGCCTACTATGATGCGTATTGTTGCGAGAAGAATGCCCAGAGGCATCCATAGGAGGATTAGTAGGGCGGTGGACGGGGTTGGTCGCTTCACCAGGCGGCCGTCGTGGAAGATCACTGGGAGAGGGCGGAGAAGCTTGTGGTCCTGCTTTTGGTTTGTCATTAATGGCGGTTGCATTTGTTCCTGCATGTCAAGTATAGAGATGTGTCATGTTTTTTTTTATTCACGTTGTATATGTTTCTCTTGAGAAGTTAAAAGTTTTTTTTTAATAGAGAGAAATTCTAAATTTGCCCAGTGTAATTGTGGAAAAAAATAATTAATTAATTTTTCTAAGAAATACTTTTTCCATTAATTTTTACATGTGTGTGTACATATATATATATATATATATATATAAATGAAACTGGTGAATTTCATTAACTCGAGTCAAAAGTAGTAGTAGTAGTAATAATAATAATAATAATAATAATAATAATAATAATAATAATAATAATAATAATAATAATAATAATAATAATAATAATAATAATAATGGAGACCACACATGAGGGAGTATCATGTAATCAAACACAATTTGTCTGTAAAATTCCTGGCAGAGTTAAAACATGTGCATTTCATTAAACATGTTTAATCGGACATAAATTAATTTTTAAATGGTAACAAAATCTATTTTTCACTATTAGAAAAAGGTTGAAACTCAAACAATATCAAAAATTAAATTAATTTTTTTAGAAAAAAAAAAAGCACATTTAAATTTAAAAAATTACAAACACCATCTAACCTTATTCTTATTCTAGATATGTCTTTTTAGTTATTTGATAATAAAAAATATTTTTCAAGATATTACCAAACACTTACGACCTTAGAAAAATATTTATAAAAATTTCATTAAACATTAAGTATTTCTTTATTAAAATAAGTTTTTCAAAAAATAATCTTAAAAAATTTTGAAGATGAAGAAAATAAAAATTTAAAATCAGGGCTTAAATTATTGACTTAATTACCTTGCATATATGCAAGAAGGAACCGCTAGAACCGGGTCTTCCCAAACCCAAAGTGGGTGCCTTATTCTGAAAAACCATAGCAACCCTTTCACATATAGCATCAAACGAACCACCTTGAACCAAACCCGTGGCAAACCCAATCCGGCTTATAGATAGCTCGCTCCCAATTACCTCATCCGCACGCAAATGCTCCTTCACGAACCTCTTCACCATAATCCTAGGCATCTTCGTGACCACCACCCTCTTCTCGTACGAGCTAAACACCTTCCATGCGTCCATGTCAAGATCATCCATCAAGAACTTTGGCAAAACGGCCCTAGCCACTGACTCAATCTCCGACTCGGAAACACCAGCCATAGCCACAAAGATCATCAGCTTGAGCCCTAAGTCTTCCAGACCAACTGAGCTCAGAAATAGAATTAGAGGCCATAGAAGTAGCAGCAACGCGAAACGAATCAAACCTGACGACTCAAAGGCCACTATCATGAAGTAGGAGAAGGGATCGGAGTCCTTCAGAAGCGTGCCTTCTAGCTCAGAGATAACGGACTCCATTATTGGTACGTGCTTTTGCTATTTTCTGTGTTTGGAATTTCAATGGTGCGGTTTTAATTATGATGGAATATTATGAGATTTAAGGGATTGGAAGGGTGTATTTTTTTTACCGGTCCTTTTCATATGCTTATGTGGAATTAAGGCAGTTTATCTGTTTACAACTACCACTTTTATATATACACACACCGTTTGGCTACTTTTTTTAATTTTCTTTGCTGTTTAATTTGTCTTACTTGTTTTGGTTTCTCTCTCTGGTTTTGGGTGGATATATCCGTGAAGAAAGAGGATTATACGCCACGTTTTATGGGCAAAGATTGATTACTTAACCCCAACAACTTTTATATATATAAAAATTAATGGTAGAACTTTGAAGGCTACCTTAAATTGGCGTTTATACTATGATTATTTAGGTTACTGATGACAATTCTATATAGTGAGCCGTACCGAGATTTTACATAAAGATAGACCGTGAAAAGTTTTATTGGAATCTTCCTTTTGAATTAATGCGATAATTAATATACATATTATCATATTATTAATTTAAAAAATATTTATCATAAAACATGACAATTGATGTACATGTTCTATATTATAACAAATTTTATAGGTTAATCATATAAAGAATATTAGTAATGTTAATTGAGTGTATAACATTTTTTTTCTTGTAATTAGTACAATTGTGTTTGATGTCGTTATATATTCAAATTCCCTCGCATCAATAGTCTGTGTCCAATCCTTGGTAGACATTACTCAAATCATAATTATTCATTTTGGAAGTCACATTGGACTTTCTTAAAGTAAATTATTTGGACAGATTTTACATAATTTTGTGTAATTATTAATACATTAGACCCAAGTGATATTTTGTTTTGAAAAGTCCTAACCACCAAATTTAAATGAAAGTCATATACAACAAAGGAAAGTAACTTGAGCTAGAATATTGGTTTATGTCTTTCCTGAATTCACACTTATGGGATTTCCCGTACCAGAAGTCTTGAACGCAATCTTTTCTTCTGTGTCGCTGCTGGGTTAAGTAACCAATGACTAATTAATGTTTTTTTTGGGTTTTCTTCTGTCTTTTTTTTAATTGACGATCATTTTATTAAAAAATTGTTTTTTATCATTATATGTTTACTGATACAAATTTTCAAATAAATCAAATACTGAGAAAATCTAACCTCCTAGTATTAGAGTCTCCTTAGAATCCTTACATTACCTTTCTTTTATCCGACAAAAGTATATATGCTTTCATATTGTATCCTTTCTTCCAATTCATTCACATCCATATGAGTGGTAGCGGTGACTTATGCTTCTGGCTTCCATCCTCCGAATCTAGTCCCGTAGGTGTAAATCCTCGAAGGAGTATTATATATTGTAAAATTAAGAATTATTAAAGTCCACGACTTTACTATAAGGCAAATTATTGTTGGTTACAAGCATTTATTGAGAGAATTGAGAGGACTAAGTTATATGTATCACTGAGGTGCGATGTATTAATAATAGCTACACCGTTTTTGTTCATCTCATTGATTGATCTTCTTTTCTGTGGTTGGCTGCTCAATTTGTTCCAATATATGGATGGCAACTTTTCAAGTAGAAAGGATATCTACTATAAAAGGGTGAAAATAATGGGTTTCTCTTTGTCTGTTAAAGATATAGGATAATTTAATAATTATCACTATTAAAAAAAATAAGTTTTTCACTGCAATTAAATAATCCGCAACAAAACTTGACTTAACAGTGGATATACTACTCACCGCTGAGCCACATAGATCTAACCGCAATTAGATCTACAAATTAATAGCAATTTAAGAAATTGTAGTTAATCTATTAGGATTAACTACAGTTAATCCATTTGAGGACTAACTGTAGTTTCTTAGAACTGCAGTTAGTCCATGAGGACTAACTGCAATTTTATAAAAATCGCAATTAGTTCTAAAACAAATTAATCGTGGTTTTATAAAACCATAGTTAGTCCATCCTTAATGGACCAGCTGCAGTTTTATAAAAGTAATAATCCTAATGAAGTAATTGCAATTTTATAAAACCGCAATTGAAACAATTAATTTAAACCCCCTGAAGCCCGACGAGCAGAAACAGTTCAAACACATGCCTGAAAACGCAACTCCAGATCTAAAAACGTAGCCCCCTCCATCAATCTTTTGCGCTGTCTGACTAGTGCAGCACTATTTGACCAATGCAGTGCTGTCCAATCGCTTACCTTAGTTCATTGTCTATCCACTCACAAGAAAGATTTCACCGCCTCTTCTCTCTATTTCATCGTTGTTGGAGCCGGGTTGAAAGTGTTGTGCTAGATTGATTCTTCTTGCGTTTGTATAAATGGCTTTTCTTCTATGCACAATAACCATTTGATTATGCTTCTCTTTGAGATGAAATTGTTCCTTCTTTATCATGTTGATCTTTGATGTTGTCTTCACAAATTTTAAAAAGAAAAGAATAAATCTAGTGTAATTTTCCCACAAACTAAGAGTGTTGTAGGACGTATTTGATTCTGTTTTTGTTTTAATATTTTTAAAATAAATGTTTTTTAAAACAAATTTTGAGAACAAAAAATTAAAAAATTTGTTTGAATCATTATTATGAAAAATAGCTATTTTCTATTTTTGTCTTGATTCTGCAAAGCAAAAATTATAAAACATCTAAAAAATGTTTTGATTTTTTTATTTCCCAAAACAAAATTCTGTTTCTTTGTTTTACAAAACACTTCATTAAAAATACATAATCAAACAAATTTTTTTTATTTTTTTGTTCTTAAAAATATAAAACTATTTTGAAAACAAGAAATCAAACAAGCCCATAGTTTTTTTGGTATGTTTCCCTTCTTCCATAAAAACAAAATGCATAAACAAGTGTCAAAAGTATATAAACTCCCTTTGACAAATTTATTAATAAAGAAAATATTTCTATATAAAATGAAAAAAGAGAAGGGGTGAGTGAATAATTTTAAGAAATGCAAAGTTGTTGATGCAATCACTTCGAATGTAATGCCTATACATGAGGTATTTTCTATGTAATCTGTTGCATAATTGGTCAAAAGCAATTCCAAAAAACTTGATCCCATGTTAAATATTAAATTAAGGACAATTTGATTTGATTTGATTTGGTTTGCTTTGCTTTATACTTGGCTTATTAAGAATGTTGCAAAACTTACTATTTTGAAGTTTCAATATAAAAATATGTGCATATCTTAAGAATTCAAATTATAGTTTATTTTAATTTAAATTAAAAACAATAGAACTAGAAAAAACCAACATCTAAACCATTTTGCCATAGAAGTTTTAATACCATGGTAAACACAAAATCACTTTTGTTGCACTTATTAAAGAGCACAAATCATCAATTTGTTCCAAATGAAAATCAATTTCTTTAACATATCGATATACTATGCGAAGGTATATTTTGGAACAAGATTTAAGATAGGTGATTTAGAGTTTGAATTGTTAGGTTTTAGTCTTGCCACGTGAATACAAGATAGGTGATCTTTGAATATTCTTTTAAGAAATGGATATGTATTAGATAGCTAAGCCTTATAATACCTAAGAATATTTAGAAAAACTTAGTAGATTTTTAGACTTCGCATTTGCCAACAAGCATGTGGAGGGTAAAATAATATACCTATGTCCAAAATGTAACTTCAAGAAATGGAATATCAAAGAAGAGATGCGTGACCACTTGATTGTTAAACCATTCTTATGAGGGTGCACTTTTTGTGTCATGCATTAAAACAGATGTGATAAATAAAAGCCTTTTGCAAAATCTCCAATGAGACCACAAGTGAGAGAAGAATGGTTTTGTAAGGATAACCTTGTAAATGACATGGTCTGTGATGCATTTAGGGCTCATCGCAAAACTGAAAGTGTGGATGAAGTTAAGGATCCAGCTTCACTATCTTACCAAGAAATGAATGAACATGTTAAAAAGTTTTATAAATTAATTAGGGATGGCCAATAGAATCTGTGCGAAGGGTGTGATAAATACTTAAAATTATCTATTTTAGTGAGATTGTACTACATTAAGTGTATATGTAGAATTAGCAATAAAGTTATGTCTATAATACTGGAGTTATTGACAAATACATTTAGATATGCAAAGATTCTATCTTTTTTTCATGAAGCCAAGAAAACTATCAATAAATTAGGGCTCAACGACATAAAAATTCATACCTATCTAAATGATTGTATGCTATATTTAGGGGAGAGAGGGAGATGAGAACTAGGATGTGTGCAAAAAGTGCAACACATCTAGATGGAAGCCAAAGAGCAAAGGTAAAAAGCAAAAGAAGAAGCCTACAAAAATCCTTAGATGCTTTTCATTGAAGTTATGAATAGATGCATCTCTAAATTTTGGATTGTTTACCATTTGGATGAACTTGCCAAAGAGAATATCAAAGCTTTAGATTTAGGGATCTTCTTCTCAAGAGACTTTAAGCTAAGATTTATTAGACATTGCTTTAGTAAGCCAAAAGCACCTTGGTCATGTCTAAGGTTTGAGATTAGTTAATTGCCAGCCTTAAGTGTTCGACCAATCTACTCACTTTTGTGAAGGGGTTCCACATTGTAGGTCTACTTATGCAGTGTTGTAGTATAAAGTATCAGAACTTAAAAAGAGACCAAGAACAAAACAAATTACACTAGCAATAAACTGATGCAACCTTGGCATTCCTTCCTCAAAGTTTCCAAGCTTAGCTGCCACTTAAACTAGCTAATCTCGATGTTCCTGTAATAATATTATAACGCTTTTCATTTTACTTAACTTATATGAATGAATATTTATTTATTTCTTTACAATTTTTAGTTTGTTACTTTTTCATTTTACTTTTATGTTCAATCACCAAATAGTCAAGAGAGTAGAAACCCAAGACCTGCAACTCAAACTTAAAACTTATTTAATAGGGATAATTAGTTTAGTATTTTGATTTATATGCAAACTTTGATTGTATAGTATTTGAATTTTGAATCTAATTAAATATGTTTGAATTTTAATAGTAAATTGTGCTTGAATTTGAATGAAATTTTTACTATGATTGAATATCAATGGTAAATTATGATTGAACAACTATACAAAGTTGTAAAATTGCCATTATAAGTAAGGCAACTAATATATAATTTGCTGCATTTTAAGAAAAAGTAATTTAATTATTGTAAAAAGATTTGTCACACTTAGTTCCAGTTATAACTCAATTGCAACTAAATTAATGCTTAGCTACAATTATTTTTAATCGTTGCTAGACCTTGGTCAAACTGTTTGGTTAACTACGATTGTACAACCACAATTCAACTATGAAGGTAGCTGCAATTTCTCTAAATTGCGACTAAAACCATCTTTACAATGGTTTTAGCCTGGTTTAAACATTAACAAAAAAATCATAGCTAAGATGATTTTCCTTATAGTGTATATTTGTAGTTCTAGGTGACTCCCTCAGTCTTTTTATTTAGAAGAGGAAAAAAAAGGAACTACAAGAATTGAAAATGAAGAAGTAATAAAATGTAATTTTGCTTTTTTGACATATGCCATTGTTTTGGTTTGAAGAACCATGATTTAGACAAAAAAAGGCATTGAGGAATGAGTGATAGAGGTAAAGGCAGTTTATTAGGGATGTCACAATAGCGATTTTTGGAAAAAAGTATAATAGCAAGACAAAGTGTGGGATAATGCCCCATGAGCTTGGCAAGCTTATACAAGTCTAAAGGTTTGTATGAAAAGCTCTCCTATGGTTAATGTTGATCGATGTCTTTGGCTATCATTGGAAATCTCTATTTATAATATTCTTCGGTGGTATGATAATGACAATGATCAAGTCTAGTAGCCTAACGGAGCTATAAAAGCTATTTGATTAGGATGGCTTACTATGTTGAAGTTATTATGTTCAAAATAACTTGGGCAACTTACTATGTTACTCTTTTATATATAGCTTAATGAATTATAGATGTTGATTCTTTGGGCCTTCTAAAAGTAGGTTAGATTGTGTTATGTTGGTTAAGAGTTCTTATGGTTATAAGGTCCCTATAACACTTACCTCTTAGTTTGCTAATGAAATGACAAGTAAAGCAAGCTTAGAGTAATAGGGTCTTCTAGTGTTCTTTTCAGGTTGATTGCAAGAATCTTTAGTTCAACTAATAGGTAGTAGAAGTTTAAATGATGAACAATGTTAATTGCAAGAATGTTTGAATAGTTGAAGCTTAGATGATGAATAGTGTTGATTGTAAGAATCTTTGATTTAGATAATTACCACCATAAAACTATGTTAAGCTAATAGCCTCAATAGATGAAAATAGGACTACTAAATACTAGAATTAAATACAAGTTAGGAAAAATAGGATAATCCCCACATATTACAAATGATATTCCAAAATCAAGCATGCATTTGTTGTATAGATATACTTATATAGCATAAAAAATTATATACACAACTTCATGCCATGACCCAAATATGGTCACCTCATTTGGCAAATGCATAAAATATGGTCTATGCAAGCTTGTGCTACAACCTAAACTTAAGTAAAATGACTTGGTACACACATTTATAATCTTAACATAAACATGGAAACAATGTGAATGATAATAGGAAGACAATGCTCACCCTCGCAAGACTTTGCTAGTTTCTACCTCCAGGGACCTTCCAAGCTCACTCAAGTCAGTCTTCAAACTTTCGTTCAGCTTAGATAAAGATCCAAACACCACTTCCTTAGTAATATTGTTGTCCCTAAGATTGGAAGATGACTCCCTCGCTTCTCAATGGCATTTTAGTGACATAACTGTCAGTGTATGCCTTAGGAGCTGATCATGAGATGATTGTAATAACATACATTGTATCTCATTTTTTGAGGTAATACAATTATTATATTTTGTTTTATATATCTGCATAATATATTTTAATATAGTAATTGTCTTTAGAATAATTGTTATTCTTAAATTGTCCTTAGTTACATATTATTGTGATATGGAATAGCAATAATATATCAAGACTAGTAGGCATAGTGACTAATGATTTTAAGTTATGAATATGTGATGTTAAGTCAATACATAAATACACTGTTAGAGAGCAAATGTACTAGACTGACCTACTATGAGAATGCTACCTAGATTATATAGTGTCATTAGCAATTCTCATGTAACAATAGTGTGAAAAATTCTTTGACTTGAAGTCCCTATAGCTCCCTGCATGAGAACTTGAATATTTTGACCACTTCCTATGTCACCTTTATTCGGGATGACAAATAGGGCAATGATTAGGTATATCATAAATCATACAGAGGGATATGAGTGATGTAAATGACATTTGGTCCTTTGTGTATAAGAAGAATGATATCTGTGGACCCCTTGATTGAATGAGACTAAGAAATGAATATTTGTGCTTAATTAAATCAATATGTGATATTGGACATTTATTTTTTGGTTGATCTACTTATTGCTAAGAAACATAGGTTGATCGTCGACAAGGATGACATATACTATGCCTTTAGATCAATTTGGATATTGGTACAAAATGAACTAAATTGCATAATATTAGTCATGGATTAAATAAAACCTCCAAGCTAAATTCATTGGAAGGTTCATCTAACTCTTGATTATACCCTTGCTCAACCTCTTTACCTAATTAAGATCATAACCAATCTTGACTATGTAACGTAAGCATAGAAAAAAAAAGGCCACTAGTACTCCACACAAATAGGAAACAATAAACCCATCTCAAACTCAAAAAGCCACCTCTAAAAAGATGATGATCAAGCCCACCATTGATTGTAAATGCACCTTAATTAGGGTATACTCCTCAACATTGAAAAAGTGATAAAATAAAAAGAATGACGACTTTACCCTTGTAAACTAGCAAAGAGCCATAAAACTCAAAATGTATTAAAACACTTGTAGGGTCAATTGACAAAAAGCTACCCCTATTAATGTTATTATAAAGCTAAAATGACCATTTAAAAGAAAATGCACTTCTTTTCAAAGTATATCCTCGTATAGGACTAAGGAGGCCCCTTTATCCTTTACATGGAAAACCTATTACTAATCAAAAGGCAAAGTTCGGACACCATTCAAAGAAAAGTAATGATCATCTCGAGAATAATAAAGATTATCTCTTATCATATTGTTCCTAAAATCACCTAAGAAAAGTACCACTATGATAAAGCAAGAGAAGTAGTACTTAAATAAATTAGCCTAAATAAATGAAATAAAGAAAAACCATGCTTCTCAGAACTGGATCGGACCGACCGGTTCCACCGGTTCGACTGGGAACCGGTCCCTAGTCCGGTTCGGTTGAGTTAGAAAATCGGGCAAGCAAGAACCGGTTAAGAACCGGTGAAAACCGGTAAAAAAACTGGACTAAAAAACCGGTCTGAAGTCATTTTTCTTTTTTTTTAATTTTTTTATATAACAGAATAATTCATTTTAAATGATTTTGACAAATTAAAAATAGAAGGTAATAAAAAAGATGAAAGAGTCGAAATATGATTTTTTTTTTTTAAAAAAAAAAGAGAATATAAGAGAAATAAAATGTGTATAATTAATTATTTTTTATACTTACTTTTTATCATGTTCAATTTCCTAATAATATTTCTCTCAAATATCAAGATACTTAGCTAAAATTATTATTTATTATTTTATTTTTTAATAATAAGTAGAATCTTAATATAATTTAGAAATTTTAAAAATTTAATATTAAATATTCTTAATTTTTAATCATAGATAATTTTTATTTTAAACTAAACATTAATTTTTGTAATATCTTAAGAAATGTTAAATTAGTAATCAAATATTTAAAATTTGCTAATATTTATTTGTTATATTAAAATTTTAATACATAAAATTTTTTTAAATAATATATTTAATTATCACCGGTTCGACCACGATTCGACCAATGAACCGCGAACCAGTACCTCAACCGGTTCAATGATCGGTCCGGTTTTAAAAATATTGAGAAAAACACACAAATGAATAAAGTTGAAACAAATAAGACTTGAAAAGACGAGCGAATAACCCCTTACATCCCACAACCTTCCATATTCTATAAAACATTGTATACAAATGTGGTGAACTGTAGGAATGTGAAACCAAAAAGCTAGCAAATCAAAAATTTCTCACTTCTTCTTAAGAATTATAATTGCAATACGACTAGTTTTCAAAAAATGCCTCATAAAAACATTAATACTCAAGAATCCAAGAACTCAAGGGTTAAGCTCTAAAGTTAACTTGAGAAAAACATTATGAGATCAAATTATTTTAAGCCCGCTTAGCTTGTCACATCGCTAACAAATTTAAAGGAAAGTATTATAGGAACCTTATAGCCATAACAACATTGAACTAGCTCAACACAATTCAACTTACTTCTAGAAGACCCAAAGACTCAATGGTTACAATTCATCGAGCTACATATAAACATAGTAAGTTGCCTAAGTTATTTTGAATAAAATGGCTCATATAGGACAAGCTACCCTAATCAAATAACTTTTATGGCTCTACTAGGCTTCTTGACCCAATCTCCATCATTAAAATACCATTAAGGAAGCCTATAAATAGAGATCCCTAACAATAGCCAAAGGCATAGATCAACATCAGCCAAGCCTAAAAGGCACTGCCTCTCACTTTGTCTTCCTATTGTTCTCTTTTCCAAAGGCTTTTATACTCATATACTAATAAACTACCTTTACCCCTTTATTTGGATCTTGATTCCTTAAATCAAAACAACCATCTATATAAAAGCAAATTACTTTTTCTTTTTCTTTTTCTAATAAATTAATTAATTAATTATTACTTTTTCTTTTTCTTTTTCTAATAAATAAATTAATTAGTCCTCTGTTCTATTATGGAAGTATCCAAAGATCTCTTTTAAAATTAAAATATGGCTAAAGTATTCTTAAAGATAAAATTGATTTCTTTTAATAAAAATATAACTTATCTATTAAAATTTATTTTTAGTCTTTTATTTCAATCTTATTTATTTTGTATTAAAAATTTTTAAATTTATTTTATTCTAAAATCTTATTAGATTTATAACAATACTTATGTTATTAATATATATGCACATGTTAGTGTTGAATTAAAAAAATCAATTTAATCCTTAAAAATTTACTGCCATTATTAAGTCCTAAGGTATTAAATTACATTATTTTGATGATGATCCATAAGTTTATTGTCATTAGTATAGCGAGGGTACTAAAATAATATATTTTTTAAAAACATTAAAACTAAATTGATGATAATAAACTTCCATTGACATGGGATATCTACTTTATTCAATTAAATACTATTAATTATTATCGTTAAAATTTTAAAAAAAATTATTTTGCGAATATATTTTGCATTTTTAATAATTATTTTTGAATTTATTAAATGATTGTAACATATTTTAAATTTAGAAAAAACTATTTAATTTCTATTAATTAAATACATATTTAATATTTATTATATGTATAATAGATGCATACAACATATTTTGATCAAATTAGGTATAGTTGTAGCTTAATTTTTAGTTTCAAGAGAAAAGTGTGGATATTTGTATGATTAAGTAATCTCTGTAGAGGAGAAAAAAATATTTTATCTTATGTATAAATAAGGAGAATCAAATATCAAAAAAGCAAAAGCCTTAAAAAAAAAAAAAAGGCTCTCTAACTGTGTTCTCTCTCTCCTTTAGTGGAGGAAATATATTGGTTTGCTTTTTAGCTAAGCTCCTAGTATCAATTATCTTCTACTCCTTCTTAATTGTATTGTATATGCATACACAAACATTAAATGCATTTCCCTTTTACATAGCTAATTATATTAACAATCGCTTGCAAATTTCTTTCTTTTGTGAGAATTGCACAGCTGTTTCCCTATGCTTATCTATGGAATGTATGACCTTCTCGTTAGGCTTTTAAAAGGCCTTCTCCTCCTATTTCTTCATTTTTCCCTATGCTTATCTATACATAGTCATTTCCCTATGCTTATCTATTGGAGGTACTAAACATTCTTGGAACCTTAAGTTTTTAAAAGTAAAGGTTTTATTAGTTCCTTCTTTGCCTCTTCTAATAGGAGTAAATATTCTACTCCAAAACGACTCCTCAAAGTGCTACTTACTTTCTCACAACCACCAATGGCTTATGTAGTGGTCAACATTCCTACGTGCTCCACTTTGCCCCCTACTTACGAATCCAAAATGACTTTTGTTGTCTTGACACTTTAGTTACAATATCAATATGAATAAGTGTTTTGGAGTTAACAGTGTAGTTAAATCGGCCATGTAAAGTGTAACTATGACTAGAATATAGGCCAAGTGATCGATGATTGAACTCTTTAAACAAAAAATACTTGACAATGTGATGTTAATTTCATTGTGGATTTTAGGTTCCCTTCTGTGAGTAAAAGCTTGATGACTTCTTACCCCCCCAAAAAAAAAGTAGAAGCTTAATTAAGATAAATTGGTTTAATAATAATCAGGGAGGTTATTACTATATACATAAATAATTTGCTGAAGATTTTGACATTATAAGATCACAAGAACGTCAACCAACAAATTTTTTCCATGCTTTGGATGACTCCTTTTCAAGCTCGATTAGGCATGAAGATGACATGGAGTCCTCTAAAAGTAAGGAAAAGTAAAGTCCACTTGAACTTAATTTTTTCTTTAACAACCAAGATTAAGGGTTTAACAATCATCTTTTTAATATTGATAATGGCACATCCTTCATAAGCTCTGATCAAAACCCTATCTTTATCCCTATAGACACTAATCTCGATCATAACTCTTGCCAGATGGATATGATAGATTCTTTCAAGAATTTTGTTATGGCACTAAGCCCTGATTTAGAACTCCCATCTATAGATTTTAGTATTTAGCCCATCAAATGGGATTCAAGCCCTCATCATGATCCCACGTCTCTCCCTGGAAAGTTGGATTTACCCTTCTTAAGTCAGAGTGTGATTAAAGACATGCATACCTATTCTTCTAGTTCTAGTGTCCTTATGATGGAAGCTTCCTTTAATACTTTTTATCATTGAAGTGTATGGTTCCTTTTTAAATAACCAACATAATGCTTTCTTATATTCCTCATAATTATCATTTGATGACAATGAAGCATCTCCCACTTCTTTGCCTTTTTTAGACATCATTGATAAGTTCCTATTAGCTCTCCAAATTGGAACATGTCAATTTCAAAATCTTTTAGAAAGAATTAAAAATGGACTTGTGAAAATGATTCTATCCTTGCCACCATAGTATAAATTATGGAATTCTTTAAACTTTGATTAGGAATTTTCAACTATTTTATCCCAATGGTGGTCCTTTTTTTTTTTGCAAGTAGCGAAGAGTACAAGATTGGACTATGACTTATGGTTAAACTCTTGGAAGACAACTCCCTTGGATGGCAAGCTTTCCCTATCATGATATTAAAATCTAAGCTATTTGTTAGGTTAAATCTTTTTATATGCTTTGCTCCTAACATGAACAGGGACATGGTATTTCCCCTTTTAACAATCTTTTCACCTCCAGGTGGGCTAACTTCCTAATATGCCAAATAACTTTATTGTCTCCTTTTAGTAGTTTTTTTCCACATATAGAAGCATCATGATGACTTATTACATAACAATGGTTTTCCACATGCTTTGCTTCTCTCCAATGGTGATAAAGTAGAAGCCATTTATCCTATTTTCATACGACATGTAGCTGCATATGAATCCATTACTGTGTCCCAAGAAAAGAAAGTCATGGCCTTTCTTATAAAAAAAAAATGGAAATGGCAAGAAAATGACTCTATACTAGCTTGAAAAAAAAAAAAGGTTCGCTCTATCAAGTCTTGTCTAGACAATTTTGTAGAAGTAATAGATCTAGACATTTCTTTTACATGTGCTATCTCTATAGATGTTGTTAACCTAAAGGTCTAGGAAGCTACCTTTTCAAACAGCCTTAAAAGCTTATTGGGTGGAACTGTCAGGGCTTTGATAAGACTTTAATAATGCATAGAGCTAGGAAACTTGTATATAAATATACTCTTAGCTCTTCTTTTTTATTGAAACTAAGATTTCCAGTAATAAGGTAGAAAGAAAAATGCAGATTTTGGGTTTTAATAGTTTTTTTTAGCATTGGTCATGTTAATAAAGAATGGGGTTTTTCTCTGACTTTTTCTAATGAATACCATTGTGAAATTCTAGATAGGCCCTTTATTATATTCATGCAAAAATTAACAATAGCCAAATTCTTTCTTTTTTTTCCCTTTTTTATCTATGGTTTTCCAAAGACTCATTAAAAAGGAATTCTTTGGGATTGGATCTTGGCTACAACTATAAATATGAATAATCCATGGATGATTATGGTTGATTCCACATATGGTTGATTTCAATTAGTGTGCCTTACCAAAAGACAAAAAAGCTTTTCCTTTTCTCTCCCTAGGGCGAAAATCTTCCAAAATGTGGTAGAATCATGTAATATCATTAAAATAGTTCCTCAGGGCAGTGGTACACTTGGTCAAATAATAAGAAATGTTTAGAAGGGGTTTAGGCAAAATTAGATGAAGTTTTTATAATATAGAGTGAGTTTTATCTTTTCCTAGTTGTAGTCTCCCTAGTCTCCTAATCGTAGCATATGATCATTCTCCAATCTTAACATTAGCTAATATGAATTCTCCCTTACATAAAGCAACCAAGATGATTTGAAAATTTCTAATTTAACTTTGAGCATTGCTCCTTCATTATTTTAAATTCTTAGCAACATGCTTCTGGTTTCCCAAATTTTTGCATACATACTAAATTGTCATCTACAATGAAATCCTTTAAAGAAAGGAATAAAAATCAAGTGGGCAATATTTAACGTAATCACCTAAAATAGTGATGATGATGCGAAAACTTAGAGGCAAATTTAAATTTTTTTAGAAGCAAACTTATAGTGAAAGAAAATCTAGACTAGGAAATAAGGTAATTAAAACAAATAAAATTTGAGAAAGGTTAATTTAATAACTTAGGGTTGAAGAATATTTTAGGAAATAATTTTTTTAAAATTATAATAGTATAATACCCATACTATCCCCTACAAATCAAACTTGTATAGTAGCTTCATTAAATTCTCTCTCTCTCTCTCTCTCTCTCTCTCTCTCTCTCGTGTGATGTTAAAGTCCTAAGTACTCTTTCTTTTGTCTTGTTTCTTTCTTTTGCTCAAAAATTTCTTCTTCCTCCCCTCTTCTACATTTGGCTTGTGTGGTTGTTAAGGTTTGGTTTGGACATCATTTTTCTCCCTTGGGCAAGTAGCAAGTTTGTCCTTCAACCATCATTCTAAAACTCCTTAAGCAATGCAAATTTGTAGCTTTAGATTTGCAACTTCAAGTCTTTTTCCTGTGCTATTTTACCAAGTTGTTGTACTTTTCTCAAGTCAAATTGTGCTAGTTGAAAATTTTTTAATGTGCAGCTCTAAGCCTTGTTATTTCTCTGCAATTTTAGCCTTGTGTTGCAATTGAAAACATTTTCCCTTACTAGCACATTTTGGTCTAAGCTCTTAGTGTGATTTTGAGCTTGCCTCAAGTTCTTGTAAATTGTAATTTAGGTAGTTGGAAGATGCTTGGGAATCCTATAGCTGAGGTAAAATGTACAAGGGAGGATTTGGAACCTTGTGATAGTTAGATAAGTTAACTTACTTGAAGTATTATAAAGTAGATTGAGACTCAATCAAATCCTTGTCCCCCTTTAGGAATTTCTAAAGACATTGCTTGTTTAGACCAAAAAAAAAAAAAGGATTGAGGTGATAATAGAAAATCATTCTAAAGTGTGGTTGGTCGATGAGTAAATAATATCTCATTACATACTTTCTTATTTTATGTTTTCCTATCTTGCATTTTAAATTTTGTTAAATATCATATGTTCTTAAATTCTTAAATTCTTGATTTATAATGATGTTTAATTGAGAAGTATTTTAATTATATTGAAATTTTTTTATTTGCAAGTTATGGACACATGTATGGAATCAATGGGTGTAATCCTAGAAATTTTTCTAACAACCTCTATGTTAGTTACTTTTAAGAAATACATTACATACAAATTGAATTAATATGATTTCATATATGATGGTCACATTTTATGGAGGGACTAGCTACAAAACATTGGTCACTAATGACAGACTTATTAGCCCTTGCACACCATGGTTAGTACATTTGACTAGCAAAGAGTGCAGGAAATGCTAGTTCCATGTGATAGCCATCACATGTAAAACAAAAGGGTCTTATTTTACTTAAGCTAAAGACACACAATGGATTGATTATTTATCCACGTAAACTGTGTGTCCATGACAAACTCATTATTTACCCACATAGACTGTGTGTGCATGACATATTGGTTACTTACCCACGTGGGCAATGTGCTCATGATGATTATTCCATTTTGAAAAAGTCTTTCCAATAGAGAAAAGCTTTCTAAGTGAGCATGGTTTAGAATTTTTTTAAAAAATAAAATTCTTGAAAGTTGCATAATTATTTTATTGCTTTCATCAATTTTCTCATTAGTTAATGATTCTAGTAACAATTAAGTCTCAATGTATATTTTTACATATTTGAACTTTTAGCCATTGTTCATTATGTTGAGAAGCAAAAATCTCAAATCTAAAAATTATCACAAGGTATTCATTTATCATATTTCATTAAATCATTTATTTGCATACTTTCTCTTTTATCTATTTAATTATTTGTGGGATGTTATTTACAAGGTGAAAATTTTGACATTTCAAATAAAAGTGAATCAAGTCCTCTCCATTAATCTAATTACAAAACGTTTGTTGTGAATTTTGTATAAATTGATTTGTAATCTAGTAATAGCTTCTCAACTCACAAAAAGGATCCTTTACCCTATTAAGTGTTGTATAGTGAATAGACTTTGAGAATGGAGTTCTCTTATAATGTATTATGCCTTGGGCTATTTGTAGAATATTCTAAGAGGTTTTATTTTTAGTGGAGACTCTACTAAAATTTCTACAAATTGATGAATGCATTTATATACACATGATTGATTTTTAGAGAAATATTGAAATCATTAAGTAATTACACTTGCTAATATTAGTATATTAAATGGCTAAGATCATGTAGTAAAGTAGTAATTTCCCAAGTCATTATGTTAGGCTTATAGATGTGAGATTCATCTTATATTTATGCTAGTCACATCGGTGAATTTGGGATGTGACATCGGCAAAGATAAGTTTGTTAGATTCATGGCTTTAAAGTACAAAGATTGATTATTTTACTAAAGAAAAACTTAATACTAACAAGCAAATAAAACATGAACTCAAATTTCCATATGACTACAAAGAAATGTTAAGGGTGTAGAAAGCTAGACAAACTTGGCTTATTCGAAGGGATAGAAAAACTAAATATTTTCATGTCTTAGTTAATCACATAAGATCTAAAAACCATATTCATCTAATCAAAAATACCAAGGGCAAATAGGTGGATGAAATGACCCAAATTGGAAATGTTGGCTTGAATTTTTTTTTTTTAAAGATACATACTTCATTTCAAAAGACATAGCCACACTTGGTGTTCTTCACCAATAGGGAGGAGTAGACATTCCCATCTTGAAACCTAAGCATTGTGATCTTTTAGTTATGAATGTCAATTACTTGGAAATTAAGGAAGCTACTTTCCATTAAATACTAATTATGCTCTGAGGCCAAATGGATTTCATGATTGTTTCTTTCATCATTTTTAGGATCTAATGGACTAAGACATTACTAAAATGGTTTAGTCCCTTTTTCAAAAAGGATTCCTCCTAAAAAGTGTTAATAAGACTCTCATCACTTTAATTCCTAAATGTGACCATCCTCAGACTTTCAAAAACTTTAAACTAATTAGCCTTTATAATGTGGTCTACAAAATTATTTTCAAAGTTTTAAACAATAGAATCAAGGTCATTCTTAATGAGTGTGTTGCCTCAAATCAATATGCATCCATTAATGGAAGATTAATCTCTAATAGCATCCTCTTGGTGTCTTAAATCATGCAATAAACTCATAAGGCCAATGGTCAAGGCAAGAGGTGGTGTATTCTTAAAACGGATATTTTCAAGGCATATAATAAACTTTCATGGAACTTTATCCAAGCAGTTCTCATTAAAATGAAATTCCCAAACCAATGGCTTTACATGATAATGCAATGCATATCCATTGTGTCCTACCAAGTGCTCATCAATGGAAATATTACTAAAAGCTTTTCCCCCATAAGAGGACTCAGGCAAGGGGACCCAATCTCCCCATACTAATACATCATTTGTGCTAATGTTCTTTCTTATATCATCTCCCATAAAAGAGCTTGAATGGAATCAAAATTTGCAAAAGGGCTTAGCCTATTACCCATGTGATGTATGCAAATAATGTAATTATGTTCTTTAAAGCATTTGCTGAAGCATGCAACATAGTTAAAAACATCCCTGATTTTTTCAATATAGTTTTTGGATAAGTAGTCAATAATGATAAATCTAAATTGGTCTTTAATCCAAACACATACATAAATTTAAAAAATTCTTAGTAGGAACATTCAACATCAGATTTTCTAAAATATTAAGAAAATACCTAAGTACATAGGACGATGTTAGAAGAGGAAAAAAAACTAATTTATAATGAGTTAGGATAAAAGATTGATGGCAAGCTTCAAATGTGGAAAATTAGCTTGTTACCTCAAAAGGTATAACTCTTATAAACTCTATCCTTAATTCTTTAGTTAACTCTTGTTACCATGCATTCACTTACCTTAAAATATTTGTTCCAAAATTGATGTTAAAATGGCCAATTTCCTTTGTGGTATCATGTCTTCTAATTAAAAAGGGTGGATTGGCTTTAGGCTAGTTGGTGTGTTTAATAAAGCCTTCTTAGTAAAACAAGTTTTGAAGGTAATTGATCATAGCCAGAATTCCTTGATGATCTTGACTTATTCATTTGAAATATTATAGTAATATTCCTAAGGGATCCCTTCACTCACACTTAAATGTTTTCAAGATGTGGGAAGGTATTGTCAAATTTGGTGCCCTTATTTCTTTTCACCTCAAATGGCAAGAAAGGTTACGTACTTTGATTCTTATCAACCATAATTTACGGCGGCTAATAAAGCTAGACCAAAGCCATAATCTTTAGACAGCCTATGATCTTATCTTGCATAATTATTTAGATAAGAATTATCACATTATTGATAAAAGCTACCCGTGGCAAATTAAGGATCAAATTTACCTCCAATCCTTTTCTTAAGTAATAAAAAAAGATCAATTAATACAGGAAGGAAGCAATGATGGTAAATATTCAACAAAGAATGGTTACATTTATTTACACTCTAAAATAGGCATCACTTTAGAATGTGTGTTTACCTAGTGGAAAAACTTTTGGAACATCAAACTTTCCCTTAGGGTCATTCCTTTTACTTGGAAATATATGCACAAAATTCAGTCATAGACATACTTCAACATCATCATTTATAAGTATTTTTGGCTTCTTATTTAGTAATTCCATGCTTGAAACTATTGATTATATCTTTCTAAACTACGACTTTGCAAGAGCTATTTAGTTTACCTCTCCCTTGACATTTAAAGTAAATGCCTTCTGAGATAAAAGACATCACTAAATTGCTTTTCCCATTGTTTAAACAAGGAGAGATGTATCAAGATCCAATGATCTACCTCTTGAAGTTCATGTTGCTAACCTTCTATTACATATGATTAACCAAGAACAATTGTATCCATTAAGGTAAGTGACCTTGCCCTTTGAAGGTCCTTTCATAAGTCAAAAGTGTCATACAATCTAATAATTTTATTTATAATGTTAAGGCCTTTTTTAGTAGTTCTTTAGGCCAGAAGCAAATTAAAGGAGATTCATCCTTCAATTACCAAAATTTTGAAAAATGGATGGGAGATAATTTTCTAGTGTAGTCAAAATAATTCAAGCTAGAGAAGTGTAAATATTTAGAGTTACCCTCTTAAATGGCCAAATTATTAAACATTAAAGTTGGAAGGAAGATAGAAGTCAATCAATGAGTAATAGTATACTCAAAGCCTTAAGGAAAATACTGATATGGTCAATGGCAGAGCCACATTGGTAGAGAAAAGGCAGATGCACTCTCTTAATTTTGTAAAATATATGTATATAGTATTGAATTTTTATATTATTCCTCTGTATCTTCTAAAATTTTGAACCTACTGAACTTATGAAATTCTCTAAACACATGCATTTTTTTTTATTCGACATTTTAAATTAAACCCACTAAATCTATACTTTTTTCCTCTTTTCGTTCATTTCATTTTATTTCATTTATTTCTTCTTTTCCTATTTCTCTTTATCTGACCTCCTCTCTTTTCATTTCCCCGTCACTGTTTTCTCTTTTTTTCAAATTGTCCTTAGGTTGTTAAACTTTACACAATAATTCTTCTCACTCTTCCCCTTTTGCCCTTTGCCTAATATTCCTTCTATTTTTCAATTCATATGTAATCATTGCACACCTTTAATACATTTTTATAATTAGTAATCTACAATAATTAAGTAAAACATAACCAAATTCAAATGTTGATATATTGTTTTAATTAGACCAATAATTGTCTACAAAAATAAGGCAAAGCTTTTCAAAATGTTATTAGATAAAATAATTTTTATCATATTTTATGGAGATATATATATTTGTAAATTGAAAGCAATAAATTTTTATGCTTCATTAAATAAATTTTTTCTTTCAAAATTCTAGTATAAGCTATTCATAGAATTATTATGATATTATTAATAATAATATATTTTTAGTATATTTTTGTTATGCATTACATAAGTACCAAGCAGATATAAAACCATGTCTTCATGCATAAGTAGTGAAATTATTGATTTAATATGAAAAGTAATTTTTGGTATGTAGCTCATTTAAATTCATATTTGTTTCTAGATTTAGAAGGAAGAAAGTCATGATATTGTTAGTGAGTTTATCTCATTTAACTTAATTCAAAAGTCTAAGGGAAATGTTTTATTTGCACGATATTGTCAGCATCAAAAAATAAATGAACTAAACTAATTTTTAGGCTTACGATTTGGGTTAAACTATTGGAAAATATTAGTTAAATTAGGTTACATTTACTGATAAGAGAGTTAAATCAAGCTTAAGATTAAATTAGGCTTTTGAGGCAAAAAATGTGCTATAATGTCTTTGGGTCATGTATTTAATTTATTAGATCTTTTAAAATATTTAAAGGTAAATTGTTTAATAACTTGTAGCTAACATATAGGGGAATATTTGAGTATTTCCATGCCATTTAACCATTTTCATACAAATTAGGGATTAAGATTGTAAAATATTTTGAAAGTGGTTTACCAAATCAACTAGAAATAAGAAAATTCATGAGTTAACCAAGTTGATGGAAGTACAGAATATGCTTGAAGGCCTACTTTTCTAAATTTTAGGGATATGGGTGATATGGTGAATTGGCAAAATAGTTAATTAGCAGATAAATATATTATTTTAATCTTTAAAATAGTTGACGTAGCATTTATTTACACTGAAATTGTTGGCCATGATCTTATATTATTGTAAATATGAGTTGAAATTTTAAGAAGTGATAAGTAGTTTTAATGGGTTAACATCCAATTTTAGGATTGCAAATACACATTATACATTCATTTTGAATACACATATAATCAATTAAATACAAACTTTTGAATTTTATATTTTACTTTCATGCCTTTAAATTTTAAAATTTATTTACAACTTTTTCATAACTTTTTTTTAATCGCATTTCATGACTTTACTTTTTTTTTTTTAATTGCCATTTCCAATTGTAAGTATTAGTCACTCTTAGTCATTTTTCAAATTAGGTGCTTCTTTTAGTAGCCTTAGAACTAAAGTTGGGGTATAAAGTCTCTTCCTTAATGCATCTCCTAAATGTAGGAATTGAAAATGCAATAGCTAATCAGTTCAGCTAATCAATCTAAATTCGCAAACAACAAATATATTATAAAATGAAGTATGATTTTTTTTAAATAGAATATAAAAAATTTCTATAAAAAAATTTTAACCCTTTAGGTCAAGGTCTTAGCTCTACCACTAGATGTGGTTAGTCAAGATTAATATTTTGCAGTTTTCGCTTAATATAAGCTAAATCTCATTTGTTTATAGAGACTCTTAATATAGTTGATTGGTTAAAAAAGAACCATAAGTCCTAATGAAGGTATAATTAATAGGCAAGACATTATTTATGCAGCTAACTCTTTTATAGGTTTTAGTTAGGGTATCCTTATTAATAAAGATAGGCAACAATGGGAAGAAAGTCTCAAGTTACTACATAGTAATTTTCCTTTTCCTATTAGTTATATATCTTTTCTCATTTAATTTATGTATTTGTAAGGTATCAAAATAAAAATAAAAAGATAAAGAAGGAAATTAATGCAAAATTATACATAAGAGAAAAAATTATTATTATTTTTCAATCTATATAACAACTTGCAATTCACTTCTAATCTATTAGTTATATTATAATGATGGCCATTAAACTTAACTTTATATATATATATATATATAATTACTAAAATATCCTTAATTCTCATTTTGTTATCCTCTTTCCATGGACTCTCACTTCCACTATTCATGAACTGCTCTACTTCTTTAAAAATGAAATATTTAAAGAAAGCCCAAGTAGAGATTGATTGAATTCAATGATACTTTTAATATTATTTTTGAACTTTATGATCCTTTAATTGGATTGAGAAAGGATGATCTAATAAATGGTAGTTTTAAGTTAACTTTCAAAATTGATATTCCTGAGGGGAAGAGCCCCTCCATATTTGTGAGGAGATAATGTAATCCAAAACTAACCTAAATCAAACAAAATTTACTTTTACAATAAATTAATGATTTAATTTTGAAATATTATATTTCTTAATTTTAATTTAATTTTTTAAAAGTAAAGCCCCTCAATTTAATTCTCTAAAAATTTTCTCAATCAAAATATTTATCTCTTTATCAAACTTAAAAGGCATTTAATAAATTTGTTAATCTAGCATAAACAAAAGCCCATTAAATCATTAATTCATGACCCAAACTCGATCAAGTGACATTTTTTCTCAAAACAATATTGTTCAAGCAAATTTTATAGGGTCAAGTGATTGTTAGAATGATAACGTTTTAAGAAAAAAATTTTCTAAATGATTTTTTTTTTTTTTTTGAGAAAGCACCACTTGAACAAGTATAGGTCATGAATTAATAACCATTTGAGTTTTGCTTATTTTACATAGTGACCATAAATCTACCTATAAAGGAACCATTTTAAAGAAAGGAAACTCTAAATAAACTAAATTCATGTATTTTTAAATGACCAAATCAGAAAAGAATAATCTTTTAAAGACTAAAATATTAATTTACTCATACTTTTATTTGACTGTTAATCTTTTGCCAATCACAAAATTGTGGTGTTTGAATTATTGGGATTTTTTTATTTCGTTTATTATGCAAATAACCCAATTATGCTTATGCTCTTCTTTTATTTCCCATACACAAACCCTTAAAATCATATATAAATGTTGTTTGATTTGTCATCAAGGTTGGCTAATGCCTAACATTAGACATATGAAAAATATAATTTTTGATTTGGACAAGCACAAAAAATTAACTAAGAATCTCACATGGATAAAGGAAGCCAAAAAAAAAAAACATTGAACTCAAATCATGTGAATAATGTTGAAGAGGATGAAGCAAATATGGAGAGAAATGAAGACAACCCTACATAATTAAGTGAAGAAGCTTATGAAGAACAACCATTATAAAAAAAAAAAAAAAAAAGAACAAGAAGAAGAAGGGTGCTAGCCATGGTCTTTTTTAAGTTTAGCTTTAGTTACTAAAACCATAATAGAGAAGTTCATAGTGACAAGTTTAACTATAGTTTAGGGTAACCACAAGTACCCTTTCGGTTTCACTACAATTTTATAACTGCAACTAAACCAAGGGTTTAACTACAATTAAACTAATGGGTTAACTGCAATTTGTTGATCAAAGTTAAACCTCAATTTAGCTAAGGTTAGGACATAATTGCAGCTAGCATAACATGGTTTAGCTGTGTTTTGATAACCATAGCTAAGTTATGGTTTTGGCTGCAATTTGTAAAAACCATGGTTAAACTAGGTTGGCTTAGTTACGGTTATGCTTTAACTCTAATTAAGCTTTGCAAATGTTTTAGCCTTTGTTTAAAATGTTGCTAAATTAATTCTTTAAAAAAAATCTAACAACTTATAGATTAATTGCCCTACTTATAATAGTAATTTTACATACTAATACAATTATTCAATCACAATTTACCAATGAAATTCAATCACAATAATAATTTTATACAAATTCAATCAAATTTACCATTAAAATTCAAATATATTTAATTATAATCAAAGTTCAAATGCATTTAATACTAAACTAATTATTCCTATTAGATGAGTTTGGTGACTAAATTATAACTCTAGAGTTTTCACTCTCTTGACTACTTAGTACTTTAATATAAAAGTAAAATGAAAAAGTAGCAAACTAAAGACTATATAAAATAAATATTCATTTATATAACTTAAGTAAAATGAAAATGGTTATAATATTATTATAGGAATGTTAAAAATAGCCAATTCAAGTGGTAGCTAACCTTGGAAATTTTGAAGGAGGAATGCGAAGGCTATATTAATTTGTTGCTATTATAATCTATTTTGTTCTTGTTCTCTTATAAGTTCTTGCACCTCATGTTGCAACTCTGTATAAGAAGGCCCAGAAAGTGGAATCCTCTGTGAAAGCAAGTAGATTAGATAAATACTCGGGATAGGCAAACATCTAATCCTAATTCTCGAACTCAACCAAGGTGCCCTTAACTTCCCAAACAAAGGCTAATGAATCCTAACTTGACATCTCTTGAGAGATCCCTGGGTTTGAAGCTATAATAATTTTTCTTGCAATTTCAAGCAAAATAGAAAATAAGTTAACATTTCAACAATGCATCAATTTAAAAAAAGTAAGAGTCAATACTTTATTCCTATATAAATTGTATATTTACAATGATTGCTCTAACTTTCTCATTCATTAGAGTTTTGTATTTCCTCTTCGATGTGGCAATCCACCCATCTTCACAAGTGACAAAACCCCCACACTTAGCCTCCCACAAAGTATTTTAAAAAATTGCAACATCTCATATTACATTGAAAATTCAGTTATGCTATTCCATCTCATCCTTTTTTCTTGTAAGGTTATCTACTCTAACAATACGGTGAAATATCTACTTTCTCTTATTCTTTTTATTTTTTTTTTGCACGATCACCTAGTGATTGATAGAAATACAATTAGTTTATCTATTAAGAGCACTAAAAATATTGAAAAAAAAGTTGTTATTACCTTTGTCCTCAATCTTCTCGATACTGAATGTACAATGCCTATTCTTCCCTTGGAATCCCATCGGGGACTATTTGTAGTAGCTCATCTTTCATTCTTTTTCCATCTTACCTTTTGTTGTATAAATCCTTCCTCTTCTACCTCCACGTGGCACCCATAAATTGAAAGAAAAAAAAATACTTCTTATACCTACCATCGACCACAAAGTGTGCATACAACATATAATATAATTGTTAATTAATATGAATGGACATGAACGAGTCATAAAATAGTTTAATAATCAATGTGTTACTTATATAGTATTCTTATAAATGTCATTCTTGGACTAACGGGGAACATTCTTCGAATTTGAATAACGAATGGGAAATGTTATGAAGTTTTTTGCAACATTCCCTAATAAACACCTAATAGTCCACCTTCTTCTCTAATGGGTTAAACTCTCTTAGTATGAGTTCTAGTTAGATTATGCCTCTTGAGTCTTGAATCTTTAATTTATGATAAAATGTGTATGAGACTTTGTTTTTTTGAAAAAAACTAGCATTTAAAACTTGGGAACTTTGTTCATATTTCCCAAAAGAATTTCATCAAACATATACAAGACGAAGAAAGCATAATAGGACAAGTTGGAACAGAAATCAAGCACACATGTGTCAACTATATGTATAGGACATTTTCTAACTTTGGGCCATAGTGTCCCTAATATTACATAAAAACAATCAAGAATCAAACACATGATAATCAAATTTCACATTTCATGGGAATCTTATTGAACATATGGAAGGCATAACAATACTAAAAAGACTTCAAAATGAACCAAAAATTGGATTGTCTTAATCATTGTCTTGTATAAAATAAGTTAGTATAAAAAAAAAATGAGAAGAATGTGCTACACAAAAGTGAAGTAATTCACAAAGGGCATACAAATGCCCTATAGTAACTAGTCAAAAGAAGCAATGGACTTATGAAGAAAAATTAACCATGTTGAAAACAATCATCAACCAACAAAAAAAATTTTAACTCGTCAATCCTAATCATGGCATCTTAATGTCTTAGAATGTTAAAATTTCAACTCAATAAAGGGATTTAAAAAACTACTAAGGGGAACAAATCAAATAGTATCAATGGTGAAAAGCTTCTTCATAGCAGTGAAAACTCCAGTGAATGGTAAACGAGAGGTGAGCTAAACAAAATAATTTCATTAATGAAAAGCAAGTTGAACAAAAAATGATGGCACACAAGATAGTAGATAACAGGAAGGGTCAATAATGCATCGTCAATGTCCTTTGTTTGATTAGCAAGGATTGCTCATGCATCGGTTGAGAGGAGTAGTAAAAGAGGTCTCAACCAAAGGCCATTCGTTTTCAAACTATAAAAAGGAGGGAACCATAGGTTAATGTAATTTAAATTACCTTACCTATGGTTTGATCAAAATTGCAGTGAGGACTAGTGTCCTAACTAGTCCTAACTACAGTTTTTGTAAATCGCAATTAGGATACTAGTCTTAATATCCTAAATATTCTTTTTTTAACCTATAGATAAGACTCAGTTTTAATTGTGGTTTACACTATAACAAAAAATAATAATTACCAACTAAATTATCATTCACTAAAAATAAAAAATTAGTTAGAAATAATGTATTTCTAACTGAAAAATCAATTGTCCACTTGTCAATTTTTTACTAGTCAATAAGTAGTAACAAAATTAAAATCAATAGAAAAACAATGTTTGAACCGTACTCTCTAAAATGTAATAGCTTTTTCTTTTTTCTATAATGTGGTTATCAAAAAAAGAAAAAAAGAATGACTAACTTTTGAATGCTCAATCATTTTTTTATTTCATTTGTTTTTTTCTATCTTTTATTTATTGCAATCTAATTAATAATATTTGAAATTTTTTATTCCTGTTATTTTTATCTTTAGCATCCTTCTCTTCATCATCTAGTTAGTTTTTATTTGTAAATATGTAAGATAAAAATAATTAATTTATAAAAAATTTACAACAAACATTACAAACTAAAACTTAAATAACTCTTTATAAATCTTTACCTGAATTCAATTAAAATTGCAAGTGTAACTATCTAACTACAACTATCTAAAACTAATGAATAGAGAAAATGCATAAACATCAGAAGAAGAATATTTATCAAAATAAAATAAAAGAATTTGATACATATAAGCAACCAAAAAAAAAAAAAGATAAAATCTTACCGGAAATTGAGAAGACAAAAAAAAAAGAAAAAGAAGAAGTGCAAAAAAAACAAAAACAAAGATAAAGTGTAGAAAAAAAAAAAGAGATCTAAATCAAAATCAAAATGATTTAGAACAAAGTATTAAATTTATATATAGATACAAAATAAAAATTTGACAAGATTAAAATTCATATAAAAAATTTTAATTTAAGGATAACCATCTACATTTTGTCAATCAATGTGTAGTGAATCAATGCATTAATGCATTGCAAGTTTTAAATTTATTTTTTTAAATTTATCTTATATATATATTAAATACATAATGATAAAGTAATACATTGTTTTAGCAATATATCATTTTTTAATTGAATCCGTTAATTTATCAATACATTAATTTTTAAAAAATATGACATTGCATTAATGCATCAATCAACCATGATAGCTGATTGAAATGCAATCGACCAACATAGTGAGTCATGTGAAGTGCAGCTTTAATAATGTGAAGGACAACTTTTTGATGGATTGCAATTTTTCCTTCGAAAATCAGTCAAAAATTAAGATAAAAATTTAAAAAAATCAAGTAATTGAAAATTAGTTGTTAAGTTCAGTCAGTAGTTATTAAGGTTGTTATAGTATTAGCATTAAACTATCCTAACTATGGTTGGTGAAATCACAATAAGGATTGAATTTGCCACAGTTGGAACAACCCCAATTTAACCACGACGACAAAAATATTAAATTAGTAGTAAACAATAGATGAAAAAGATGAAAAGGAGGACAAAATTAAGAATTAAATAATAAAAACGATATTTTTAATAGTTTTATGTAGTTGAAGTTAGACTTAACGGCCATTTTAGGCAGTAAGATTAAAAAAAATTGTAATGGGTTAACAAATTAAGAAAGATATTGCAATTAAAAGTAAAAATTATAATGAAAAAATACAAATTTTCCTGTATATAATTGGTGATCTACAGCCCTCTTATTTTTAATTGTAGGAACCAAATATAGATGTGGGAAAATGCGACCTCAATACTGCTTGAGGAGAGAGAGTAGCTCGGCTTAAGTATGAGGATACCTTATTATCATTATCATTATTCTTATGCAATTTGGAATACATCAGACGGCCTAAGTAATATTGTCAATTAATTTTCCATTTTTGTTTCTCATAATCTCCATTGTTGTTTATCAAATAAAGTACATTCTTTTTGGTCCCCAAAAAAAAGATAGAGTTACATTCTTTTAGTTTTGTTCTTTATTACTCTCTAAATTACGTTCTCTATTATCCATTTCACCTTTTCCAGAAGTTTATAAGAATCATTTTGACTCTATAGTTTTTCTTAGACTATGTCACTGGCACTGAACTCCCTCATTGAATTGTCTTGAAGACGCATTTTATATATATATAATCTGATAAATTATGTGCTCTTTGATATTCCCCAGAAGAATCAAACAATGATAAAATTTTGCTTATGCTTTATCAGCTCCCCAATTCAAAACGTTTAATGAAGTTTCTACACACCATCTTTATAGGATTTTTTCCTCTTCTCGTTGCGAAAGTATGAATTTTAATTGGACAATTTGGGAGCTTTGACATCAAGTTTTGTCTAAAAAGATATTTTTCCTGGATAATTTCAAGACATATTTTCCGTTACATATTGGCATGCTGCATTCTAAATTTTCTTCCTTGACTACTTCCAAGAAGAATCAAAGAACCATGAAGTTTTTCTTCCGCTTTACCAGCTCCTCAACTCGAACCGTTTAGTGAAGTTTCTTTATTACAACACCATCTACAGGGTCTTTCTTTTTCCTCCCTTATACTGACATGTGACTAGCTACAATTCCAATTCTCTACACTTTTTAGAGCCATGCATGCAACTTTGAGAAATGACATGGAGGGTTGAAATTTAATTTCCGCGGTTCAAATTTCAAATTTTTTTATTTTTGTTTTTTAATATAAATCATAATTTTTTAAAAAATGGTGATTGAAAGATTATTTTTATCCTATATTTTATTTTCTTTAAGCTAAAAAAGTATTTAAATTTAAAAAAAAATTAAATCTAAACAATCTAAACATGATTTAAATGGTCCAAATCAGAAGTGCATAGCCTATATATCTCAGATGGAAATGCAAAGAATCGGTACCTGGAATAGCCAGGGATGACAATCAGGGCAGTTATTTGGGACATTCAATGGTGTCATCAAAATAAATATTTGATCACCCGATTAATAATGGATATTAGATAGGGTTTAGATATTAAAATTAGATATCCAAAATGATGTTGGGCGGATTTTGATTCAGCATTTGGGTACTCGATATTTATGTGAAACCAATATGAAGATGTAAGGTACCCAGTACTCGATGTTTGATATCTACGTATGTTGTATATGATAATTAGACTCATATATATATATATATATATGTGTGTGTGTGTGTGTGTGTGTGTGTGTGTGTATAAAAAATCATTTTATATACTATAAACTTTATTAAATATTTCGTTTGATTAATTTTTTTTATACATTGTTTAAAGTAATTAATAATTAGAAAATTTTGAAATTTTAACAATATATCTTAAATTTTATTTTGAAAGGTAAATATAATTATTCAATATTTTGGATATTCTTTATTCAGTACGTAATACCTTAATGTTTGACGATTTTTGGAGTACTTTGGATACCGGATAAATTTGGAATCTAGGTATTACAAATGTAAAATTTTATTAGATTCAAATAAAATTCAGATATTAGATATATACTTCAAATTTAAATTTGAATATCTAAAAGTTGACTGGTATATATCATCCCCTATATCTGAAAATTCAAGAATTTGGGAACTTGGAAGTTTCAATTTAGCTCTCTCTCTCTCTCTCTCTCTCTCTCACACACACACACACACACATATCCTGGTGTACAAAGTCAAAGTGGGTGAGAAATATATTGCTACTCAAAGTGGCTGAGCAAAGTAACAAGTTTGGTGTTAATGAGAAAGCTTGGAATGATGAATTAGAAGTAGGTCAGAAAAACTATCAATCCCCTGACTTGTGTTAATTTGTACTTGCTAACTATTGTACGATATTACTCAACCTCCCCTCCATACAATGAAAATTCCATTTGGTTTGCCTTTCTTGTTCTGCTATACGCATTGCTGAATTTGACCTCTGCAGGTAGGTAAGTTTGGTTAGAACATGAGTTCCAAAGTCCTTTCTTTTTTTTTTCCCCCTTTCTTCCGCCTCAAAACAACCCAAGAAGCATATTCCGTTTTAGCCGCAGTTCATTACTGCCACTAATAAATTATTGTAGGGACCAAAATTTCAGTTGCCGCTAGCCTCCTTTTATAATCGCTTGTGTGCTTTAGTTGTATGTCTGCTCTCGTGCGTGGTAGCTTAAGTTCCTACAACTTAACTCTTTGCATGGATTTGGATTAACGGGCCGCTCAAGTTGAGGAGCAATTTGGACTATTTGTATATATTCGAATGGTTTAAATTTTAATTTTTTTTCAATTCTAACGGTATATTTTTTATTATTTTAAAGAAAGTAAAATGCAAAATAAAAATAATCTTTCAACTTCTATGAGAGGGTCACATTTCTGCATTTTGTTTCTTTTATAATTAAAAAATATCAAAATAAAAAAAAAGAAGATGGTTGGAATTTAAAAAAAAAAAAAACTGAAGTCTAGTTCGTTAAGATCTATATGGATTATTTAAATTGCTCCTCAACTTGAATAGCACAGCAGATCCATTTCCCTCTTTGCATGCATATTGCATTAACAATATTAGATCAAGGTCTATATTCAACGGCTTTTAAGCTTAAATAGTCATCACAAAACTCCTTGTAATAATTAGAGGTGAACACAGCGCTGTTATTAAAAAAAACTAAATTTAAATGTAATTTTTCATATTTTTATTATCAATTTTTTTAATAAAATTATAACATGTGTAATTTTTTTAAAAAAATTCAATTATGTGATATCAAAGTATAAAAATCATACACTTATATATAAAAATCATAATTTATGTTTTTATTATTTCTTTTAATTTTTTTCTTGCACGATATTTAACGTGACTTTTAAATGTTAGTTTTAACTTACGAATAACATTTTCATTTTTTTGTGATAATTTAGAAATATAAAATGTTACATTTAAAAATTTGGGTACCAAAATTTTAATTCCATGAGAGTTATATATAATTTCCTCCTAATGCTTATGATTTTGGCCAAGTGAGTGCCTTTCTTCATTGCACTTTCTTCAATAACAATTTAACACTTAAATTGGAAATCATATAACTCGGTTCATAGTTTGAAACTTTGCAATTTCTTTTAATAGTTTTTCTTTAGCCAATTCTCTTATAATAATTTGTAAGATGATTTATTAAATTTAACAATCACTCACTTAAATTAAAAAATAGGAAAGGCGGTAGCTGTTTCTGCAACAATTTTGGATAAAAGTACACATTCGCTTTCAAAATAAATGCTTCTCCAAATAAGCTCTTACTTAAGCTATTTATCCAGAATAGAATCTTGGCCAAAGATGTGGAAGCAAGTAAAGATGATTTAATAGGGCCAGTGTCTTTTTTATGATTTTGGAGCTTAACATCTCTGTGGCATTTATAATAGATTCAACATCTCATACCAGATGTGGCTTTGAGAAGTTATAAATAAAATAAAATTGTATCTTTACTAATTAATAGCTCGAACTTTTGATACAATGATAGGTGCATAATCCTAATAAATAAAAATAATATTCACCCGAATTGGCTCTGAACTTATGAACGCGTTTAATTTTAGCTCATCAACACTTATGCTTGTGGTGGCCATATTAGAGACTCGAGCGGCATGTTCTTATCTGATTTTTCTGAAAATTCGAGACATTGTGATATTCTTATGGGTTTTGATCATCCCCCTTCGAAGACTTTGTATGTTGGTAGGCCTGTTAGTGAAGTTTTTGGGCTCTGTGTTCCTCCTGAAGGAAAAGAAAAACTTATTCTCACGAGTTTGGGTGTATGCAATCTAAATAAAATTTATTTACTTATTCAGTGTAAACTTCGAATTTAATTTCATTGAGAAAAAAAAAAAAGAAAAAGAACTGCTTAGATTATAGTAAACTGCAAGAACTAATTTTGAAACGTGATCGTATAAATATCTTCAACAACTCGCCCAATAGAACCAGCCAGATGAGTTCGATGGGCCAGACGAAGCCCAGTAAGATATGTTCAAGCCCTATCTTGTTTCTCATATAGGAAACTCTCTTTATTTAAAAAAAAAAATATTTTGGTAACTTCCTCGTTGTGTTTCAAGTTTCCCTCCTAATCTAGAAATTCACATTTCTTGCTCCTTTATGTTATTTGAAATTAAAGGATTTTATATTTTTGGTGAAAAAATTAAGACGAATTATTAGTTTGAAATAGTTGTTATGACTTGGGACTTGAGTTTCGAAGCAAGCCCAATGTAAAAGATTAATTCGCTAATGGAGAAATCTCAAACATGTAATCAAAAGTTGTCGTCTGTAAAGGTTCACTATTGTTCCCGCTATAAATAATAGTTCATTTTCATTTTTAGTTGCCTAGATAAATTGCATTCATTGCAAAACACAAGAGTAATAATATTATTAGCTAAAAAAATGCATTTTATGTTGGATTTTGCTACTCCAGAATTATGGATTTATAAATTAAAATTTAGATTAATATAAATCTCAGATTAATTAAATTGTGGTATTTATTGGTTGGATCTATTTAGTTAAGAATACGTGATTATCTTATTTAGGATTCATTTGTATTTATATAAACCGTTAATGGACATATCAGCATGCGAATGGGCTTGTTCGTGATGAGCGGGACTACTCGTTGATTAACCCAATGAGAGGCTTCAACTGTCATCTTAAATCTAAGTTAGGGCTGGTCCATTAAATCCTGCCTGTTGAGCACTAATGTAAAGAGAAAGAGTTTTAATAGCAAGAGAATTAATCTATTTACACAAAAGTCAACACTAAATTAACTATCATAATATATTTTTGGCCACTTAATTATCATTATATTAATAGAATATAGCTTAATAATTAATTAATACTAATCTATGACAATAAAATAAATTCATATTTCCGACACATTGTCCTTTTTAATTTTTATTTTTATCTTTTTGGCTTGATTGTGAACTTGCATGTCTGAGCTTGGGAATTAACTCTTTGTCGTCAATTTTTTCATGAAATGGCTTGCAATCCCATTTTCATTTGTACTCAGGATGGGTGAGGCAAGACTAAAGAGAGGAAATAAAGTCACATGATATGAGCATGGGATGAGATGACTAAAATAATGGTGTCTACCTAAATGGTGCCAAGTCTGCACTTCTTTTGAAACGTGAGCATCACGTAATATGAGTTTAATGGCAGACACACGACAAATATATTTGAATAAAAAAATTTTAAACTATAAGGCCATAATTATATATTTCTAAATTATGGAAACTTTTTAAAATTAACTAAACTATAAGGATGAAATGAATAATTAAACTTAGAAAATTTAATGAGTGGATTATAACATGCAATTCCAAATATTTAAATTATTTATTTTATCCATTTGTCAAGTTCAAGATGTTTCATAGAAGAAAAAAAAAGTTAATGATGAAGTATAAAACTCCTCTTAATCTTTACCATGTAAAACTAATTTGATATTTTGAACTATACATATTTTTTTATTATAACTTTACCGAGTTATATATATATATATAACTCGAGTTAAGTTTCATTATTTTCTAAAGATGACAGTAACGCAAACATGCGAAACGCTTAACGAACCTTTAACCAAAAAAAAAAAAACCAAGTTTCTGGTTTCCACGGACAGCCCATTTTATTGTTGAGGCTTCAATGCCCACAAACAATTGAGCCTTCGATTCATTTCCAAACTCGTACATGCGTGTTTATATATTCTATATATTTTAGTGGTCCAACTTTAATATTGCATTAATTTTCTGTCCTTTTAATTTATATAGGGTCACATGGAGTAGTGGGGGAATCACATGGGCACTGAAACCATTAAAACTTAAAAAGCAAGCAAAATTATGCGCTGCAAAGCGCAAACTTTTTCATGTTCTTTATCTTTCAGCTATTTTATGAATTTATATATGGGCAGATATATAAATTGAATTTAGTTTAAAGCTTTCTAATAGAAAATTTTAAAATTTTTACCCTGCATCCAGGGAGAGAATGTGGTTCAGATACATTGCTTTTGATTATTAATATATGCCAAAACTCAAAATAATAAGGCTTGGGTAAGAAATAAATAATCAGTCTTAGATATGAAACGGAGACTGACACCATCATAGTTCGTAGAATTAATATCATGGAGATACACAATAGAGTTGGGTATCTGGCAAGCCCTAAACTTCAACATGTTAAAATAATAAAAATGTTTTAAGAAGGTTAAGTGCGACTTATACTTACTAATTTAGTATGTGATTATATATTTCTGTATATAGTATTTTTTTTTTTTCAAGTATAGATTATATGAGTGCATGCGTGTGTAGATTCTGCCATGGCATGAGTCATAGGCATAGCTAGAGAAAACGTAAAAATTTGTGTTATTGTATAGTTAATGAGTAAAGATCATTTCATATAACATCATGAGTTTCAATATTTAAGATTGAGAAAATTTTGATACTCTTAAAATTATGAAGCTCCTGTGTGACAAAAATAAATGATTTGTTTGGTGATGTATAAATGGGCAATGAAAATAAATAATTAGCAATGGACATCTGGATTGAAATTGTTAGAGTACTAATATACTGAAAATAAGCCATTAATTGCTCCAACTACATAGTTCAGTTATAATCAAATACTCGTGATCATTTCTTTATTTAGATGCGAAGGGAACTGAGGTACTTGTAGATCTTATTAAATTTTTATCCCACGTGATTTTGGACCGAATCATTAGATGGAATTCGACACCATCATAATTTGTAGAATTAACATCATGAAGATACAAAATAGAGTTGGGGATCTGGCAAACCCTAAACTTTAATGGGTTAATAAAAATGTTTTAAGAAGATTAAGTGTCACCCATACTTATTTAGCATGTGATTTTATACTTCTGTATATGTTTTTTTTTTTAAACTATAGAATGTATGAGTGCGTGCGTGCGTGTATAGATTCTGTCATGGCATGAGTCATAGGCATAGCTAGAGAATAACATAAAAATTTGTGTTGTTTTATAGTTAATGAGTCAAGATCAGTTCATATAATATCATGAGTTTTAATATTCAACATTGAGAAAATTTTAATACTCTTAAAATTTTGAAGCTCCTGTGTAACAAAAAATAAATGGCTTGTTGGGCGATGCATAAATGGGCAATGGAAAAAAAATTATTAGCAATGGACATCTGGATCCAAATATCTATTTGAAATTGTCAGAGTACGGAAATACTGAAACTAAGCCATTAATTGACCCAACTACATAGTTTAGTTATAAACAAATACCAGTGATCATTTCTTTATTTAGATCCAAAGGGAATAGAGGTATTTGCTTATTTGAAAGCAGATATTATCACATTTCTGTCTCACATGACTTTGAATCGAACCACTAGATGGAATTTGATTACTTGTTCATGACAGATGACACTATAGTCTTTAGCAAAAATGTTCAAAGAGTTTCTGTATTCTATACTTTTATTTTTTAAGAGAGAGAAAAATGAGGGAATAATTGTATACTTAGTTTTAAAAAAATGATCGTTAACTGATTTTCACGATCTGTTATATATATATATTAAATTATTGATGATAGAAACTTGCTTGGGAGTGATAATTTTTTCATATATATTAAAATTGTGAAAGTGATAAGTAAGCAATAAACAAAATTGCAGACAAAAGAAGAAAGCCCTAGTACATTCCAACAACAGAGAAACCCCAAAAAAAAAAAAAAAAATCCAATTATCTAAGCCGGGTGCTGCATCTGGTTTGGTTTTTCGTTTGTTTTGTTTCTCTGCATGTTGGTTTATTAAATTGCAATAAAAAAACTTCTAAAAATAAAAAATCATAATCCTATGGAATATTAAATATCTTGAATTGCTAAAATATGCCTTTTTAATTGAAATGATGTTAATTATAAAAATGTGCATTTTTTTTTTCAAATATGGTTGTTTAGGTTAAATTGACTAATCACATCCAATAATTATTTTATATTTTTAAATAAATATCATCCAGAACAAATACTTATTTATAGAAATCTCAAATATATGCCAACATTCTAGAGGCACGTTGGCAATAGTAAACTCCACAACTCAAGCATGCTATGCATGACATTGTAGAAGCTGACAAGAGTGAAATGCATGGCACTATAGAATCTGATGTGGGTGTTGAGAAAGATGGTACAAGTGATTCACATAGGTTTGTTGAGGTGCGGCATAGCAAGAGAATTAGGAAGCCCAAGTGAAAGATAAGGAATGGAAAAGCAATGATTAAATAACAACGACATTTCACGAATAAAGGTAGTTTTAGATTTGATGAATATTCCCCTCTGAGCAATTCTCATTCTTCTTACTCTTCCTACTTTGTGAAATTTCCATCATTATTTTGTTTCGGTAACTTTTCCATCCAGTGTAACTAATAAATATTGAGATTCTAGCTTTTTATGGTTATAATGGTATTTGTTGAGTTTACGTTATTAAATGGAATTTAGCTTGCTGTGTTGACATCTTTATAGCAATTCATAACAATTTTTTGTGCTCTTGTTGAGAGACGAACGGTAGAAGGGAAAAGACTCAAGGATTTGACATCTGATTTGAAAAAGGTGCAAGAACAAGTAGAAAAGATTGTGACGTCTACATCATCTAAAATGGAACGACTCAAGAAACTTATCGAGAATATGGTTAGAGCTCTGAATCTTTGAATGGATCATTCAGAGAAGAACATTGAAACATTGACCAGAGCAATAGACACCATCAATAAGAACACTAAAAGGTTGATGGTGTCTAGCGAGGAGGATCACCAGTAATGACTAGTTTTGCAACGACTTACAATGCTTACCAACCAGTATAGATGAAGCAGGTTAAACTTAACTTTCCTAGATTTGACAGGACTGAACCTCTTAATTGGATATTTCGAGCAGAGCAATTCTTCCCCTATTACGAGACACCAGATACCCAACGATTGACCATTGTGGCTGTGCACATGGAGGGAAATGTTGTACCCTAGTTTTAGATGATGTAGAAAACACGACAGATTCCTACTTGGAATGCGTTAACTCGAGCTATAGAGGATCAATTTGGACTCTCTAGTTTGAGAATCCAAGAGTCCAACTCTTCAAGATGACCTAGATGGATTCAGCTACTTGTTATTAACAGTAATTCATGGTAATTGCTAATTAGGTGGAAGGGATGATAGAAGACGCGATTATGGATTATTTTATTAGTGGCTTGAAACTAGAGATTTGAAGAGACGTGATAGCAATGACACCTAATAGCTTGTTATAGGCCTCATCTCTAGCACATCTATTTGACAAGCAAAGTTCATTGTCCATGATGGTACAACCTCGAGGAGCCATTTCGACTATACCTACTAACAGGGAGTTACTACTTCCTTTATGCAAAACCCAAACTTAGTAACAGGTGGGAACTCTGGTGCTAAATCTTTACCTGCATTACTACCAACACCACCTATCAAGGCTAGACCTCCAATCAAACGTATGACTCTATCTGAGATGCAACTTAGGTGTGAGAAGGGACTGTGCTTCATATGTGAATAGAAATATACTCCAGCTCATCATTGTCCCAACAAACATTACATGATACTTCAGAGCGAAGAGGGTGACGAGGGGGAGAAAGTAGAAGAAGTTCAAAGGGGAGACATCACAGAAAATTCAAGGGAACCACCCACTTTACATCACCTGTCTCTGCATGCGTACCAAGGATCTAGTGGGCCTGCGACTAGTTCGATAGGATGATTGAAGGACAATCAGTGCAGGTATTTCTTGATGGGGGAAAGCTCGGATAATTTCATTCAGCTTAGACTGATCAAACATCTTGGATTAGCTATAGAATCCACGCCTAGACCAAAGGTTGTAGTGGGGAGTGGAGACAGAATGCAGTGCCAGGGGGTATGGTACAGGAATTGAAGGTCGTGATAGGAAGTCATATATTGGTTTTTCTTGCCTATGTGCTGCCTGTAACTGGTTATGATGTGATCTTAGATGCTTCATGGTTGGAGACACTTGGATCCCATATTGCAGACTATAGTACCTTTACCATTAAATTCTTCACTGATGGAAAATTTGTCACACTCCAAGGGTGTAAGTCAGCTCAAGCTACTCAAGCATCTTACCATTAGATTATAAGACTCCAAGTGATTGATGCTATCGCTGAACTATATTTTATACATGCGCTAGAATCAGAGGGGACTTCAGAGGTGGCAATAGAATTTCTCAAAGAGCTACACCTAAATTTGTCGCACTATGCATGATATAGTGGAAGCTGGTAAGGGTGATATCCATGGCACTGTAGAATCTGACGTGGGTGTTGAGAGAGATGGCATGAGCGATTCACATGGGTTTGTTAAGGTGCGGTGCGGTGCGGCAGGAGAATTAGGAAGCCCATGTGGAAGATAAGGAATGGAGAAGCAATGATTAAATAGCAACAACATTTCACAGATGGAGACAGTTTTAGATTTGACGAATATTTTCCTCTGAGCAATTCTCATTCTTCTTACTCTTCCTACTCTATGAAATTTTTATCATTATTCTATTTATGCAACTTTTCCTTCCGTCGTAACTAGTGAATATTGAGATTCCAGCTCTTCATGGTTATGGTATTTGTTAAGTTTACGTTATTAAAGGGAATTCAACTTACTGTGTTGACATCTTTATAGCAATTCATAACATAGCATATGATTAAAAATTTAAGATAATTTGAATCTTATGCTGGTTGTTTGACAAAAGATAAGAAGTGTGACTTCAAGTTAAGGCATCGAAGAATTAAATTTAGAATATACATACAGTTAATGAAAATAATCAAATGTTCAACATGAATTACTCATGATACGTACCTATCACAAAAATACCAAAATTTTTATAAACATACAAAAAATGCATCATTGTTAAATTGATAACGTCCATTTACCTTTTTCTTTTCCTCCCCAAAAGTTACTTACACCTAGGATGAAAATAAAAATTCCAATTGCCATCTCTGATTATATAAAGAAAAAAATCTTTTTATTGACCTAAATTCAATTTTTCTAAGAACATTCTAGAAATATCATCTTAAAAATATTGGAAAAATGTGAATTTCAACAATAACCAATTTACAAACATCTTTAGAACTAGGGTCCATTTGGTAGATGATGTATAAGATATGAGAATGAAAATAATAGATAAGTGGAATAGGAAATGACTTTTTATATCTTTATTTTTAAAAGGATAATTTGATAGTTAAGATAATAATTTAATAGATAGAATAATAAATACAAGTATATAATAAATATTATACAAACTATATAAAAAGAACATACCTAGTAGATCAAATGTCCCTAAGAGTTGGCATATATTCCCTACACTTTCACATATTTCAAATTCATTAGCTTACTTTCTTATTAATGGAATTGACAGAGTTTTTACAATAGATTTTACTGATAACTTGGTATACTTTTATTGATTTGGAAATAATATGTAATCAATTAATTTAAAAATAAAAGAAAAGTCAACAAAATGAAGGTTAAAGCTACGATTCAAATGAAAAAGTATGAATTTTTTTAAAAGTAGTTATCCAAGTGTTATCTCTAAGTCACTATGATTATATAAGGTTATAAGTGAAATCTAACATGCAAACTTTATTAGCTCAAAAGTTGGTGAATGAATTTAAACATAAACATATGAAAATGCCGGGGGCAATGTACTATTTGTTTAGGAAATGTTTACATACAAGTAATAATTGAGCTAAAGTATTTATTAACTTTTATAATTCAAGAAATACTTGCAAAATGAGTTATGATTTAAAAGAGAGTATTTTTGTGTGTATTTAAATATATTAAGTCAATGTAAAAAAAATATTTAAAGCAATTAAAATGAATATTAGGGATGTATATTTGGTCTTCCTAACCTGATCATATTAAGTTAGATTGAGTTGAGTTAAAAGAAATTGACCAAGTCAAGCCAATATAAAATGTTAGTGAGTTTTATTGGTTTAATCTAATTATATATATATATTTAGAAGAATATAATATTTTTTAGATATTAAATTTTTTTAATTAAAATATAATTTTATATGAATTTATTTAAAAGATTATTTTTAATTTTAAAAAATTTCATATTAAAAAAATCAACTTAACTAAGTCAAAGCAATTTAATTTGACAATTTTAAAATAGTTAGAAGGCCGAGATCCAATAAAAAATGATAAAGGATCAAAATATAAGGGCTTAGTTAATTTTCTGTTTTTAAAACAGTTTTTTTATTTTTATGAACAAAAAGTAAAAAAAATTGTTTGATAATATGTTTTTAATAAAGTATTTTGTAAAATATAAAAATAAAATTGTGTTTTTAGAAACAAAAAAAATCAAAATATTTTTTTAAATATTTTGTTAATTTTTATTCTGTAAAATTAAAAAAAAATAAAAAAACAATAATTTTTTAAAAAATAATGATTCTAACAAATTTTTAAAATTTTTTGTTTTAAAATTTATTTTATAAAATATCTATTTTAAAAATATTAAAATAAAAAAAGAATTAAACAGGTCTTAAATATCTTCTAAACCCGTTTTGGACATTTGGCGAGGTAGTCCAGTTCGAATAATTGTACCACGCGCACATACGTGTTAATTCAAATCCAGAGCTCTTCCTCAGACGCTTCATTTGATAAAACATCATTAACCGTTCATCGTTACACGCGCTTATAAGAAGCGTGGTTATTTCTTTCCTTTATGCACGCAATTTTGTGTGTAATGCGGCAAATGGATTTCGTCATTTGGCCCAATAATATCTAAACGGATATGCTTCTACGCTTTCGGTGTCAATCTTTTCGCCTTTTTCTTGCCGTCCTTTTTCTCTCTTTCTTTATTTTCTATTTTAATGTTTAATTAAAGAAAAACATGATAGCGCTCCAATCTAAGTTTTGGATATATTACATAAATTTCTGTAAGATGTTAGAAATTAATTAATAAACGTGTTTTCCGCAGTTTACATCACATCGAGACCTATTTATAAATAAAAATAAAATCATTTTTTGTTTTATTGATTATATTATGCTATTATCTTATATTGTTCTTACTTTTCATAACGGTATGAGTAAATTTTCATCGTATAATATGTATGGTAACTTGTAATTTTTTTGTGAGCGAAAAAAATAAGAGTTAAATTGTTCAACTTCCAAAGCAAAGCACATTATAATTAATAGATACCTCTTTGGGCAATTTTTGTTGTTATTTCTTGAAATTTTATTTCATTTTTGGTACACTCTTTTGCATAGATATAACGCTAGGAATCTATCTTATTAATATTAACATAGTATTTATACCGATTTAACAATATGAAACAAAGCTCTGAAATGGTCTAGAGATGGGACTTAGTTGGAATAAAGCACAAAAATACCTCTAATCATAATATAAAAAAATAAAATGTATAAAATATGTATATCTTCAAAATTTGTATATCTTGTGTGAAAATATCTTATAAACAGATATTCTAATATTTAAAAAATTGAAATATTTATATACCCAACATCATCACTTAATAAAATTGCTAAAACATCAAGCAATTAATACATCACTTTATGCAAAATTTGCAGCGTCAAAAAAGTGAGCCCAATCTTGGTTTGAGCCGACTTGGCTTTCCTCTTATGCAAGACTTATCAATTCTCTCTCCGCTGTTTAAGCCACTTAATTCACATAAAGAAAAAAAAGGTTGAATTGCAAAATTTATAATTCCACTTATAACTGTTAAAAAATGATTTTTAAAACATAGTTCACAAAATTTGGATTGAATTAGGTTGGCTCACAATCCAACTTTCCTTTGCCCTTATCTAATCCTGCTTAACAAATTAATATACTAACATATTATGCTTTTTTAATGTTATAATTTAAAGGATCATACGGATGTATACAATTTTAGGGAAAAAAGTAATACATTTATATATATATAAAAGAAAAAAATTATATATAACTTTTTTATATCTTTATTATTAGATTTCTTAATCAAAATATGAGAAATATATTATTTTTTTGTAAATAATTTTATAATTAAATTATATATTTTTCATATTCTTATTAAAAAATTATTTATTTATTATATTTTAATTAAAAATTTTGATAATAATAATATAAAAAAGGATTAGACTTGACGGTCGATCTTTTATTATCACAAAAGTGACTGTAAAGGATGCATTCACCCTAAAATGAGGGGGTTTTTTTTTAATTTTTGTTTTTTTTAATGTTTAAGTCCCAAATTATAAAATTGAAGATAAAAGTTGGAATTAGGAGATAAAAAATTATAACTATGAAGGATAATTATGCATTAAACATTTTAATTGTAATTTAGGACATAATTGTAACTGAGAGTTTTTATCTTTAAACTTATAATGTAGAACGTAAACATTAAAAAAAAACACACACACACACACACACACATTTTAACGTGAATGCTCCTTCTATAATCATGGAAGTGACTGTAGAAGACCCATAGTAATTAAAATTAGGTATAATTATATTTAATAATATTATAACAAATACATAATTTATTGAAGAATTATGTAAAAACTATACATTTATTATGATATTATTCAAGAAATATACACTTATTATATTTTAATTAAAAATTTTGATAATAAAAACATAAAAATTCACATATAAATTTTATTGTATAAACAATTGCACTTAAATTGTCAATTTATAAAAGCAGTGCGGGAATAAAAGACGCCAACACAAAATTCTCAAACGGTGCGGGGTGAAAGTTTATAAAGATAATTTTTAATTATTAAAGTTGAACTATTTTTATAGGCTTCTTTTCTTTCTTTTTCAATTTTAGGTAACTTATATGATATTTTTTAATATTATCTCTTGTATGAAATAGAATGTAAAATCTATATATTTTTTAATCTATCATATTTTATTTTAATAAAATCCTGTTTTATTAACTATTAGTTGAAATATCATGTTCTTGATATTTTGATATTTTTTAATATTTAATGAGTCAATAAATTAAACTGCCTAGTTCATTATAAGCGAATTGAATAGGAAAATTTTTTAATTGTATACAAAATTTATTATACTATTTGTTCATTTTGATTACTTGTCCAAAATATGAATACAAAAGTTATTTCTTGTTTTATTTATCTATTCTTTATTTTGTTTATATCAGCTAACTAAATAAGTGCATTTTGGACCAAAATTAGAAATAAAAATATTAAAGTAAATTTTGTTCAAACTAAAATGATCAAAGGTCTAGAAGCATACTACATAATTAACGAAAGGAACAATACTTACTTAAATTTCGAATACAACAAATCACTACTTTTTTATCATTTCATTGGATACATTTATCTATTTAATTAATTGATACAATGCTTATTTTTTCATACCTTCAACAGTCTTCTAGTTAGAATGTTATGAAACATATTTGGTTAAATGAAGAAGGCCAAAAAAAAAAAAAAAAGTGAAAATGAGTGAAAAATAAAGAAATGAATTATATATATATATATATATATTTACTCTTTGTATTATTCTTTTTTCACTTAAAAGGTATTTTACTATTCATTTAATTGAAAAGATTCAAATTTATCATGAAACAAGTATTTTTTTTAATTTTTAAAATCTTTTAATCAATCAACTTTATTTTTATATATGTATTTATTTGTGTTCAATGTGCTCTCAAATCCTATTATTTAAGACTATATATACCTATTGTGCTTCGTAAAGAATTTTTTCTCCACTCTTCATTATCAATAAATTTTTATTTTTTAATAAAAAATAAATGTGATTTTAGAATTTTTTTGCACAAAATTGACATAGTTTCATTGAAAATAAATAAATAAAATAATGAAATTATTCACGTAATTCTACTAATATATATGTTGGTATAACTGTATATTAACTTAACTTATTAAATCAGTTAATATAATTTATTTAATAGACTTGTCATAAATTCACAGCAATGGGATGCCCAAATCAAAAGGCACAACTAAATATACCACAAGCGAAGAGCTCCAAATAAAGGAAAAATGCAAAACTAACATTTTGCACGTCATTGATAAGAAAAAAAAAGGTGAATATTCAAATTCTAAAATATTAGAGTTCATCTCACACTTTTTAAAATTTTTTTAAAATTATATAAATATTTTTTATTTTTAAAATATACAAAATTTAGTTTAATTTTAACTTTTTTGATTAAAATTATTTTAATAAAAAATTAAAATTAAAATAAAATATATTATAAGTTTTTATATTTTTTTAAAAAATTTTATATATTTTAAAAATGATAAAAATCTATATAATTTTATCAAAACTGTAATAAATTTTGTAATCTCAATTTAATCTACTAAAAGGGATGAATCTCACAAATAAAACCCTAAGTCCTCAATGTAATAACAAATCTTCGCATACATAATCTTTACCGTCAGTCGCACATCTATCGGCCTGGCTTCCGCGCTCGTGCTTGTCACTGTCCTGTCTCCCCTTCCTTCCCACTCGCAGTCTCTTCTCTGTTTCTCTCCTAACATGGATGAAACCATGGTCGATCTTCCTTCTTATTTACTTTAAATCCCATCCTCGTATCACCATCTAAATTCTAACCCGCGAGTGCAAACTCCATGCTTCACAATACAAGCAAAGATTTTCTATTCGCCTCCCGTAAAAAAAAAAAGATTGAGTAATGGCTTGCGGTAATCCTCAAAAAATAAACTTTTTGTAGCTTTAGCGAGAAAACTGTTTATACTTTAACCATTTTTGGCTGATTATGTGCTTAAAGTTGCAGTCTTTATGCAGTTACGGTGTATATTTTTTTCACTAAGCTGAGTCGTATCTAATGGTCACCGATACTAGTTACTCAAAGATGATGTCGGATGTAGCGATTCGATCGATGCTCAAAAACCCTGATTATGGCGAAGATTTGAGCATGCTGATTCGCCAACAGAGGCGGCAGCTGCAGCATCAAGAAGCGAGTGAGCGCGAGAGGGAACTCAATATGTACAGAAGTGGGTCGGCGCCTCCCACCGTCGAAGGCTCGCTTTCTGCTGTTGGTGCCTTGTTTGACGCTTCGACGACGGTGTCGGGTTTCGGCAAAAGCGGCGGAGGAAGTGGTTTCATGAGCGAAGAAGAACTTCGTGCTGATCCAGCGTATGCAAATTATTACTATTCGAATGTGAATCCAAACCCTCGCTTGCCACCTCCATTGGTGTCAAAAGAGGATTGGCGTTTCACACAGCGGTTGGGTGGTGGGATTGGGGATAGGAGGAATGGAGACAGCTCGCTTTTCTCTGTGCAGCCTCCGGGGTTTGATGGGAAGGAGGAGAATGGTGTGAACCAGAGAAAGAGTGCAGCAGAGTGGGGCGGTAATGGGTTGATTGGGATGCCGCCATTGGGACTTGGGAGTAGGCAGAAGAGCATTGGAGAGTTAATTCAAGTGAGCGTTTAGTCAATTCTTCCTCTTTGTGCTATATGATTCGTTTGGTTATAGCCTGTTTATAGTGATGTTTGTTATCGGTTTGGATTGGATTGAAATTTTTTTTGGGGGGATTGGAGTTAATCTAATCTTTCTTCTGTCTTTCATAACAATTGTTTCATTTTTAGGTTCTATTTTCATACTTCCGGTTTTAATCTGTATAGTAATCCAAGAGTCTACTGTAAAGGCATGTCAGTATGTGAGTGAGTGACCTTATCCTCCTTAGGAGGAAAGCAATGCATAATACCCTTATGCACTGATTTTCAGTGAAATGGCTTCCTATACTAAATTGGGATGTACTAAGCCTTTATAGATTGATTAGCATGGGGCAAGTCATTCCTTTTGATTATTGGTGTTTCTCGTTCTTGTTTTTTTCCTCCCAGATGGTTCTGTTGCGTGTTAACTATCTATGCATTAGTCCCTCAATCGGAAGCATATTTCTAGTTTTCTTTTGGAGAGGCAGTTTCCATTTTTCTAAATTGAGCATGCTTTGAAGAATTTGTAGATAATCTACGAGGCTTCATTTATATGAGCTCGAATTTTCTAAAACTAATAATTCTCATCATAAAATTCTATTGTTATTATTAACTGAGTATGAGGTAATCATTAGTTTTAATTAATAAATTATGTCCTCCATATTTTTTCCTGTATTGTCATTCTACTCACTTATACCATTTCTGCTGTTCTTTGGCCATTTTCCCAAAGCAGGATGAGATAAATAATGCATCGTCTGTATCTAATAATAGCCAACCTAGCTATAATGCATTTGATGACATTGCTGAAAACTCGGAAACCCATTTTGCTCATCTGCACCAAGAATTGGCAACTGTAGATGCTTTGCACTCTGGTGGAAATAAACAGGGCATATCTGCTGCTCAAAATCCTGGTGGATCAGCTTCTCAAACCTATGCTTCTGCTTTAGGAGCCTCCTTATCAAGGAGCACTACACCTGACTCTCAAATTCTAGCTAGAGCTCCTAGTCCTTGCCTTCCACCCATTGGGGATGGGAGGTCTAACTCTATGGATAAAAGAAGTTCCAGTGGTCAAAACTCATTTAATGCTCTCTCATCTAGTTTAAACGAGCCTTCACATCTGGTGTCTGCATTGGCTGGCATGAATCTGTCCCCAAATGATATAGTAGATGATGAGAAACATCCCAATGGGAACAACGAATCTGAGCATATTCACAATATCAAACATCATTCATACCTCAACAAGCCTGAACCCCTACCTTATCAGCTTCATTCTGCTCCCCAGTTGACAAAAGCATCTCATTTGAAAGTGAATAATAGCAGTGGTTTCAGATTGGATCTGAATAACTCTTCAGCAAATGCAAATGAGCAGTTAGAACTTCATAACTCTGCTGGGATTTCTGTTAACTCATTCATAAAAGGACCTTCTACACCAACTTTTACTGGCAGAGGAAATTCACATCCTCACTATCAGAATGTGGATGGTAGAAATATCTCATACCAAAACTATGGGTTGAGTGGGTATGCTGTGAATCCTTCTTTGCCATCAATGATGGCGAGCCAGCTTGGGAGTGGCAATTTGCCTCCTTTCTTTGAAAATGCTGCTGCTGCTGCTGCACCAGGAGTGAATGGCATGGACTCTGTAGCCTTGGGAGGAGGTGTAGCTTTAGGACGAAATTTGTTGTCAGCATCAGAGTTACAAAATGCAAGCAGGATGGGAAATCATGCTGCAGGGAGCTCTCATCAGGTGCCCTTGATGGATCCATTGTATCTTCAATACTTAAGATCAGGCGAAGTTGCTGCTGCACAGGTTGCAGCCCTTAATGACCAAGCAATAAATAGGGAATGCTCAAATAACTCATTTGCAGATTTGCTTGGCCTCCAAAAAGCTTATGTAGAGTCATTGATTGCGCCTCAAAAATCACAGTTTGCTGTTCCCTACCTTAATAAGTCTCCTAGCTTGAACCATAATTATTATGGAAATCCAACATTTGGTGTGGGGGTGTCATATCCAGCAAGCCCATTGGCTGGTTCCCTCTACCCAAACTCTCCCTTTGGACCAGGCAGTCCTATGAGGCAAAGTGAGCGGAACATACGTATGTCTGGGATGAGGAATGTGGCTGGGGGTTTCATGGGACCTTGGCATTCTGACACTGTTAGTAGCATGGATGAGAATTATGCATCATCCTTGTTGGATGAGTTCAAAAGTAATAAGACCAAATGTTTTGAGCTTTCAGAAATTGCTGGCCATGTTGTTGAGTTCAGGTGCATACTGCTGGTCACACTATTTTTGCTTCTTGTCTTTAAACATAGGTCTAATTCTTGTGTTTCTTGTTTTTTTTTTTCTTGCACAGTGCTGATCAATATGGAAGCCGTTTTATCCAACAGAAACTTGAGACAGCCTCGTTGGAAGAGAAAAACATGGTTTTCAATGAAATCATGCCACAAGCTCTTTCTCTAATGACTGATGTCTTTGGTAATTATGTCATCCAGAAGGTAATATGTTCTCTTGTTTATATTTACCTGGAATATCCTTTGATGTGCTCTTTGAACTAGTATAGCTGTTCTTTAGTATGCTCAAGTGGGTGAGATATTCCTTTTGGACTTTGTGCCTAACTCATGCTGGCTCATGTTTAGTTTTTTGAGCATGGAACATCAACACAAATAAGAGAACTGGCTGAGCAGCTTACTGGTCATGTTCTGACCCTAAGTCTTCAAATGTATGGCTGCCGAGTTATCCAGAAGGTATGCTCATCAATTTATCCACCATATTATTGTTTTCTCTGATTGCATGTGTCACTTACTTTGCATTTTACAATATTCTATGTTATGGACTGTAGCATGTTATATTTGTTGTAAAGACAAATGCTTTTAATATTACTGTCTGTCTATGGGGAAAGTTAAGAACATGTCACCCTAATATTCCCCCAACTTCTATGGTATCTGTGCCTGCAATGTTGAAACATCACCTTTAAAGGTTACAAAGGAAGGCACCCTGTTAAAACCATCACAATTAGTTAACATATTTTTCCAACTATCTTCCGTTATTTTTTCAAAACATTTTATTATGGCAGCCTCCCTTCCTTTTCTTTTTTTATTTTTTTTTTTGGGGGGGGGGGGTTGTCTGGAGTAGTTGAGGGCTACCAAATGTCTTAATTTCTTATCTTCCTAATTTCAGAAGTGCAACAATGCCTTATAATGTTGGTAAGTGTCTGGAGATTAAAATGAGACATAAGTGTCTTATTGGTTTGACCTGGTTATGTGCAATTATTCCTTGTGTATTTGGGCAGATCTGTTGACTTGTAAATGATAATTGCTGTTGTGTTGCTTTTTAGGCTATAGAAGTAGTTCATCTTGATCAGCAAACTAAAATGGTTACAGAGCTGGATGGTCATATCATGCGTTGTGTACGTGATCAGAATGGAAACCATGTAATCCAGAAGTGTATTGAATGTGTACCTGAAGATGCAATCCACTTTATCGTTTCTACATTCTATGACCAAGTTGTGATATTGTCAACTCATCCATATGGTTGCCGTGTGATACAGGTCAAAGACACATTTTTTTAGCTTTAATGCATGTTGACACATATTTGCTCTATTGATAGTTTGAAAGATAAGAGTGATAAGTCTGAACTTGATAGCTTTCTGTAAACAGAGAGTCTTGGAGCACTGCCATGATCCCAAAACACAGCAGATAATGATGGATGAGATTTTGCAGTCTGTTTGCATGTTAGCACAAGACCAATATGGGAACTATGTTGTACAGGTTTGTTATACTTCTTTGAGTCTTTTTGCTTGTGTCCCATTGGTGCCAATTTGTGATCTTATGATTAATATGTTAGCCGTCACATGTTCTTGCAAATTAAGTGTTACTTTTAACAATTTTGGTCTTCTGTTATCATGAATCAATTATGAGTGTACATACATATCCTCAGTGTATGAACAAAAGGATCTATACTGGTTGAGTATTCGAACATTTGTGGAGATAGGGATTTGTTTCTGATATGCTGAAAATCCTAGTTATCAAACCCACTTGGACCTGGCGTGTTGGACAGAAACCAGTGTTTCAAATCCAAGGTCGGGTCATGACTCCTGTTGGACCATATGTGGCCAAAAACAGGGATACTTGTCTGTTATGTTCATTGATCTGAGTGATCAAGCTTCATCTTTTTTCCTGACTGTTTTGCTGGACAAATGAAATATAACATATGTGCACAGGCTTGTTAATCGTTATTACTATTTTAATCTTACCTACCCCAGCTATAATGCAACCAGCTAGCCTAAGATCATTAATCATTTGGCTAATCTGCCAAGCAAAATATGAGGAAAATGTAACATACTGTGCAATTAGACATCTGTGTATGCCTGCATATTTCATTTTTGGTTAAGAGCATATACTATCCTCCCTTGTTATGTTTATTAGTCTTGGAGGTTTAGAAACTTTATGAAAACATAGTTGATAGGCGACATAAAAAGTATTGAATAACCACAAATAATAATGATTATAGTTTCCTTTAAAAACAATGATTATAGTTTACTTTAAATGATGGTAGCTATCAAATTTTGTTGACATATTGGATGGATAAAAATAATATTGTAAGTTTATATTTACTTAGCTAATATCATATATATTAAAATCTATTAATATTATAGCTTTTAAAGAAATCAATATTTTCTTAGCTTATTATATTTATATTTAAATTTCTTTAATAACACGTGGTCGAAAGATTGATCCAGTGCCCCAATGACTTGGTAGTATTGAGGTTTGCCTTGGTTTGATAGCTATTGAAGAAGCAAGGACAAGGCCAGACAGACGGTGACACAACAAAGTTTTAAGTGTCCATGTGTAATTTTGAGTGTTGTCTTGTGACTTATATAGGTGTCTGGCACATGTTGGACAGAGACACAATTCCTTTTTTGAAGTGTTTTATGCTTCATAGATAGCTATATATAAGATAGATACTTAAAAAGAGAATGTAATGGCCCTCTCAGCACCTTTTCTTGCTCATTGTTTGAAATATTAGAATAGGGATAGTGATCTTCAAGGATGGCCACAAAGGTTGGTGAAGCACCAATTATATCAGCTTTCTTTGTCATCTAGGCTCTAGCAATATCCTTTGTAGACAAAATATGAGGCTCGTTATTCCTAAAAAGCAACACTTACTGAATACTGTGAAAGTGAGAATTGTGGTAGGTAGGTAGGTAGACTATGAAATGATGGAAGCCTGGTGGCTCTAATTTGATGTTTAATAATTTTGATCTCAATGTTTTCTAGAATAATTGGCAAATGCATGCTTATGTCACAAGTGGATTTCTTTTTTTAGACTTAACTGCTAGAACTTCTTAGTTGCTTCTTACATTCTTAGCCTGAGTTTTGGCTATAACAACTTTTATATGCTTTTCTTGACTTTGGTTGTATTTCTTGTTGCTTGCGACGGAATTGATCTTTTTTTGTAGCTCATTTGCCCTTACTCTTCTGATTATTGCATAAAAATTTCAGCATGTGCTGGAACATGGGAAGCCACATGAACGCTCAGCTATTGTAAAGCAATTAACTGGGCAAATTGTCCAGATGAGCCAGCAGAAGTTTGCCTCTAATGTTGTAGAGAAGTGTCTAACTTTTGGAACACCAACGGAACGTCAGATCCTTGTAAATGAGATGCTTGGTTCCACTGATGAAAATGAGCCCCTACAGGTTTGTGCATAGTCTATGCTCCCTATCACCGAGGGACTGAAGCCCTGAAGATACATCTTATTTTTTGTTGTATTAGGTTTCTCTGAGCTTCAGAATCTTCTGTGCCTCTTTTTATGGTGTCCAATGCTCTTAGTTAATTCTTATATGCTGCCTTAGTGTCTTCCAGAAATGGTTTTATGAACTCATATAATTTTTCCCCCCATCGTCATCATATTACTAACTAAAAAAGTTTCCTTCGTTCTGGCAGAAGTTTGGAGTTTGAAGGAACAAATTATGTGTAACATTATTTTGGATAGCTTAAGTAACAAATCTGATGAGTCCTGGGTTTGACTTTTCATCTTGTGCATGCTTTAAGAGTATATGTTAACTGTAAATTTTCTTGAATTTTTGATGTCCATATATTCAATAATAATAAACCAAAAAGCTTTCTTTCAGTATCTTCTGCCAATTTAGAGTCTCTTATTAGCTTAAAGTTTTTCGTTTGAGAGGTCAATTGTAGCGGATGTATGATCCAATGTAAAAAGTATATATGTGATCCTATTAGGGGAGACTTTAAAGGGGAAAAAAAAAGGGTATTTCTGATTATATTGTGTGCGCTCAATGAGAGGTCTTGATAATCTGTTGAGTGTAGAGATGATCGATCAAGGTCATAAAAGAACTGAATTTGTTGTCAAGGTTAGAAGCTCAGCCATGCATGCTGAATCAGTTAATGTCCATAGTATTTCAACTTAATTGCAATATGTTGTATTCCTGTTGAAATCTGTTAATAAGAGGCAGGCTTTATCTTGGGGGAGCAGGTTGGGAGAGATAACTCTTCCTTCCACAGAATACTCTCTCTCCCTCTTGATTTCAAATTAGCACTGTAATTCTTGTTCTTATCGTTATTTGAGCTTTGATGTCTTTCACCAGTATTTTAGCTTTTCTTATATTTTGCTTGGTTTTTGTTGGTTTTAGGTCATGATGAAAGACCAGTTTGCAAACTATGTTGTACAGAAGGTGCTGGAAACTTGTGATGACCAGCAACTTGAGCTCATCCTTAATCGAATAAAGGTACACCTGAACGCATTGAAGAAGTATACTTATGGGAAGCACATAGTTGCACGTGTAGAGAAACTGGTTGCTGCTGGAGGTACTTGTCATCTTTTAATTTTTATCTCTTATTTTGGGTCGTACTTATAAATTAAGCATCATGAATGTGATTAATTTGTTGCTCTGGTAATGCTTGGGCTATGCATTAGTCATTTTCATTACGATTGTGCAAGATGAATTATTTGCCCTTACAAATCTTTTCTTCCCTTATTATTTCCATGCTAAAGGATATGTAAAATAGACTCGCAGGTGCATTCTGGTCACTTTTCTATTTCCGTGAACTGACACTTTTTTGGAGGACAAAGCTGAAGTTCTTTTGTTGTTTGCTATCACATTCTCCAATAGAAACATAACATGTAGAGAACATTTTTTCTTTTTTTAAAAAAATATCCAATCATTTAGTGCTGAGTTGTAAATAATATCTGTTTGTTGTATTTTTATTGAAAAACTTAATAGCAAAAAATAAAAAATAAAAACTGTACCAAAGTTTTATTTTTTATTTAATACCATGTAAATGTAAATATTCCTCAATTGCTTCATCATGTGTTAAACATACAATTTTTGTATTTGATGTCATGCAGAAAGGAGGATTAGTGTTCTGACTCTCCATCCTCCACAGATGGTATAGGAAATGAAAGTTATTGTACGGCTAACTGAGTATAATACAAGTGCCTTCTCTTGTTAGTTTTCGAATCTGGCGGTGGCTGTCTGTTGATTCTGACAGACGGGAGCTGATTGGAAATAAGGAATCGTTGGTTGTACTTGAAATTGTATATTTGTTAGTTTGAGGATATATATACCTAGAATCAGGTTAGCTGAGGCTGGAGTTGTGAATGATGCCGGAAGCCCAAGAAGAGATAAATTTATGCACTAGCTTGTTTTTTCAAGTTGTAAAGGTGACTGTAAAAAATGTTATTAGGTTGCAAGAATCCTTGTGTTTGAGACCCACAATTTTCGTGGTGTATGAGATTCCATTATTCTCCTTTTGTTAATCTACTTTTTCTTGTCTCATGTTGATATTGCTGTCTTGTGTGATAAATATTTGTATTCTGTTATTTATGGCGCTTCTATACTTTCTGACTAGTATCATGATTTTACCTTTGTTTGTATGTTTCCATTAATTAATGATTAGCATATATGTTGTCAATTTGCTAATTCTAAATTTCATGGTTAACATGAACTACTTGCTCACCTATGGGGGTGGCTGGGTTGGGTGTGTTGGCCCGTCGGGGTGTGTATATTAAAGAAAAGAGATCAAAATGAAAGAAATTTTTTAGGGGTTATTTTATAATTTTAATAAGAATTTTTTAAATATATTTTATAAACTATAAACAAACATAAGTTAAAGTTCTTCTTAAGTATGAGCGTTATATTAGGGTTGAGAACAAAGAACTCAATTGAGATAGTAAATTTTTATTTCTGCAAAGAAAAGTGGGCTGAATCATTTAGATGGGTTGTATCATCTTCGTCTTGAAAAATTACTAAAAAAAGTAAAAGTTGCTCTAATAGAATTATTGAGCTCTGACTTACAATTTTTAAAAATTTCATTATTTATGTTAGTATTTTTTTTTTTGGTTTCTTCTTTTGGATTCGCCTTTTTTTTTTACTGTCATTGCATAGATTTTACAAAAACTTATCAAAATAAGTTATGTTTAAAATGATCAAACAGTTACAAATATCTGAGCATTTAAAGTTATAAAACCCTTCAATTTTTTTTTTTTAAAAGAAAAGTCCGGCTAGATTTTGGCTATTTGCAACCTATCAACAAAGATGTTACTTTGCTCTTGTTAAATTTTATTCAGATTTACGGCTTTTTGAAAGTTTGTTTGTTTGTTTTTTTAACATACATTACTTGTACCAGTTGATTGTGCAAGGACTTGATAATTCAACCAAATAGATATGGTAGCATATTTGATTACTTAAGAAATTTATCTTGATGAATTTTTATTGGCATGTTGTACAATTTTTACACTATATATTTGAGAATTTTTCGCAAGCATTGTTAGCTGCATTAGACATTCAAGTTCCAAATCCTCTTTTATAGATGGTACCGGAGTTTAGGCTGCACTATAATTGTATTCATTTTTGTTTTAAAAATAATTAGAAGTATATATATATATATATATATATATATATATATCAAATACTTTCTAGTTAAACTGAAAGAGGTTGAAATGTTTTAATAACTAAGCTAGAGATTATAAGGATTAAATTATTTTATAAAATATAAAAATTAAAAGTAGAGTTAAGTTTATTATTATGTTGATCACAGCTTTGAGATTTTGAACCATGCAGTGCTCTGTTATTTGAAGGATGGTTTTTGTTGTAGGAGAGAGAAAGAAAAAAGAGAAGACAATAAATTTCATTTAAGTAGGTCTCATGAAAAACAGATTCTCTGAAATTTGCTGCCTCTAAAATTTGGTAAAATCTCCTACAAAGGCTATTACTTCAGATTGAAAAAGATAGTTATAAATCATGTTAAAAGATGTGAGAGATTTTACCAGAACTTCAGAGACAGTGAACATCAAATGATCTATTCTCGGTTTTATGTCAGTTTCACCTTTTTTCCTTTATCTCTCAAATTGGAAAGGATATTTATCCGTTATTTAAGATCAATGTTTTGGATCAAGCATAATAAAATGTTTAGCGAGATAGAAAGGAAAAAGGGGTGGGTGAAAAAAGAGAGTATACTCCAAACATACTCCCATTGTAGCTTAAGAAAATGAAGGGCTTTTCCATCGAGTTTCCTGTCCAAGTAGTGCCTAGCATAGTCGATGCACTTGATGCTTCTGTACATGGCAGGTCCATCTCGCAGCATTGGTTCCACTGAACCCATTCTGCTTCATCATGTGGAGCCACAAACATTACTATTGACGTTCTTGCTTTGCTTCCATTTGTCATTGCTGTGTTCAACACTCTTGTACCTCCCATTGCTCCACTCCTGCATTGTCAACATCGAAGTTTCATTGTTGGATCCAAATCATAATCACACAGCTGATAGGCCATGCATTAACGCTGAACAATGCAACAACTGTATTATCAAAACATCATTCATAAAAGCTAGAGCTGAAGGCTATAGATGAATTGAAATTTTGGGTACCTCAAGAGCGTCACCAACTTTAACAACAAGAGCACCAGGAAGTGGTTTGACAGGAAGCCAAAGGCCTCGGTGATTAATTTGATGGGCAGTGATATGATCATCTTGCAGAGGAGTGGTCATGGTGCCACCATCAGAGGGAGGACTAATACCAAGGACAAGGTCAAGCTTGGGGCATGGTGGATAATAGTTCATACGCATTGCTAGTTTTACCACTTTGTGCAACTCTTTTAGACCTTCCTCTTCCATTCCCATCAACACCGACAAATTCCCAAGTATCTCTTCGCATACCTTGCTTATTACTATTGTGTACTCTTCCACCTTTTTTTTCTAACAAAAAAAAAAAAAAACTTTAGAAACAATGTCTGTGAAACGCGAACATGCAACAGTTAACACATCAAGTTTTAAAAGATGTTAAGAGATTGCTTGGTTCTCTTTTAAAATTAAAAATAATATTTCTCTAAGAGCCTTAATTCATGCGAAATCTCTCCTGCACATACTTAGCGCCAGGCCTTGTGCAGGTAACTAGAATATAATTATTAGCACTATTTTTTTAATCCAATAATAAATACAAAAATTGTTAAATAGTAAATAGAACAAAAAAATGATGATCAAATCATTCTTCAAACAACATGACTTGCTTTTATGTAATTTTTTTTAGTGGCTTCTTTAATATATTGTATAGGATAAAATTTGATAGAATAAGATTGTATAAAATTTTAAAATTATGCAATATTTGTTATATAAGATAATATTATTTTATATTTGGTAATACATTATATAATACTAAAAAGAATAAAAATTAACACATTTAACAAAAATACTCTTTACTTAAAAATATACTATATTTATTTAAACTTATTATATTATATTAATTTTTAGAGAAGTAAAAGTCATTTTATCATTTTTAAAGAAAAAAAGGAAAGAAATTAAAACAAAAAAAAGAAGAAATTTTTTTGGGGGGGGAGGGGGAGCATAGGGAGTAAGGTTGCACTTTATATTTAGCAACTTGGCCACCTCGATCTCAATTAGTTACATTAGGTTGGGTTGGACCACACTAAAAAAAATAAACATACTAGGCCAAGCTACATGATAGGATTGAGTTAGATTGGTCATGTTAGCCAAATTGGACCTTGTTAAATTTTTTTAAAAAAATACTTTATAGTAATTTATATAAAAATTTTATTCTTTTAAAGATAAAATATAATTTTATAAGGACTTATATAAAAATTTTATTTTTTTAGGAGTCATTATAGTTTTTACTAAAAATTTAGAAAGAAATAATTTTTTTTTAAAAAAAAAAACAGCTTAGCTAGTCCAAAAAAACAGCTTAGCCTAACTCAGTATTAAATTGAATAAGGTCGAGTTAGGCTTAAGCACTAGGTTTAGAAGAAAAAAAATCTAATCCATGACTACCCTAATGCTTGTTAGTTTGGTCCTACGAGAGTTAGGCTAGGCTAAGAACAAAAAAATTAGGTCAATGAGTTAGGTAAAGCCAATCTTATGAATTTTTTTAATTTTTATTTTATTTTATAGGACTTAGATGAAAGTATTTTTTTACGAAAAAAATATAATTTTATAAAAATTTATATGAAATTTTATTTTTTAAGGATCATTTTATAATTTTTACAAAAAAATTAAACAAAAAAAGTTACCTAATTAGCTTAACCTTGCTTAATACTAAATCAAACTGACTTGGGCCTCGGCATTAGACTTAAAAAAAATAATCTCATGCAAAATTAGGCTAAGTATTGGGTTTGCCCAAAAACTAATCCAACTTAATCTATAAACACTCTTACAGGTGAAAGTTAAAATAGAAGAGTATTAATAAAACTTTTTATATCAAAATCTAGTTAGGCTTAATTTTATTGCCATATAAGTTTATATAAATACATTATTTGTACTAAATAAATAATAAATTCATAATATATTGACTAATACTATATATCAAACAGCTTTAAAAATAAAAATTCAACCATACAAATAATAGGCATGAGATTATTTTAAGTAAATTAAAAATGGCCAAAAACTTTATCTCAAGCGGAACTTTTTTGACCTTTTAAGTGTCAAAGCGACTTGATATAACTTGGGATCATTCTTTATCTCTCTCTTTTTCCACTCACAACTCCTTAGGCTTTGTACCTCCTATATAATCAAAATATTTAAAAAAAAATGATATGACCTTGACCAGGAGAGAATGAAAGGAGAATAACTCTTAATAATCACATGTCTAAAGTGATTGGTATTTTAGTTTTAGAAAAAGTTAATGTATAATTCTTATAATAGAAGAGATAGTTATAGAATAAAGTCATCTTTTATATATATATATATATTAACTCTATATGCTCTTTAAATTATTTATTCAAAAAAAGAAAAGAATTTGTTGCGTGAGGAGAACATGAATACATGCCTGAAACCTGGTACTCTAAGTGGCCAGTACTTAAGATATTGAGGAGGGTAGGGCGTTAACAAGAGATCAGCCCACCCAATCCGATTTCTGATTTTCTGGGACTACAGAGGCATGCCCATATCCCTGAGGGTCATTTTGCTGCCGTCGAAAATTTCTCTTTTTCCTCCATTGGCAGATCAAAAAATCCTGTCCCTGCACCCCTCAATTTCCGTACGAACTCTTCCCGCACGCCATGATATATTAGCTCTACAAATTGTCTCCATCTTCAAAATCCCAGGAGGAAAATAAATTTAGAGACTATACTCAAAATTTTCTATCATAATATTTTGTATTGATAACTAATCAAAGAATCTTAGGAACTCCAAATAATTTAATCATAGAATTGTTTTGTCAAAAGTAGATAATTTCAAAATCTCCACGCTTCTAAGTGAAATTTCAAATTTTTCAAAGGATAGAAAGAAAAAAAGAAATTGTATACAATTCTTATATCTTTATTGTTAACTTTGTCAATTAAAACATAATAAATATATAATTTTTTAATAACAACGTGATAAATGTATGAATTTTACACACAAAGCGTATAAATTTTATAACTCAACCTTATATAATTGGATTTTTTAAATAATTTTTTTATATAATAATTTTATTGAAAAACTTGACATTAAAGATATAAAAAATTATATTTAAGTTTAATCCAAACAGAAATTTATTTCCTTGGCATAAAATTTTAAATTCATCCTGATAAAACTTCAAGAAAACATTTTCAATGGGCTTACCTGGAAGAAACCCCAGCAAAATCGAGCTTCTTATGTTCAGCTTGGTCTCTTTTAGCGAGCAAGGAGAAATCTATCACTGGAATTTCAGATGAATTTGGACACAGCCCAGCAATAACTGGTCTGTCTTTGTGGTCTCTTGTGTGTGTGAGGTACAGTGTGAGTCATTCCTCACCTTCTCCTGGACACTTGGGACTGGTAAAGATTTTCCCCAGACCAAGCCATCATCTTTTTCCATGCTTCTTCTGCTTTCAGATTTCACTTCCATTAATGCTCCCTAGTTTCTTTCTTGGCAAGAAATTAACTGGGGCTTTTCTTCTTGTTTCATAGAGCAATGGTATATGGACTGACCCCTTTTCCTTGGCTTACTCCGCCAGCCTTCTTTTTGGCTGTCTTTCTGAATTTGCATCAAAGAATTCACTAAATTCTTGTTTCAAATGGTGTCGCAATTGATTTATTTTAAGTGATCATCCTTGATTATAACGAACTGTCTTAATAATCATTAATATTTTTCTTATTCTATTAGTTAGCCTTTGTCATTGATGTAATCTTTAGAGTGTTGTTATAGAAAGCTTCACTTTTTAGAAGGTTGAGAATTTTTATCGTTAAATTTGTATTTTTTAGATAAAAGTATTATTTTATTTAATAAATAATAATTTTCAGATAAAGTTAACAATTTAAGGGTGAAAGTACTCTGCTTCTCAAAGGCTTAAAATTTTTGTACGATCACTCTTAAACCAAACGACAAACATGGCATGCCAATTCCATTGGATACAATTAGATAATGCAAATTAAAAAAGATTAAGAAAATACCAGTTGTTTCCTGAACAAGAGGATGGCCTCCCATCGGGATCACTAAAGTATGCGGCTGATGAGTGAATGGTGCTTCCCGTAAGCTCATGGGTGGCAAAAAGTGTTTGCATTACTACTTTTTCTGCTTACCCTCTCTTTCTTGACTATGTTTTTAAAATTGGAACGATCATTGAATCGATGAAGTTAATGGTTCATGATTCATTGATCGAACTATGATCGAACCAATAATAATTAAATATGTGTATATATTATTATATATATTAAAAATTTAAGATAATAAATAATAATTTAAAAATTTAAAAATATTTATGATTAATTATACATAAAAATAAATTAAACATAACATAATTTTTAATTTATTTAAAATATATTTACATAATTTTAATAAAAATTATATGAATTTTATTTTTATTTGTTATCTATTATATTAAAACTTTATAATTTTAAATAAGTTAAGAATGATAGTTTAATAAAAATCATGTTGGTTATCACATTCATGGTTAAGGTTTGAATCAATTTTGGTTATTTTGGTCATAGAATATGAGGAAAGGTCTTATATTAAATATTGTGCCATGAGAATGAATACATTGCCTAGATCAATGGTTGGAATTGCTTATGTTCAATGGAGGCACATAGGTTTGAGACGCATCGCTGTCCTTTTGTTGTGGTAAAATGGAACAATAACAAAGAACTTATATTAAATATTGCCTAATAAAATTGATGATGCTTTCTGGCTAAGTGGAGGCGTTGCAAATCTGATGTTGGACACACAAGGGTTCGAGACGTGCTGATTCCAATTTTGTGGAATATTATTTCTGAGAGTCGCAAACCAGTCCAACCGCCAATTCAGCACCGGTTTTTACCAAAAACTGTCCGATCCAACTTTGTTATTGACCAACTTTGACCGGTTCTGTGCTAAGCTGATTCTGAGGTTATTCCGGACCGAACAGAAGGCCGATTCGCCAGTTTTTCAGTTGAACCTGTCAGTCCGGTCCGGTCCAGGTTTAATAACATTACTTCTTGGTTTGCTCTACGAGGCATGATGGATACCTACAAATTAAAATGATTACCTTTGAGAAGAAGGATATGTGATGTCAATATACAAAATTATTAAAATATTCAATTTCATTCTCAGATACAATGTAACCAAAAGCCTTAATGAATTTAAAGAAAAATTTAACAAAAATATAAATAAAATGTAAAATAATTAATTAATACAACCAGATACTTTTTTAGGCCTAAATCTCTTAAAATAATTCATGGAAACAATATATTGAAGATTTTATATAATAACACATTGCTTGAAAGGTATAAGTATTTGTATTGAATCTTGAACAAAATGCTAAAAGTTTTATTAAAAATGAGAATTACCCTTTTCCAAAACTCTAAAAATACTACAAAAAAATAAAATTTTAATAATGACTTTTAATATTGACAAAAAATAGTCACCACCAAAAGTGTACTTTTAACAATGACTTTGTTAATTTGTTACTAAAAGTTGTTACTAACATATTAATACTTATTTTGACAAAATTTTTAGTGGCCGACAAGCAAAATTTTTAGTGGGTGACAAGAAAAAATTGCTACTAAAAATTTTTAGTGGCAACAATAAAATGGTTGCAAAATAAATAACATTACTACAAAATACTTTTAGTGGTGATATAAATATAGTCGCTACTAAAAATTACTTTTAATGGTGATATTCTACTTGCAACCAAAAGCTTTTATAAAAAAAAATTTTAGATTTCTCAAAAGTTATACAAATATTTTAGTGGCAACATCTAATTGCTACTAAAAGTCACTTTTAGTGACATCAACATTAAAAGTTTAGCGCAAAATTTTTTTAATTTTAGCGCAAAAAATTTTAATTGGGTGACTTTAGTGGCAACTAAAGGTTGCCATTAAAAGTTTGGCGCAAAAAATTTTAATAACATAAATTTTGTGCTAAAACTTTTAGTGACAACTAAGGATCGTCACTGAAAGTCACAAAGTCGCCTTTTAGTGGCGATAGTCTTATGTTGCTATTAAAAGCATTTTTTTAGTGGCGACTATTCTATGTCACCACTAAAAGTTGTGTAAAAATTTTTTTTAAACTAGTTATAAATTTTGCGCTTAAACTTTTGGCAACAACGTAAAGTCGCCGCTAAAGCATGCTTTTAGCAACAACTATAGAGTAGATGCTCTAAAATTTTTTCCCTTTTAGTGGTTAAGTGAAAGTAAGGGAGGAAAGGTGTGGGTTTAATTAAAAAAAAAAAAAAGAAGCAAAGCACACTTATTCTCTCTAAACTTTATTACTTTAAGATCTTCTTAACTTTAAAAGATTTTGATTCTCTCTTATGTAATTAGTTTGTTCTGAACAATGCCTAATTAAAAAGCCTAGTGGATCTTTACAGTAAAGTTTGTGAATCTTATTCCGTGTGGTCCTTGAAGACAATCATGAAGGATCTATATTGTTTGTAATTGACTGTATGCCTTTCTTTGAATGGTTGATGCCTTTTTTCTAGCTAATTTGTAATTGGTTAGTTTTCAAGTGTAAAATCGATAAACCTTATGGTTAGTTTATTGATTTCTTGTTGAACTGGACGATTCAGTCTAACTGTTTTAGTCATTGGTGAAAAAAAAAAAGAATAAAAAACGTAAATAAAAATTTTAATTATAAAATATTAAGTGATCAATGAAATCTACAAACAAAAAGAACCAAAAAATTCTTGTATTCACTATATGCACATATCCCCAAGGGTCAAGAATTAGAATTTCATTGTACAATAAGCCCATACGTGCTATCACATCTCAAAATACGACCGCGTGGTGCTTTAAAAAAATTTTTTAAAAGAAATGTTGATTTGGATTTTCGAGAACAAAAATCAAAATCAAAATCAAAATCAAAATCAAAATTAAAACTTTCAAATCTTGTAACTAGCCCTTTATCCTACCAAGACACATTACAAGTTGGAATTACATATTGGGTTATTTGTAATGAGAACACAACCTTAACAACCTGAGTTTGATTTCTTATAGACCTTTGATTCTTTTCAAGAACTTATGCTTATTTTGAGATGGTAGTATCATCCCTTATCAATCTGAGTTTGATTTCTCTCAGAAGCTTAATAAATCTTAAATGCACTAGTCAATGCAAGAAAGTGCATCTTTAACATTATAAGGAGAGGGAATTTACCAGAGACAAAATCTAAAGACATCCTTAATTAAATAAAAAAAATTATGCTATTTCTCTTGTTCCATTTAAATTGAGAAAAGGTTGCAAACCCGCTTTTTGCATATTGGAAATTCAAAGTGATCATTGTTTCAGTAGAATTATACTTTGTGGTATTAAAAGTGAAGGCCAAGGGATTGTGTTGCAAGGACGAGATGAGATTGAAAGTAAAATTAATTAACTACAACAAAACGTTTACCATGATAAGCAATATTGGTTTTGTATTGGAATTTTGTTTTGCTTGCATGCATAGACTTCATATGATTCCTTAGTATAGTATTGGTTCTTCTCCTAATATGTATAATTGACAAGACACTTGTTGACTAAAATATGGTTTTGTGATATTAAAAGCTGTAATAAGTTGTTAGGATTTTTGTCCAAATTATCATACAAAACATAAGAATTGATATGTTGGTGCTAGAAATATATGTTTTGGTGTATTGGGTACTTTTCTTTTTGGATTTAACTTTATGCTATACAAGTTGTCTAATATGAAGGTAGCCTCAAATGAATATGCTTATTACACACTCTTGTTGCTCAATGCCTTATGTAAGGAAAAATGACCAATTCAACAATTAAATTTCATTATGACTAGCAGAATAATACATGTTTGAATTGGAACATAGTTTCTAATGCTTTAACGATAACAATTCATACATTTATGTGGGCAATGCTAAACTATCCTATAGTTAATTAATCTATCAAAATAGTAATACTGATTATATAAATGAAGCATACATGAGGAAACTTTAGTGCATGAGTATTAACATGGAGGCATGCGTTAAAGCTTATCAAAATATTAATGCTGATTGTATAGATAAAGCATACATGATTTAAATTTTTTTTAATATCAAGATTAAACTTAGGTCTCTATTTTGTCTTTTTGTCATATTCAAAAAAGAAAGAAGAGAAGTATGTGATATTAATGTCTATTGTCTAGCTATATATAAGCACCTGTCTGAAGAACCCTTCCTGTCTTAAAAAAACCTAAGTTCCATACTTTGGTATTGTATTTGAGTTGGTAAATGAACAAGCTCTGACTGATATCATTATTTATTTTGAAAAACCGAGCCATTTAACAAATTTGACAAGAAGTAACTTCCTTCCGAAACCTTATTCCTTTGCAAGTATCATAGGTAATCTGCTTCTAAATTGGATTTTGGTTTCATTTATTATTTCACTAACTTGTGAATGCCAATTCTAACGTATGCTAAATTAAGAAAAGTTAGATACCACTAAAAGACATTTCGGTGCTTATTGTTATGACTAGCATCAAAGTGTATACTTTGACAAGAGGCAAATAGATATGATGCAGTGATACCTTGAGTGAAGTTAAATAAACAACTCACCTCTTATATAGTTCAAGTTGGACTATTATGTAATTTTGTTAATCTTCAAATTAGACTATTATGATGATGGGGATAAGTTCAAGTTGTACATAAGAGCGATATGTGTAGTTCTGTTATTTTTCTAGCTTGGAGGGGTGTTTTTGCTAGGTGAAACTATAGTTAACAGATACTTAAGGTTAGAATTTAATGAGAAATAGTAGATGAATATAACAAATAAAAGTTTAATTAAATTAAATTAAATAACAACTTTAAAATCTAATAAGTGATTAAGGGATTAAGACTAAGATAATAACTACACAATTAAATAAGATATTAAATTTAAAATTTATTTAGTTAAAAATAATTTTTATTTAAAAAATAGATTTACTTTTTCTAAATTACTAATAGATTAAGATAAAGATAAAAAATATTTAATAAATAATCAATAGTAAAATAGTTAATAAGTAATTAATAGATAAATATTCAAAATAAAAGTCTAATTAAATAAAAAAGTAACTTTAAATTTTTATAAATAATTGAGGGATTAAGACTGAAAAAGAAAAACATAATAAAATAAGATACCAAATTTAAAATTTAATTAGTAATTATTGGATTAAAATAAAAAATAAAAAATTGATTTAAAAAATATTAAATTGAACAATTCCTAAGTAACTAATTGATTAAAATAAACATAAAGAAGATTTAATAAATAATTAGGGTTAAATTTTTAATAAATAAGTAATAGAAAAATATTTAATAAGTAAATAATGGATAAATAGGAAAATTTTAATTAATAGTTATTGGATTAAGATTTAAAAATGAATTTTTATTCAAAAAAATAGATTTAATTTTTCTAAATTACTAATAGATTAAGATAAAGATAAAAAAATATTTAATAAATAATTAATAGTAAAATAGTTAATAAGTAATTAATAGATAAATATTAAAAATAAAAATATAATTAAATAAAAATTAACTTTAAATCTTAATCCAATAATTACTAATTAAATCTTTCCTAATTAGTAATTATTGGATTAAGATTAAAAATAAAAATTTAATTTAAAAAATATTAAATTGAACAATTACTAAGTTACTAATTGATTAAAATAAAGATAAAGAAGATTTAATAAATAATTAGGGTTAAATTTTTAATAAATAAGTAATAGAAAAATATTTAATAAGTAAATAATAGATAATTAGGAAAGATTTAATTAGTAATTATTGGATTAAGATTTAAATATAAATTTTTATTTAAAAAATAAATTTACTTTTTCTAAATTACTAATAGATTAAGATAAAGATAAAAAATATTTAATAACTAGTTAATATGTAATTAATTGATAAATATTAAAAATAAAAGTATACTTAAATAAAAAGTAACTTTAGAATTTTATAAGTAATTGAGGGATTAAGATTGAAAAAGAAAGACACAATTAAATAAGATACTAAATAAAATCTTATGAATATGTTTATTAAGTCTCCTCGCGCCTAAAAATTTAATCTACAAGGAAGTTTTTTTTTAACACATAATGATGCAAAAAAAATATAAACATAAGAGGAAGTTTCCTTGTCACATGAGGAAGCTTTTTCTACATATGATACCATCATTATTATGTACACTTGATATTGAATATATATTATGCATTGCAATTGTATATCTTTCTATTAAGTTTTATCATGTATATTATGCATTGCAATTGCATAATTTCAAAATTTGGCATAGGAAAGTTATGAGATCTACTAGTTGTTTGTAAAAAGCTTATACCTCTAAATTGGTTTGGTTGTTTGATGAACCAAATACTTTTGTTCTAGAGAATACATGAGTATATAACTACAAAAGGTTATAAATAATCACTTTGAATACATTAATATGGGATTTAGGGATGGATAAAAGTAAGATGTACATTAGAAATAAGGCCAATATGGCATATAGACGAGGTATTGATAAGTTTCTCCAGTATGCATTTAGTCGAGTTGGTGTGACTGATATGATTCCATGTCTATGCAGGGGGTGCAAGATTGTGGCATGGAAGCTAAGAAGTGAAGTAAAGGCAGATCCGTTCAATAAGGGTTTTAGTGAAAGTAATCAAGTGTGGAACTCACATGGAGAAGTTTGACCTGGTGCCCACAGTCCTCTTCAACATGCAAATGATGAGGTATCTAAGGATAATGATAAGGAAGATGACATCATTGAGATGTTACATGATGTGTTCAGTGACACATATTCAAAAGAGTCACCTAACTTGCAGGCTAGCTAGTTTTTTAAATTGTTGAAAGATGTTCAAACTGAACTCTATCCTAGTTATAACAAGGTGTCAAAGTTGTTTTTCACAGTCAAACTCCTCCACTGAAATATCTCAATCATTAGAGCAATAAATCTATAGATACATTACTGAGTTTATTTAGGGATGTTCTACCTGAGGGAGCACTAGTACCTAAAAATTACTACGAAGCAAAAAAAGTTGTTAAAGAGCTCAGATTGGGTTATACCAATATTGATGTATGTGAGAATGACTGCATCGTATATTGGCAAGAGTATGCTAATGAAAAATATGCTCTAAGTGCAACGTGTCTAGATAGAAGTTGGATGGTCATAGAGGGAAGAAAATGGCACTTAAAGTGTTGCAACATTTTTCATTAAAGCTTAGGTTGCAATGGTTGTGTATGGCTCAACATACAGCTAAAGATATGAGAGGGCACATGGAAGAATGCATTGATAAGGGTGTGTTGCAACATCCCTTTGACTCAGTTGCTTGGAAATCACTTGATAACAAACATCCTGACTTCTCCCGTGACTACAAAAATGTACGAATGAGTTTAGTTAATGATATATTCCAGCCTTAGAGAAGGAATGGAATGAAAAGAGGAGGAAGATAGAACCCATATGACACAAAAATGTGAAAAAATGGAACAAAAAATGCAAGAAGAATTTAAACAGAAGCTACAGCAAGAGCAAGCCCAGATGGCCCAACAGGTATAAGATGAAGTTTGCACACAAGTTGCTGCCTTGTTGTCCACATTGCAGCAGTAGGCATATAACATACTTCCCTTTCCTTTTCCAGTAATGAATGATATTTAGAGTTCTTTTTCATTCTTATAGGGACATATACCTTTGAGCAGTAATATTTCAGGTAGATTAGCCTAGTGAACCTAAATAAATACTTGTATGTTTATAAATTACTTCTTATTTCTTGCTAGTTTGAACTTTTATTTGAGCTTGGTTCTAAGTTCAAATTTTAACTTAACGTTGTTTGGCATTTGAACTATTGTTGTTTTTGTTTTAGCCCAAGGTGATTACTAGTATTAAATTCACTAACATTTTTTTTGGAAGGTTGAGTGGGCTTCACACAATGAAGGAGCATATTGAATTTATTCTCACTTCGCTAGTTGTGTAGTTACAAAGTTGAACAACTATTATTAATGAATGTATAAGCTTCAGTTTCCCCAAAGTTTATTATGTATATGAATATGAATTTGTTGAATTTATTATTGGTTATTTAATAAAATTTTTCTTCTGATGTAATTCAATTTGATTGCTGTAATATTATTTTACCATTTGTTTTTCATATCATGTGAAATTGTTTTTAGAACCATTTCAATTTTTTGTCAATTTTGGGTAAATATTGCCTAATTACTTATGGAATGTGAAAAAAAATTCCCACAACCTTTAGTTGCGACATCTATCGTCACTGAACAAATTTAAATTCATTTAGTCGCAATGAATGTCATTATTGAAAATAACATTTAGTAGTAACAATTACACTTGTCACTAGAGGATATGATTTTAGTGGGTAATAGCAATAAAAGAGAGTTGCCACTAGATATAAAAATTTAGAGGTAACTAAAGTCACCATTAAAAATGCAACTTTTTAGTGGTGACACCAACAGGTCGCCATTAATAACCATAATTAGTGGCAAACTTCTTGCCACTGATCATAACTTTTCAGTGGCGACAATTTCTGGTTGTCACTAATTCTTAACAAACTCATGAGCACTCTTTTAGTGGCGACCCTTGCTTTAAATAACTATAGTTTCTTTGTGCATTATTTAGTGGCAACACCTATCGTTGTAAAACAGATTTAGTGGTGATTTTTGTTGCCACTAAATTGTCTTTGGTGGCGATAGTCATCGCCACTAATTATATTTTTAGTGGTGTCCTCTTTTGTCACCACTAAAGTTCTTTTATTACAAGAATTTTAGTTTCAACCTTATGGTAACCCTTTGTCGCTACTATAACTAATTTAGCAACAACTTTATTTCTTTTAGCGATGACTTTTCTACCACTAAAAGCATTTTTTTTTTTGGTGTGCAATCAATTCTAATTTTTTATATAATTGTAAGTATTAATTAACAAGTATTACTCCTTTTGAAAACTTGTACCATATTAAACATACAAGAGTATTCCAATATACAATATCCAACCGAAATTATCCCTTATGAGAACCCCACTCATCCAACATACAAGAAAATTCCACTACCAATTAGAGCGTCATCAAATTTGCATAAACATTGCGTTATCAAGTCTTATTACAAGCCAAAGTTGAAATCTAATTAAAGCTTTGCATCAAATTTGCATAAAGTCTTATAATCAATTCCAACCATCAAGAGATGCAACTACTATATGTATATATATATATATATATATATATATATCAAAGTATCCAACGATAAAGAGAATTCAATTCATTAACATACCACTTGCCAATAAAAGATGCCAAAATCAAATGTAAACTATTATAGCTTCTTTAACAAAGCTTTATGAGAAGATGTTAAAACCTACAAAATGAACAAGTCAAACCTAGCAACATGGGCAAATTGCCCTTGCTAGTAACAAGGGTGTTATACGCCTCAGATAGTGCCAGGGTGAAAATGCCCTTGCACAACAAGGGCGAGGTGCCTTACTGAGCAAGGGTGCCTTTATCGGCTAGGGGAGCAGTGATGGATATTGACCAATAGATAGGGGTGACTAAGCAAATAAGAGAAGAAAGTTTGAAGCGTGAGGTGAAATGAACGAAGAAGGAACTTGGGATTTTGACAGTAATCAATAACCCTAGCGAGAGACTAGGGAGAAAATTTGCCTCACCATGATCCCTAGTTGTATTTAAAAATTTTACTGCTTTGGGGGAGGAAAAAATTCCTTGTTAATACCTTGGAACTCCAATGCTAATATAGGACGAATGTTCGCATCTTAGTTTTTCCAACTTGGCTCGAACCTAGTGGAAGTTATATATTCTGAGGGAATGGCAAGGGACAATTGGTCTCTTGAAAAATTCTCTCAATAAAATTTTATTTAAGTGAAAAGATATTTATTTATGATAAGGATAAAAAGAATATGAGATTTGTATACTTTATATTTGTGATAATCTTATCACAATTTCAGTTTTGATTAGAAACTAAAGAAAACAATATATATATATATATATATATATATTGACACACATACACAAATGTAAACCAGCCAATTGAAATATACAATAAGGATATAATTAAAATTTGATTAAAATATAAAGTTGCTTTTAAACATTATAAATTTACAACAATCGTAATTGATTTTAAAAACATCTTTTAGGCTAATTCTTAAAGGTAACTATAGCTTTTTAAAAGCATTAGAAAAAAATTTTAACCAAATATAAATTTATGACTTTTAAGCACAAATATATGATATATATATATATATATATATATATAACAGAAGCAAAAGCTATAAACAAGCCTCACACTTGTAGAGTTTCAATTTACTTTTGCTAATAATAATCAGTTCTTTATTTATAATAAATCATATGTATATTATATAATGTGCATAAAAATCGGTCCTTCGGATAACCACTTCCAAATATTATATCACCTCAATATTTTCTTTTTATCTTGTCATAATAATCTTATAAAATATTAATAATTAATTTTTAATTATCTCTTTGGATGATTAGAATTTAATTACTAATACATTGTTATTATCTCTTTATATTAGTTGTTTTTAATTTTTTATTCATGAGTTTATGTTATTTATTTATTTGATACGATCATATTCAATTACCTCTTTTATTTAAGGTAAATTACAATTTATCTTCAATATGTTTCAATTTATCTCATGTGATTTAAAGTGTATATCATTCAATGATTCTTTGGTTCCATTACTAGTAACCACTCAATCGCAATGTGATATTTTATGTTTAAATTTTAATAAAAATAATTATGTCAATATTAATCTATGAATATATGTTTCACTTATATTTTGAATATATTCATAATATTCAAAGGCTATTGCTAGAAAAGAAAAAAATATTTCAAATGTTACTTTCATGTCAATAATAATCGTAGAAGGCTATAAAACTTTAATTTTTAAATTTAAACTTTACCTTTGTATAATTATAATTTTGATTAAAATTAACACAAAATAAATTTGTATAATGATTATATGGTATATATATAATAAAATAAATCACAGTGACACGTTTAAAATTACATCCAAAATGGATTTTTTTTTTTTGCACAATTTATTATTTTGTTGAAGAAAAATAGACATAGAATATGATATTTAATGTACTAGAAGAGAGAGAGAGAGAGAGAGAGAGAGAGAGAGAGTGTGTGTGTGTGTGTGTGTGGGACCTACACTCCTCAATCTCTATTTCCATGAGAATGACACTCCACGCAAGAGAAGCAAGAGAGGATCTGGATTGAATCACATAAGGAAAGCGCAATTTATTTTTTAATTTATGATTGTTATTCTTTTTCTTATTTAAATGTCTTTTTAGCAAGTAATTTCCTTCCTGATTAATGTTTGAATTTATTATAATTTAATATATATTTTTTTATTACTTTTTAATCCTTCTTATAAACTTATCTACTTATTAAATAATTACATAATTGATGATACAATTAAAATACTGAAGGTTTGCAGTAGAAGTCCTAAACAAACATTCATAACAAACAGTTCAAGCAAAAAACCCAAAAAAAAAAATATTTTATATATATATATATATATATACCGAATGAAGGTAAATAGGTAAGTAACTCTTATATGCTGAACACAAAAATAATTACTTCAATTCACAAAATTTATAAACGGATAAGAAATTCAAAATAAAAATTACTTATGAAATTTAAATTACTTGCTAACTTACTAAATCATACATATTGATATTAACAAATTATTTCACTACTAAAAAAATTACTTTTTCAGACAACATTTTAAATTGATTTTAAACGCATTTTAAATTACTTTAAAACAAAGTTTAGAAAAAACTTTTATTTTAGACAAATTTCAAACGGAATATATTCTGTCTGTAAAAGCCTTGTCATTAAATTAATTTCGTCTAAAAATCTGTCTGAAAATCATTTGAGACAAATTTTCAGACAAAAAAATTGTTTCTGATGAATTTTTGTAAGAGTGTTATTTTGAATAATATAATTAATTTAGAGACAAATTTTAAACGAAAATAAATAATTTTTATTTGTAACTATATTTATTTTAGACAAAAGTAAAAAAAAAATTTTGGACAAATCTCAAACAAAAATTAAAAAATAATTATTTTATTTATAAATTTTAGACGAACTTAAGATGGACTATTTATATATTTCAAACAAATTTTAAACAAAATTAGTTGTACTTCTTAGACAAATTTGGGATGGAAAATAGATACTATGAATTTATTTTCTTGCTAATTTTTTAATTATGCTTCTCAATAGATTTGGGATAGAAAACAAATGACCATGAATTTCTTTTTTTTTGGGCTAATTTTTTAAACCTGCTAATTCCAAAATGGTAAAAGACTAATTTTTTTAAATAATTTGTCATAATAATAATATTAAATATTCAAATTCAAATATATGAGATTAGTAATATCCAAAAGACTAAATACAAAACATGGCATATTATATAAAAGTTCAATTACAATGTGTCCAACAAAAATAAAGTGAAAGAAAATATAAACTAGTCAATGCAAATTACCTTCATCATCCTCATCTTCTTTCGTAGTTAGCAGAATGTTCAAAGTTTGTAACACCAGTGCAAGTCTTTTTTTCATTTAACAACATTCTCTTTTCCCATTTAACTATTTTGTTGTCTTGTTTAGCTATCTTATGTGCCTACTCCTTATTGATTTGCTCTTAATCTTTATATACTTTTTTGCCACATTAAAAGTTCCTGGTGCATGATTTTATTCACAGATAATGTGCAAGAAGATGTGCCAATAGAAGATTCTGCATTGAGACGTGATCCCATAGAACCTAAACCATAGACAATCCCTTTCTTCCTTCTAGGGACTACCTCTTTCCAAATGCTCAAGTCATCTAGTATAAATTGACTTGCATGGGATGACTCTTCTTCTACATCATCATTAGATAAGGTCATCTGTGAAATCTTTGTCCTTCTCTTTTTAAAGTTCTATAAAATCATGTCATTTTAAGTATGATTAGTCAAACATTTAGCAAACAAAAGATTTATTAAAAAAAACCACAAGTCAGTCAACATCACATATTATGGCATTGTTAGATCTTCCATCAACCTACAACTTATCCTTTCTTGTATAAGTTTTAGTAAACACCTCTACAATATCAGGATCCACTCTTATAGCTTTCTTCTGCACTTTTCATAAGTTGAACAAGTAAATTCACAATACTTTATACTTAGAATCAAAATCCCATAAACAAATTATAGTTATTCTTACCATCCTATATGCATGCTCACCCACAAATATAGAATCGACTTGACTTGAAGCACGATTTACTATATTTGCTATTGACAAATTCTTAGATTTGTTGTCTGCCTTGGGTTTTATAACTCTCGTACTACTTAATTCTTGCAATTCTAAATCTCTGCATTTACAATGCTCTTTCAAATCCATTCTTGCTTTTACATGATATTTATTTTTGCCTTTGATATCCATAACAATGTTAAACATATTGTCAAATATATTCTTTTCAATATGCATGATATCAAGGTTGTGATGAATTAAATTAGTGCTTCAATAAAGTAAATTCCAAAATATATTTTGTTTTGTCTAATTATGAGCAATTCCATATCCTGGTATTTGAATTGGAAATAAATAAGTTATCTTAGGATACATGCAAACTCTGTGCCATATTTGCTCTCCAATCAACCTAGGAGGAGCTTCTGATCTCTCAACTCTATTTTTATAAAATGTATCCTTATTTCTCCTAAACATGTGTTCATTTGGTAAGAACTGATGATGACAATCAAACCATGATGTCTTTCCTCCATGCCTTAATTGGAAAGCCTTTAAATTCTCTGTGCAATATGGGCATGCCAATTTCCCTGTTGTTATCCAACTTGACAACATTCCATATGCAAAAAAATCATTAATTGTCCACTTCAAAGCAGCTTTCATCAAAACTTATGCTTGATAGAAATATCATCAGTCACAGCACCATCTTCCTACAATAGCTTTAGCTTATCAATTAAGGGCTGCAAGTACACGTATATCCTACTTTTAGGATTACGAGGACCAGGAATAATCATAGTTAAAAACATATAAGCCGTTGTCATACACATTGGACGAGGAAGGTTATAAGGAGTGATAATTACTGGCCGAAATATTGCAAACCAATTGACCATATAGAGTGAATCCATCTGAACATAATCCAAGTCTAACATTGCATGGTTCAGAAGAGAATTGTGGATGCATGCTTCCATGCTTTTGCATCAGATGGTTGTTCCATGATGCCTTGAACTTGTTGGTGCTTGAAGTGCCATCTTATATGAGATGTGAGATTCATAGAAGCATATAATCATTTTAACGTTTCAAAGGCATTCGTTTCAAAGGCACCTCTTTACGCCTTTTACGTGTCTCACATACCTTATACCTTACAATATGAAAAAACTTGCATTCCTTTTCTATATCATTGTCTTTATAATACAACATGCAACCATTAATGTAGCAATCTATTTTGATACTTCCCAACCCAAGTTTCAATACCAACTTCTTTGTTTTGTAAAAATCAAACACTAGCAGATTATCCTTAGGCATACTCTTTTTCATAGCTTGAAGTACATCATGAAAGCATTGTTGTGACATATTATAATTAGATTTAATACTCAACATTCTAATTGTCATAGATAACTTTGAATGTTAAACACACCCTTCCCATAATGGTTGCTGTGCGGAGTGCAACATATTATAAAATTTTTGAGCTTCCATATTTGGAGGCTTTTTCATGTGTTGTTCAAAATGACCCTTAAATTTTGGCCCAGCAATATCAAAAACCATAGATTCATATAGATTTCTTTGTGAATCATCATCTAATGCATGACTACTAGTGGCTTTTGAATTTACATTATTAGCATTGTTGTTATTGAAACTTAGGAGATTTTCTGCATGTGAATCCCAACACCAATATTTGGGTATCAAACCCTGCTTATATAGATCAACCATAACCTCATTTGGAGTTACAAAACTTTATTTCTATACTTGCACAAGGATATCTAAGTATATAGCCATTATAAACAAATTGAGGTTGGTTCATTACATGATCAATAAACCCTTTAACCCTTCTACATATTCCCTTTTTAATCCTCCTCGGTTTTGAGGAAGTCTATCATACATCCACTTTCGATGTTCTAGAATTTGCATATTCTGAATCAAGTAAAACAATATATTACTATTCATACAATAAAAAATTAAGACAACATGATTTTTATGCACACATTATGATGATGTCAATCAATAAATTCTTCCCACATACTAGTTGAAGCTGCAAATGACTTCTTTTGTTAGAAAATATTTAAAGTAAATTTAGTGCACATATACCAAACAAATATCAAATAAAGGCATAAATATTTTAAGCATAATCAAAATAGATTCTAGGTGTAGAATTTTAATGTTAAACTTAGTGTAAGACAATATCATAAGGCAACAAAAATATGTAGAGTTCTCACAGAATAATATATAAAACCATTTAGCAAAGAATCATATAAAGTTTTCCATGCTAGAACTGGACCATTCAAATTAGTTTGTTTGTGAAGATACTTAAAAGTTTAATAATGACATGTGCACTCATCAAGTGCCTTGTGATTAGATGCGACTAATATGCTATTATGACTAACTACTTTTTTCATTCATTGTTGTCGATACTTTAATATTGAGTACAAGAAGAAAGAAATTTGTGTGCTTTGTTGACAGAAAAGTCCACACACACACACCCCTACACACACATATATACTACACTATTCTTGAATAAAATTAACTAGTTTTTATTAGCCTATTTAACACATTAATTATATTTATGCAGTAGGAATATTTTGTTGTTAATGATAGTTATAGCATGCATTGAAAACATTAGAACTTGGCATATTCCAATTAGAAGTCTAAGAACTAATTCTATATAACAACAATAGGTTCCAACTTTTTGTAACTCAAATGATTGTAGATGCATCAAACTTTGCCTTTTTTTTCTAGTTTATTTTGCAGCCCAATTAATATATATGATTTTCCTATCTCCAGTTTGAACCCTCACAGAAATTAAATGAGTCTGTGAAGCATGTGATTCTTTAAATATATATATATATATATATATACATATGTATATATCTATGTGTGTGTATGTGTGGTTAAGGAAAATGGCAATAACAGTCAACAACTAATAATACAAATGGGTCTCCTTTAGTGATACAAAGTTTAATATATAATCATGCATTTAAAGATATGTGGGTTTCCATCAGTAAAATGATTAAGGGTCTTTTCCCTATCCTTACTTAATTTCTCCTCTATTCTCTCTCTCTCTTCTCATTCAAGTTTTTAATTATGGTCTTTTACTAAGTCCAATGGATAAATGTAAATTATTGAACATCATGGACCACACTTTTAGAATGTTTCACATGAATATATCCATGAGGAGACTGTTACAAGGAAAGTGCAAAAAAGAATGTAAAGTTGCCTTTAATCAAGTTTATTGTGTCGCCTTTAATCAAGTTTATTTTTCTTTGTGCAAAAATAAATAAACACTTAAATTCATCCAGCACCTCATTTCAAAGAGCAGAATATAGAATTTCATTTAAAAGGGAACCATATTATGCATCAATTTAGCTTTAAACACAACATTTTCTTTGAACAGCACTTTAAGAACCTTGTATAGCACTTTGAAAGCCTTTTACATCAATTATATTTGTCTAGCAATTCAGCATATGCAACAAAGATCCAAAGAAAATTTGAAAATTAGGGAATAAATTTATCTTTAATCGAATCTTTCTTCTCTACAATGGAGGATGCTTTTGACGATAATGGTTTCTTCTTAACAGATCCACACGCCTGCTCATTTGGCAACTCTTTCTTAGTCTTGATTCTTTCTCTCTTTCATTTCTACAGATTAGGACTAACATTTGCTACTGGTGGTGATACAACTAAGGATCATTGAAGAAGAAGAGAGGAAGATGTTAGATCTATGACAAATAAGGAAAAAACCACTAGAATTTTCAACACTAAATTTTAAAAAACAATAAAATGGAACCATAATAAGGATGAGGGAAAATGGAAAATATGAAACTAGAAGAAGCATGAGGAACCAAGTCTATGCATTTCTTTGTCTTCTTTACCTTCTGGGTTTTCTTTGCAAACGAGATTCCAAAGTGGTTTTCTTTGTCCCCCCTTTTAACTACGGGGTTCATAGGAAGTTTTAGGAATTTCAAAATGGTGTACTATGTCGGGTTCCAAGGGGTTACTAGATGTGTATGTATTATCTTATATTATATTATTTATATAATATAATACATATATATAATATATATAACATATAATGTACGTATATATAATACATATAAAATATATTATATGTATTATATTATTTGTTAATAATATATATTATATCCAATATGATATTGTTAGTTAGAGTGTTATGATTATCAATATTCCCAAGATCGGTTTTATCAAGAATCTAGCAGGCTTATTTTAATGGAGATAAAACTCACTCTTTGTATAGCCTTTGAAATAATATAAGAGAACAAAGTCAAAATGTGTATATGTCAGAAAATAATTTGTTGTCAAAAAGTTAGAGCATGTTGTTGTTATTTTCTAATTAATAAGACAATTATGCATGTACTTTTTCTAAAATAACCTCAGTTTTAGACCTTTAATTGGAAAGTTATTTCAATAATTTTTTTTAATTTTGATAATTAATAAATTAAAAAATTGATAAATTGTACATGGCTTCTTTTTTTTTTTTTTTTGTGTTGGGCTAAGGGAAAGGAAGCTAGGAAAATTAGACACCGAAACTAGGTAATGGGTTAATGGGTTCTACTACGTCCAGCATCTTATGAACAATATATATATATATATATATATAATAAAATATAAGCTGTCATGTCCATTTTTGGTCTTCAATTCAATTTTATATAATACAATATAATAAAAAAATTAAATTTTCTAAAATTAGCTTTTTGGTCATTTCAATTTTATGAATTTATTAAATTGTCAAAAGTTTAAGCACATAGGTTAAAAAGCTTAATTTGATTTGTTAATTTTAAACAATCATTTTATCCGTAAAGTAGGATAGGATTTATTATATATTAACGGAAAGCTCTTTTCGAGCTCTTCGAGGTGGCAACCAAGATGGAACTTGGTTGAAGTTATTTTTGTGGTTAAAATCTATTGTTTAGGCCTATTTTGGGTATGTCTTGTAATTTTACTTTTATTTTAGTATTTATTTAGTTATTTTGCTATTATTTATTTTTTCTTATTATTTCATATTTAATTAATGAATAATAATTTAAATTTTCTATTAACTTAGAGTTTTGGCTCTTGAAATGTATTGTGTAGGAGTTCATTGAGCAAATTGATATTTACAAAGATAACTGTATGTTAATTTTTGAAAATGTTTAATCTTCATGTGATTATCTTATTATTTTCTTTACAAAATTTTTCTTTATTTTGAGTTTTTGTGATTTTAAGAAAAAATCCTTCTCATTAACTTGTTATTTTATAAATTATTCCATTTAAAATTTTTCTAAAACCTGAGACATGTTTTAGACAACCTAACTTTTGTATAAGTATAATTTTAATTTATATAACATTCCTTCTCCAAATTTAGAAGAATTTTGTTTATAAACAAATCTTACAAAGTAATATTATAATTATATAATATTTCGTCCCTAATTCATCTCAAACTAGAGAAAAATTTAAGACAGAACAAAATTTTTAAAAATAATTTTCTTCTTATATAGTATTCTGTCTGAATATCATCTCAAATTTGAGATAGATTTTATACGGACATTATATGACAAATATTCCATTGCAAATTTGTCTGAAAGCCATCAAAAACATTTTGGTGGCAACTTAGGGTGAATTCTTGGTACAAATTTTGGACGGATTTAGGACCAAAGTTTTCTTTTACACTTGGTGCTTTATTTCGTCAAAAATTTGTCTGAAATTTGTTTGTGATTTCAGGCAGAATATATTCTACCCAAAAATTTCTCCTAAAATTCACAAATTTCTAGTAGTATTTATTTATAAAAATTTAAAAGTATTACATGCAGGTCCCATATAAATTTTATTATAGTATCTATCTTATCATAATTGTAGGACTATGATAAAAAGTTTCTATGTCAAATATAATTTTAGATTTATGAAATTATTAAAATATATTTTTATTATTTAATACTTATTTTATTCTCATCCCACTAATGCTCAAACATTATTGAGGCCTCTTAATAAGTAGATGCTTAAATAAAAAATAAATAAAGAACCAGTATTATACCAATTAGGTCGAATATTAAATCAAAGAGGCTGATGGGTTATGTATAAACCATATAAAATTATAAATATATAAATAATAATAATTCATTAATTTTAATATATATAACATATGTTATATTATAAAAATTATATTTAAACTTCAAATTTATGACTTTCCAAAAAAAATAATTATTAAAAATTGACCATCCAAACTAAATATAAGCATAACATATATAGTCATCATCCACGTTATGATCACTTTTTATTGTTATTATGGTTGTTGTTAATATTTATTTATTTATTGATTTATTTAAGTCTAACAAGCTTTGGGTAACCCAAATATATAGACCAAAATTTAAAAGGGCGATCCAATATGTAATGCTCGATATGTTGTAAAAACACAGGAACGAGCCGGTTTGAAAAGCAAGTCCCCTGAGATGAGTGATTCAAGGTCAAATAAAATTTGGATAAAATGTTAAATAATAGAAAATGAGGATTTGAGCCTTAAGTTGCCCAGAAACTAGGGTCGGAGTAATTTAAAAAATTTGCCGAAAGGCTAGTGGCATTTTCGTAAATAAGTGTAATTTTGGGAAAAATACCTAAGAGGGCTTTTTAAATGAAAATTTTGAGTTGCCCAGGGTTCTCAGAGGCCCCAAAAACCATAGGAAGCCCTCGAGACCGGTAAAGCCCCTTTCGGTGTACTCTTTTTGATGTCGATTGACCTAAACTTTGACTGGTTCATTCGGAAAGATTTTATCTCCAATTTGAGTGATTCTAAATGAATTTTATTAATTGGGAATTAAATTTTATGATGGAAAAGATGGTTCTAAAAAAGGAGCTAAAACGAAACCAAACTAGAAATGCCATTATGGAAGGGTAAAAATGAAAACAAATTACACAAAGAAGCTTCTAAATGCTCTTTTTAAGTCCACGTTCAGCCTCCCCCTCTCTAAACAGACTTTCTTCTGCCCAAATCTTAGAAAAGGATTTGTTGTCTTAGGCGCACAAAGAGAAGAAATTTTGGAGGAAGAAAAGTCAAGGGAAGGTGAGAAAGTGTAAGATTTTCATGCTCTTTCTTCTTGAAACTTCATCCTCCCCTTCTTGCTTCATCTTTCCATGGTTTTAATGCAATTTTTGGTACTAATTCAGGTCCAGATCAGAGGAGAGCAATTCAAAATTTAAGGAGGAGGAAGAGGGAAGAGGAAGGGCTCTTGAAGGAAGCTTGATTTCAATATAGTTTCTCTTCCCTTGTTGCTTCTTTTTCTCCTTCTCCTCTTCCATGGTGGGATGGCTCAAATAGAACCATGAAAAGGGAAGAGTTTCTATTTTATAATCCAAAAGAATCCATCAAACTAAGCCATGGGAAGATGGATTACATCAAAGAAATGCATGAAAGACTAGTAAAACTCAAGTTGGAAAAGTGTAGGGTGCTTGAACATAGTTTAAAATCTGGGTTGATTCAAGACTTCCCCATCCTATGTGAGTATTTGTTTGAGTTTCTAAGACTCCAAGGGAGCCTCCCAAGTGCCCTATCCATTAATGAAAAATCCCAAACTCCATGGGTCTTTAATGGAAGCATCAATCGGTCAAAACTCATAGAGATAGCTAGAGGATGTTTTAAATAGTTCCAAACTTGATTTGGGACTTTATATGATAAAAGAAGATAGGAGAAACCCTTGGAAAAAATTTAGAAGCCTTAGGTTGGGAGATGAGGCAATGGCTTCCACAATATAACCTTATGAAGCAACATGGACCTAGGTTTGTGAAAGTGAGTGTGTGATGGCTTCAAGAACCTTAAATGAGGTCAAGAGGTCTAAATATGGCAAGAGAATGAAACTAAGAATTTTACTTCTGATAGTTGCTTCATTAGATCATTAATGGAACCATATTGTGACAAATAGAACAAAGTGTAGTCTTAAGAGTGATTTGGATATTATAACTTATTCTAAGAGTATAATTAAGTGTTGTTTATTGTGAATAGGCCAAAGAAATCCAACCCCACCTCCTTGTATTTATGGAACCGAAAAGGAGAAGGAACAAGCAAAGTAAGGCTTAAATTTGTACCAAGGTAGCTCTCCATCTTTTCTTGTTGTATTTTCATGTTGCATATATGTCATTGTGTGCTTGTATGTCTATGTATATGTTTAAAACATACCACTTGATGCTATGATACTATTTTTGGTACCAATATGCTTTCTTGAATGTCTTTGAATTGTGGAAATGGCTCACAAGGGTGAGGTAGTGTCAAAAGTCCCTTAATGTGGGTGAGGAGATGCCAAAAGTCTCATGGCATGGGTGAGACAAGGCCAAAAGTCCCTTGGATGGGTGGGCTAAGTCAAAAGTCCCAAGAACTAAGAGTGAGGTAATCCAAAAGTCCTAGAAATGGGGTAAGGCCAAACCAAAAGTCCCTAGAACTCATTCTTATACTTGACATGAGTTTGTGACACAAAAATGTGAAAGTGGAATGCTTCATGAATTGATTGATTGTATACTTGTACCTTTGACATGTTATATGCCTTGAAAATATGCTTGGATAGGTGTATGAGCTACTGAGATTCAATGAATCTCACCCCCTTCTTTCTCTCATATCATATAAGCTAGGTGGAGTCCAAGATCTAAAGGATGGAGGCCAAGGAGTTTAAATCTCCATCTCTTGGCAAATTTTGCTAGTTTTGATGTACTAGAATGTTAAAGAATATATATATATATTATTTTTGAGCCATGACACTTTGAATAAGTGTAAAACTATGTAAAGTTAGTGTATGAATCAATAATATAGTTAAATGAATAAAAATGTGCATTTTGACCACTTGGGAGCCCACTTGTGCATGTATGTTTATGGAAGTGGCATAATGAATTTGAGTTGCATGAGGATTCAGACCTTATGAGAGGCTCATTTATGCTACATTTTTGCTTTTGAAGTTGCTCAAATATGTGTGATGACTCATTTGGACCAAATTTGCCCCTTTATTGGAACCAAAATTGCCATAATCTTGAGCTATAGCAAAGTCTGACCAAATGACCTCTTCTTGACTTAAAATTTTGCATGAAATTATATCTTGCCTATAGCTTTTAGGAAATCCAAAGATCAGGTCATTTGGAGGTCTGTGAAATTTTCTATGATTTTTTAAAATTGGTATCAGAATTTCGGATTTGCACCAGTACTGTTCATTTGGTCAATTATGAAATTGTGTCATCGGAGGGGCAAACGTGGTCCAATGGCTACGAAATTTTATAAAAAGAAACTAGGCATTCAAAATGACTTGTAGCAACTAGAAGAACCTCATTTGGAGGTATGAGTTAAGAGATATAAATTTTTGAATTTCTGGAATAGCAATAGTAGTGCAATATGACCTGAGTTACTGTTCCATTGAATTTTAGTGACTAAACATGCTTTCTCTGCCTAAATCTATTTTTATCATAAATTTAACATTCATATCTTTCAAATTAGTATCATGTGCTTGGATTGGATATTTTTGGAATTAATTGGACATTTTCAAAGTTTATAGTAGACACTTGCATCAATACCAGTAGTTGTCCGAACCTTTGCCCCTTTTCACATGTCAAACGCTTTTTGTGTTACGTTTCATGGCCTAGACATATTTTTTTCATAAAGTAGACATGTGTAGATTTCTAGAATGGCCAAGAATACATAAGTTCAATTTTTCTATGTTTAGTTATGAATTTTGAAACTTCATATCAGTAATCTGAACTAGTAGCCCAGACAGCAGCGACCTCAGTGGATTTTTGGATGTCAAATGTTCTCCCCTTAATGATTCATGAGCTGAAAAATTTTTACCATGAGGTAGACATCCAGAGCTTTCTGTAATGGCAAAGTTTGTTGGTTTTCAATTTTTGTGAATTTAGTTATGAATTTCCAAAATTGTGACAGAAAAATTGAAATTCTGACCAAAAATAATAGTGTGAGTTTGATGCTTCCCTTTGAATTCCACAAGTTGTGGGCTAACTTTGGTGATGCAAATGAGTTGTATGTATATAATTAAATATGAGAATGTGATGTATGAGCTCATATGATCTGCATGACACTAAATGAAATTTTCATACGCGACGCAACGCGAAATAATGCATTATTTTAATGCTATTTTTTCATTCCCTTTTGTGCAATTCATCATGTGAGACTTAGAAATGATAAGAAGTGAGATAAAAACATATGGTGTTACATTTTATGGTATCAGAGTAAAGGTTCAAGCACTTTTGCTCAACATTTGATTCTTGAATGGTATATTTGGCTTATTTTCGGGTGGTTTCGGGTGGAATATCTATGTATGTGTAAACTTATGTTGTGGGCTAAACACTATGGTTTTTCTTTTCAGTAAAGATGGTTGAGACTCGGAGAGGCCGAGGCAGAGGTAGAGGCAGACCACCTCGAGAACCCGAGGTTGAGTCTGAGGATCCAGTGCGGGCTATCAAGGAGCGGATTGACTAGTTTGATAACATCATAGCCCAGTAATACTATATGATCTAATAGCAACATGAGATGATTATATAGCTGCAGGAAGCCCTGGCTAGGCAAGAAGAAGCCAGGAGAGAGGCCCCTCAGCTGCCTCCACCTTAACCATCCACCTTCGGTGTACCTCAGCCATCGACTTTCGGTGCACCCCAGCCTTCCCTTTTCGGTGCTCCACCCCCACCTCCCCAGGAACTAGCTCAGGCTCCACTGTCTATCTAAAAATAATTAAATCAATTTAGAAAGAACAACCTGCCAGTGTTTGACAGGGAGTTAGATGCCGATAAGGCAGAGGCCTGGGTGATGGAGACTGAGAAGATATTCTCAGTAATGGATTGCACCTCTGAGCAGAAAACCCAGTTAGCCACCTTCATGTTACAGAAAGAAGCAGATAGATGGTGGCGCAGCACAAAGTCTCTAATGGAGACGAAGAATTTGTAAATCAACTGGGAGAACTTTCTAGTGTAATTTTATGAGAAATACTTTCCCAACTCAGTGAGGAAGCAAAAGGAGATGCAGTTCATAGGGCTGAGACAGACTGATGATATGACAGTTGATTAGTATGTGGCCCAATTTATTGAGCTGTCTCGGTACTCTTCCAACCTCTAAAGATACGATGATAAACTCTGGAGGTGTGAGCAGTTTGAGACCGAGTTGAAGCCCCTGATCAGAGACAGAGTGACTCCACAGAGAATCAGGAATTTTAATGCCCTTGTGGAGATCAGCAGAGTGATTGAGAATAATCTGAGGGACATTATGCCTGCTGCCACAATGTCTGGTCAGAAAAGGGCTCCAAAACTAAAGAGGCCACAACCTGAAAAGGGAGCTAGCTCCACACCTACCAATAAGAAGAAGAGTAAGGTGCAGTGGAATAGGAGACCGCAAAAAGGGAAGAAGCCATAGCTCCTGAGGACTCAATCATGCGTCGCCCCACAATCCACAGTGATCTGCTACAAGTGTGGGAAGCCGGGGCATATTGCCAGAAACTGCTCTCAGGAAAATTCAGTGCCTCCATTCAGACCGCCTCCTCCCAGGCCATAGACCCAGGGCAGGGTGTTTGCCCTTTCTCAGCAGGAGGCTAGTGCATATCCCAATCTTATTCGAGGTATACTTATAGTGAACGATTTTCCTATGATTGCTATGTTTGATTCGGGTGCTAGTCACTCGTTTATATCTTATGACTATGTGAAACGTTTGGATCTGGCCATTAGTACTCTACTATTTGATTTATCTGTCACCACACCCACTGGAGGCCACGTTCTTACTTTCCATGCTTGTTTGAATGTCACTGTCTAGTTTAATCATTGTCATACTACCATCGACTTGATTTGATTGTGGGTATAAACTGGATGACTGTTAATAATGCTGTCCTTGATTATGAACATCACACTATATCTGTACCTTCTTATTAGACTATACCTAGGATAAGAGTTGAGCTATCTTTCATGACTACTACCCAAGCTGAGAGATACTTAGAGTAGGGGTGTCAAGGGTTTCTCATCTTTTTCTCTATACAGGTCGAGGTGGAAGAAGGGATAGAGGAGATCTTGATCGTTAGAGAATTCCCAAAGGTTTTCCTTAAAGATTTTGATTTTAGTGGCCTACCTCCTGAGAGAGAGATAAAGTTTCCCATAGAGATAGTGCCTGGGGCTGGACCGGTGTCCAAAGCTCTGTACAGGATAGCTCCCATCGAGCTTGTTGAGTTGAAAAAGCAGATAGAGGAGCTATTAGAAAAAGGATTTATACGTCCTAGTGTGTCACCTTGGGGAGCTCCAGTGCTGTTCATGAAAAAGAAAGATGGTAGCTTGAGATTGTATATAGATTATAGAGAATTGAATAAGGTTACCATCAAGAATAAGTATCCTCTTCCTAGGATAGATGATCTGTTAGATCAGTTGGCTGGGGCATCTATCTTTTCCAAGATAGACCTTAGATCTGGATATCATCAGCTGAGGGTGAGAGCTGAAGACGTGCCAAAGACGGCCTTCAGGACTAGATATGGGTATTATGAGTTCCTTGTGATGCCATTCGGGCTGACGAATGCGCCTGCAGTATTCATGGACTACATGAATAGGGTCTTTAGACTGTATCTAGACAAATTTGTTGTGGTCTTTATTGATGATATCCTAGTGTACTTTAGATCTTTTGAGGAGCATGAGAGGCATCTAAGATTAGCCCTAAAGACTTTGAAAGAGAAGAGATTATATGCCAAATTGAGTAAATGTGAGTTTTGGCTAACCGAGGTGAAATTCTTAGGTCATGTAATCTCACGAGACGAGGTAGTAGTAGATCCCCATAAAGTCGAGGCTGTGTTACAATGGGATGGACCTAGGACCATCACTGAGGTTAGGAGTTTCCTTAGTTTGGCAAGATATTACCGACGATTCATTCAGGGCTTTTCTCAGATGGTCTTACCACTGACGAGGTTAACTCGGAAGGATACCCCTTTCGTGTGGGATGAGAGATGTAAGAAGAGTTTCCAAGAGTTGAAACTCCGATTGACCACTGCCTCTGTGCTAGTCATTCCTGACCCTAGTTTACCATTTGTGGTATATAGTGATACCTCGAGGAGAGGAGGGTTAGGATGTGTATTGATGTAGTAGGGTAGGGTAGTGGCATATGCCTCTAGGCAGTTGAGGCCTCATGAGGAGAATTATCCCACACATGACTTAGAGTTAACTGCAGTAGTGTTTGCTCTTAAGATTTGGAGGCACTATTTGTATGGTGTGACTATAGAGATTTATAATGACCATAAGAGTCTGAAATACCTGTTTGATTAGAAGGAACTCAATATGAGACATAGGAGATGGATGGAGTTCCTGAAAGATTATGATTATATATTGAAATACCATCCAGGGAAGGCCAATGCAGTGGCTGATGCCTTGAGTAGGAAATCCTTCCACGCTGTCCATATGATGATTAGGGAGCAGGAGCTCCTAGAAAAATTTACAAATCAGAACCTTTCTTGCCAGCTGGTATCGAGTAGACTATTTTTAAGTAAGACCCGGATTGAGAATGAGTTGAGAGTCTAGATCTTAGATGCCCAGAGAGAGAATGAATTCTTGAGACCGATTAGGAGCGAAATCTCCCAGGGTAGGACCTCAGATTTCTGGATATCTGAGGATGGTGTGATAGTATACCGAGATAAAATCTGTATACCTAGTAGTAATGAGTTGAGAGATAAAATTCTAGAAGAGGCACACAAGAGAAAATATACTATCCACTCAGGTGCCACCAAGATGTACCAGGATCTACAAAGAATCTTCTGGTAGCCAGGAATGAAGAATGACGTCACAGATTACGTGGCGAGATGTTTAGTGTGCCAGAGGATTAAGATAGAACATCAAAGACCCACTAAATTGTGGTAACCTCTAGATATCTCCGAGTGGAAATGGGATAATATAGCTATGGATTTCGTTATAAGGTTACCCAGGACATCCTCTAGACACGATGCTATCTGGGTAGTTGTAGATAGATTAACAAAGTCAGCACACTTTTTAGGAATGAGGGCTACTTATTTATTAGATAGATTAGCCCAGTTGTATATACGTGAGATAGTGCAACTTTACAGAGTACCCAGTAGCATCGTATCAGATAGAGACCCAAGGTTTACATTGAACTTCTGAAGGTCATTACAGCATGCCTTAGGGACCAAGTTGTGGTTTAGTACTGCTTACCACCCCTAGACAGATGGTCAGACTGAGAAGACCATCTAGATCTTAGAGGACATGCTGAGGGCATGTGTGTAAGAGATGAGGGCTAACTGGGATGCATATATGCCATTAGTTGAATTTGCATACAATAACAGTTATCATTCTAGTATTCAGATGGCCCCTTATGAGGCTTTTTATGGGAGAAAGTGTAGATCTTCGTTGTGTTGGGTTAAGCTAGGGGAGAGGAGTTTGCTAGGACATGAGTTAGTGGACCAGACTACCCAACTGATATAATTGATCAGAAAGAAACTCCTTACAGCTCAGAGTAGGCAGAAAAGTTATGCCAATCAGAGAAGAAGGCTGTTAGAGTTTGAGATTAGAGACCACGTATTCATCCGAGTGTCTCCAATGACTGGGGTAGGTCAGTTTATGAGGGTAAAGAAACTTAGTCTTAGGTATATTGGTCCATTTGAAATTCTTAAGAAAATCGGACCTGCCCTACCTCCAAACCTAGTCTAAATCCATAATGTCTTTCACGTCTCCCAATTGAAGAAGTACTTACCAGACCCTTCACATGTCATAGAATATGAGCATATTCAATTATAAGAAAATATTTCCTATGTAGTAAGGCCAGAGAGGATTGTGGATCCTAAATTGAAACAACTGAGAAAAAAGAGCATTCCTCTTATGAAAGTGGTCTGGAAGGGCCCGACATCTGAATGTGTAACCTGGGAACTAGAGGATGACATGAAACAAAAATATCCAGAATTATTTCCTTGAGGTACGTATTTAAATTTTGAGGACAAAATTTATTTTAAAGGGGGTGGAAAATGTAATGCCCGATACGTTGTAAAAACAGGAACTACCCGGTTTGAAAAGCAAGTCCCCTAAGATGAGTGATTCAAGGCCAAATAAAATTTAGATAAAATGTTAAATAATAGAAAATGAGGATTTAAGTATTGAGTTGCCCAGAAACTGAGGTCGGAGTAATTCAAAAAATTTGTTGAAAGGCCAATGGCATTTTCATAAATAAGTGTAATTTTGGAAAAATACTTAAGAGGGCTTTTTAAATGGAAATTTTGAGTTGCCCAGGGTTCTCAGAGGCCCCAAAAATCATGGGAAGCCCCTCCGGTGTATTCTTTCTGACGTCAGTTGACTCAAATTTTGACCAGTTCGTTCGGAAAGGTTTTAGCTCTGATTTAATTGATTCCAAAGGCATTTTATTAAATTAGGAATCTAAATTTTATGATAGAAAATGTAGTTCTCAAAAAGAAGCTAAAACGAAGCCAAACCGGAAATGCCATTATTGAAGGGTAAAAATGGAAACAAATTGCACAAAGAAGCTTCTAAATGCTCTTTTTAACTCACGTTCATCCTCCCCCTCTCTAAACTGACTTTCTTCTGCCCAAATCTTAGAAAAGGAGCTGTTGTCTTAGGCACACAAAGAGAGGGAATTTTGGAGGAAGAAAAGCCAAGGAAAGGTGAGAAAGTGTAAGATTTTCATGCTCCTTCCTCTTAAAACTTCATCCTCCCCTTCTTGCTTCATCTTTCCATGGTTTTAATGCAATTTTTGGTACTAATTTAGGTCTAGATTAGAGGAGAAAAATTTGAAATTTAAGGAAAAGGAAGAGGAAGAGGGAAGAGGAATGGCTCTTGAAGGAAGCTTGATTTCAAGGTAGTTTCTCTTCCCTTATTGCTTCTTTTTCTCCTTCTCCTCTTCCATGGTGGGATGGCTCAAATAGAACCATGAAGAGGTAAGAGCTTCTATTTTATAATCCAAAAGAATCCATCAAACTAAGCTATGAGAAGATGGATTACATCAAAGAAATGTATGGAAAACTAGTAAAACTCAAGTTGAAAAAGTGTAGGGTGTTTGAACATAATTTAAAATATAAGTTGATTCAAGACTTTCCCATCCTATGTGAGTATTTTTTTTGAGTTTCTAAGACTCCTAGGGAGCCTCCCAAGTGCCCCATCCATTAAGGAAAAATCCCAAACTCCATAGGTCTTTAATGGAAGTATAAATCGGTCAAAACTCATAGAGATAGCTAGAGGATGTTTTAAATAGTTCTAAGCTTGATTTGGGACTTTATATGATAAAAGACGATAGGAGAAACCCTTGGAAAAAATTTAGAAGCTTTAGGTTGGGAGATGAGGCAATGGCTTCCATAATGTAACCTTATCAAGCAACATGAATCTAGGTTTGTGAAAGTGAGTGTATGATAGCTTCAAGGACCTTAAATGAGGTCAAGAGACCTAAATATGGCAAAAGAATGGAACCAAGAATTTTACTTGTGATAGTTGCTTCATTAGGTCATTAATGGAACCATATTGTGACAAATAGAACAAAGTGTAGTCTTAAGAGTGAGTTGGATATTATAACTTATTCCAAGAGTATAATTAAGTGTTGTTTATTGTGAATAGGCCAAAGAAATCCAACCCCACCTCCTTGTATTTGTGGAACCGAAAAGGAGAAGGAACAAGCAAAGTAAGGCTTGAATTTGTACCAAGGTAGCTCTCCACCTTTTCTTTTTGTATTTTCTTGTTGCATATATGTTATTGTGTGCTTGTGTGTCTATGTATATGTTTGAGACATGCCACTTGATGCTATGATGCTATTTTGGTACCAATATGCTTTCTTAAATATCTTTGAATTGTGAAAATGGCTCACAAGGGTGAGGTAGTGTCAAAAGTCCCTTAATATGGGTGAGGAGATGCCAAAAGTCTCATGGCATGGGTGAGATAAGGCCAAAAGTCCCTTGGATAGGTGAGGCTAAGTTAAAAGTCCCAAGAACTAAGAGTGAGGCAATCCAAAAGTCCTATAAATGGGGTAAGGCCAAACCAAAAGTCATTAGAGCTCATTCTTATACTTGACATGAGTTTGTGACACAAAAATGTGAAAGTGGAATGCTTTATGAATTGATTGATTGCATACTTGTACCTTTGACATGTTGTATGCCTTGAAAATGTGCTTGGATAGGTGTATGAGCTATTAAGATTCAATGAATATCACCCCCTTCTTTCTCTCATCTTATATGATCTAAATGGAGTCCAAGATCCAAAGGATGGAGGCCAAAGACCTTAAATCTCTATCTCTTGGCAAATTTTGCTAGTTTTAATGTATTAGAATGTCAAAGAATATATGTATATGTTATTTTTGAGCCATGACACTTTGAATAAGTGTAAAACTATGTAAAGTTAGTATATGAATCAAGAATAGAGTTGAATGAATAGAAATGTATATTTTGACCAATTGGGAGCCCACTTGTGCATATATGTTTATGGAAGTGGCATAGTAAATTTGAGTTGTATGAGAATTTAGACCTTATGAAAGGCTCATTTATGCTACATTTATACTTTTGAAGTTGCTCAAATATGTGTGAAACAATGGATGACTCATTTGGACCAAATTTGCCCCTTTATTGGAACTAAAATTGCCATAATCTTGAGTTATAGCAAAGTCCGACCAAATGACCTCTTCTTAACTTGAAATTTTTCATGCAATTAGATCTTGCCTAGAGCTTTTTGGGAAGCTAAAGATCAAGTCATTTGGAGGTCTGTGGAATTTTCTATGATTTTTCAAAGTTGGTATCAGAATTTCAGATTTGCACCAGTATTGTTCATTTGATCAATTGTGAAATTATGTCATCCGAGGGAAAAAAGTGGTCCAATGGCTACAGAATTTTATAGGAAGAAACTAGGCATTCACAGTGATTTGTAGCAATTAGAAGTACCTCATTTGGAGATCTAAGCTAAGAGATATGAATTTTTGAATTTCTAGAACAACAATAGTAGTGTAGCATGACCTGGTTACTATTCCATTGAAGTTTAGTGGCTAAACATGCTTTCTCTAGTCTGAGTCTATTTTCAGCATAAATTTAACATTTATATCTTTCCAAATTGGTATCATTTGTATAGATTGGATTTTTTTGAAATTAATTGAATATTTTCAAAATTTATAGTAGACACTTGCATCAGTACCAGTAGCTATCTAAACCTTTATCCCTTTTTGCATGTCAAACACTTTTTGTGTTATGTTTCATGGCCTGGACATATTTTTTTCATAAAGTAGACATGTGTAGCTTTCCTAAATGGCCAAGAATGTATAAGTTAAATTTTTCTAAATTTAGTTATGAATTTTGAAACTTCATATCAGTAATCTGAACCAGTAGCCCAGATAGCAGCAACCTCAATGGCTTTTTGGATATCAAATATTCTCCCCTTAATGATTCATGAGCTAAAATTATTTTTACCATGGGGTAGACATCTAGATCTTTTTGTAATGGTAAATTTTGTTGGGTTTCGATTTTTGTGGATTTAGTTATGAATTTCCAAAATTGTGACAAAAAAACTGAAATTCTGGCCGAAAATAATAGTGTGAGTTTGATACTTCCCTTTGAATTTCATGAGTTGTGAGCCAACTTTGGTGATGCAAATAAGTTATATGTATGTAAGTAAATATGCGAATGTGATGTATGAGCTTATATGATCCGCGTGACACTGAATGAAATTTTCATACGCGATGCAACGCGAAATAAGTCATTATTTTAATATCATTTTTCCATTCTCTTTTGTGCAATTCATCATGTGAAACTTAGAAATGATAAGAAGCATGCTAGAAATATATTATGTTACACAAAACTTAAAAAGACATTAGGTTTTTCTCTTTTTTCAAAAGAACACAACCACCTTTTGCTTTCTTATTTAGTTCTTAGCTCAATGGACTAAATTTAAGTTTAGTTCATTATATCTTTGTCATTATGTTTTTCAATTAAAATATAACAAATGTATAATTTTTAATAATATTATTATTGAAAATTATTTTCAATCATATTCCTTAATTATTGTTGAAAATTATACACTTATTATGTTTTAATTAAAGAATCTAATAACAAAGATATAAAAAATTATATATAAGTTTTTCTCTGGTCAATATCAAATTTACCAATTCAAGTTAATTTGTCATAAATGATTCGACCATTCAAATGGTCTTTGACAAGTATCCAAATTATATCACTAACTAATTATTGCTCTAACTATTTTATCTAGTTCAATTTTTAAAACTTTGATAAGAAAATAACACCACCTCACAAATCAAGGTTGAAGAGCGAAAACTAGAAAAAGGCTTTTTGTTTCTTCACAAGTATTTTTTACTTAGTTGCACTTAATTTAAGTGTCACATTTTGACTATGACTTAATCCCACATCCATGAGACAATTGCTGTTGCAACTCAACACTAAGCAATTGCTTTATTAGGAATCGAATAATCTCAACTCAAATATTCATTGTGGGCTCACTATTTATTGGATCAAATGCTTACTTCTAACCTAGAAGTTATAGCTGAATTATGACTCAATTGCTACCACTACTTAGTGAACACTTTCTACTTCTAAAATTGTTTAAAATGACAAAAATATCTACAATTAATTAGTTGAAAATTCAACTAAACTAAATGCCAACTCTTAACTAAAAATGTTGACTATCAAAATGTGATGATTTTTTGTTTATTATAAAATAGTATTTTAGAGCAAAAATTTTGGTTTGCTTGTAAATTTTCAGTTTTGGATGCATTTCTTAAGTTAACATCCCAAAAGGAGAATCAAAACCAGTATAGTGAGAAAGCCAAAAGGAAGAGTAAGAATGATGAAATCAATAATAAAAATAGGAAACAAATTATATATAGTTATTTAATTAAAACATAACAAATGCATAATTTTTATAGATGCATTACTTAAGCTAGTATCTCAAAGAGAAATCAAAACCATTAGAGAGAGAGAGCCAAAAGGAAGACAAAGAATGATGAAATCAATAATAAAAATAAGAAAAAACTTATATGCAATAGTAAAGCCTATTTATTCCATAAAAATTTTTTGGAGTGCATTTAAGCTCTCTTTTTCATTGAAATTGCTATCATCATAATCAAGAATAAGGATAAGCCTAGATTTTATATTCACAAGATCCTCAAAAAAATTTGATAATGGTTTTACACTCCTTCTGCTAATTTGTCATTAACTAATTTAGCTCCAATAGGATGTCTTTCAAACTTTACCATTTTTGACATGTGTGTCCTCCATAGTTTTGATTGCTTGTATTCAATTCAAAGATCAACTAGGCTTTCAAAGTCATTTGTTTACACATTATATGCATTCTCATATAACCATGTAAAGCAAAACTTATTAAAAGTCAGAGCCCATTGAGAGCTTTAAGATACCAGAGAATCATTGTCAATTGGACTTTACAAGGAAATATATTCAAACTTGACATCATATCTTGACCTTATAGATACCTTAAGGTATTAAGCCTATGAATCCTTTTTACTTATATATCCTTCTCAAAATTTCTTTTCAATATGGGATTTATCACTCACACTTATAACCCAAGAAAACTATCTTGTCTTCATGCTTTACGCCAAACTTCATGATGAGGATAGAAAGATATGAAAGACATGTTTCTATCTAAAGGGAAAAAATGGGCAATTTCCTAAGTTATTTCATATCCACCTAGAAATCACTTAATAAGACACTTAATGCGGACAATTACCTGATATGGTTTGTAGAGGTAGAGGCTGAAGACTACTTTGCAGCAAATTGATTTGTGGTACATGATTTCTTGGCTAGTGTTCTTAAAGAAATCAAGATACCTCAATTTTCTATGAAGGTTAAATGCAAATTAGTCAATTACAATGGTTGGACTCGTGGGATTTTATGTTAGGAATTGTGATCCAAAATTCTAGTGCATGATTTTTAGAGTTGACGATATCCCATCTTGTTATGAGCCTTTGTATGTAACTTGTGATCCTGTTGATTCTGTCATATAAACTTTGCGTATTTAAGAGGATTATGCCAATGAAGATTACAGGCATCAACTATACTCTATAAATATGAGGAGCAAGAAGTTGACAGTAGTCAACAATTCTAAAAGTGGAGAAGGCTTCTTTTGGTACCACTCTGTTTTAGATACATAGACAGTTTAATTAGAGTTAATGCTTAATTATGTGACTACTCTATTTTGATTTAGACTATGACATTTTGTAATTAAATTTTCTTGCTTCTATTATGTTTCTAGATGGTCAATGATTTTGAGAAATTTATATAATTTTGATTCATATAATATTCTATCACCATTAAAAAACTTAGTCATGTTGTATGTTTAAACATAATGTGATTCATATACATTTTATGATAATTTTTTAAATTTGTGCTTTTAGGCTTTAGATAGAAGTTTGAGATAAATTTAGTTTTTACTTAAATTTAATGAGATCAATTTGTCAAGACACTATAAAAAATGAGGCATTTTTTTAGTCGTTTTCACGTTTCGTGATGGGTTTAACCACCATTAAATGCATTAAGTGGTGGCTAACGAAACCACCACTGTTGCAAAAGGCATTTAGTGACAATTTAATCTGATTGCTGGGGTAACTATTGCCAACACTCAGTGGTGGTTACGTGATCATCAGCAAATAATTTAAAGATTTAGGATTCTTACCAATAATGGCATCGATTTTTTTAGTTTATATAATTTAAAGTCAAATTCAACAATAATATTTAGATTCCTTTAATTTTAATAATAATAATATTATTATTATTATTATTATTATTATATTCATTACTTAAAGCCAAATTTAACTATACAATTTTTTATCCAACTAATTACAAATAAATCTAGGTAATGCCAATATATTAAAACCATCTTCAATAACTTGATTCTTTTCTTGTAAAGCTTGTAAATATTTGAACCACAACATAGATAGCTTTCAATTCAAAACCTGCAAAAGAATAAGAAATTTCAATCTTATAAAAGCATTGTTTTGAATATAGAATTATTAAAACAAGTAAATCTAGCAATATATACGAGTGAATGAGAAAAAAAATTGTCTTGTAGGCAACGAAAATATAAAAAGGATACTAAGAGAATTTGCCATAATCAAGCTAACTGCATCTGCTATCTATAAGGAAAACAAATGATAAATAGAAGGTATCAACTATTGAGGTTAAAAGCTTGCTAGATTCAATTTTTTTTTTAATTTCATCCATCTTACTCCCAACATTGACTTCTTTCTTAGAACTCAACCAAATTTCTATGGAGTGCAATTTTCTTGAGATTTAACCCATAATCCAAGTTGAATGTGACCACAATATGCCTAGAAAAAAATCCTCAATAGGAATTACAACAATTGACTGTTTAGCATATTAGTATAAGCAATAGATGTACAACAAAAAGTGAAGCATGAACTAACATATATAAATGCTAATGAATAGTTAGGTTATATATATGAATCATAAGGGTAGACTAGGGTCAAAAGTCAAACCAACCCTAACTGTAGTTTTGTCTTTAACACACCTATAATCAATCATTGAAAAAGTTTAAGTTTAAATTACTGTCTTAAAGGACAAAGAAGATTCATCCACTTCATAAATTGATACATGGGCGTGCATGAATTAAACATTATAAAATTCCAAAGTGGAGGATTTTACATAGTGAATAGATGATAATGGGTCCACTGAGTTGTGCTTAAACACAAACTGACATCTTTTTTTCTTCTAGGTACATACATAGCATGGCTATAAAAAATTTGGTGAAATTAGCAACTTCACTATTATCCACCAACCATTCCTTACACCACAAATAAAACTAGGTAATGTGAAAATAGTAGGTATCAAGCCAGGTAATATGAAAGTAGTAGGCATTATGAACCATTAATTTTTATATGACGCCATATGATGAAATATGAAACAACAAAACAAGGCCACAAGATGTTAGGTATTCCATCTACATATGTTTCACATCAACAATAAGGTGCTATCTTCCATGCTTAAAAGACCAAAGCAATTACATATAAGATACATGTAAATAGGACCAATGTTACCTAATTCAGCAAGATGCATGTCAAATGTAACGCCCAGTTTCTCCGTAAACGTACGAAATGCACCGGATATAAAAGGAAGTCTCCCAAATAGAATGATTTGAGGTCTAAAAAAATTAGAGTAATGCTCTAGACCTCAAATAAGGAGGATCTAAGGTTAGAGGTGCCTTGAAAACAGAGTTAAATGAGCCATTTTTGAATGCTTAAAAAGTTTGTGAACAAAATTGAGGCATTTTTGTAATTTTTGGTAATTTTGGAAAACTCATAGGAGGGATTTTTAAATAAAAAAATTAAACTTTATAGGGTTCTCAAAAGCTTTGAAAATCATGAAAATTCCAAGAACAGTTAAAACCCCTTCAGTGAGCGATTTCAACTGTCAATTGACTAAAATTTTGACAGAACAGTTCGGAATAGTTTCAAACCTAATTTGAGTGATTCTAAAGGTAATTTATAAGTTAGAGAGCCTAAATTTTATGATGGAAAAGATAATTCTAGAAAAAGAGTTGAAATGAGGTCAAATAGACAAACTATGATTTAAGGACTAAAATGAAAAGTAAAAAAAGTGCTCTAACTTTACCTTTTTGGCTTTTTAAACATCCAGCCACTTGCTCCAACCCTTAGTCACGATTTTTTCTAGTCTGAAATAGAGTTAAGAGAGCCCCAAAGAAATGCATAAGAAAGGAGAGAAAAGAGGAAGGAGAAAGCCAAGAAAAGATAAGAAAAGTGTGGAATTTTATAACTCTTCCTTCATTAATCTTATTCCTCTCCTTCTCCTCTTTACTCCTATGGCTTTTATAATCTATATAGGGCTATTTTGGGTCTAGTCCAGAGGAGGGAGCTTAGAATTTCAAAGAGGAGCATGAAGCAATGGAAAGAGCCTTTGAAATTATCTTGAAACAAGGTAAATTCCATGGCTTTTCTTGCACTTCTTGCTTGTTCTCCTCCACATGAATTTCTTGCAACTTAGAGCCCATCCAAAAGGAGTTGAATTTTGACCATATCAAGGGAAGAACAAGTGATTTAAAGTGTGAAAATTTGGAATAGGCAAGTGGAAACAAAAAAGGAGCCTTAAAATTCAAGTTGACAGAACTTAGGGCTTTGAAATAAATGATGAAATTTGATTTTTCCTAAAGGTATTCTAGCTTATGTAAAATATGGTACAAGTCCCTTAGACCCCTAGGAAGTTGCATATGTGCCATTCATTCCAAGAAGACAAAGCAAAGTCCAAAGGCTCTTTTCATGATATATATCTCGACCACATAAGCTCTGGCCACCTAGGAAGTATTTTAATTTGTTCTAAGCCTATATTAGGCCTATATATGATCAAAGAACATGAGAAAAAGCCTTGAAAAAATTTTAGAAGCCATAGATAGTGAGATAGAGGTGTAGGTTCCATAATGTAGTATAATAAAGCAACTCTTAGCTAGACTCCTCAAAATGAATGTGTGATGGCTCTAAGGACTCTCAATGGAGTCAAGAATCATAGATTGAAGGAGAAAATAGAGCTAAGATCATAAATTATTATAGTTGCTTCATTAGATGCTTTATGGAACCATAATTGAACCATATGAGAAACTAAGCTTCCTAGAGTATGTGTGGTGTTAGAGTTTGTTTAAGAATGTAACTGGGTCCTATTTGATGTGTTTAGGCGAAAAGAATCAAGCTCCACCTCATTGCAAGGGTGTGGCTAAAAGAGGGAAAGAGAATTCAAGGGAAAGTTTTCCATTCTTACTTTAAGGTAGCACTCTAACCTTTCTTTCATGTATATGTGTGGATGTTTTCTTACTTTGGATGCTTGTGTGTGTGTTTGAACGATAAAAAGTATGCTTAGCTAGTAAGGACATGTGTGGTGCCACATATGTATCTTAAATTGCTTTTATGTATATATAAGACTTGAATAGATTTGGTAATGCCAAAAGTATCTTGATAAAGGTAAGAATGAGCCAAAAGTCCCTTAGAATAGGTGAGACAAGCCAAAAGTCTCAAGAGGAGTGAGACTTAGTCAAAAGTCCCGAAGTAAAATAGGTGAGGCAAGTTCAAAAGTCCTAAAAGAGGTGGGTGAGGCTAATCGAGATCTTAAAAGTCTACTTTGATGTATTTGAAACTTTATGAAATGGAAATTATGTTCTTGATATATATATGTAGTTCATAGACCATCATGGCATTCATTTGCATGATAATGCATCCATCATATATGATTGAAAGTGTAAAGGGTTATTGAGATTCTTTGAATCTTATTCCCCCTTCTTTTCATCTTCTTATGCCTAAGGGAAACTTAGGGAAGCAAGGAGGCTAGCTAGGGGGCACTTAAAGCTTTAGTTTTAGTTTTAAGGCCTAGCTTTTATGTATAAACATCACTCTTGTATATTGAGACTTGTATGAGATATTTATGGGATGTAAACTTATGAACAAATGTAAATGGTTGTATTTTATATGTATGTATGAGACTTGAGACCATTTATGGACCATGGTGCAAAATTGCCTTTGTGGTGCATGTATGAGATTGTGTATGAATGCGACCTAGGGAGTGTGACTTTGAGTTGTATGAGTTTCTAGCCTATTTCAGATTTTTTTTATGCCTCATTTAAGCTTTGGGACATGCCCAAGTCAACCTAGGAAGTGTTAGAGGTGAATTGGTACAATTTTAACTCATTTAGAGACCAAAAAGTGTCACTTTTGTGAGATGAACCTTAAACTGATCAAATGAGCAATTTTGAAATTAAAAATTTGCATGCATATAGATCTCATCTAGAACTTTTTTTTAGTCTAAGAACCACCTCATTTGGAGCTCTATAGAATTTATTATAATTTTTTAAAATTCATATCAAAAATTCGAATTGGTCTGTGTACTATTCATATAATTAGTTTAGGTTTCTATGTCATCCATGGGTCAAACGTGATCCAATGAATGTGAAATTTCATAGACATAAACTAGACGTTTCCAGTCATTTGTAGCAACTAGAAGCACCTTAATTAGAGGTCTGTAGAGAGAGAAATAATTTTTTGAAATTCTATGTTAGTAAGTGCCAGCCAAGTTCATGTATTGTTCCATTACAGTTCCTAAACAAGCTTTCCGTGGTCTAGAAGTATTTTTCCCCTAAAGTTAACATCAGTAACTTTCTAGAAAGTTATCATGGGTTTGTTTTTTATTTTTTAAAATTAGTTATAATTTTTCAAAGTTTACATCAGAAACCTATATCAATAACTCGAGGCCAACTTTGTTGTTTTCTTATGTGTGGCCCCTAAACTGAAATGTATTGAATGTTTTGCAATGATTATGACTTGTTTAGATGGTATATGAGTAGGAGATGATATTAGAGAGTCACGGGATCCACGGAGCGAAAAATAAAAATTTAAAGGCTCACGTAATGCTATTTAATGCATTATTTTTATTAATTTTCCATGGATATCATGCATGAAGCTTAGTTGTGGTAAGCAAAAGGCTAAAAGATGGCTGGGTATTACATCAAACTCCGTTTTGGTACAAGCGAACTCCGTTTTGTGTACCAGAATGCGACATATCTTGTACCCTGTGAAGTAGATGCAGATGCAGAGCAAGAACCGAGTCGATGTCCATAATATAACTAACCCACAAAATCGAAGGAGAAAAGGTGCATCTTACCTTGTTTGACTTTGAGGAAGAACGTTATAAGCTCTGATGTCCACCAAACAGTGTGCACAAGCACTTATAGCCTGATGAAGAGGAAGACTTAATAGGAAAAGTCAGATGCTTCTTCAATGTGTAAGCTTCCCATCGATGCAACCAAGTAAGGGAAAGAGGGTGGGAGATATGACCACAGTAGCAGAGTCTGGGTCTGGGTCTGGGTCTGGGTCTCTGGGAGGTCATGTAGGCTTTCTCTCCTTCAAATGCATAAGCTTTCCGTCAGTGCAACCGAGTAAGGGATAGAAGGTAGGAGATATGAGAAGATTGGGTAATATTGGATAGTGAGTTTTAAAATGACAATAATATCAGGCATGCTGCTTTTAGTTTTAATTTTTTATTTCTTTGGTAAAAATGAATAAAGAAGGAATAAAAAATAATGAAAAGAAAAAGAAGAATAAATATTTTAATGTGTAATATTTTAAAATCTTTGTGATCATATTTAATAAATTTTTTTAAAATTATTTATTTTTCTTTATCTAATTATATTTATTAACCTTTTTTAAATTATTCATCTATTAAATATATAAAAATATTATATAAATTAGATATTGATAGTTTTGTATTATATTAACTATCAATTAGCGTTATAAGTAAGTATACCTCTCTCTCTCTCGTATCGTAAATTATATATATTAACGTATTCTATATCCATATTCGTACTTTGTATTCTAACGAATTGCGTATTAAGCGACACTGAATAGGACAGAACTAATATACGCATAGAATAGTTTAGTTGCACAGACGAAAACAAAATCAAATAAGGATATATAGCATTTAGGTGCCCAAGCAAAAGACAGCCTACATCTTTACTTGGTAGTCCTTCCCATATTAATTATATTAATCTCCTTTGTAGCGTATACAGAACACATGCTATTCCATCCCATATCAATTATATTAATCATCTTTGTAGCTTGTATTATAAAAGGCGTAATATGAAAAGCACAAAACAAAGGACACTTCCAGACAATACTAAAATCTTAATTATATTATTTAACTATCAAAACTGACCAGAATAAATGCGCATTCCGATGCTATTATAAAGTTAAAATGTCAATGTGGCAGTTTTGTCATACTGAGGGGAAAAAAAACTCTTTGTTAAGGAAAACAGGTGTTTCTTTTATGTTCTGTCTGAGTTAGACCTAGCACCAAAAAATCACTTCAGAATTATCTCCCATTCCTTACACAATGAGCACTAAGTGGTGGGAAACTATTAGCCTTTGGGATAGCACCCATTCGGGGATTGGCAACAAGGGACGAATTCCGTGCACCATTTGGCTGTCTACAACTATGGTCTACAAATTTGGTGTTGCCAATTTAAACTACAATATGGGAAGAACCCATTAGGCCTTGGGTTCTTACTAATTTGGTGCTGCCAATTTAAACCGCAAGTCAACATAAAGAAACGAGCAACATCAAGTAAACCAATCAATTTGATGTATATGAAAAAAAAAGTCAACATAAAACCTCAGGTAAAGTTCCTTTACATATTTGAATGACAGGAACTTATGGCTCAGACTTAACAAGCTCTTCAACGGACTATTTGCAATTGGCAATCGAGTCTCTGTATTCTGAACAAAATAAGACATGTATTTAGCATGAAGAAACTCAACAAAGCAAAGATATATGATACAATTACTACAAACCTTCGTTAACTTAGCAATTGCTCACTTTTCTCTTCTTCTATACCTCAACTATCTGCATTAAGCATCCAGAATTCCTCATCTTAAACCAAGAATACTTCCATCGACTATAGGTAAAACAGAATGTTAGAGCTGTTTCTAACTTACTTTTTAATCTTGATATGGCCAGCTATGAAATATATTGCAAGGAAGGAGGCAAGAAAAGAAAACTAGACTCCTTTCTGTTTTTTTTAAAAAAATGCAGACTACCCTTCTTTTTTGGTGTCCAGCGTAACTTATTCCATAAACTCATGTTTCTAGAATATTAAGGAATAGGTTTCCTGTAACCACAGACACACACACGAGACTCGTTATGTTCTTGCTTACCGGGACGACAACTTTAAGATCTCTAGAATTGAAAACGAGTAAAATAGTGAAAATCAATGGAAAACATAACATGTCTCATTAAATATTCAAACGGGGTAAAAGACAAATGCTTCCTGACACTAGCACATGATATCCAATATTGTAAATAAATCTTTCCAATACCACACACACTTTTCGGTTGGTTCTGTCTTTCAAATTGAAGTTTTTGCTCTACATACATCTTCTGAACTTAAGGATCCGGCTTCAAAGGATCCTGAAGTGGCAAAGTGCAGTATTTTGCCCTTTTTTTAAAAAAAAAATTAAACCTAGCCTCTCCTATCATGGCATTTTAAAGCCCACTTTACACTTCAGGACCCTCTGAACTTCAGAGGATCCATGTTCGAAAGCCCACTCCAAAAAGAAGCCCACCCACCACTTAATGCACGATCTAAAGAAGAAAGGAACAAAATTAAAAGAAAATGGTAGAACATATTAGTCGTAGTAGCTTCGAAGCTCGCCAACTTGAAACACAGTTTTCCCTAAATCGAACCCTAGCTCGCTTATAGCAACCTGGAACGTTATTCAAAATTGCGACGTCTTTAATCAAAACCAAAATTGCATCCGTAGCCTCCAATGGGTTTGATTGTTCGAGTTGGACTTTGGCTAAGGTGTGCTTTCAATTTTCTTGCAAAAGAAAAACCTCCAATTCCTTAACTCGTCTAGTATGTGGTATGAAGACTGCTTGCACCTTTATCTCCTCTGTCACAATTTCCGACACTTCGCGCAATCTTATTGGAACAATGTGTTTCAATATGAAAGTGAAAGACTGAAAATGAAATCTAAGTAAAAGAGTTTGAGAGGGAAACTAAAAAATGCCTGAGTGAAAGATTCTTGAAAGTGAAATGAAAAACGCTTCTGACCGAAGGAGTGAAAAAGTCAGAGAAGGAAAGAGAAAAATGTAGCGAGATTTAACGGTCCAAGATTTACTTGGGAGAAGGGTGATGTTAGGGAGAGAAGGGACTGGGTGTTTTGCAATGTTAGTTAGGAGAATGGTCTTTCCCCAAGCTCAGGTTGATCATTTAGTCAAGAATGGATCTGACAACATGCAGTTAAAAATTTCTTTTAAATCGTTGAACATTTCCCGTAAGAGTAATTCTGTTTTTCATTGTCAAGCTGCTTGGTTTTTAGAAGATTCTTTTAATGATTTGGTCAAATCTTATGAAGAATTCTAATTGGTTAAAAGGGTGGCGTCATTCACTTTTAACACTGTTACATGGAATAAGGAGACAACGGGCAATATTTTCTACAAAAAGAGGAACTTAATTAATCATATTAACGGTGTTGAGAGGAAGAGGAATCTTGAAGATAATCCTTTTCTTGTTTGCCTTGAACAAAATCTCTGGGAGGAATACGATAAAATTCTTACTCAAGAAGAGCTTATTGGTATGAAAAGTCCAAATGTAATTGGCTTAACCGGGGCAAATGCAATACCAAGGTTTTTCATGCCTTTACAGTTATGAAGAGGAAGAAGAATCACATTGGTGCTATCAAGGATGAGAATGGAAATTGGGTTACTGATCAGCATGCTATGGATAACTTGGCTACTCGCTTTTTTCAAGAGCTTTACACTTGTGAATTTGGGGCCAATACTTCTTTACCTATTCCTAATGGGATTCCTACCTTGAGGCTTGATTATTTTCTTTTTATCTAGAGAGAGATTTATGACTTAAAGATTAAAAACACTGCTTTCAGTTCAAGGGTTTTCAGACCCTCGGGCCAAGATGATCTTCAAGTGACTTTTTTCCACAATCAATGGAAGCTTATTAGTGATTCAGTTTGCAAATTGGCGAATGATACCTTTCACAATCTAGAGACTATTTGTAGGATTTGGATCCTCTGCAGTGCACTTCAGCTGAAGTGAGGAGAGAGACAGAGAGGGAGGAGTGGGTCCCACTTCTGGCATGTGGGTCCCACACAATCCTCCCTCTCTGTCTCTCTCCTCACTTCAGCTGAAGTGACTGCAGGGGATCCATTTCCCTATTTGTAGCATTAACCCTACTCATATTATGATTATTCCTAAAGTCAGCAATCCTGAAAACCTCAAAAGAGTTTAGACCTATCTCTCTCTATAATGTTAGCTTCAAAATTATCACTAACACTGCTGCTAATTGTAATGCCCCTTAATTATCTCCTTTATTTTACCTAGCTTTTATTATTGATTGATTAATGTTATATTGAATGGAAGCCAATTCTAACTAATTGGGCACAACTTAGAAAAGTCAAGTTTGGATCTACATCAAACTATTTGCATCTAGTGGGACTTATTAGTCCACTTATCAAAAGGATGTTCAATTATATATCCAGTTCACAAAACATTATTAGATAAGTTAATTACATGGAGCTAACAAATATCTACAACCAAAAAGACTAAACCTCCATGATCATCTACATAGCTAATTAGGTAGTGGGGCCCTAAGGAGGAGGAGAAGGCTCGGCTTTATTACGCTAGTGGTATGCATGTGGACAATAACCTATACTGGCCCTACTCCCAGTATCTCAATAATCATCCATTCCACCTCAACTATACAATATGTTATGGGCATTTTGAACTACCTGAACACCACGCAAGTGATAATCTTACAAAATTTTCAGTAAGATAAGCATAATTTAAAATTGATAATGATTCAATTGCCACATATATAGAAAATATTTTTATTTATTTCTTTATCTATTTGAGAAAATCATAACATCATGCAAGCAATTTATAATTCACTAAACAATATCTATACCCAATAGCAAAGTTCTCATGACAATATGTTCAAAACAAAACTCAGCATAATATGTGGTATCATATAAATAAGGACTAATTAAAGAATCTAATGGCAATAGTATATAATATCATAATTAGGGGCTAGATATGTAAGCCATCACAATGGTTATCATATCACTCATGAATTGCACATAACATGGCCTTAGTATTTCAAACATTTAGCATCAACAACTAAAATAGAAAAGATAATCAAAATCATATAGCTCATTATATTTATATATACTCAGTGTGTCACCTATCAACTTATACATAAGTAATGAGAATAATAATTACCAGGGTGTCCCCTAAGTGGATCCATAATATAGAGTAATCAAAGATCATCTCCTATAATGAATTCCATCCCAACAAAGAATCCTATCTACATTCGATCATCCCTTATAGAGGTTTCTTGTCTTAGTAGAGAACCTTATCTATATTAGATCATCCTTTATAGAAACATTTTGTCTTAGCAGAGGGCACTATCTACTTCAATCAGTTAATAAGGTAAATTCTAATTCTATGGCCCAGCATAAATAAGAACCTATTGAATCACTTACTCAGAAGGTTTACAAAAATCACTTGTCAATCATATCACTTAAGTATTTGAATAGCAATTTGATATTAGACATGCATAAGAAGCTTACAAACAAAATCCAAAAATTAGTCTAATAGATTGTACTAAAATCTAATTTAACATTTTTTTTTCAATGTTTTCTGTGTCTTGTAAATTTCAAGATCCTTCAATAGTCATAATTTCAGGTTTTCCAGGGTTTGTCATATTGTGGTGGTTAGTATTCTAGGCATTGGTTATCCATACATGGGTATCATTTCAAGTTCAACTTTTTATGTATAAGAATCAGGGCAATTAAGAGGAAACATGGTCGTTCATGTATAGGCATAGCCTAGGTTTCATCTTCTATACATAGAGTCTGAACATATATGTATTGTTATGAGATTTATGGTATCAAGTCATCATCATCAAGTTCCATATGTCAAAAGTTCAAGTCTCATATGTCTAGGTATACTTTTTATTAAATATTTTTAATACATTTACATATATATGTAAGTGAATAATTCTTTATTAGACATACCTTTTATGTCTTTAGAGTTCTAATAGAAGCTACTAAGACACCCCAAACATCTCATTTCATGAAAGGAAACAAGTGTCATGCAAAAACACTAGATTTCGGATAAAAGAATGTCTAACACTAGTAAGTCGTGTTGGACCTTGTTTAAGGAAGAAAATATGCAAGACATTTGTGCAACTCCAACACAGCTTGGCTGTGTTTAGCACCCCTGGAACACAAAATTCATTATTTTTGTTGGAAAATCATGGTCTTTGAACTTAGCAATTCCAAATGATGACCATTGCAAACAATTCACAAGCATTCTAGGATCATAAAACAACCTTTAAAACTAAGTTGAAGATCAAAACCAAAGTCATCATTTTCTATCTCAAAGAAAACATTAGGGAGAGAAGCTTGAGATGAAGAAGAAGATGGAGTTCTTAAGCCATTTTGAATGTATCACAAGCTTTTAATCACACTAAAAGTATCATCTAATCATACTGTACCCATCAACAAACCATATCCAAGATTTAACCATAGATGCACAATAGATTTAGAGAGAGAACTAAAAGAGATGATGAAGAAGAAGATGAATAGTTTAGAGTCTCTATAAGATAAAAAATCTTACCCTTAGATGTGGCTCCAAATTGCTATGGTTCCTCTTTGTTCTTTCTCCCTTTCACTTCATTTTTCCCTTAGCTCTTTCTCTCATCATTCTTTTTGTGTCACTGATGACTCCCTAAGCTTAAATAAGAAAGAGATATATTTTATGATAAATTAAAGAGTCAAAGTGCCTATCTTTTGACTAACCTGGCTTAACTTTTCATTCAATCAAACAAAATAAAGAAAATATTTTAATTGCAATATCTTTATCAGTTTTGAGCCTTATTTGATGTTGATTTTTATCTCAGAAAAAAGGTAGAAGACTGTAGAAAGGAATGAGAAAAGGGAGAGAAGCTGGATAGTCAAAAGATAAGTATAACAAGCCTACTCGCTACAGCAAGAACAGAATTCATCGTAGCTAGGATGCATGTTTGCTGTGGCGAGGAAGTCACTTTGCCATAGTGAAGTCATGATGCATACAAATTCCAAGTAGCTCCCAACTATAACACAAGCAGTAGCGAGATCAGCAAAAATCGAGGAGCCTATAAACTCTCGCTATAGCGAGAGCCACTTCTCACCATAGCGAGATCGGCTACTGAAATACACAGCTTTGATTTATGAGCTAAAAACGCGAGGAAGAGTGAGGGTTTCATCATTTTAAGCTGGGAGGAAAAATTCTGAAGGGGAAAATGCACCAAAGAGCTAGGGTTTGAGCAGGAAAAGCTTGGGTTGAAGATTGGAGGTTGAATCAATACGATTGCACTGAGTTTCCTTCGATCCTCCATCTTCTCCTTCATGATTCTTTGTCTTTTTTAATTTCTATATCTGATTACAATGTGTAGAGCTATGTGTAGCTAAATTTCTTTGATCCTAGGTTTACTTGAACCTATTGCCATGTGCTGAGGATTTTGCAAGGTTAAATTGAATTGATTAATGATTTGAATGCTTAATCTGTTCTTATTGTTTCATATAAAGTTTGGCCATCTCTTGTTGAATTGGGGGGTTTGAGGTTTGCTCTTAAAAAAGGGAAATCTCAATGAACCAATTGATTAAGCAACTTAAGATTAAAATTAGGTAACACTAGTTTTGTTCTTAGGTATAGAAATATGCTCAAGAATCCTAAGTAGTGAAAGGGGCTGAATGTATTTCATCTAATTAATTGTAAAAGAAGTCTGTAATTAATTAAAATAGAAGTCTAAATGGGTCGAGAGACATTTGAGTTTAATTAATCTTCCTAACCTTCAAATTGTTAATTAATCAATTAATCGGGTACCTTAATTCGTGGCAATCAGAGGATAGGAACCTAAGATACTCCGTAATGGTTTATCTCATTAGAATTATCTTGACGCTCAGTATTTATTTACTTTCATTTTATGCTAATTTATTATATTGGTAGTTGCGCATCTTGACTTAAACAAAAGCGAATTTCCTTAAGCTTAATTAAGTCTAATTCAATTCTCTGTGAGACGACTTTGATTCACTATATTATAAAAGCGATCTGTATACTTGCAGAATTATTTGCAAAAATAGTGGCTATCAGTCACCACTCTCAACTTCTTGTTTCTCTTTCTATTTTGTTTTTGGTGAAGCATAAATGTAAATAAAAAAGGAGGCTTAAGTAAGGAGTATGATGGGTGACAAAGTCTCCCTAAATCCACTATGCATATTGCCCCTCATAGTCTCTACATGTTTCTATTCTTATTGAGGAAGTTACTTGATTGACTTATACTTGTGGCAAATAAAACTTTATCTGCATTTGTATGGTACTAAGTATAAAAATTATTTCTAATGATAAAAAAAGGTGCATGTTAAAATTTTCAACTATATGTTCCTCTTTTCTATAACATTCATTTTTTTTAAAAAAAAAAAATTACCTTTTGACCTTGGCTAAAATTGCACTTTGGCTACAGTTAAAATTATGAGTTTTGGTACTAAATTTTTAATAATTGTATTTTGACCTTAAAATTTTACCTAAAGATTTTTATCCTCCATATATTTTTAGGCTATTTTTTACCTTAGGGTTTTCTCAAAATTACATTCCCAAGTATTTATTTTGAATTTTCACCTAAAATTTTTCAAAAATTTTATTAAACTCTAGAAAATTCCAAAAAAAAATTCTTTATGCTTTATAAATTTGTCTCACAGAATCTTCATTATTTGACTATATTTTATTTTTTTATTATTTCTTAAAATTATTTAATTTATTTTACATTTTAAAATATTATTTAATAATTTCTAATTATGAGAATGATGTTACACTAATTGTTTGAAATTTTTTCTACCAAAATTCTTGTTGCAAATCAATGTAGTTTCATTCTTGTCCATCATAGAAGTAATAATCTCATTATAGCTCAGGAATTGATTTATACCATTAAAACAAAGAAGGATAAGAAAAGCTCTGTAGCTATAAAAGTTAATCTTAAAAAAGCATATGACTGGCTTGATTGGAGAATTATTAAGAAGACCTTGGAAGACATTGGCCTCAACCCTAATATTGTGTGTCTGATTATGTCTAGTATTTCTCATTGTCGAGTGCAAGTGCTTTGAAATGGTGTTCTTTTTGATCAATTTGCTCCTTCTAGAGACATCAAGCAGAGGGACCCTTTACCTCCCTTATCTTTTTTATGCTATGCATGGAGAGATTCAATCACTGAATTAAGTGGTCCCTTGATAATAATTTATGGAAACCCATCCGTTTGACTGGGATGGGACCTCCTATTACCTACCCTTTCTTTGGCTAACGATTTGAGCTTCTGACGATTTGATCCTCTTTTCAGACGCTGGCACTAACCAGATGGAGATGATAAAAAGATTTATCAATATTTTTTGCAGCTTATATCCGATCAAAAATAAATTCAACCAAGACTATAATGTTTTGTTTCCGGGATGTTCATTTTTCAAGAGCTTCTTAACTTCGTCCCACTTAGGGTGTTTCTCTCACAGGTGACCTTGGCGAATATCTGGGTATCCTGCTTTAGCATAAACGGGTAACTAGAGCTTGCCTGAATCATATTTTAGAAAAAGTCAACAACAGGTTGTCCACATCGAAAGGTAAATTACTCAGTTTTGCGGGTCGAGCTACGCTAATTAATTCTGTTATTTCAGATATTCCTAGCTACCATATGCAAACCGTGATTTTACCTACTAGTATTTGTGAGAAGATTGAGAAATCTAGCCATAAATTCTTATGGGGTTCTACGGATCAGCAAAGGAAAAGTCACCTTGTTGTGTGGGATATTGTTAGAAAGCCAAGCCAGGCAGGAGGCCTAGGATTCAAAAAGTTACAGACACAAAATAAAGCTTTTCATGTGAGGCTTTGCTAGGGCCTAGTCTTCAACAAGGATCTGTTAGGGGTTCGTGTCCTTAGAGATAAAATATAATGTGGCGATTCTTTGATCCCTCCGGTGAGCAAAAAAAGGATTTCCTCTACTACTTGGCACGGAATTACCTAAGTTTGGAAAGCTTTCAGGAAGAGCTTTGGGGGGTCTTTATAGGTGATGGTTCCAACGTTAATTTCTAGTCTGATGCTTGGACCCCATCCAGGCTTCGATTATTGATCACGCTGTGAATGCAGGGCCGATTGATTTGCTCCAAGCTAAAGCTTGTGATATGGTCTGCACATCTAGAGATTGGGATTGGAGTAAATTTAAGGATTACACTCCTGATAGTGTCTTTGGGGTTATATCTAACATTGTTCAGCCCTCCCTTACCAAGGCGTTGATGTGGTCAACTGGAAACGGGCATCTAACGGCATGATTTCTGTCCGATCAGCCTACCTTCATTTGAACGAGTCACATTCTCATATGCGGGATAGAGCTTGGAGCAGGATATGAAGTTGGCCAGTGCCCTAGAAGATTCGATGCTTCCTCTGGTTATTGGCACAGGATCTGGTTCATACTAACAAGTTCTTAGTGTCACGACTCACGAGGCCTGGTGCAGAGTGCTCAGTGCCCGTTTGGTTATGATAGTGAAGAATCCTCCCTCCATGTGGTGTGTGACTGTGACAGCGCCATTACGTTTTGGAAGCGGCTGCCGGATCAGAAGTATTGGTCAAGTTTCTTCACGATGTGTTTGCATAAGTGGTTCGTTTGGAATTGTACCAACGCGGGGGGTCCTGCAACCTGAGAGATGCTGATTGACCAAAAGTTTTTGGGTATGTTTGCTGGCTCCTCTGGATTTCTAGATGCAGCAAGGTCTTTAATGGCGATGCCGAAGAGATCAACGAGCTCCTCTTTAGATGTATTCACTGGGCTGCCGAAAACCCTCGCTTGACGCAGAAAGAGAATCGTGGAGATTTGTCCAAGAGCCAGATTTTGATTAGGTGGACCTGGCTGGGACAAGGTTAATGTCGATGGCTCTGTGACCAATAACGAGAGAGCTTCCTATGGTGGGTTAATCAGAGATGATACAGGTAGGTGGTTGGTCGGTTTCGGGTGTAACCTCCGCACTTGTTCCATTAACATTGCGAAGCTTCGGGGTATCCTCCGTGGTCTTCGTCTCGCTTGGAACTGTGGTTATGGTAGAGCAATTGTCAATGCGGACTCCCTGGTGCTCTTAAGCTTGTCTCTGTCCGAGTCAACACCCTTGTTTTAATCTTATTACGAAAATTAAGAGTTGCCTTGATAGGCACTGGGAAGTGATGGTGCTTTGTACAGTCACAAAAGTTAAAAAGGGTACCGATTGGCTTGTGAATCATGCCCATTCTTCACCCCTTTTGGTTTTCATGAATTTCTGACACCTCCTTTTGGTTGTATTAATTGTTTGGTCGCTGATATTTAGGGTGTTGTTTTCTACGTTTTGTATAGTTTATGTTCTAGCCTCTTTATTTATTTAAAAAGAAAAAACTCAACGAGGTAGGGCTTTTGGTTATTGAAATTACCAAAGGTTTAAATGTCGCTGAAAATTGTTCGGTGATATAACGCGCTTCTCTTATATTGAGATATGAGACTTCTTTTTTTTTTTTTTGCCAGAATAGTGAGATATAAAACTGAAATCATTGTTTCTATGCAGTATTAATAGATGTATATCATCTCTTTATTAATTATATTTCTTAAATTCAATATGTGTGTGTGTGTGTGTGTGTGTGTATGATTAAGACTTTTATGTTTGTGTGAATGCATTTCTGTATGAATTTCTTTGTTTCTAAGTTGTAAGCTGTGAAATTACTTTCAATCACTATGTATAAAATTAAGTTGATGAAAATAGAGTATATTATCTAATATTTTAATTATAAATTAAGCAGCAAGAAGAGATTATTAAGTTCAATTGATATAATCAAGAATGATCTCAGAATGGAATTCAACAACTATTTAATATAATTTTGAATATGCTCGAGCAAAATCTGCTTCTAGCTAGATGGTGAGCTACATAATTTTGAATAGTTTATCGTAATTTTAATTCCATTTACATAATGTTTTATTGCTCTTATGTCTTTGATATGTTGAATAAAGCATGTATAGATTTAATTTTATATATATAATCTTTTCCTTATAAATTGAGCAACAAGAAAATGTATAAAATAACATCTTCTATATATATATATATATATATATATACATAAGTTGTTCAAATAAGATTGTTGTAGCATATATCTTTAAGTTTATTTAACACAATCAAATTTGTATTAATAATTATTTTGAACCGATTCTTATAATTTAATTATTTAAAATTATTTTGTTGGAGCATAGCATTGCATGTTTTCATCACAGTGAGTAATAACAAAGATTATTTATTCAGTAAAAAAGCCAATAAAATGAATATTTTTGGAGTTTATGTAATAGCAAAAGTGAGCAAGCTTGGAACTCCAGAAGAGTGAAAATTTTTGGAATTTAAGTAATAGCAAAAGTGAAAAATCTTAGAGTCTAAGCAATAGCAAAAGTTTAATTATTCACTAAGAACTCCATAACTCTCTTTTTCATCGAAATTGCTATCATCATAACCAGGAATGAGAAGAACTCCATAACTCTCCTTTTCATCGAAATTGCTATCATCATAATCAGGAATGAGGACAAGTCCAGATTCTATATTCGCAAGATCTTCCAAGAGAATTTGATAATGCTTCCGCACTTCTTCAACTGATTTATCACCAACTAATGTAGCTATTGTTTGCCAGCGATCTGGTCTGTCTTCCTCGATGATCGCAAGTGCACTTTCAAATATCTTGTTCTGTCTCGCAGTCCAAGAGGATGTCTTTCCTTTGGTAAAGCAGTTTGATGCCATGAATCTCAAGGAAAGGTTCGCAGGCGAAAAAGAAGAAAATAAAAACCATAGAAATTAACAAATTAAGAAGAACGGGTTATTTTCTCTAAATAAATTATTAGAGATTGGAAAACGATATTTGCAATTCAAGAGATTGGCAAAGGAGTGCTCTGTTAATATAGGCGAACCTAATAAACTTAATTTTAAATATTCATGCATTTTTGGACACCATATTCCCGAATTCAATCTTATCATTTTTTTTTACACTTATCATTAATCTAATTGTTCAGATAAATACGTATAAAAGTAGTTATTATATCGTGTAGATTTTAATTAGCTATAGTTTAAGAAAATTCTAGGCGTGTTTAACTTGTAAGTGACTGTGATTAAGTTTTATATTAATGAATCAGTCTTCTTTTTTTGGCCGAATTAATCACTGTCTTAAAGTAACTGACTTAACACAAAAATAGGATTAACTAAATAGACTTATACAATATGATATCTATATCAAATAGCTAATAAAATTTGATAAAATTGTATAAACCAACACAACCAGGATTTTTACAGTGTGTCCGACGAGTAGAACTCCAAAGAGAAAGATAATTACATAGTATGTGGCAATATCAGAGCTACACTTTCAAATTTTCAAACTTCCTTTACTTGGTCAGAAAGCCAACGGCTAATCCTGTTTTTTATATTTATCAATTTTGCTTTTGAAATAACTTAATCAATTTTGATTTTATCTTCAATTTATAATATATATTGTATCATATATAGAAGTTATCTCATCATTCGTGCAGGACTATGAAGCAGATAATTTCCATTGAGATTATCTATAACAAAAAGAAGGTTTTTTTTTAATTTCTTTTTTCATACGAGGCTACACAATCATCATCACATTTCTATCTCATTTTATAAATCATACCTCACTGATATGCTAAATAATGTTTCATCAAATCAAAATTTTAGTTTCATAACGGTGTATAACTGTATATCCATAATCTTAGTATTGCTTTAACTTTTGAGCAAATTTTATAGAACTCTTGAATTTTGTTAAAATTATATAAATTTTCTATTTTTGTTTCTAAAATATACACAGATCTATTTTAAAACAAAAAGTTACCTTACACTTTACTCAAATTTAAATTTTTTTCACCAAAATTCTTTCAATTAAATTTAAATACATTTTTTAACTAAAAAAAATTAAATAAAGGGTACTTTAATCAAAAAATTTTAAATTAGATCAAATTGTAAAGTAATTTTTTTATATTAGGGAAGATTTATATAATTTAAGTAAAATTCAAAAAAAAATTATGTAGTTTACTCTTAATTTTAAAAAGAAGACAAAGGGCTCAATCTCTATAAATAGAACATTATATATATATATATATATATATATATATATATATATATTATCATTCTTCTATATTGATTATTTATAGCTTCAAGCTATACCTAGCTTAAAGGAACCGGTGAAATCTCATGATTTTTGAAAAGAATCATATGGGATATTTGCAACTAATGGGATGTGATTTTTTGAACAAAATTATAGTAGTTTATTGTGAACTAAAGTCAAATGCCTTTTTTTCATTTTTGTTTCATGAGTTTTTAAGTTTTATGTTTATTTCTTTTTACATTAAAATTGACTAGCTTATATTCTATGTTTTTTATTTTTTTATGTTAAAGATTAATTGACTAATTTTTTATGTCCTATTTTTTCTATATATTGCTACTTCTTTTTTAAATTAAAACAAAATAATTTTTGAGTAAAATTCTGAAAATTGATTTAAGATGCTTTTGGATTCACAGTGATAAATCGCATTTGTGTAAAAACAACAATTTATTGTTTCATAAAAAACATGATTTGAGAAGTAGTTAGATTTACAAACACGCCCTTAGCTTCTTCAAACTTAGCCATAGAAAACAACTCATTGAATTGTAGGTTTAGATTGCATAACTACTTTTGTGATTATCTCTTTTTCAGCTTCAGTGAGCCTTTTTTCTCCCCATCTCTGAACTTTCTTCCATACTATCTCTTTGATAGACTTGATAGTGGTGCTTTTACTCCTACCATCCGTGGTGAGAAGAACCAGGCATTTTATTTTTCATAGGCTACACAATCATTATCACGTTTCTATCTCATTTTATAAATCATACGTCAACAATATATTAAATAATGTTCGTCAAATGAAAATTTTAATTTAATAACTATGTATATCCATAATCTCAGAATTGCTTTAATTTTTGAGTAAATTACATTGTCCTTTGGCATTTTACTAAAATTATGTAAACTCTTTTTTTATTTTTAAAATATACCTAAACCTACCTTAAAATAAAGAATTATTTTATACTTTAATCCAATTTAATTTTTTTACCAAAAAACTGTCAATTAAATTTAAAGACACATTTCTTTAAAATTGAAAAAATTTAAATGAAAGGCATTTTGGAGAAAAAAAAAGTTAAAATTAAACTAAAGTATAAAATACTCTTTTATTTTAAAGGAGGTCTATATAATTTTAATAAAATTAAAAAAAATTATATAATTTACCCTTAATTTTAAAAAGAAGCCAAAAGGCTCGATCCTGATATATAGAACATTTCTTATTATTCTTCTAGATCGATTATTTATATAGTACGTACAAATTAGGTTGATCTTGGCGCATTTCCACATAATATCTGCAGAAGTTGATCGATGGTTTCCATGTCTATATACTCTCAATTCTTAAAAACAGCAAACTATGAATTTCCATCCTTGCGTAATGCCAAAATTAAAAGAAATAAGGTCAAAAAAATAAGGGGCAAGAAAAATAAAAAAGAAAAAACATATTGATGAGCAACAGAGCTTTAATATCATTTCTTCACCCCTAAACTGCGCGCGTGTATGTATGTGTATATGTAATGACATATCGAGGCGCCTTGCAAATCTTAAGCCCCGTCGAATCATAAGCATAGGTATAACCCTTGGGGCAAATGGCCTTAAGAAGATGGCCAAACACAGTTGGCTTGCACCTTCTAGGGTTATGTACACTCCCCAGCGCAGCAATAACCATCCGACTTGGTAGCTAAACTATGTAAGAAGTAGGCAGACAAATGGAAGGAAGAAGCACAACTACATCATTCATTGATTCATTTATACGAGATACAAAAGTCTACTCTTTTACTAACCCTCGTTAGATCAAGCTTACAAGTTTCTAAGAATTATGCTCGAAATTAAACATTCTATACCATACAAAAAAAATGGCTGCCTTCTGTCAAATAAAGCTAGCTGTCACATTGCATCAGAAAAATAGCTAAAATCAAGTTGCACTTGAGTCACTTCAGGCATTCTAACACTCACTCCTTGACTCTAGTGGTGCTGCAAACTCCCAAACATTCTCTAAGCTTCTCAAACCTCACCTTTGGTAGTACTTTGGTGAAGATATTGGCCACTTGATCATCTGAACAACATTGTTTCAAAAACACTTGGCCTTCTTTCTCCATTTCTCAAGGGAAGTGGTATTTGATCTTGATGTGCTTTGTCTTTTCATGAAAAACAAGATTCTTCACTAAGGCTACAGCAGACTTGTTATCACATAGCACTTTTGAGGCATCCTCCTGTTCAGACTTTAAGTCAATTAGGAGTTTTCTCAACCGAATGGCTTAATTCACAATATGAGTAGTTGCAATATACTTAGATTCAGTTGTAGATTGAGCCACAGTGTCTTGTTTTCATGTACTCCAACAAATCATGCATGAACCAACAGAAAAACAATAGCCAGAGGTGCTCTTCGTGTCTTCAATTGAGCTCGCATAATCACTATCAGCGAAACCTAACAATTTTGCTTATGTCCCTTTTGAATACAGCACACCAAAATTAATTGTACCCTCCACATATCTCAGAAAGAAATTTGCAACTTAAAAGTATTTCACTTGGGCTTTGTGTGAACCTAGAGAGTAAACTTGATGCAAACATTATGTCTGGTCCGGTGGCTGTAAAATACAGCAAGCATCCAGCGAGATTCCTATAAAGGCTTGCATCAATCCTTGTGCCCTGATCAAACTTGCCTAATTTTTCACCCCAGATAGTTAGAGTGTTCACTTGCTTACAATTTTCCATCCTGAATTTCTGTAAAACTTCAGCAGCATACTTCATTGGCAAATGAAGATCCCTTGTTGAAGTTGGAGAATTTCCATGCCAAAAAATGACATTTTTCCCATATCATTCATTTCAAAATTGCTCTTCATCTCCTCCTTCAACTGGGATATTAACAAATAACTGATGCCAGTAATTAGAAGGTGAACAACATAAAGAGAAATAATAATCACATCAGAATTTGTCTCTTTCACATATAGGGTAGCTTCTATGCAACTTTTATAGCCCCAATTTAATTAAATGGCCATCAGTTCTGGTATACCAAGCTGTAGGAGCCTATTTCAAGCCATATAATGCTTTCTTTAGGAGGTACACATTGTCTTCACCACCCTTCTTGACAAATCCTTCAAGTTTTTCTTCAAAGATATCTTCTTACAAGTAACCATTTAGAAAGGCAGATTTCACATTTAATTGATAGATCACCCAAGACTTTTGGATAGCCAAGGCTATAAGCAACATGATGGTGTCAAATCTGGCCACAAGCACTACAAGAAAAATAGAATTTAGCGAGATGACCAATTGAAGGTTTCACACCCATCCAAGCTTCATAAGGTGTTTGCCCATCTAGAGCCTTATTGGGTGGACAATTAACAAATATACTAAGATGTATACTACTTTTGCCTATAATACTTTTGGAATCCCTTTTTCAATCAACAAACACCTAGCCATATTCTTAATTGATCCATTTTTTCTCTCCCATTCTGTTGTGGAGTATAGGCTATTATTAGTTGATGATAAATGCCAGTCTATTGAAGGTAGTTTTTGATCTGGTGTAAGGTGTATTCAATCCCATTATCTAATATCAAAGGTTTAATTTTCTTCCCACTTTGACTTTCAGCATTGGCTTTAAATAACACCTTTATCTCCAATTTGGGAAGGAATAAAAATTAGTGTTATTAGGAGAAATGGATGGAAAGAGTTTTCTTCCTTTTTATGTTGGGGTCAAATATGAGTATAAAAGTCCTACATTAGAAAGAGTTTGAGATGAGTATATAAATGGAACGATGTTAAAAACTTAATGCTTTAAGGTGTTAAATTAAGAAATAATGTTAAGTTCATGAATATATTTTCTCACAAAATCCAATTTATCCCCAAAAAAAATTCTAAACAAGAAAAATAAAAAAATTTATATCTATTGTTTTCCATTCCCTTACATTGATTCACATCCATTCAAAACACAACATCAGACAATTATCGTTGTTGTTCTTGTTATTGTTGGCGAAATTGTCTAATTTACTGAATAATTTTTACTTGCCTATGTTTCAAACAACTTAGAATGCCGTGAGTATTACTTATTTGATTTTGTTTTTCCTTTGTTTTTTTTTTTCTTTTTAAAATTTTATTCAATCACATTTTTCATTCATCAAGAACTACAAAGATATTTAGTGAAGTTCTCTTAGAAAATGATTGTTCGTGAAAAGAATCCTTATAATACATATTACATATATAGGGCCCTTTTTTTTATTGGGACTTGGCTCACAAAATCAGATCCCACCGCACAATAGAAAAGATTAAAAAGCTGTGCAGTATAGGCAGCAAAGAGAAAACCACAATTTCAAATTGACATGGTTCACAATATTACACAAAAACCGTAAAGGATATCAACCCAATATCAACAACATAATAAAATACACGTAGCCCGTAGAGAATGCTTAGAATGTGTATAAGCAGCTTCCATCATCACTTCTTGCAGTTGGGTCGAAGTTTGAGGCATTTGGATCAGTACAACCTTCAGGAACAGGTATATTTACTTGCTGGGCTGCCTTGCCTGAACAGAGTCAAGTTCATATTTTAGACGACTTTTATTTCATCCTAATACGCTTTTTAACTCTAAAAATTTTAATCTAATTTTTGTCATTAAACTGTTATTAAATTTTGTTAATATAATAGATTACCTATCATTTTTATACTCTAAATATGTATAATTTATACTAGTAAAAAAATAAAAATAGATGATGGTATATAACATGTAATATCATCTAGGTTAATTATTAGTTTGAACAAATTAGCATAAATCATACATATTAAAAACGTTAAAATAATATGTGATTAATAACATTAACAAAATTTAACAACAGTACACTTACTAAGATTTCACGAAGAGGATCAAATTAAACCTTTTAAAATTATATTAAAAACTGAATGGAAGTGTTTTAAGTAATTTAGGATAAATAAAATGGATGCAAATTGCAAACCTCCCCTTTGAGGGCCTGGAGGATAGAGGGAGCTAACCATGGAAAGTTCCTCTGTTAATAGCATCTTCATTGGCATCACCAAGGGCAGCCTCGTTCAAATACTTGTCAGCCAATTGGACTCTCTTCACATTCTCTTGCTCTTGGACGAGCATATTTCCATACTCCAGCAGCTTCTCCACAGACATCTTGGGCTGCTCAAAGGTCGGAGGTCCTTCCTTTGAGTTCACAAGCTTCTTCCCGACGGTGTCCACTCCTACCCCAGAAATCCACTTTCTCACTTCATCGTCATATACTCTGGCCCTTAGTGCACCAAAGAAATCTGCATAAACATATATATACATGGATATGGCATTAGTCTGAACCCAACAGGAGAAGCTTAAATTCAATTGGGGTCTGAAACTTTTGATTCATACGATACAATAGTTTTATGATGAACTTACCAATGGATTGACCAGGGAAGGTGTCAACAAGCTTGACGATATCCTCATCAGGAACACCATCAGTACGGAAGATTCCCTTGCAGACACCAATACGGTCGTCCCTAGTGGGTGCCCAGTAGAACTTCTCCATACGGCCATCACGAATGAGAGGAGCATAGAGAGTGGAGAAATCGTTACCGGTGACGATGACGGGAACGCGTGGGTTTTCCTCCTTGTTGTACATACCTGGGAGCTGCACGTTGGTTGGGTTGTCGGCGATGTTCATGAGGGTGGCGTTCACCATCTGGTTGTTCACTGTGTATTGGGTGGTCCCACCCATACGACCAGCCCCTGCATCCAGATCGTTGATGAACAGAGCACACATCTTTCCTTTCCTGATTATGTCCGCTGCTTCACGGTACCTTTGTCTAATCAGTTTCGCTGGCTCTCCTGCGTTCCCACTTTCCAGCTCTCCTGCACTCATCATGATGGGGCTGCATAGTATCAAATATGTTAGGGAGCAGAGTACATCCGAATCAGATCATAGCTAGGAAGCACGGACAAAGGCCACAGCATTGACATTAGGACTTGACAATATTTGAAGTATCCGATATAATTTAAGATCACGTCATGGTTAATATAAGTGTTTGATACGTATAATCATCTTTTCAAGCGTTGCCAAGGAATTCTTCCAATCTGGATTTCTCATTGGAAAACCTAAGTACTAGGTTCAACTGAGTATGGAATATAGGGACGTGGAACCCAACACTAGAGTGCTAATATATAATGTTAAGAGTTGTATTGCATCTCATATGAGTGTCTAATATAGGCTTGAAAGAGCATGTAAATGAACTTCAAGGAAGAAGATGGTTAATCCATTTGTGTGGCTCAAATTCTGATGATTTTTGTAGTAGTATAGCCAAGGGTGGGTTAGTAGAGCAAGAACTCACTTGATTCCCATCTTGGCAAAGACAAGCTCACATTGGAAAGATTTCCCCTGACCTTTGCCTCCCCAGATACCAAGGATGAGAGGAACCTGTAAATATGATGAAAAATATTGAATTCTATCTCCCAATTTAATAAAACTCCAAGGGCCATTCATAGAGATATCATGTGTGTCTATATATATATATATATATATATATATATATATGCACACACACAATAACATACCTTGATGTTAGGCAGGGTCATGAAGTTCTTGGTGATGTGAACAACAAGCTTGTCCATGAAGGCAGGAGCAATGTAAAATCCGTCCACGTTGTTGTCGAGGTTGTACCTAAAACACACATCACCGAATTCAGATCAACAAGGAATTCAATTTGATGTACATGATACAGATTTTCCAAATATGTCTCACTCACTGGCGAAGACCAGTACTGAGGTACTCATAAGAGCTCATGACAGCATAGTGAGTCCCACTTTCTTGGGGAGCTTGGAAGAGGGAATCCACCATGCCCTTCCCCCTTGTGATGTCTTGCTGGTCATCTGAAACATCATAAGCCAGACCCCTCCATTTGTCTTCGTCCGTCTGCTTTTTCTCATCAATCTCTTTCTCCGCAGCAACAACCTTAAAGCTCCCAGAGGAAACCTTGGTGTTGGGGAGTCTTGAAGCAACCTTCTTCAAGGTTGTGCCGATGAAGGCTGAGCTGGGAACCGAAGCTCCAGCTCCAGACCCATTAATGCTCAGCTGCAACAATATCACATCACTTAGTTACTCTCACACACTATCACAACAATTTCAAAAGGGACAAGATTTAATAAAGTTCCTTAGATGTTTGCTATGAGGTTCTTCAATAAAAATATAATATTTTTTGAAAAGCTCAATTGTTTAATGTTGAGTTAAAAGAAATCTCCATTTGCCATGTTTCTACTTGAGTACTGGATAATAAAAGCCTAAAATCTGCAGCTAAGTTATGTTCTTTGAAAAGCCATCTGCTTCTAATTCAGTATCTAAATCTAAAGGACAGGATCTGAGACTATATAAACATGCATAGCAAACAAGATCTTAAGGTGGGAAAGGCACATAGCACATACTGGAGTTCTGTTGACTGCTCCAACAGTGGAGAGGGAGGCAGCCATGGCTGTACTGTTCTAGCTAGTTGGAGTAGCTGCAGAGATGAAGAGGGATATTGCGAGCAAATGGAGAGCTAGGGGAGCAGAAATGAGCAGTGAAGGACTTATAGTAGCTGCTGTAAATGAGTGTACAGAAATGCATATCCTGAGGATTAGTTGGAGAATCCTTCACGTCCACACAATGAAGATTGCCCCGGATGCCACGTGGCAAGCAGAGACTGCCTGAAAATTCCCAAATCCCCCTTCGACCTTGACCTTGAGGTTGTTGTTGCAGCTTTATCCTGCTCCACCGGTGCTAAGGTGAGTTTGTTACCACACAATCGTAGGAGCTATGAGGACTTTTAATTCAACCATTGGTTATTGTTGTTTCTTAAGAAAAACAAGTTCCTTGATAACCCATGACATGACATACTAATATTATTATCTCTAATGGTCATTTGCACAAACATTTGAGGTACCATTTATTTGCTGCATATGTAACTAGTGACCCACACACCTAGTTTTCAAATTTTCAAGAGCATTATCATTGCACAGAAATTAGAAATTTGGTGACTCTGAGATAGTTTCACAAAGGGAGTTCATCCCCACCACTTTAACCCCAACGATGCAGACAACAGAAGCTTCTTTTTCCACTGCACTCTCTGCCTCTCACTGAAATTCTTAATGTTGACGCGGTTTATTTAAAATAGGAGAATAAATAGTGACCTCATGCAAATTTTTTGTACAATTATAGAAAACCAAGGTCACCACAACTTTAGAGTTTCTTCATTCTTTTGCTACAGAAAAATATCTCGGAGATTTTGTACTGGATCCCACTCTACACTATGAGGTCTAGGAATTTCGTTGAATTTGAATTTTTCTTTAATTTATTTATTTTTTATTTCTTATTAATTTTTAAAAAAAAATATTAAATGTGTAAAGTTCATCTGTCAAGTAAATTCTATACATTTAAATAGAATCTACCATTTAAGTAGATTCTATACGTTTAATCTAAAATTGACAAGATATCGAAAGGATCCAAACTCAAAATTTTTTCCTTTTATTTTTTTCAGTTAATTAAAAAAAATAAAAATGGTGAGAAGAACTTATGAACCTCTTCAACAAGTTCTTAACAAAATTGACTCTCCCTGTACTCTTTTGACCTACCAAATTTTGGTTTGTCAAATGAACCTACCAAATGACTTAAACCACCCTGCTGTGATCTTGGACTGGGTTGCCAGCAGAAGTTTATGTTTTGGATTGATCGGCGTGGGAAATGCTACCAGACTTGAAGAACTAACATTTAATCTTGTCTTTATTATCTAAATTAGGTTTTTTTTTTGGCTCCCCCCCCCCCCCCTCCCCCGGGGGGGAGATGATAAGGTTACGTCTCTAAGTCTCTTCATCTTAGTAATATCAAAGTTCAATCTCAAATATTTGCGTACAATATACACATACACTTTGTCCTTAAATCTAATGAAAATTTGATTTATCAGTTTCCCTACATATAATAATTTCAATTTACTCATTCATATTTGCAACTTGCAAGCGGGTGCAGTTTCATCTCTTTTCCTAGAATCATGTACTTAATGTATATTTACTGTCATGACAAACAAATATAAGTACAGTAAATCGGATATAAAAAAGATATTACATTTAACCTAATATATGCATGCAATATAAGGTTGCCACCCACTTTAGGCGGAAAGCAATCAACTTTCATGCAAGGAACTTGGATTTTTGAAATATTCGTGGTGTTTTGATACATGAAAATTTTTTAAAGTATTTAATAATGAATTTTTTATATATTTAGATATAAAAATGTGAAGAATTTAAATTATATGTATATCAAATAATTAAAATATCAGTTTTGTATATATATCATAGTCAAATTTTTTATAAATAAATTTTTAAATACATAAAGAATTAGAGTATCATCATACTAAATGCCAACTATGGGTGTTTAGTTAGTAAGGATGACAAAACAACAGGAACATGAAATTTATCAACGGAAGAAGAGATAAAAAGGGACAAAATATTATTTAATATTTAGTTATAGTGCCTAAAGAATAATGTTAAAAATGAGATTACTAAGAAAATTATAAATGTTACCCTTGTCGATAATATTCCTATCTTAAATATAAATGCACAAAACTAACCCATAAAAAGTGCCATATCAATAGTATACATTAAAAACAAATGGTAGTGATTTCATCTTTATTTTTCATTTTTTCAACCAAATAAGTATATATTGGTTTTCTCTTTTTATTATTTTTCTTCACTTCGCTGTCAATTGTTTCTTTTCCAGAAAATTCCAAACGGACAAACTGACAAAGTACATATAAATGAAAACAGGCCAGTCGACCACATAGCTAAACGGCTTGAACACAGCTTAGGAAATTTAAACATGTTACTTTAGATAGCAAAAAGTTCCTAATTCACATCTTTAGAAGCAGAAAGTTCTTAAATATAGAGCAACAAAAATAACAGAATTAAAGTAAAAGTAGGGAATAAAGCTTCATTCGACAGGTAGAAAAAGGGATGACTATACCTTCTTCCCTTACCAACATACCTATATAGCCTATATCCCATGACAAAACACAACCATGAAACAAGGTCCATGACTATAAGAGGGAATGGGGATTGATAGAAGCTGGCAAGCTAGCAAGCACTGCTTCTAGAGATAACAATGATCATTGTTGCATGAGAGAGAAAGACACTTTCATCGTTAAACTCGAAAGCCGAAAGTTCATCCACCATCTCTTAACGCTTCTCTTCTCAGGCATGTGCATAGGTCAAAGACAAAAAAAGAAATGTTCACATTTTTGGCTGTGACAGAAACCAGAAGTTCATGTATGTGTGAAAGGCACTGTCTCCAATGAACTCCTTTCAACTTTCAAAACCTTTCTGTTCTTCCACAGCACTGAAGGACAGAGAATAAGTTCAACACCCTGCAACTGTTGCTGATGGATATGTGTATGAGCATGTTTGTAGTTGTCTTTTTGGTCTGAAAGAGTCAGAAATGAACACTTCGGGAACAACAATGGTTATTTTAACACTAACGACCAAAGTTTAAGTGGCCAACAGCCAAACCTGAATTAGTGTGGGATGGAAATATATATATAAAAGAAGTAACACATAAATGAGAAACGAAGTAATGGAACATTGACAATATACAGACAAAAGGCCGCAATGAGTCATACACTCTATGTTAGGAAATTAGATTAGGTAAAGCATGCACTATAATTCAGGCTTATGGCCCGACCACGAACTTTATTTAGGTTGAAAGCATAATAATATATTTGGAATGGATTGTTAACTTTCCCTCAACCCGTTACTAGCATTTGGATCCGCTCGGCAGCAATCCAGAAAGAAGGTTGAAGGAAACTAAAGAACCTGACAATTTCATTCTGATAAGCCTTACATGAAAATGAAAATGAAAATGTTTTTCTCCATTTGAGTCGAGCCGTTATTTTATACAAAGTACACATAACTATCTTCAGGCTGTGTTCATGTAAATCTCGTTCAGTGGAAAGATTCATTTTCCCAAGCCAGGGTAAAAGTTCAACTTATTCAAACAGAAGTTGAAACAGTTTCTGCACCATACCTGTCAACACGTGCTCCCCACCTTTTCTCATGTTTCTGAGCCCAAATGGGTATTCTATCAGTCAAACTTCATGAAGAATGTTACATAAAAGTGGAAAGGTTGCCTTAAATTAAGAGTGAACAACCTCTATTTCAGATTACACTCGATTTCAAATTTGAAGCCTGATGCTCGTGAGACCCAAGTAGGTCAAGCCAAATTTAAAAATAAAATAAAATAAATTGGTTAAAATTATAAAATAATTCTTAAAAATTCGAATTTTATATAAATTTTTATAAGATTACATTCTATTTTAAAAAAATAAAATTTTTATATAAGTTCTTATAAAAAAGATATTTTTTTAAATTAATATTATCATATTAAGTTAGACCAATCTAGTCAATAAAAATGACTCGATCTTTAAAATAAAAAATTTGTATTTAGCCTAGCCCCATTCAATCCGATATAATCAAAGTTGGGCCAAATCATATGTATCTTTACCCTAAATAACAATGACAATATGGTCCACAAAAAAGATCCAAAATAACATACTTTAAGCTAAAGTGAGAATGTCCATTGGAGATAATAAAAAAGAACTAACCCTCCTAAATGATCGCTATAAAGTGTGTGAACTTTGAGTTCTTAGACAAACTAGTGCAAGTTTCATACTACTGAAAAACCATTGACATGCACAAGTACAAGCTTAGGACAACGACAGGGTTTGGCTCTTCATGTGGAGCATGCAAGTTCCTCAGGAGAAAGTGTACAACTGAATGTATATTCGCTCCTTATTTCTCATATGACCAGGCTGCAACCCATTTTGCGGCAGTGCACAAGATTTTTGGTGCTAGTAACGTCTCCAGGCTACTGCTACACCTACCAGTGCAGAATAGAAGTGATGCCGCCATCACTCTATCTTACGAAGCACTGGCTCGGATGCAGGATCCTATATATGGTTGTGTGGCTCACATCTTTGCACTCCAGCAACAGGTCACCTTGCTGTGATTTCATCTTCTCCCCAGAACTTGCTACATCACACCATAATTTAAGTGTAAAAATTATTTCAATTCTGCTGTGTGCAGGTTGCAAGCTTGCAAGAGGAAATATATAATCTCGGTAATATTATGGCCAATTCTACCGTTGGTGCTGCCGGTTGTGGTGGCAGTTCTCAAGCCTCAACAAGCAAGAACTCAAACGGGATAGAATTTACTTGGCAGCAAGATGCAACAAGTACACAATTTTATCATACTCAACTGGCTAATCTACTTTCTCACCAAGGAAGTGCCGCAGCCGATCAAGGCTTGGAAGGACAGGTGAATTTAGAGTTTTCCAACGCTCTTCAATTGGAAGACCATGTATTTGAGGAGTCCGACCCTAATCCATTAGAGAAGCTCCTATCAGGAATTGACCAAGAGCTTTTCATCAATAATCCACGGTCCGAAGTCCAACCGTAAAATATCAAAATTGGACCTAAAACATCTGTTTAGCACGTGCAGTACCTTGCACGATAGGATTGCATTAAAATCGTGTTCTGTTTTGACATAGAGTTTACCATATAAGTAAAGCAAGCAGTCTCTCTTTTTAGCTAAGCTTTATACCAGTTTGGTCCCCCAAACAACCATTATTTGGTCCATCTCATGCCAACAGTTTGCGTTGCATTGTGTATTCACTTGAAATGTGCTAGGCTTATTCAAGTATAGTCCCCTAAATACACATCCTTGGCTAGAAGCATCAAATCCCACCACAGGAAGTTTTAATCATTCAAATAAGATTTAGCAACAATTACATTTAGAACCACCGCTAAAAGTTGAAGAAAAAAAATATGGGGTAAAAAACTTGGCAGTTTAAACCTACAGAAATATATAAGTAATTAGTAATTATAAGTTATATTGCCATATATCATTTGAGAAATGTTAAATTATTAAATATATTATCTCAAAAAATAGATAAATAAAAAGCAAGTATAGTAAATCTGGTGTAGCGTTTCAAAAAAAAAAAAATTAGACCTCTTTTTTTATACCCTACTGATTCCTGGTTTAGCATACTTGTAAACAAATACAAAACTAGAGAAATTAAGTTGCAAAATTAGAGAGCACTTTAAATATAGATGTATTTACGCATTCAGCTATCTTATAATGCCACGTGTTCTATAAAAACCAACTTTATCACTGCAATATCACCTTCATAGAGCTCGCCCTACTTCCAAACCATTCTACAAAGCGCGTTACCTCATGCGGGAATAGTACAAAGTTTAACGTTTACTATGTTCCTCGTGAACTCAGGTAAGGAATATTACACACTAATTTCTAATACGATATTTAACAATATATTCATGACTGGTCACAGCATCACATTCTGTTGCTCTCACCCAGCTTACACTACGTGAATAAATGCAAAAAGAAGGAAAGTGAATCACGTTACGTACTTTTATAGAGGATACAAACACAAATGCAGATCCTCTGCGATAGGGGGAAGAAATGCACATACTGTGTACATCTCAATTTGGACCATTCAAATTGATTTCATAATTTTTTGTTTATTTTTTGATATAAAATATTTTTTTTAGTTACTAGTTATAAAACCATTTTCACCCGCAATGCTTTTCCTACAATCTGTTACTTCAATGGCAAAGGCTTTCAAGAGACCAACGCAATATTTCTTTGTCCCCCTGTAGTCAATGGTGAGGAAAAAAAGTAATAATAATGAAGCTCTCATGTCACAACGAATTTAATACATAATCATCACTGGACAGTTCAATTTCAACCAGAAATTGATGAATATCATAGTTACCTTGTTAACCAAAATAGAAGGGATTTTATACTATTTTGCCCACATAGTCCTACTGTCATCAAGCAGAATTTTTTTCCCCAGATTATTTCTATCCATAAATGTAATTCACAAAATAAGTACAATAAAGCTCAAAAAGCGAGGTGTCACACATTTTTCCAAGACATCTTGTGCTTACGTACTCTTGAAATATTGAAATTCATGTACATGAAAAATTGTAAAAAAAAAAAAGAAGTCTATAAAGCTCTCTTCATCGCATGTATTGCATTCAAATTTAAACAGCAGTACTTCCGACACCTTAGAATATAAAGTTCCAAAGAAAATTATCCATACATATAATTACAATAACAAAAGAGCATTTGATGTCAAAAGATCAATTATCTATAAATTGAAGTCCATGAATTTAACCTCCAAAAAGAATTATCAAAAGAAACAAATGCATGATTCGTGATTGTCATCCGCGAAGGAAGCAAATATCAAGTATCAATATAGCGTTCAGGCAAAACAAAAACTTCGTTAGAAATTATTACAAAATTATTCATAGATGTTCACTTGACAGCTTAAAGTTTGGGATGAAACAGTCGTTTACATTAATCGAAGCCTCTCTCATCACAATTCAAGCTCAAAGAACTTTCATGTGAAAGGCGATTTTCACTTAAGAGCTTAGAGGTCCTTGACAATCTTTACCAAGTGCCCCTAGAGGTTCTCAATTGTTATCAGTTTTTCTGATATATAATGTTTAAAAATAAAGCAATACCAGTATATTCAGGCATAATTACTGTTATCTACAGTAACTGCAAGCCCCTAAGAATCTTCTGAGCAAGTAAACAAGAGACTTAGGAATGACAGAGGACAATGCCCAGATGTGATGCGAATCTTAAGTGGGGCAGGAAATATGGTGCGCTCATTATTTTCTCTTCTATATTTTTTTGGGGGTGGGGAGGGGTGTTACATTTCAGCTTTGGCCACCAATAAACTGATGCTACTTTGTGGAAGTAAGGCATTTTCTCATGTGAGTAAAACTTGGCAACACAAATTACGTCTAGAAAAGTGACGCTGAAGATCAACTTTTTTGCACTGGCTCAGCTATTATTTTAAAAAACAAAAAGAAACAAGGCAAAATGTTTCTCTCTCAGATATGCTTATAAGGTATTTGAAGACTGTGGAACTTAGTTGAAACAAGATTATAACATCATATTAGATATTATTTTCACTTCCCACTTGAAGAAAACTAAAATATCTAACAAATGAGTTCCACAAATAGCAAAAGGCAAGAATGCAACCAGTGTGCTGTAGACTATAAAACATCTTCAAAACTTTGAGCAACCTCGATCTCACTTTTCCACTGTTCAGCTATCTGTCAAACGGTCATTGAAGGGGAAGAGGAATTAATCAACAAATAAAGCAAGGAAAAGAACTCTCACAAAAAGAACTAACCGTCTCAAGAACACCACTCTCTAGCATTCTGGAACATGCGCAACCACGGACTAGGCCCCTTTCTGTCCATGTCCCACTGCTTCGGATACCATGGGAATTGCCACATTAAGAAGCAACGCTCTGGATGAGGCATCATGGCAAGATGCCGTCCATTTGGAGAACAGATAGCTGCAACCCCTAAAGGAGAGCCATTCACATTGAAAGGATATATCTCTGTTGGATTGCCACCATCATCACAGTATCTTAGAGGAGCTAACGCTGAATGAACAATACGATCCAGCACACCTTCATCTGGGAAATATGCTTTTCCCTCACCATGAGCAGCCCATACCCCGAGTGTACTACCCTCCATACCTTTAAACATTATAGCTGGTGAGTCCTTTATTGTCACACTTGTAAAGCGGCACTCAAAACGCCCAGACTCATTGTGAATGAACCTTGGTTGTGATATGTCCCCACCAGCACCAAGAACACCTCCAACCTGTGGGCCTGGTACCCATCCCAGCAAAGCCATTAGTTGACACCCATTGCAAACTCCAAGACTGAAAGTGTCTGGTCGGTTGTAAAACTCTTGAAATTGCTTTATAAGGGGCTCATTGAATCTTATACAAGCAGACCATCCTTTGGCAGAATCAAGCACATCAGCATAGCTAAATCCACCAACAAAAGCAATTCCACAGAACTCCTGCAAAGAGATTACTCCATTAAGAAGATCTGACATTGTAACATCCCACGGCTCAAAACCAGCAGCATAAAATGCTGCAGCCATTTCTCTGTCCCCGTTGCTACCTTCTTCTCTGATCACAGCAACTTTTGGTTTTGAAGTTGCAGACATGTACTTTTTGTCAGTGAAGGAAGGAGAAAAGGACAGTTTCCATGAAGGCGCATATCTATGTTTTAATCCTTCTCTCTCCATATCAACACAAGATGTCAATCTTTGGAACTTTTCCAGCTGAAAACTGGTTTCTTCCCACATATCCCTGAGGATAGAAGTTTTTTCTTTCAAATGAGTCACCCCATCAACCTTAACTTCTATCAATGAAGCAGCAGTTACTTGTCCTACAATCTCACCAGTAACATCCACATGGTTCAACTTATCCAGAACAGTATCTAGATTTTTCTTGCTTACCTCAACAATTAACCCAAGCTCTTCTGCATAGAGTGTTTGGAAAAGGCTATTTCCTTTTGAAGTCAAGTTCAAGATAAACCCACAATTCCCAGCAAATGCCATCTCTAAAGCACAAACTAGCAACCCACCATCACTGACGTCATGACCAGCAGAGATCATTTCATCGGTAAGAAGGTCTTGGACAGCTTCAAAAACCTTTTTAAAGTAAGGAACATCATCAAGATCAGGACACTGATCCCCAATTTGGTCAAATGCCTGGGCAAGAGCAGATCCACCTAACCGTCGCTTTCCCTTTGCCAGATCAATATGAAGCAAAATACCATCATCTTCAAGTTTCAAATCTGGTGTCACTGTTTTTGTAATATCAGGACAAGTGACATAGACACTAATTACAAGGTTTCCTGGAGCCTTGACAACTTCACCTCCAGCCTGGGCTGCCATAGAAAGGCTGTCTTTGCCCCCATCAATAGCAATACCGAGTTCAATCATTGCTTCTGACAAAGATAGAGCAGCGTCATACATGGAAGCTCCCTCCCCATCAAGCTTGGCAGCGTACATCCAATTACCACTTGCCTTAACATCAGAAAGGGAAGTGACTTTTGCCCATACAAGATTTGTGAGTGCTTCTCCAACAGCTAACCTTGCCATTGCTTTGGGGTCTAGCAGACCTTTGATTGGTTGCTCCCCAATGGCACATGCACCTCCAGTCACATCAGTAAAAGTCTGAGCAGTAACTGCAACATCAGCAAGGGGAATCTGCAAAGGGCCAACGGTTTGCTGCTGTGCCACTAGACCAGTAACACACCTATCAACTTTTGTTGTCAAGAAGCGTTTTGAACAGACAGATGGTAAACTCAATACCCTCTTCAAAGAATCTATTACAGTGACCCGTGGGGCTAGATCAAATGGATCTTGCTCATAAACAACCCGTTGAAACCTAAAAGACTTTTTAGGCATGTCACCAAGTACTTTCTCCAGTTCAAGATCCACAGCAGGGGGAGGAGGAGGAAGTCCATTTGAAAGACACTTCTGAGTTGCTAAGTTGTCAACTAAAACAACACGTCCATCACCATTAATAGTTCCAATCACAGCCATTGAAACCTTTTCCCTATCACAGATTGATTGTAAAAGGTTGTGACTTTCAGGGTTCACCAAGATTGCATCTTGCTCCTGATATTCTGCACCCCAAATTTCTAGAACAGACATTGTGTGATCACCAACCACAACTGCTCGGATATTTATCTCAGCACCCTTTGGGTATATAATTTCCTTTACAACGTTGCAATTCCCACCAGCTCCCTGATCATGAATGCTGATTATTGGATTTTTCTCTCCCATTTCAATACAAGCACGAACAAGACGATACAATTTTTGAGCCATCTCAGCATCCCCACGTTGTACAGCATTGAAATCAAGCTCTGCATCATTCTGGCCACTGACCATGCTCGAGGCTGCCCCACCTCCCATCCCAATACGGTAAGCAGGGCCTCCAATCTTAACAACCAACATTCCAATGTCAGGCTCTCCCTTTGATATATGGATGTGGTCAATCTGTCCAATGCCTCCACTAAACATAATTGGTTTCAACCATTCCCGCCTTTCTCCACGAGGAAGTCTCATTCCAAAAGTTCTACAGAAGCCCTGAATCAATGGCTCTCCAAATTTGTTGCCATAGTCAGATGCACCATTACTAGAATCTAGGAGGATCTGCAAAGGTGACGCCAAATTTGATGGATAAGAAAAGGAGGAGTCTTCCCATGGAGCATAAGACCCTGGGATCTTAAGATTCCCAACACAATAACCAGCTGTAGCTGCCTGGACAAAGGAACCTCTTCCTGTTGCGTGTGTATCCCTAATGCGACCTCCTGCACCTGTCTCTGCACCAGGATAAGGTGCCACTGCACATGGAAAATTATGAGTTTCAGCTGTAAATAAGATATCTAGGTCACATGCTGTCAGGTTTAATGGACATGTTGAACCAGGCTGCACTGGCCGCAACTGCTTTACTTGGAAACCCCTGATTGCACTAGAGTTATCCTTAAATCCAATAACTGAATTATTTGGATTTGCCTGTAAAGTGCTTTTCACAATCTGCATTAGAGTCCTATTCATGAGTTGTCCGTCAATGAAAATCTTCCCAGCAAAAAACCAGTGCCTACTATGCTCACTGTTGGACTGTGCGATATCAAATAATTCAACATTTGTTGGATCACGCTTAATATCCTCTCTGAAAAGTTTAGTATAGTATAGTAGATCCTGGTCATCAAAGGCTAAACCCATTTCCTGATTAATTTCTTCTAATGCCTTTTGTCCCTTCTCCATGACGGGTATATATCGGACTTCCTCTGGAACTACATTGGTCTGAAAGGATGTTAGCTTCTGAATATAAATACATTCGGTCATTCTATCATGTACCATTGCTGCAAATTCATTCATTTGATAATCTTGTAATTCACTCTTGGTGTATAACAAGTACCTCCTGGAACGTTCCAAACGTGTCACCTCTGTCAATCCACATGCTCGGCAAATTGCAACAGCATTAGTTGACCAGGCTGTGGTAAATGACAACCTAGGGCCAACCTCTAGTATAACAGCCCTCAAACCTTCCTTCCTTTTTTTCTCAAGAAAGCTCTCAGTTCCCAGATTATCAGGCTCATATGTTTCTTGAAGAAGCCATTTAAGAACAGAGAGCTTTTCACTTGAAAGTTGTGAATCAAGCCCAATGTTGAAACATTGCTCTGTTTGCAATTCCACAATCTGATTTGAGATTTTCTTTTGAACTTCCTTGAGAAGTTCAGCAGCTGCACTTTCTTGGATCAATGGAACTCGGTAAAAATGAAAAACTTCCAGGGCAGGCTTCTCAATCAAGCTAGATTGATCATCTACCGAACTACTCACACCCCCAGCAACCACAGCTCTGGGATTTGATAGAGCATGGCACCTCAAAGATAAGGCTTTTCTAGTTGAACCCTGTACCTGACTTCTACTCCAAACCGTACCCCAAAGCAAATGACTCCTCTGCCTACAAGTTCTCTTCACTAGAAACAGACTTTGTCTACAGGTACCCTGAAATCAGCATACAATACATATAATGTATAAACACAATAGCATTAAAATTTCCCAAGATTTAATATGCAGCAAAAATGAGATCCAGAGAATGCTGTTCAATTGGTCAATGAGAAACACAAATGAACTGAAATTTACAAACCCATCCACACCAAAGATGCAAGCATTTAAGTCACAGAAACAATTGTCAAATATTTTATTATAGCCGTATGACATTTCAGAAGGTCCCAAACAAAAAAAAAAATTGAAGTGTATCATATGATGCTATGAACCTGTGGGATTGTGGGAATTCAAACAGAAGGACCAAAAGCAAACCTGAAGGAATTCAGCGAACCCAATTTCCCTAGCAGCTGCCATGCCCTTAATCCGTTAGAAGAGCACACTGAAACGCATCAGGTATATTCTTACTTCCTAACATGCACTCATGGAGTCTCCAAAATCTCTAAGGAGAAAAAATATACATTTAAAATGTCAGAACTCATTAAAATCAGATATAGTATATAATAAACATTAAACACAGAAACTTAGGGCCTGTTTGATTCTATTTTTTATTTTTATGTTCTTGAAACAGTTTTGTCAAATTGTTTTCCAAAACAAGTTTTGAAAATAAAATGACAATGATAAAATTGTTTTCCAAAACAGTTTTACCAATAAATGCAGAATTATAACCAAAGTAGACAGGCTAGTAGTGAAATGACAATGACAAAATTGGCATATACACGTGTCTTTGATTTTCCAACCAAAAAAGAAGCCTCAAAAGTGTCCATGCGTTCCAAACTCCAAATTAGTATATATATTTAGGTACTTAAAAAAGAATAGTAATTACTATAGTAAAGAAGGGATGGCATCATTTGATAGGCATCAACAAGTAATGGGGATGGAGAAGAGACATGAGATGAGAAGCAAGTAGAAGCTTTGAGAAAGCCATGGTTACATGCTGGCTTTGGCTAGCTATTCTTCTTGAAATAATGTTGATTGCTAAGTGTGCAGAGAATGAGGGAATTGGAGTGGGTATTTAAGTGTTATACTTTCCTTCGCTTGTAGGATGAAGCATCCAGATGGCTTCCCAATTGTTCATGGTTTTCTTTCTTACAGTGGTAAAGCCCCATATCACTGTCTCAATTTTGAATATGACACATTTGATTCATTGGACTCTATCCTAAACACATTAATTATTGATTTTTCCTTCTCCCTTAAAATTCTCAACGCTGCTCTGGGAGACAAACATTTTGCAAGACTAACAAAGAAACAAACATTAAATGAACACCACTTACAGATAATTAAATGCATTACTGGGCAGGTTCGGTTTCAAGTGATAAATTATAATTATGAGAGATAAACATTTTGCGCCAAGTTAGGCTTTGCAAGAACTGATAGGGAATATGGGGAGGTCATGTATATTACAGAAAATGCAATTATGTGGAGTAAGAAGAGAAGGTTGTAAAAAAAGCTATGAAGTAGAAAGAAAGGGGGCTAACACCACTAATAAAGAACCCTAACTCCAGAATTCAGCATCTAAGTTCACAGAACAGTCACGCCCAAACAGGATGTACAGGAGCAAAACTAAATAGAATATACCAGCAGCCCATTTCAGCAGAATTGGGGAAAAACAAACCTGGGATGGTGAGGAGCTGCGTTGAAGCACCGTCTTCTTCTGGTGTCTTCTTGCTCTGCTTCACAGCCTCAGTCTTGCGTAGCTGGGAGGTCAGAGCCATGCAAGAGAATGAGAAGGAAGCCTAATAGGGTTTGGTGAGGTTTACAAAATTGTCATTAATGAAAACAAGATGGCAAATGATACCAGAGAAGCATGCCTTCATACAAGAACCAATCATCAATACCAGGGAAACATCACAACGACTAGAACGAGAAAAGCATGACCCAATCTTTAATAGCCTCATTCAAACAACACAGAACCCAATTGCTCAGCAAGAGACACTCCTCTAATCCATACATGATAGTGGGGATAGTATAATCCTGATAGCATCAGACTTGGGAGCGCAAATTCATAGTATATGTTATTTTTCACACCCCTTTCGAAGCCCCAGTACATGCCAGTCGTTAGAAGCATCATGTATCATAGAACTTTATTAGGCTCTACAATAAAGTAAAACCTGTGATTCCTCCCTCTAGGCTCTATGCTTATATCGAAGATTCACAATGCAATCATAACTCAAAATGCAAGTCTCATGCATCTCCATTAAAGAAATTAAAATATAACTTCCAAAATTATAATTTATCCTTAAAAATTAGAAATCCAATAAGATAGCAATCCCAAGCAAATCGCTTAAACGGTAGGCAACAAGAACGAAACGAAGTATCAGGTCAACATTGGCAGACAGCAAAAATTGAAGGAACCCATAACGCAAAATGGATTAAAAAGCGGACCTGATGGATCTATTTCTTAGTCTGTCCCTCCGCCGTGCTCCTTTAGTTCTCCATTTTTTTTTTTTTCAGTGCTTGGGGCCGAACAGAGCAGTCACTGCTAAGCTGAGAGTCAGCGTGGGTTTTGGACTATGGTTGCTTTCTCTCTCCCTCAGGTACTGACAAATAAATTTAAATAACAAAAAAGAGAGTAAAATGAAACCGAATCTTGTTATTTAATTGAATAATTTAGATTGTTTAAATTTAATTTAAAGAATTTAAATTTTAAAATTTTTATTAATTATTATTTTTAAAATTTATTTTTAAAATATTTTTATTTTATTTTTTACTTTTAAAAAATATTTATCAAAATAAATTTAAAAAATTATAAAATCTAAACCTCTAAATCTACTCAATTGAACAATTGAGGAAAAATTCAAGGAATCTAATTTGAAATGAAATGAATAAAAAATAATTTTCATACTTTCATTTAAAAATAATAATAATAAATAAATTATTATTATTATTAAATAAATATAATAAAAATATGTAGCATTTTTTTCTATTTACTTATATTTTGGCTAAAAAAATAACAAACTCGGCTCATAAAATTTTTTTTATTTTTTTAATATAAAACATCTTTTTTTATAATTAGTAGTTGAAATATTATTTTCATTTATATTTTGCATCCTTTAAGATTGAAAAATTAAAATTAAAAATATATATAAATCTAAACTATTTAGATGGAATACGCACACCACCTATACACACTAGATCTGTGCAAAAAATAACTCTTATTTACATTTATTTTTTATAAAAATTTTACTATATTTGTATAAAGAGAAAATTAACAATAAAAAGAGATGTTAATCAAACCGATTGGTTGAGAGTTTTGAGTTTTCTATTTTTAAAGCTAAAATTAATTCATAACCATAACCATTTTCAAGAAATCCGTAGCATTTGTATCCAGAGAAAGAAATGGAGAGTATTATATGTTATTAAATTAAAATGATAGTTCTTTACCTAAAATATTTAAAATGAGTTTAAAAAACAATTATAATAAGAACTCAACTAAAGTACATTTCTTTGTATTTTTGTTATTAGATTATCTCAATTAAAAATGACATTATCCAATAATAATATAATAAGTATATAATTTAATTAAAATAATTATATATTTATTTACAAAAATTATACACTTATCTTATTATTATTAGAGAACTATATTATTTATTATATTTTAATTAAACAACCAAGTAATAAAAAATATATAATAAATTGCACATAAATTTTGCTTATTAATAACGGAATGCTAAATATGAGGATTCGTTTGTACAGCAGCATCAATATTCCATATGCCTTAAATAATTTCTCCCTTTTGCTAATTCTCAGAACTTTTTTATCCGAATCGGATTCCTTGAATTGAAATGCACAACAAGCAGCTTTACTTGTGTCTTCCTCACTTTTTATTTTTATTTTTACTTTCCTTTCTTTTTTGTTTTTTTGTTTGTTTTTTTTTTTTTTTGGGGGGGAGTGGAGAGTGGTGTTTTGGATTCTGCAAAATATCTAACCCTTTTTGTGCGTCTAGAGCAAGGGCGTGTATAACCCACCATTTATGTAAACATCATTGTGTAGTTTGATTGAATTTAGAGTTGTAAAATTTGTCACAACCGGACGTGATCAGACATAGTAAAATATATTTCAATTAGGGGGTTTATAAGTAAAATATTGTTGTTTTCATGTAACTTTTCTTTGCAAAAATGAAATATAAAATAGGTTAAATTAATATTTTAATCCCTTAATTTTGTTTAATATTTCAGAATAGTCATTTAACTTTGAAATGTTTTAAAATAGTTTCTTAATTTTATTTAATATTTCAAATTGATCTCTTAATTTTGAAGTATTTTAAAATAATTTTTAATTTTATTTAATATTTTAAATTAGTCCCTTAACTTTGAAATATTTCAAATTAATTCTTTAACTTTTAAATTTTTATTTTGTTTAATGTTTCAAATTGGTCCTTTAATTTTAAAAGTTAAGAGATCAATTTAAAACATTTTAAAGAACCTTTTAATTTAAAATATTTATTTTAATATGAAATATTTAAAACAAGTAATGTGAAAATATATAAAAGTTCTTTTTATAGATAAAATTATTACAAAGATCATGCAAAAAGAATTTTTTAATTTAATTTAAATATATTTCATATTAAAATGAATATTATTTTTTAAAATATTTTATTTTAGTGGACGTTTCAAGCATTTTTTAGTTTTTAAAATTTTGTAATTTTTTTTTTGTTCAAGTGATTAAACTAAGGATTTTTTTTATAATAAATAAATTTTTTAAGGATTTATTTTGAAACACTTCAAAATCAAAAGGATCAATTTGAAATATTAAATAAAATTAGGAAGCTATTTTAAAACTCTTCATAGTTAAAGGACTAATTTGAAACATTAAATAGAGTTAAGGGACAAAAATACTAATTGAACCTATAAAATATTGGTTTAATTTCAATGTTGTATGACATAGTGATTTAACCTTTTCCTTAGTTGTTTTAATTGTATAAATGCTATGTTTGTATTTATTCAACTACACCATAAAATTATGATCTGAACACAAATTATGTCTAGTGTTTTTAATTTTAGTGTTTAAACATGTTGTATCTCTTCAATAATGCGCAAAAAGAAAATTAAAGATAAAATTATAGTAATCGTTAAAATAGTATGTATTATTAAAAATTGAATTTTGATATGTCAAAAACCCAAGCTGGATTGAACTTGAAAAGTTCATAACAAAATACCTGCAACTATATTAAATGACGAGTGGTATTTTTAGTACCCGCAAATTGGTTGATTTGGTTTAGTCTGTGTCAAACCTGGTCAATTACATAATCCAAGCTCCCTCGTAATTAAGAGAATGTGTAATAATAAGTTGTTTGTCTTTTCTTTTACAGAAAAATATTTATTCCACATAACAAACATATAAGTCATTTAAAAAAAATTTTGAATACGACATTTTTATGTGTGTGTGTGTGTGTTTTTTTTTGTTTTTCTCTTAATTATTACTAAGTGGGGTTAGCCACCTAAGAGATAATTTAGTGAGAAAGGTGTGAGACGAGGACGTGAATAATATTTTAAGGGTTTAGTCTTTCAATGTACAAAATAAAAATAGTTTTTAAATTAATTTATACACATCTCAATTAATATATTTTTTATATTAATTAAAAGCCGGCCACAATAAAAAAAAAATTACTTTAAAATATTTTTCTTCTTACTTCATCCCAAAAGCTGACATAAATTAAATTCCATCAATATGCTTACTACGTATCACATGTTAATCTCTATCATTAATTAATTATTCAAAATTACTTTTACCTTTTAATATTGTGTTTTAAAATGATTTGTTAAATTGGCAAATGCAACTCCTAAATGTCAATCACAAAAGTCAACTCCTAGTTCCTGGAGGTTAAACTAGGAATAGCAAATCTATTTTGCCAGGGAGGATCAATGTGGCGGTTGTCTAGTATGAGGACAGACATCGCACGACAAATTTTCTCCTCACGATGGTAAAATTTCTCATAAAAAAATTTAAGTGTGAGAACCTTACTTCCTCTCCCCTGCGATCAATATATATTATATTTTTACTATTAATTGTATTGGACTTTTTGACTGATATATAAGAAAAAAAAAACAAAAAAAAATAAAGGTGTAACAGTAAAAATTAATTTCCTATATATATAATTGAACTATTTTTTAAAATTTATTTAATCTTTTTAAAAATTAGCAATGCGAAGTCACATGTTCCATGTTTTCTTTTTAAACCTTTTTTTTTAAGTTTAGGGGACGTGAAGCCATAGGCTTGGCATCCCTAAATCTTATTAAAAAGTAATTTTTTTAATTTGAGAAACATAAAGTCATAAGCTAGACATCTCTTTTTTTAAAAAAATAAATAAATAATTTTTTTAAATTTATTCTAACCCCCAAGGTCAGTCTTTGATTGACTCTGTGGTTAGTGACGGACCCTCATTGACCCTTAAGGGTCAATCAAATATTGACTCCGATCTTTGAGGTTAATTTTTTTTTTTACATGTTAATATATTTTTTATTAATTTTTTTAAGTTTTAAAATAGTCAATTTTCAAAAAAAAATTCAAGAAATAATTAAAAATAATAATTTTATTTTAAAAATTATTTTAATTTATTTATTGTTTGAATTTATATAACATTTTTTAATTAAAAAAAATTTTTTTTTGTATTTTGAAGAATATAAAGCCTTAATATGCATGTATAATTTTTTTAATTTCTAATTTTGAGAAATTTATATTTTGAGAAATATTAATTAATTTTTTTTAAATTTTTAGAAATTAAATTTTAAATAATTGTTTTAAAAATAATCAAATAAGAAATGAAAAAAATTGATAAAATGATATTTAAAATAATTTTTTAATTCATTTATTGTTTAAATTTATATAAAAATTGTTCAACTATAAAAAAAAAATTATTTGTATTGTGAAGAATATAACATCTTAATTTATATATATAATTTTTTAAAACTTGTAATTATGAAATATTTATGTTTTTAGAAATATTATTTAATTTTTTTTAAATTGGTAGATATTAAATGTTAAGTAATTATTTTAAAAAAATTTAAATAAGAATTTTTAAAAAATAAATTTATAAAATTAATTTTAAAATAAATTTTTAATATATTTGTTATTTAAATTTATATGAAATGTTTTCAACAATAATAAAATTTGTATCTATATTTTGAAAAATATAATTCTTAATTCATATATATAAATTTTTTAATCTTATAGTTGTGAAATATCTATGTTTTGAGAAATATTACTTTTTTATAATTTGTATATATTAAATTTTAAGTAATTAGTGTAAAAAAGTTATATTTTATTATGGTCAAATAATAAAAATATATATTATTATTTTTCTAGTATTGTTAAATGAAAAAACATGTTTTTGAATTAACAAATGAAAAATGAATATTTAATATTTTCTACATTAAAAATATTATAATCATTTATACAAATTTTCTTTTCATTCTTGCATTATTATAACTTTATCAGATATATAAATAAAAAATATTTTTATTTCCTTTTATATTATATCAAATATAATTTAGAACTTTAAATTTCATTTTAATCTTATTTTAATTCTCATTTCAATTTTTTAAAAATCTTTTCATTTTATCAAATGTAATTTAATATTTACAAAAATTTTGAAAAGTGTTTTTTTTTTTAATTTCTTGGACTAACCACAATAAACTTGGTTTTGTTCTTTGGCATCCTAGCCAATCTGAATGCTGCAACAAGATGATATGCCTACCTAGAAGATATTAAAAAGTAGAATAAAAAAATTGCAATTGTATGTTTTTATTATGCAATTTATTGAAAATCTTTTCCCATGATTAATTGAGTAAAGCTTCACAGACAAAATTTTAATTCACATGCATAGTATTTTTGGAAGTATGTATAATTGTTATTTCAAGAATTAGTAATAGTCCTTCCTTCAAGGCCAGCTTCCTAGCCATGTCAACTGCATCTTTACTGCTTACCTACAACTAAAGTTTCAAATGAAGGTTAAGCAAGCTTATTTTTGTATCTTGAAGAAAGTAACATTTCTAATACTTACTTCAATAACTTCTTCCAACCCCATTGCCAGTAATATGACGAGGATTGATATCAATGGAAAACATTAAAGTTTGTGACTTTTTTAAAGAGAATGATGAATCCACTTAATCACCTTAAAATCCCTTTCTTTTAGTGCTTTTATTTTTTATTATTTTACCACCTTATTGACACCAAAAAGAAGTATAAAATGTGAAATTTTAGATACTTCCAAAAGAAAATGTAACAGAAACAAAAACAAGAAGTTATTTATAAATAAATAAATAAAGTATTGTGAAAAATAGATTTAAGTGTACAATTAAATAATACAAATGAGTGTTAAATTTGAAAAAATAATAGTAGTTATCAGCCATAATGACTACATGTCCCACACCGAAACCTTCTCTTTATTCACTAAGGCTGACATTATTGTGACTGTTCTTGCTCTTACTTTTCATCCTCCTCAGTGTCATTTTCATGTATTTTCTTATCTTCTTCTTCAGACAATTCATTCTCTAGTTGATTATAAATTTGTTGAGAATTGAAATTTCATTAAAGAGACTGAACAGGCGAAATCGGTTGATTTGGAATGAAGAAGCCTTATTGAGTTTGGTAAGATGCCTATTGTGAGAATGTACTATTATACTCAATACTAAATGTAGCTGGATTTGTAAACAATTATGTAAATGATACATAAGCAAATTGCATTGGATGCAGTGGTGGTGTGGAAAAGGATGACTTCATATAAATAGACGAAGGTAATGAAGGTATATAGTAAGGTGCAAAAGAAGATGTCCTTATAATGCCAACATCTGTGAATGGTGAAAAGGAAGAAGAATCAACGTCACCATCAAATATAAGGGCTATCGTATAAGATGATGATGGCATATTTGTATGAAATCCACCAATGTCACTACCCAATATTGGTTCCTTGAATGGGAAGAACTCATGACCTCTTTTTCCTTGTCTCCCTTATGGCTCTGAAGGTTTGGATAGATCAAGTGTTAGCGTAGCTGGTTAGGAGACGAGCATATCTCGATATTCCCCTAGAACATGTAACATTGTTTGGATATCACCCCTTGCCCTCTGCCTAAAATCTCTATAACTAAGCGTTAGGGGTCAATGATAGCAAGTATGTATAAGTCTTCCAACACATTAACCTGTGAAAGAAAAAATTAATTATTAAAAACAATATATCTATATATATATATTTAAGGATAGAAAATATAAAAATAAGAATTATGTAAAAGTTATATTACAAAACTCTAAGAACCACTAGTAGGATGGATCCACTGTCGCGTATGTCGCCCATACCAACACATGTAATTCGATGCACAATCTAGTGGTCTATTAATAAGGTTATTATGTGCCACTATCTGGGGTCATGAATTCCATGCTATAATAAAAACTATATGTTCTTCCCATCAGTCTTTATGAACATTTCCTCTTAATAGCAGAGTATGCAGTGATCCTATATTAAATGATTTTTTTGGGATATGTTACACCCTACTAAAACTGACAAAGAACACGATCAGCGTAATGTCACTTAACTATCCAAAAGCATAATATAGGGACAGATACATGCCATACATTGAGCATCACTAAATAATGTTCTAAAATCAATTGGACAAGTTCCGATGAGTCATATGAAAGCCAAATAGCCTACAAAATGAAAGCCAAGTCAATCCGTGTTATAACTATAAAATGAAAAATAAGTAAATACATAAATATAAATCTCATCATCTTTTATTTAATCTAACAGTATCCTACACTGCTGCAAAACATTTGCAGTCGCCCAAGAATATTATGGAATATGCTGCCACTTATGATGGATAGGAGAATACACATTAGATTATTAATTATCGAAAAATAATGAATAAAAAAATATATGTATATACTTGAAACCTAGTGGGGGTCTAATAGGGTAGATAGTCATCTGTGGGTCGGGTTGCGGGGGTCTTCTTGGAGCAAGGCAAGGGAATCGATCCCATGCTTATAAATGAAATAAAGTTAAACAACCACATATGTTAACCTCGTTGTAATAGGTGGCATTACACATTTTTCTATATAAATGGACCAACATTGTTGATTCCCAACTATACTAACCAGCCTTTACAAAATCAGTAAGTAATGAAAGATATATTCACATAACTTTATGTCCAATAAGATGTATGCTTGTGTAAATTGGCGAATGGTATCATCATTTACGTCATCAGGCAAGTTGTCGAATGTTTGTGCTAACCAGGAAATGCTCAACCTCTGCCCATCTAATGTCTCATAAGGCAGTATCACACCAAGCAGTTCATTGCAAATAAGTGACCAATTAAAGTCTATCCGTTCACATACTATATTTCCTATACAAGGTAAACCCAATTGGATAGCGATATCTTGCAGTGTAATCATACACTCACCCTTGGTAAGGTATTCCTCCATCTTGAGGGAACATTTTCTGGTACATTGGAGATTACTTTTGAGAAGTGTAACCCATGATTTGGTACTTGCTCCAACAAGATTCTTCACTTCTTTCCACAGGGTTGATGCAATCTTGCAATGGGTCATTTGGGATGCAACATCTATAGTCATCGTATTGTAGAGCCACCCAAGAATCAATTTATAAGTGGCGTGCCAATCTTCATACTCTGGGTTTGGAATGACTTCTTTAGGTGCATTCAGGAGAAACTCCGGTGGAGTTGCCTTGGTGCCAAGAAGATAACCTTCAACTCTGTAACCACGCACGATCGGGAGAATCATAAATTGTCAAATGAGGTAGTTATCTCTGTTCAACTTGATAGAGACGGCTTGATTAAGGAAGTTGAGCAGCGAAACTGGTTTAGCAATCATTGCCGAAGGCTAATTGAAGAAAGAAGCCGAGTGTGGTAAGCCATAGATGCTGCCAAGATGAGTATTGAAAGGGATGGAAAGGATGAATGAAGCACTGTGATTGAAGTTGAAGGGAGTCGAGACAAATGAAGTAGACATATGAGGACAATTTTGACAAGAAATAGAGTCTAAAGACGATGGGTGAGAAAAAGCAGGTTTGAAATTAGTTGATGGAGACTGAGTGAAGGTAGAGGCTTGAGAGGTTGAGGATGAGACAATATTGGATTTGAAGTCGAAAAAGTAAAAGGAGCAAAGACGTATGAAATGGGAAAAGAGGTAGGATTAATGGGAAAAAGAGAAGGAATAGTTGGTGACAAGGACAAGGTGATTATAGCTGAAGCACTAGAGTCAAAAGATAGGTTAATGGCTGAAGAAGAGATGGTAGAGAAAATAGGGTGGTTGGAGGTGGCAGTAGATAGAGTAGGGTTTGAGGAATTCTCACCAGCAATGTTTTCAAAATTATTTGTCATTGCTAATGTTCTAGCTCTAATACCAAGAAACACAAGGCAATAAAATAATGACTGCTCACAATATTATATTATTCTAAATACTGTACATCCCTTATATAAACATAAAGAAACAATAAATCAATGACAGCTGTCCTATATAAAGGAATATTCTAGAGTCACTATTGCGTATACAAAGAGGAATAATATACAAATACTAAATATCATTAACTGATACTTACTAAAATCCTTTGTCAAAAGATCAGCTTGTATGTTCTTTAGTTCTCATATGCTGTGGCTTAATCATTTCCTTTTAAATCCTTTCTTTCACAAAATGACAATTAATTTCTACATGTTTTGTTTGCTTATAAAAGATAAGATTAGTTCAATATGAATAGCTACTTATTGTCAAAGTATCATGATATAAGTTCTAACTTTTCAACCTTTAGATCTCTAAGTAAATCAAGTAGCCAAACTAATTCTAAAATAACGGATCTCATAGTTTTATATTCTATCTCAATTAAAGATTTTGACAGTGTTTTGTTTTTTCAATTTCAAAATTTGAAAAGATACTCACTAACTAATCTTATTATTGATAGACAAAATGCCTAATCTAAATCATAAAAACTTTCTAACTCCATTTTACTATAAGCTTAAATGAATAATCACAATTCAAGACTTTGTTTCAAGTATCAAACCACTCTTATTACTACTTCAATGTGTGACTATTTGGGAGAATTCATAAATTGACCCAAAGACTATACTGCATAGCTTATATCTAATCTGATCATAATAAGATAAATGAGTTTTTCGATAAGTCTTTGATATTTTTTCACATCCAACAATAACCTAGCATTCACATCTGTCTCTACTTTATCAAATTCAAACAAAGTCAACTTTTGTTTTGGTTAAGTGATACTCCCCTGTCTTTGAACCACTTAATCCCATCTCTAAAATTAAATTAAGTGCTTATTTTCTTTGATTCATCACTATTCCCTCTTTTAATCTTGCCAATTCTAAATCAAGGAAGTATTTCAACTCTCCTAAGTTTGTGATTTTGAAATGACTCTGCAAAAATGATTTTACTTCTTCTATTGCCTTCAAATGACTTCCTATAATAAACAAATTATCAACACAAACCAGTAAGATAGTGTAATAAGCAAATTGTTAACATAAACAAGTAAGATAGTAAAAGCACTCCCTTGCTCTAGTGGACAATGAGTAGTCATATATACTTTGCGTGAAAACAGCCGCAAACAATGCTTTTGTCAACTTTGAATTCCGTTGCCTTAGGCTTGTTTTAAGCCATATTTGATGCCAAATTGCAGAAGATAAATTGCTTAACTTAGGAGTGAAAATTTTAGTGGCACATGAAAAAGAACATGAAGAAAGTCTGACAATCAAAATTACACCTTCTCCAGTTTTATTATCAAGAATTCTCGAGTATAATTTTTAGATTTCTATTATTAAATTCTTCTATACAAACAAAAAATGTAAACATTTAGTATACTTGAAACCGCATAATTGTTTATTCAACACCTAAAATAATTTACTTAGCTTTTGTCCTCATATTAATTATATGATCACCAAAAGAAACTAATAAAAATACACTTATACCATAAATAACAATAGTGGCACCTTAAATTGGAAATTCCAATCACATGCACTCGCGTACAAAAATTACATTAGCACGAACAACCAGGAACACAAACTAAAATTGGTACATCGCTAGAAACCAATGAGCAACAACTTTTATAGTTAATAAAATTGAACTATCCACTTCCCTCTAGGAAGTGTTCAACAAATACGCACAAAGATATACCCATGGTGAATTCTTCACTGCCCCCTAACCTCCTGTAATAAACCATTAAATTAAAATAATAGAAAAGCAAAGAGTATATCTAAGGATCCGTTTGGAATGTAAAGATTTGCAAAGAAAAATGATAATAAAGGGAAAAAAAATTTTATAATGTCTATTTTGTTTTTATAATTATTATTTAATTATTAATTATTAATTAATTATAAAAAATAAAAATAATAAAATTATTTTTTATATTTAAAATTATTTGTTTATTTGTTTATTTGATTTTCTACTACCAATTGAGTTCAGCAGATTTCTTTTCATAAACAGTGTTTATCCCATTATTTATGGATAACGCTTGCAAATAAATAAAACTTAATAATAAATAATGCATCTTTAGTAGTGAAACCCTAGTTCTTGTACATAACCCATCAGTCAACAGGACAAAGCACTAGACCTTCTTGGGGCACCCAATCACTCACGAGAAAAGCCAAGTACAAGGGATTCGTGTCCTCAGATACGTCGGTCACTGATGATACACAACGGAAACAAGTAGTCATGGTACAATTCCCCAGTTCCATCATAATTCATCGGAATGGATTGTCTCTATAACCAAGGAAAAGGAAGGCGTAAAAAACAGGATACCCCATTAGTGACTGAAATTGGCATGTTTTACAACTTATTTTTGAAATTCGATCCATTTATATAGTCATACAATTTAAAAAAAATAACAATATAAAATAATATATATATATATATATATAAACTCTTATTTTTTTCCTTTAATTCCTATTATCCTTTTTTTTATCTTTTATCTTTCAAACTACAAGTCAATTATCAAACTCCTTTTCTCGTGCAATCATCAGTTCCCAACTGAGAAAGCTTTTAGATGAGATGAATATTTTAGATACCTATATATCAAATTTTCCCAAGTATTTAGTACCCTTCCTGCCACTTCCATCTGCCCTCTTCAACTAAAGAGGAGACAATGTGGAGGAGAAAATTGCTTCAGGGAAAATACCTTGGGAGGCCTTTGCTCTTGACCACCCTTTAACACACACACACGTTTTAAGAGTTTGTAAAAACATAAAGAGCAGATAATTTTGCAACTCAGCAATATGTAGTAAGATGTTTTAATTTTTTTTTTAACATATCATATGTTTATTCGAAAACCTAATGGCAAATGTCGACGTAACACTGCCCAAGTCTAATAAAAGGTATAGGGGGCAAAGTTTTTCTGCTCCCCCTTGTGTCCTTCCCTTGATACGTATCACAACCTATTTCCATTGCATGAAGAAATTGACAAGAAGATGTTGGGTAGAAAAGTTTCTAAGGATGAAAATGATACAATGCAAACTAAAGGTCAAACTCATATAGCAACAGATAGTATCCACTATGCAGTCCAAATTTAACATGACAGTATGCTAAATATAATCAGAATTAGACCCCAAGAAAACTTAAGCTTCTAGTGATTCTCAAGAGCAATCCTTCCAACTAAAATGAGTGCAATGGTTTCAGGTGCAATAGACCCGTCCACCATTTGGTGCACTCTCGTTGGCCCATTACAGTACCTAAGATGAATGCAAAAAGTGTCTATTGCGAGACAGCCTACATAATTAAAATTTCTCAAGCTATTCTAAATCAGTACACAGACTAGCACTCAAGACTATACAACCTTTCAGACGTACCAAACTTGCTAACTGAGCTTTAATTGCCCGATGCGCTAGAGTCCAATACCATTATTTCACATTATGACTTTCCACCAATTCTACTGTTTATAATAAACTAAAAAGCAAAACGAGACAGAAATTAAATTCAACAACTCAGTGTGCTTACCATAAATGCCTGCATATATATCTTCAATCTTATTTCTGGCCCATTTTTATCCTTTCCAAACACAATCATAAATTAATGAAGCTCTTTCACAGAAAAGTGTATTAGACGGAAGAGAAAGAAACAACTAGTACAGGTTTCTAAACAAGATAACATCTTTCAAGATTTTCAGAAGCAAACCAAATGAACAAAAACCTCCTAAACTTTCTTGCTACTATGCTTACAAGAAACCGTTTAAACATACTGCACAAGAACAAGTCATCAGTAAGATCAAAGATCTCTCTCATTTACTACGTACCCTTTTCTTCTCTCTTAGTAAGAAGGTGGGCGAGCTGCAGGAGGCCCCCAGAATACATCATGTGGCATTTGATCATTATTTGGCAGCAAATTCGGAGGCAAATTATTGAACATAGGCATTGAAACTTGTTCATTCAAACCTTGAGATGCTGCAGGCCCAGTAGTTCCTGAATTTACACCTGCTTGCCCTTCAACTTCTTCCCCAGCTGGCTCATCCTCTAGTGGCAACCTTTCATAAGTAGCATTAGCAAATGTAGCTGCAATCACCAATACAGGACCCGATGCCACCAGGGAACCCACCACAGCTCCCCCAACAACCTGCCCTTGTCCGCCAGCCAAATACACTGTTAGCCCGGTCGCCCCGGGCGGTGAAGGGGCCGGCAAAAACGCACCCGATAGAGACAGAATCTCGAACCTCCCAGGTAGTGTGATAACCCCACCGGGGGCCGCCGGTTGCCGGAGCGTGACATTGGTTACAATGCCATTTCCGCTGAGTACAGACACCCCCCGGTGCCTCCGATTCGCGAAGGTGGCGAGGCTCTCAGCAACATCGCTGCCGCTGCAGATTTCCAACACGTGGCTCCGGAGGGCATTGGGACTTTCCTTGGTTACAACGACGGGTGGCTTCGGCTTGTTCTTCGAACCAGGCGGGCGGCCTCGGGGCCTGCGGCCGCTGCTGCCGGGCTCTGCGGTGTCGTGGTTACATGGGTTTTGATCATCAGCTTCACGGTCATTGTCTCGGCTCTCGTCATCGTCGGCGTTCTGGCTTTGCGACGTGGTGTTTGTGTTGGCGTTATTATTGCTATTGCTGCTATTGGTTGGGGTGGTGTTATTGGTATTTTCCAGGAATTCTTGCTCTCGTCTAGGCCCGAGCCGATTCAAACCACCATGGTCATCTTCTGGGTTTCTCAGCTGAAGTGATGGAGAAGACGACAAGTGATCTGTGGGTCTCATTGCCACGTTACTACCAGCCCACCACCGATTCGCCATATTTGAAAACCTCTGATAAAAGGAAGCCTACCACCAGGAACCAGATAAGACCTTCGTTCTCACTCACCCTTTTCTGGATGCTTCTTTGAATTGAACAATGACAAAACACTAAAAAACCAAGCTTCAATACCCAAAAAAAAAAGGAAAAAGAATTTTACAATTCTACATCATCTGCTAGATTCAGATCTCTACAACCGTTCGACCCTACGATCCAAAACGCAAACCTCTTTATATCAAACCTTACGGCATAAATCAGACATCAAGCACAGGGGTCTTGCTTGCAATACATGAAAACCCTAACCGTATATAAATTCCCCCAAATTAGATGTCACATTCACCTAATTATGATTATGACAGAAAACCCACTTCCCACACAAACCCAAAAGAAAAAATTCCATCCAGCATCGAACTAGAGATACCGTCCTTGCAGTTCGCTTTTCTGAAACCCAGCTGCCTGAAAACCCAACTCCCGCTGATTTGCAGTATAGCGTAAGCTTTTTGAAAGTGTTAAAAATGGAAGTATGCTTATGTACCTCTATGCCTTTAAAGGAATCTCGGATTAGTACGGGTCAACAGATAAGAACAGTAGTTAAGGGGGTGGGGGGGCCCAGTGTTTCCTGGAGCCGATTTTACCACCAGTGTCGCTCGCTCTGGGTCTCCAAGTGACTCACCCAGCCACAAAGAAGGCTGATCGTACGATTTATGATGGTTCTCCTATTGAATCACTCATTTTAGTCTTTTGGTTTTCCTCGGGAAGCAGTTTTCTTGCGTTGTGTTCAAAGATTTCGACTTCCCCAGTTGGCTGAGCCTTCTTCTTCCACTTGTTGGTGCTGTGTCACCTACTCGCTCACCCAGAGACCACCGTGCTTGATTCAAAATAAGATTATTATTATTTATTAGACCAACTTGCATATACAATCACAGAGTCAAAAAGAAATAATTGAAATGCGAAATTACCTGAAGACCTTTTGCTGGCGGTGCGCAAGTATATTAGTTTGTCTGCTGCCTCTTAATGCTGTTGAGTATTGTGAAGTGTGGTATTATAATGGACGCTCATATTCGAGTTGAGACAACAGATAGCTCGAGCACCTCGTGGGCGTCGCAAGTGGAAGGCCATGACAACACGTGGACTAATAATAGCGTACGTTTGCTTACCGGTGATGTGGGTAGGAGTAGTTGATCAAATTCCAATCAGTTAAATGTTTTTTATTAATTTTGTGTAACTTTTATTAAATTGTATGATGAAATTATAACTTGCTCAAATTTTTTTAAATAATTAATTATGTGATGTTAATAGTAAAATTTATTCATTTGTTATGTTATTATTAAAAAAAAATAAAAAGTATATATTTTTATTATATTATTATTAAAAAATTATTTGATAATAAAAATATAAATAACTATAAATAAATTTTTTTTCATTTGATTTATTTTAGAATAAATTAATGTTTTACTTTTTGAAGTATTTTTAATTTAACCCTTTAAAAATTATTTTCAATCGAAATAATTTTTTATTAGACAAAATTTATGGTCACTTCATAAGTTTAGGCAAAATTTAAATGGCATAAGTAGTTTATATAGCCATCAACTCACGACATTGACTTATTCGAATAACATTTGTCTAAAATAATGTTGTTTAGACAATTTTTTTGAAACATTGTTAATTTAAAAATTATTTGACTTTGCGAGATTTACCTTAGGCAAATTTGGTTCCTAACTAAATAATTATGTGAATTTTTACAACTTATTTGATATATAAAAAGTTAGATATAAAAATTAAAATAAAAAAATTTATAATATTTTTATATTTTAATAATTGAATAATAATTAAAAAATAAAATTACCATTTTAACAAATTTTTCTTTCCATTTCACTTTCTGCCATTATTTATATCACACTGACAAATCTGGAAAGCAATTTCTGGGCTTTTCTACCTTCTGCAAAGCAATTATGATTTTTATCCAGTAGACCATTTTAATAAAAAATATATATTTTGACAAATGATATTAAGAGAATTTATTTTTAAAATACAAAATTAAGGAAAAAAGAAAGAAAATTGAAAAGAAGTGAAAGCAAAAGGATGATTCTCGTAGACGGTGCTTGGCCGGTGGTTTAACGGAGGTACACCTCTTTTTATTCCAAAAAAGGAAAGTGAAAGAGTGAGACAAGGGCTCGAGCGCCACGCGGGCTTGGCCATGGGGTGGGGTAGGGTTTGGTTCTTGAGAGTCGAGCTGTTTTCGGATCTCAATGTTAGAGATGACAGGCAAAGAGGTGCAGTGTAGGTGTGGGGATGGGCTAAGCGTCACTTTCTGCATGTCCCGACAAGGAAGCGACTGCCAAGCTCTGGACTCTGCAACATCCACCGCCAAGCCACGTCCCTAATGAATCCTTTGATATATAAAATTGTTAAAATAAAAAATAATCTCATATTTATATTAATAGTAATAAAAAAATTAATATTTTTAAATTATAAAAATAAAAATAAAATCTATTTCTTCCAATTACACAAACGGCCCATAAAACTCACTTAGTAGCCAACAGGTCCTCCCCTTTCCGGTGGCGACCCTCCCTCTTTTGATTTCTCTGTGACTCGCTTTTCTCTGAGCCCAAATTTCTTTGGACTCTGGTATCAAACTATCGATGGTAACGCCCCTTTTTAAGTAATAATAAATAAATAAATAACTCTAGGATTGTTTATTGAAGCGAAATTTCACAGTGACAAGCAGAAGTTTATCTCTAAAAAACTTTTTATCACTTGATTAACTTTCGGATGCTAAAGGTCAAAAAATCTTTCTAAAAAAGAATTTACCACCGTAAGAATTCTTTTACGCAATCAAGCCAATTTACCTATGTTAAAACATCTTTTTTTTTTTTCAACTTGATTATTGCTATTACCAATTTAACTACTAGATTATCTTTTTGGAGTTCAAAGTTTTTAAAATGTGAAACTTATAATATACTTTTAAAATAACAAAGATGATGATATAAAGAGTAAGAGTGTATATTACTTTTTTTAACATATTTTTTTCTCTCTCTTTTCTTCTAAAATATTTTATAAACGTCACACGTTAAATAATTTAAACTCAACTTCTGGTTCAATCATTGACTGACCTCAGAGCTAGACAAGGGATCCAAAATTTTCTGATGCTCGGGTTAAATATAATTTTTACACAACATAACAGAGGTAAAATTAAAAGCACATTCGTGCGGTTGCAAAATGCTAACAAAAACAAGATTTGTGTCTAAATAATCATCTATATATATATATATATATATATATAAACCCGTAAAAATTATACTGTCTATGAGTAATTTGTTATGCGATTTTTGTTGAGTTGTGTATCGATACATTGTTTATATTCATATATATACTATTTATATGTTATTTTATTTTATTTTATTTTTATTTCTTATGAAGTCCACGGGACATTTTTTGAATTTTTTAAAAAATACAAGGGTATGTTCTAGTTTTTTATATTACTAAATAATTTGAAATAATATCATATGATATTTATAGGAAGCTATAGTCAACTGTAATAAATAAGAAAATAAACCCTAATTAAGATAAAATAAAAATAAATGTTACAAAATAGAAAAATAAGTAAAATAATACTAAAACATGCAAGAGCAAAAAATTTTAAGTCTTGAAATAACCCTAACTAAGTAAACTAGTTCTCATGTGGACGGGCTTGAAAAGTGTTATCTATCGATAGATAATATTTACAACTATAAGGTTGCATTTCTATCAGTTAACCTAGTCTATGAGGTTTTCTAATAGATGCTTAGTGTCATTTATGCACATGTTAATTTTAAAAATTATTTATTACTTATTTTGGTAATCATTTAATCAATATGTATATATTTATTTATTTAAAATTTTGATCTATTTAAAAGAAATTCTATCTAAATGGAAAAATGCCCATGTTTCAACTTCATTTTCCCGTCTCATTTTCTACGCATCCAGATTCCAAACATTATAATGCAATAAAAATTTTGAACCAATTACCCAATAACTAGAAAGGTCTTCCGAGTAAATTTCAACTACAACACATTTTTCTAAGCAAATGTTTATCTGCTTATGTAATAATGGACCAAAATTATTTATTTAAAAGAAAAAAGTTGATGATGATCCATTTGGTTCATGGTTATCCATGCCATGATTGGACTGGTTCATTGACGAAGGTATGGGCTAGAGAGCATGAATGCTCGTTCCCTTTGTCTCCAAAATTATTCAAAGCAAGAATAAGTGAGATATTCTTTACTCCTGCAAGCCCCTTCAGGGCCCTTACAGCTCACAATCATCATGCACGATTCATTCTATCTACTATCCAGTGCATGCTCCATCAATAATTTGATAGTATATGAACACAACGTCTCAACCCCATCATCTCTGATGATAGGACTCTAAAAATAAATTTTAACGGATCCTATAATGCTAAGACAGTGAAGGCAGGGATTGGTATTGTTAGAAGGGACAAGATGATTGTTTGATTAAAGGATTGGTAAAAAAAAGTTAATGCCTTTTCTGCATTCATGTCTGAGATCATGACCCTTAAAGAGGCTTTGTTGGGGGCTGCTGACTTTCCTGGGAGTTTAATTTGTTTTGAAAGAGATTGTGAAGAACTCCTCTCTCTGGTGTCTAAGGGAAGTCTTGCTGGGTGTGATTTGGCTATGCTTTCCATGCTCTCAGACTGAGGGAGTCTTTTTGGACTGTTCTTTCTCCTTGGTGGCTCTTCAAGGCAGTAAAGCTGCAAATTGGTTATTAGCAATTGGTGCCGCAAAGGGGATGTGCCTTTTTGAGTGGTTCTCTCAACCTCCATCGCTATCCTACGATGGTTCTCTAATATTTTGTCAGGTCTATTATATTTTAAATATAATTATTTTATATAATTTATATAATATTTATTATATTTTTATTTTTATTATTTTATTTATTATATTATATTTTTTAAAATAAAAATAAAATAATTATTTCTTATTTCACCTACTTTTACCTATTCATATTTTATATTTATTTTTATTACACCTTCAAAACAAAATATGCCCTTTTATTTTGGTCCTAACGTTAGAGAGGGCATTTGCTAAGGGGTTTTGTTTCATTTTCTTCTCAGTACTTTTATTCTTGTTGCAATGTTTTGGGTTTTTTCTTTCTGTTTTTGTTTGTTGGAGGTGTTGTCACTAAATGTTAATGCTCCAACTGGATCCTTTAAGCATTATGTGGATTACTAGAGAATGTGTATAGCATTTTGTCCATTTAAATTAGATCTAGGTAATCAAAATTTTATAATTTTTTTTTTGGTTTTTTAACTTTTTTGTTATCTCACAAAATATAGAATATAGAATAAAAATAATTTTTTAATTAATAATTTAAAAATGATAAATGAGATTGAATTTGAACAATTTAGATATTTTATATATCTAAATGATATATAGAAAATCTAAACACATAATTTGTACTTGATAGATTCTTTTGAGAAGGATAACTTTTGATCTCAAAAAAAAAACTCATCATCCTTGTCCTGCTTACTATGATTTTCCCCACTCATTCAATGGCTGTTTTTCTTTATGCTCTTAGTCTTGTTTTCCAGACAATAATTTTGTGAAAGCATTTTTAGATTGATTTTATTTGTACAGAATATAAATGATACGTTAATTATAAGAATATATATATATATATATATGTATATATAAGCAAATATTAATTAACAAACGATCTCTAAATTGCACAATGCAAAGGATCAATAGGCTATATATCTTGTAAGACAATCATGAAAAGTAGGGTTTTAACATGGACTCCGACAATGAGAACAAGAAAGTGTTACCCGATCAAATAATAAATGACCGTATTAGTAATATAATAGGTTACGTTATTGAGTTTTTGAAAATATTTAAGTCATTTTGATGTGTTAGAATGCAATTTGAATCTTTTCAAATTTTTTTTTTTAAATTTGTGTTAATTTGAGAAAAAGCAAGAAAGAGAATGAGGGTGTAAGTGGAACTCACTTTTTTTTTTCTTAGATTTTTTTTTCTTTTGAAATTGATAAAAAATTGAAAAAGAAAAAAATTAAAAGATTCCAATTTGGTCAGATTGGAGTTCAGATGTAAACACTTGGAATAAGATGCCATGAAAATCTTATGTACAATTAATTATTTCGAATGCGTTAAATGGATAGATTTTCATAAAGCAAAACTCATGATAGGATAAAATAGAAGCTAGTACGATGAGTAAATTTATTAAGGATATGTTGGGTATATCATATAAGACTTAATAATATGAGGTAATACAATATATTATAAACTTATTACTTGTTTAGTGTATATAATGTATTGTATAAATTTATATATTATATCTTTTTTATATATTAAAATGATATATAATCTAATCATGCTTTGGAAGTAGAATTAGGCCTGATTAGGTTTTAATATATAAAGTCTTATCAATACTTTCTAATTTTAAATGATTAGGCTAAATTGAGTTTAATTAATATAAGTTGGGATCGAATTAGTTGAGCCATTTTTAAATTTTTTTGTCAAAATTATAAAATTATAAAATGACTCTAAAAAAATAAAATTTTTATATAAGTCCTTATAAAATAATTTTTTATAAAAATTATAAAATAATCTTAAAAAATAAAATTTTTATATAAATATCTATAAAATAATTTATAAAAAAAATTGATAGGATTAGGATAAATTATACAAAAATTAATTTAGTATCGAACTCAATTTAATTGGTTTAGTATGAGGTTAGGATAGATTAATTTCTTAAACTCATTAAGTCATTTTTTTAAATATTTGGTAAAAATTATAAATTAACTCTTAAAAAATAAAAATATCATATAAGTCCTTAAAAATTATATTTTGCTCTTAGAAAAAAAATAAAATTTTCATTATGCTAACTAAAATTGACTAATATGGTCAACTCAAATCTAGTATACCCAATTAATTTTTAGCTATTTAACTTGATGTGACCTTACGAGATCATGTAATTAGATAATCGTGCATTATGTGCAGTCCTATTCACTCATTCTTTTTTTCTAAAAGTTAAAATAACATAATAAATTTATATAAATATAATATTTTTTTTAAATAAATAATATTTTTGTCAAAATGATTGATTTTTATTATATCCAGTATTATATAATGTATTACTAAATAAATAATAATATTATCTTATACAATAAATTTTTTTATACAGTATCATATTAAACACTGTATAGTATTAAAATTTTATCAAGTTTTATCCAATTATGTCTTATACTATCAGGTCTTATCTTATACATCGTACTAAATAAGCCTTGAGCTTTTTAATGAAATTATATATTGCTATAAATTTTTTTATATGATTAACATTTTGTATAAATTAATTTTGTTTATTCTTTTGTTTACTGTGATGAAATTTACTGAAAGTTTTTATAATTAAAAAAAAGAAAGAAGAGTAAAAAATGAATCTACCATATCTCCCATTAATGTCATCAGCAAAAGCTCTCTTTTTCAGTTCTGAAATTAAAGAATTTTCAAACCACTAATTTATGGCAGCCATTTCAACGGAAGGACTCTGAGGTCAGCTGATTGCTTGGTCAGAGCATGCAGCCCACCGTATTCGAAGATTATATCAAGTTCTCCATTAATTTTTCTTGTGGCTGAAATTAAAATATGAAAAATCTTGAAATTAAATTGGATGACTGTTATCCTACTCAACAAAGTTGAATCCTATGTTGATGCTACCTCCAGTATCTTTTATAAGAAAATTTGAATAGAATTTTTTGATCTCAAAATATAAGAAATAGGGTATTTTTTATTTTATTAAATTATTATTATTATTTATTTATTATTTATTATTATACCCAATACACTTATTAATAAATAACGTTTTCTCATATAAAATAAATATAAATAAAATAAAAAATTACTAAATTTAAACTTAATCAATAAGTTAAACTAATATTAATTATTTTTTTAATATTAATAAAATAATTTTTTGTTTTTAATAAAAAGGACCGGAAGGAGTATTAAATTATGCAATCAGACAAAAATAACATAAAAAAAAAAAAGATAAATATATATATATAATTCACTTTCTCTCTTTATATTTGTTTATTTTTTTTAATTTTGTTTATCAGTTGATTTGTGATTGCAAAGAATCTAAATTTATTATTAAATACACCTAAGTACAAGTCTCTGATCCATTTTTAAATTATTTGAATTTAAAATTTAACAAATTGCCAATGAAAACAAGATTTGAAATGTGACTCACATTAATAATAAATGCATTTAATAATAGGTTAAACATTATGAAAGGGACAAATGTTATCTGCGGCTAAAATTGGAAAATGAGGCAATCTTGAAGCTAGACATCAAAAGGTGATGCTAGCACCTTTAAAGTTCAAAGATGAGATCAATATCATTATCCAAATTCAACAAATTATTAAGAAAGAGGTCACAAGGGACGAATCTACGTTTCCCAATATGACCATGACACCAACAAGTGGGGCACATATCAGTTTATTTCTTGGGCAATCATCATACGGACGGGGGTCCACGTCACATTACTTAGCCCAGTTTTGCAAGTTTTTATTTATTATAAAATCAAATTCTAAAAACACTGATATGACACTAACATCCCCGGTTGTGTTGGCCATGGAAGATATACATTGCAGGGAATACTTTTTCGGTCGATGTAAAATAAAATTGAAACCTTCTTGTTAATTGAGGATTTTATATGTAGTGTTTGAAAGTAATCGGATAGGATTATTTGTATCATCTAATAAACTTTTAAATAACGTAAAAGTGTCTTTTCTGGTAGACTTTAAAATTGCATTCTATTTGACACTTTAGTAGGTCCATGCTAATTAGCATGGACTTCGTGAATCTGTGTGATCATCTCATCACTCTAATTTCTTTCGAGAACAAGATAGATTTGGTAGGAATTAATGGCTTATGGGGTCCCAAGGTTGAAATTAGTTACAACGGAGTTCTTCAAACCATTATCCAAACCTTAAATTGTACCACCTTATTTGTCAAGACCTTGAAATTTTGATGCTCATCCATGTGAAAACATGGTGGATAACCTCATCTTATGGGGTCCTCCAAGTTGGAGTTGGAAGTTAATTCTTACAAGCTAAGTCTTCAAGTTTAATCTTTTTCTCTTTCGCTAAGGAAGTCACATAATTTTTAAATTTTTTTCAGTTACAAATTAATTATATATAATACAGTTAGAGATAAATAAGGAAAAACAAATAACTTATATTATATAATAAGAAACTTACATCTTTATATTATTCTCTTCTTGAATTTACGATTATATAAGTACAGAGAATCTAATTTCAACATATATATATATATATATATATATATTAAAGTAAGAAAGAAAGAAAAACCGAATAAAAGAATCAAATTTACGCATATATTATGAACCTACCTTTATAAATCAAGAATCTTAGACAGTTGAAATTTGTTAAACGCTATCTTGTCACTAAATTATTATTGTAACAACTAATAACCCATACTATTCGAGTTTCTGTGTACAATCATGCTAAGACTTAAAGTCTCTAATAGTTTAATATATTCTTCCATAAAAGAAATTTAATCTATCCATTTCTAAGTTGATGGCAATGTGGTCCATTTTTCCTTTCATTTGCGTTGTGCAACAATTTGCATGACATTCTCCATATAATTAGTACACAGTGATATAGTGCTTATGATATTTATTTATTTGTTTTTATTAGAAATCATAGATCTTGTTCAAAGATATATCCTCTTAATTAAATCAATTTAATGCATTGAAATTTTATTATCGAAGTGTTTCTTATAGAATTCAAACTCATGTTAATAGGATCAAGATTATTATTTTTTACCAATTGAGTTAATTTATTGGGTTTATGATATGTTATTTAGAATCATTTTGTATAATAATATGTTTTATATTTTTTTTAATATTTCAAATACGTACATACTTACATATATATAATTGATACCCTTGTTCCTATCAAGCAGCAGTTAGAGCTAAAATTGGGCCAGGAGAAGATACATAAGGCCTATGAAATCAACACTACCCAACTAATTGAGGCCATTTGGAAAAGAAGTGGATTCATGGATCCATTGATATAGAAGTGACAAAAATGGACCAGAAGTTCTAAAATTTAGACTAGATTGCGCAAAATTTTGCAGATTAAAAAAAAAAAAGATTTCACATTTTTAATTTAGGCTAAAATATACTTGATACTTTTGATCTCTTACATGGGTCACTGTTGTCCTTTAAATTTATTAATTTTGTTTCACTTTGATTCCATAACTTTTATTCATGTTTCACTTTTGTGCCTTGATTTTATTTTATTTTAATTTGATTTTCATTTTAAATTTCATTTGCATCTCTTAATTTCATTTTATTCTAATATACTCTAATCCAACTAATATCTTCATTATTATTTTCCAATTTCTGTGGGCATTATCACTAAGAAGATCAAGGTCATTGCCCATATTTTTAGATTATGTGCCCATATTAGTTAAAATTTACAAAATGCAAGGGGTAATTATAAAAAGGATATTATAATAAGTAAATCTAAGTTGACAAGAAATTATCAAAATTAAATCATTGGTGTCTTTTTTGTTAAGTATTTTAATTTGACAGTGTTAAAAGAAAAAAAGATTTGAATAGTTTTTGAAAATTAAGAATAAAACTGAAACAAAATAGAATTAAAAGATAAATTTAAAATTTAAAATAAAGTTAAAAAATGTATTTGGAACCTTAAATTTTACTTTTATTTCTTAATTTTTTTAATTCTAATTTATTCTAATCTAACTAATGTTTCCTTCTTCTTTTTTTCCAATTTCCATGGGTATTGTCACTAGGAAAATCAAGGTCACCACCTATATTTGTAGATTATATGCCTATATTATTTTAGATTTACAAAATGCAAGGATCAAGTGGTGGTAGAAAGAGAATTATTTGGCAAAAAGTTATTAAAATTAAGTCATAAGTCACACATGACTTTTTTATTAATTATTTTAATTTGACAGTGTCAAAAGAAAAAAAAAAATTTGAGTATTTTTTAATGTTAAGAGTCAAACTAAAATAAAATAAAATTAAGGGACAAAAGTAAAATTTAAAGTAAAGTTAAAGGATTTAAGGCTATATTTGATAACTATTTTGCAATGTAATCTATGATGTAATATTGTTTTCAATATTTATTATATTTTTATAATTATTAATCAACCGTATTTATCATTTCCTATCCTATTTATTTACTTTTTCAACGGTAAGGATAAGAATCTCACTTCCTTTTTCACCTATCCATATTTTACATTCCATTTCCTTTTACATGCCTAACATTATATCAAAGCAAACATACCCTAATTGGAAATAAATAAAGTTAAATGATAAAAATAAAACTTGAAATTAAAATTAAGGGATGAAAGTAAAACATAAGATGAAGCATAAAGTTAACTATTTAAAACAATCCTTATACTTTCCAAAGTTATAGTGTTTGTCTTTATACTTTCTAACCATTAAAATCTAACTCTCTATCTGGTCCATGTGGCATAACTTCCTTTAAATTAATCTAAGGAGTCAAACAAGGGTTGAGTTATCTACCACATAAGAGCCACTTATGATTACATAGGTTCAGGGTTTATGTAGATTTGAAATGCAATATAAAAGATTGAAGCCTTCAAAACACACAACAGAAGCAACATTAAAATGCAAAGCAAAAGGAGTCGCTGATGCAAGCTTCATGCAAGGCTTGGACATTAAAATGCAGAGGAGATGTATTGCTCTAATCATGAAAGAATTGGAGACTAATCAAAGCACCTAGGATAGAAATAGATCATCAAATTCCAAAAACATTCAACTATTCAAGCAATGGTCATTAGAAAGGACTTTATTTTTTCATTATGAACAAAGGAATAGAAACATACTAAAAAATATGCAAACCCATTTTAACAGTTAAGATGTTCAAGAGTTCCACCATGGTTTAAATTGAACCTATGTGAGTAAAAATAAAAAAATCCCTGAATACACTTTAGGCACGCATTGCCCCGCCATTTGAGAAAATATTATATTCAACAAAATGAAGATTTGAATAACCTAGAATTATTAAATTCATGTTCTAAACATAACATTCAAATCCATAAACCAACAGTCCCATATTAATTTTTAAAATAAGAGATAGACTGAATGTGGAAGTGTACCTAAATCTATAATTTATATAGAAAGTACCATAAGATTCCATAGGTTAGATCTCCTAGATTGTCATCGTTGGGAACTACTGAACGTTCTCTAAAAAGAAGTGTTAGATAATGTTTCCATGCATGTTTAATCTGGGGATCACAACCCCTATTTGTAGACTTAAGTTTATGATATTTTTAATTTGGCCCCTTAACAAATTAAAAATATCACTTTTAATCTCCACACATTTTATTTCCATATTAAAATTTTAATTATAAAATAGATCACTTTATTTAGGCTTAATTAAATAATAGCCTCATATTTTTAATTTTTATATGCAGAGCCTACATATTGAACTTATTTCAACAATCTCCCACTAGGCCACATATGTAAACCTTAAAAAAATGTGTTTATCCTTATAAGCTCATAAATTTTGCTATCATACATACAGGTATAAACAATTTGGTCCATTAATTGCACTAATATATGATCAAAGAGGTCTTCTTCATAGTTATCATGACTAAACGCAACAATCGTCTTATATACTAATACAATCAAATGACATAAGTCAATCATGGATGTGTAGCATGTTAAATTACATGCAATGCAATCTTTACATGTCTATTTTCAACCCAGTCCTCCTTTTACTTTAGTGAGATCAATGCTTTAACATAATGTGATAGAGTGAAACACAATAATTGAATACTAAATAACTTTTTATCTTATTAGATAAATATCTTAGTGTGCAAATTTTTTACATTAAACATAAAATACAAAATCTCATTAAGCTAAGATATCCCCATACATAATAACACACATACTAATAATATGCTCATGAAAAATTATGGGTGGTATACCTTTTGTAAGTGGGTCTGCTATCATGGAATTTGTCCTCATGTGTTTGATGGATGTCTGTCCACTCTGCATTCTTTCTTTCACAAACAAAAACTTGAGATCTATTTAGTTTGACTTAGATAAACTCCTATTATTGTTGGAATATAAAACTACTAACCCATTGTTATATGATGATTTAGTAGGCACCAAACTATTATCCTTTACTCCTTAGTCAAGGTTATACATATAATAGTACCAGGTTTGATTATAAGCCAATCACTCCCTGGTGTTTAGCCTAAAAACAAGGGATTACATAACTAAATGATAAAACAAAATAAAATCTTAATATGGGCTGAATAAATAGGAAATAAAAGATATAACTAAATAGGAAAGAAAAGATAATGGAGAATAATAACAAAAAAGGAAAGAAATATAATAGGAATAAATGAACAATAATAAATGACGATCTTCAACATTCCCCCTTAAGCTAGTGAATAAATGTTGATCATTCCTAATTTTCTACTCAGTTCATCATATCTTGAATTAGTGAGAACCTTGTTCAGGATGTTAGCTATCTGTGCATTGGAGTGGACATAATCTAGCTCTATAAGACCTACTTTAATGTTGTCCTTTATAAAGTTAAGATCAATCACTACATGTTTGGTTTTATCATGAAGAATTAGATTTTGTGCAAGTTCAATAGTGGCTTTGCTAGCACACCATATTGCAATAGGTTGATCTAATTTGATCTTAAGCTCTCTTAAAATCCTTTTGATCCATATTACTTCACATATACCATGTGCTAGTGTCTTGTATTCAGCTCAGCAGATCTCCTAACAACTATACTTTGTTTCTTACTTCTTACTCTTCCATGTCACTAAGTTACCCAAAACAAATGTACATTACCCTGTTGTGGATTTTTTGTCAATCAAATCATCATCTGTATATAGCTTTACACCTCTTTCACTTCTTTTACTAAACAAGAGTCCCTTGCCTAGAGTCATCTTTAGATATTTTAAAATTCTGTAAATTGCTTCCATATGTTGTTCTCATAGACCTTTTATGAACTAACTAACAACTCCCACAACAACGCATATGTCAAGTTAGGTATGAGATAAGTAGATAAGTTTTCCAACTATCCTTTGATATCTCATCTTATCAATAGGAGTTCCTTCTTGTTTAAATCCAATCTTGTAATTGGCCTCTGTAAGAGTTCCAGCTGGCTTTGCACCTAGCATAGTTGTTTCTTTCAACAAATCCAATGTGTCCTTTCTCTGTGAGACACTTATCACACTACTTAACCTTGTAACCTCCATTCCAAGGAAATATCTAAGATTCCCAAGGTCCTTGATTTCAAACTCTACGGCTAAGCTCCTCTTCAACTTCTTGATTTTCTCACTATTATCACCAGTCATCACCATGCCTTTTACATATACAATTAGAATTGAAATTTTTCCTTCATGATTTTGACAAAACAATATATGATCATATTGACAATGTTCATAACCTTCCTTCTTCATGACTTTGGCGAACCTCTCAAACCAAGCTCTTGGTGATCGTTTCAGTCTATATAGTGACTTGCGAAGTCTATATACCTTGTTGAGGTTGTTTTGATTCCTTGTGCCAGGTGGAAGCTCCATATAAACTTTTTCCTCTAAGTCCCCATTTAGAAACACATTCTTCACATTTAATTGATGTAAAGGCCAATCATTATTTGCTACCAGTGATAAAAGGATTTTGATTGTATTAAACTTCACTATAGGAGCAAAGGTTTGCTAATAGTCCACTCCATAGGTTTGAGTAAATCATTTAGCTACTTTATACCTGTTGATACAACCATTAAGGTTATATTTATTAGTAAAAACCCATTTACATTTGACTGGTGTCTTTCCTGTAGGTAATTCAGTTACTTCCTAAGTGTTATTCTTTTTTGAAGCTCGTAGCTCTTCATTAATGGCTTGTCTCCATGTTGGATCCATAATGGTATCTTGAAATTTTTCTAGTACTTTGACCTTTGATATGTGAGTAATGAAAGCCTTCATATTTGAAGATAAGTTCTCATAAGAGATGTAGTTAGCAATCGAGTGTTGTGCACATAATCTCTTACCTTTTCTTAAAGCTATAAGCAAGTTAATCGTGACTTCTTCAAAACTTGGCTTGGTTTCGATCTCTTGACTTTGCATAGGAGTGGGTTTATCTTTACTATCTCTCTCTTGTTTATTTATGCCCTTGTTCTTCATAGAATAAACTTTTAATATCCCTCATCTCTTACTATTCACCTATCATCTCAGTTATATCAGCATTATCAGTCCCTTTTCTTGAATTATAATCAATTTTAGATTTATTATTAGGCACACCAATTTGGGTCTTAGAAAGGTCAAGGTTTGTTTCTTGATTTTTACAGCTAGTTTCAAGCTCAAAGGTGGTTGAGGAAGACTCAATAACAGTAGGAGTTAGATCTGATTTGGTAGTTGATTCAGGTGAAGGTAAAATAGGTATTGACTCCAGTGACTGTTGGGACCTCTCATTAGTGAAAGTATCAAAACCAAGTTTTAGTTTATTACAAATTAGACATTCATTTCCTTGATTCTTCCCCTGAATGGGTAATTTGGGATAAAATGGTTGTTTTTTATTAAAATTAATGTTCATAATGACATAGTATTTGTAATTAGTGAGAGAGTAACATTTATACCCTTTTTGAGTAGGTGAATAACCTAGAAAAATGCATCTTATACTTCTTAGGTCAAGTTTTTCCCTACTTTCATTATGATCATAAGCCACACACCTAAAATTTTTTTGAGGAAATATTGAAATGAGATTAGAATTAGGATAACAATTTTGAAATTTGTGAATTGGGGTTTTAAAACTAAAAGTTTTAGAGGGCATATGATTAGTTAAATATGCTAAAATCATAATTGCATCCCCTCAATAACAACTTGAATATTTTTTGTTAACATTATTATTCTAGAGACTTTTAAAAGATGTCTATTTTTATATTCAGCTACTCCATTTTGTTGTGAAGTGTTAACATATGAGGTTTGATGATGAATTCTATTTTCCTAAAGATATTTTTGAAATTGTGTGCTTAGGTATTTTCTACTATTATCATTGCGAAAAATTTTAATTATAGACTGAAATTGATTTTTAACAAAAACATGGAATTTCTGAAAAATTTGTAAAGCTTTGGATTTTTCTTTCACATAAAATACCCATGTTAAACATGTATGATAATCAATAAAAGCTATAAACCACCTGGTTTTGGACAAATTTTGCACTTTAGAGGGGCCCCATATGTCACAATGAATCAATGTCAAGGGTTGTGATGGTACATGAGGAAGAAAAGGACAGATATGCTAAACATGCTTCACAAGCTAACGAAATTCACAATAAAAAAGGACATTTTTATTATAATTCAATTCTAGAAATAAGTGCTTGATATAGTTGAGACTAAGATGGCCTAACCTATAATGCTACAACATTAAATTATTACTAGAAAAAGTAGAAAAAATTGACATTCTCTCTTCTACTCTCTTATTTGATCCTCCCTCTAGATAGTAGAGATCACTCTATTCTTTAGCTTTGTCAATCATTCTCCCCGAGCTCAAGCCCTAAAAAATACAATTTTCATTAGTGAAATAGACACCACAATTTAATTGTTAGGTATTTTTCTTTATGGACAGCAAGTTACACTTGATTTCAAGAACATAGAGGACATTGATTAATTTTATAGTATCTGATATTACCACTGTTCAATCCTAAGCACTTTAGCATAAGTTCCATTTGTAACCTTAACTCTAGTATGCTTTGAATTATTGTAAAATTCATAAAATAGATTTTTATAGCTAGAAATATAATTTGTTGCACCCAAGTCAACAGTCCAAATGTTATTGGTGTTAACCACAGTGTGTAGAGCAGTAGTGATATATCTGGTTAGGCTAGAGTGACTAAAAGGGTAGAGTTCTTACTTTGAGATAGCTAAAAATCATGTCTATCAAGTAGCTTTTCGAGGAGTGAAAATTCTTCTTTGCTCGGTGTAATGTTCTCATTTTCAGCATCCACCTTAAATCTTCTTCTTTCACTTTTAGTCCTCTGTTTATTCCCTGGTGGCTTACTATGAAGCTTCTGGTATATATCTTTGGTATGTCCACTTTTATTACAATAATCACACCATTTAGATGACTTCTTTCCTTTTTTATCTGCTTACTGGTTGCTTCTAGATATCATGGCTGAAGATTCAGTAGGATTTGAAGATAGCACAATATTTAAGATTAAATTCTTTTGACTCTATTCATATTTGACCATATTAATGGTCTCTTCAAGGGAGGATAGGGGCTTTATACCTATAATCCTTCCTCTGACATCTTCAAATCTATCATTCAGACTAAGGAGAAACTCATAGGCTCTTTCCTTTTTAACCAACTATTTATAATAGATGCTATCAGTAAAGCATGACCATTGATGGACTTCATAGATGTCTATCTATTGCCACAGCCTGAGTAGAGCACTATAGTACTAAGTTACAGTCTTACCTTCTTATTTTAAATCACGTAGGATTCTTTTAACCTAGACCATAGCAGTTGTATTTTCTTTCACTCTATAAGTTTGCTTGGCAGAGTCCTAAATCTCCTTGGCTATTATTGCCAGCATACAATTTTCATTGATTTCAGTGGTCATGAAGTTAACTAACCATGTGATAACCATGCTATTTTCTGTAAGCCAAGTATTATAGCCAGGATCTTCAGCTATTGGTTCTTTTGCTGCTCATGTTTGATACTTCTCCTTCCCTTTTTCTCGGATGAACATCAAGATATTCCTATGCTGCCCAAATTTGTCATTGAACTTAACACCCTTGCAGGGAGTCATCGAATGATGAGAGGCTAGGGTTGCTGCCATCGATGATGAAGGCCTCCATGGTGCCGAATAAAATGCACCTATGCTGCATAGGATCGCAACTCAAATACTATGATGATTAGTAGGCACAAAATTATTATCCATTACTCCTCAATCAAGGTTATACATATCATAGTACCAAGTTTGATTACAAGCTAATCACTCCCTAGTATTCAGCCTAAAAATAAGGGATTACATAACTAAATGATAAAACAAAGTAAAATCCAGATATTAGGTTGAATGAATAGGAAAGAAAAGATAATAAAGAATAATAACACAAAAGAAAAGAAACATAATGGGAATAAACTAGCAGTAATAAATGATGATCTCTAACATCATAATATAATTTTAGTAGTCTTTCTATGTTTCCTACAATGCGCAACCCAATAACAAAGTTTTGTAACCATATTTTATGGTAAGATGTCTTATAATATGCTAGAAATTCTACTTCTATGGTGGAAGAAGGTATAAGTGTTTATTTGACATTCTTCCAAAAAATGGCTCCATTGGCCAACAAAAAAATGTAGCGTGATGTGGATATCTTATTGTCTTGATATCAAACATAGTCAAAATCAAAATACCCTCTGATCTTTAACTAATATAATCTATGATATGTGAGCATGTAATCCTTCATTCTTTTCAAATAACGTAGAACCTGTTTGACTACTTTTTAATGATCAATTCTAGAATTACTTAAATATCTATCTAGCATACTAATAATGTACGCAATATTTAGATGCGCATAGAATTAAACTCCTGACTATTGATATACAGGGAATCTTTTGCACTTCTTCAATTTCAAGGTTATTCTTAAGGCACTAATTGAGGCTAAACTTATTGCCTTTAGCAATAAGAGTATTACCTGGTTTGTAATCCTACATACCAAATGTTTTGAGGACTTTATCAATATAGTTCCTTTATGATAATCTAATAATACCTTGAGTACGATCTTGATGTATTTAGATTCCTAATACAAAAGATGTTTCACTAAGATCTTTCATCTCAAAATTTTTTGATAGAAATCTCTTGGTTTCATTCAATATGCCTATATCATTAGTGGTAGATAGTATGTTATTCATATACAAGATCAACAATATGAACTTACTCCCAATGAACTTTTGATACACATAATTATCAATAGTGTTTACCTCAAAACTAAATGAGATAATCAATTAATGAAATTTGTGGTACATTATTGGGAAGCTTGTTTAAGCTGTAAATGGATTTTGTCAATTTTCAAACCATCTTTATTAGGTCTCCTGATTCAAACTTTTCTAATTGCACTATATAAATTTTTTCATTAATGTTATGATTGAGAAATGTTGTTTTGATATCCATCTAATGAAACTCAAGGTCAAAATATGCAATTAAGGCTATGATTTTCCTAAAAAAGTTTTTCACAAAAATTAGAGAGAAAATATCTTTATAGTCAATCTCTTTCTTTTGAATAAAGTGCCATAAGACGAGCCTTATATCTCTCCATATTACCAATGATACCCTGTTTGGTTTTAAATATCTATTTGCAACCAATGGGTCTCACACCTTCTAGTAATGGGATGAGTTTCTAAACTTTATTATTTTGCATGGACTTATACTCCTTATTTATTGCTTCAATCTATTTTTAAGAATTGGGGTCTTGTATGGCTTGATGGATGATGATGATAGGATCATCATCCACCATGACATTATCTGCATCATGCTCTTGAAGGAATACAATGTAGTCATTCGAAATTGTATTTCTCTTTTTTCTAGTGGGTCTACACAATGGCTTCAGTTGTTAAGGTTGTTGAATTTTTTCCATAAGAACAATTACCTCATCTTGAATGGGGTTTTAATTAACATTATTTTATTGAGGTTTCAGATTCACTTCTTAAGCAACAACAAGTATAGAAACATGTATATTGTTAGAAGCAATAATAGAAATTGGTTTAGGAATTGAAACCAATTCTTCCTTAAAGGTAATGTCTTTAACCTTATTTCTCCCCCCAAACTTAACATTCTTAAAAAATCATTAAGTTCGCATTTCAAATTTGGTTTTAAGTGTGGTATCATAAAACTTATAACCCATAGAATATTCAAAGTAACCAATAAAGTAATTACGAACTATTTTATAGTCCAGCTTCTTTTCTTAAGGCCTATAAGGTCGTGCTTTAGTTAGGTATTCCTAAATATGAAAATGCTTAAAACTAGGCTTTTGGTATGTCCAAAGCTCATAAGATGTTTTAACAGTTATTTTAGTTAGTATTCTATTTAAAATATAGATTGTTGTCTTGGGTACTTCTCCTTAGAGTGACTCTAGAAAGGTAGAATGACTTATTATATTCCTTACCATATCCTGAACAATTCGGTTTCACCTTTTAACTACACTGTTCATGCTAGGTGACCTTACATTGTGTATTAAGGGACTATTCTTGATTCCACTAGAAATCTAGCAAATGGTCCTAGACATTGTTCACCTAAATTATCATATCTGTCATAGTGTTCACCACCAAAATAAGATCTAACGCTCTTAATTATTTTGTTGAGTTGATTCTCAACTTCAACCTTAAAGATTTTAAACATGTTCAAGGCCCCTGATTTTTCATAAATCAAATATAGATATCCATATCTAGAGTAGTTGTCTATAAATGATATGAAGTATTGTTGACCATTCCATGAAAGCTTAGGAATGATCTATAAATATCCATATATATCAATTCTATGACGTTTGAACTTCTATAGGCACATATTTTCTTAGCTTTAGTTTGTTTTCCTTTGATACAATCAATACAAATATTAAAGTTTGTAAAGCCTACATCACTCAAAATGCCATTAGACACAAGATATTCAATTCTTGGTTTAAAAATGTGACATAAATGTTTTGTGCCATAATGACCCTGAATTTTTCGCTTAGTACCGCATGATGACACATGCAAAGTTTCGTAATAAGATGTTATTGTCTCAAGTGAATATAAATTATCACAATAAATTAGAGAACCAATTCCAACAATATTTGAATTAATAAATAATACAAACCTATTATTTTCAAATGAACAAGAATATCTTGATTTGTCTAATACAAAAATAGAAACCAATTTTTGTTTAAAAGACAGTATAATAAAAGTATCTATTAAATCCAAATAATAACAAGTTCCTAATAGCAACCTAAAGTGGGCAGTTGTTTCTATATCTATCGACTTGCCATCTCCTAAATAAATGTGTCTTTAGTATCAGTTGGTTCTCAATAGCTCAGGCAACCTTGCATAGAAACAGTTATGTGAGTAGTAACATTAAAATATAACCACCAAGTGTTTGTTGATACTAAAACTGAATTAACCTTAAAACAAATAAAGTAAGAGACATACCTTTCTTAACATGCTAAATGTAATATGTCTTATAGTCTTTCTTTTGATGTCCAGTTTTCTTATAGAAGAAACACATATCCTTGTCTTGGATAAGTTTGTTTTGATTTAAACCTTTAGCAACCTCATATTTCTTTCTTTTTTTCCCCTTGCCTTTAGAGGTGTTGCCACATTAGCACTTTCAATGCTATCATGCTTCAATCTCTCTTTCTTTTGCCCAAGATAAGAAATGAGCTCATTAAGAATCCACTTCTCCTTTTGATAATTATAACTAACTTTAAACTAATTGTATTGCACAAGAAGAGAGATTAAAACTAGATACATCAATAAGTCTTTATATAGCTAAAGCTTGAGTTCCTTAAACTTTGCAACTATATGAGACATTTCCATGATATATTTCTTGATATTTCTTTTGTCTTGTTTCCACCTTATTGCTTTTTACAAAGCGTTTTTCAATTTCAACAAAGAAATCCTTAGCATTAGTAATTCCTTTTGATACTGTACCCCTAAAGGATTTTGGAATGCTACATGATTTTGGAATGCTACACTTAATGATCATTAAACTCATGTGGTTGGAGTGATCCCACTTCTCAAAGTACCTCCGCTCATCAGAGGAACTTGCGACTATAAGAGAAAGGGGTTGCTGGGTCCTTAATGCAAGGTCTAGATCTATGCAACCTAGCATAATTTATATGTTTTTTTTTTCTATTTCTTAAATTGGTCCCATTCAAAATTGGAATAGAACTCAAATTAGTAGATATAGATGAAACAACAACTAAAAGAAAAGAATACAACACAATAAGTATACTTACAACAAATATTAACTTAAAGCAATAAATTCAAATAATTAAAACCCATGACAAGATACCAATACAAGATTAATATTGAGTCTTTGGATAATAATATTAATTATAAGTAGTAATGTTGTTGCAATAATCAAATATTGACAATAATTACTACCAAACAATAAAATGATCTTTGGATCAAATTAATATTCTCACGCAAAACCTTATAATTGTCACATATTTATTATTGCAAATGCATGTATAATTTGGTCAAGTATCAACCTTCCTTTAGGCCAATTAAAACACCTGCATAATATTACACATTCTCATAATATTTATTATTTCCCATAAAAAAATTTTAGAAGAAAGATCACTTTGGTGACAACTTGTATCAATTAATCCACTCAAAACAGCAGACAAAACTTTAGAGAATTTAAAAATTAATTTATATAATTATTTGAATTTAATTACTAAGAAAAAATAATGCCAAAATTTATATATACACTAAACAATCACACTTAAGTCATACGCTACCATCCCTTGATGTTCATTATATATGTAACATATATATATATATATATAATGTTCCAAATGCTTTATGTTAACAACCTTTCGAGTGTGTTTGGTTAGGGGTTTTTGAGGGGGAGGGGAGGAGAATTTTTTTAATTTATAATTTACTTTTTTGCCTTTTAATTTTTTAATTTTTTAATTTTTTAATATATTAAAGTTTAATAAAAATTAAGATAATTTTTTTATCAGGAATTAAAAAAAAGATTGGAATTCATGTTTTTTTAAAATATTGATATAAATAACTTTTTTATTAAAAAAATTAAAATAATATAAGGGTAAATTTGTCCAAATATAATTACCTCCCCTCCCTTCCTGAACCAAATAATAATCTCTCTTCCCCTCCCTCCCCTCCCCTCCCCTCCCTTCCAACTAAACAGAACTCATTAAACCCTCTTCCCTCCCCTCCCCTCCTTTTCAATCAAATAGAACTCATTAAACTCTCTTTCCTCCCCTCCCCTCCCCTCCATTCTATTAACCTCTCTTTTCTTCCCCTCCGTTGAATCAAACAGAGTCTTAAAATTTGGGTCACATCTTTTTTACAATGCTAAGAAATGATATCACCATGACATCATCTCTGAAAAATCAAATTTTAAAGCTTCAGTCATTGTCACACCCGAAAATACGATCGCGTGACGCTTTAAAAAAGAATTCTTAAAAAGAAAGTTCGATTCAATTTCCAAAAAATGAAAACTGAAATCAAAATTAAGATAAGTAGAGTTGCCACCAAATTTTTATTTTTTAGAAAGGAAAATTTTTGAAAAAAAAACCTTTTTAATTTAAAAAATGGTCTACAAACCAGAAAACGAGTTCAAAAATCAATTGTGAGTGGGGAAGGTGTTAGACACCCCACAACACCCATTGTTAAGAATGGTTATCCTAAGTTAGTTGTGCAAAATCAATATGGCCTTTAATTGATTTTGGTTCTCTCTGACAAATCACATGCAAAATAAGAAATAAAAATAAAGGAAATAAAATTGAAAATTAAAAAAGAAAGAAAGAAATTAAAGAATCAACATTAGAAAAACAAAAGAAAAGGAAAGAAATTAAGGAAATGAAAATTGAAAAGAAAATTTTATTTACAAGGGCAGACTTGACCTAGGATGAAAGCCTAGGACCTACGTACCCTTTAGAGGGATCAAAGTCCACGTAGTTCGAACGAAAAACTGTATATGTTAGTTGGTGTTTTTTTTATGTTTTTTTTTCTTGTTTTTTTTTGTTTTTGTTTTTGTTTTGTCTTCTTTTTTAATGAAGGAAAGAGAAAGAAAATAAGAATTACTTTCACCTTTAGCGAATAAAACGAATTTAGAATTAGTTAATGTGTTTTAATTTGCTAAAATCAAAGTAAATTTTACTTCTTTGCTCTTCTCTTTTTTTTATGATTTTTCTTTCACCTTTTTTAATTTTTTTAATTTATTTTTATCTTTGACTAATTAAGGTGCAAAAATTTATTTTTAAAAGTAGAGGTAGGATACCTAAGTTAAAGTTACAAAAATAAAATGACATTTTTTGGTTTAAGTCTTTTCAATTTTTTTTTTTGGTTTGTTTTTGTTTTTTGTTTTCTTTTTTTGGGAAAAGAGAAAAATAAAAAAAATAAAAATTACTTTTACCTTTACAACTAAAACGAATTTAGAATTGGTTGATATATTGAATTTGATAAAAAATAAAATTAATTTTATTTCTTTTATTCTTCCCCCCATTTTAATTTTTTTATTTTTTTGAAATTTCATTTTCTTTAGTTTTAGTTGTTGCTTCTTTTGTTTTTTTTTTTTCTTGGTTGTTTTTCTTTAATTATTATTATTTATTTAAAAAAGAGCTTGGGAAAAGTTAAAAGATTAAAAAAGAAATTAATTTCGTGTTCACTTTTATGTTCTCTCTTGCTATTGTTGTTGTTCTGCTTTTCTTTTGAGCTTTGTTGTTTTTTTGTTTTAGTCCTGCTTTTTTTTTGGATGAATAGTGAGGAGGCAAATTGAAATCACTTTAAGCTTTTGAAAACAAAAATGGTTTCAAAATTATTTTGCATGTTTGATTTGCAAAACAGATTATGCTTCTTTGCCCACTCTTCTTCTCTCTCTTTTTTTTTTTAATCTTCATTTTGTATTTTCCTTGTCCTTTTGTTGAAAAACTTTTTCTTTTTATTATTATTTTTTTGGAATTAATTCGATGAGGCCATTAAAACCTAACATGTATCAAAATGTAAATTTAATACCCAGTGGATACTAAGGAGGCTTATTGCCCCACATGATCCTCAGGTTGGTTCCTTTATGTTTGAGGGGACAAAGAATCCCACACGACCATTCTTAAAATGAAACAAAATGAAATAAAATCGAAATATTTGCTAGCCCAAGATGATTTGTGATAGTGTGTGCCTTGTCTTCAATCAAATATTAGTCTATTCCAAATACACATCACAATATCTCATACATAAATTAGGTGAAAGTAAAGAACCAGTAAAACCATCCTTTTTGCCTTCTCTTTAACCATCTGCCCAAAAATCTCTCCAGCAAGCTACCTGATTAGTGACGCTTTTCCTTGTTCTCCTTATTCAGCAGTCCCAATCCCATATGTTCTCTCCAGCAATTTTCGCGACCAATGGTGTAGATGCAACAAAGGAAAAGCAGAAACAGAAGTAGTGCAGGGGCAAAATCCATAACCATAACAAGAGAGCAGCAAGCAAGCAAAAGCATAAATCTAGATTTAATCATTGGCCCAAGACTTACATCCCAAGCGAAAATCTGAGCCCATAATCAACTATAATCACAACAGTTAACCAGTATGTCCATGTGAGACAAAAACCTAAATCCAAAACTAACTACTAAACCCAAATTCGACTGGGGAGAATTCAACAGAAAATTCATTTGAAATGTTACTAATAAGTAAGCAGAAAATTGCTCACCCATTCAAGTTAACCAACCAAAACTGAAAATCCAGCTAACACTCGTGACATGAATCGTGATTAGAACAAATTCATGGTTTCGATTAAGTAGAAGAGAAACATGAAACAAAACTAGCCCCAAATATCGATGAAGCTCTTTAACAACACCACTATTTCTAACAACTCAAAATGTAAGGATTATGTTGCCATTCAACGCCTAGTCCATTATCCGTTTGCTTAAAAAAAATCAAATCGAGATTTTTACAGAAGCAACTACTCAAGATATATATTCATCCATTGCAAAATAACAGTAGTAGGAGGATCGAAGCTACATTAACATGGCCCTAATTGATCCAACAGGTCAAATCATTAACACAGCAACCTTCATTAATGGAAATATAACAATCAAATGCCTACACCTATTTCAGACTCTTCTCAGGCATTCCATCGAGCATCTACTGCGCATACTTAAGGACGTATATAGAGCAAGGTTTTTGGACTTCATTCATAACTACCCAGTGCGAGAATGCTACTTAATCCTCCCCTCCTATTTCACATCATCAGAAATCACAAGCAAACTTCATTTACAGACAAGGAATGCAAAGAATACCCGTAGCTTACCTATAGGGACAACGGGCGTTCGACGGGGTGTCCTACTAGAAAACTCCCTCTCTGATGTATTTTCTTCCTCTGAATTCCTTGTCTCTTATTTGTCGCGATTCACTTCAGTCACTCCCTCTTGTTTTTTTTTTCAGTCTTAGGATCCCTTTTTTTTCTTGAATCCGAAAAACCCTCCTATTTTTTTACTCTCACAGTCTCTCCCTCGTGTTCTCTGCCTTGATTTTTTGGTCTCTCCTCGCCCCCCTTTTCAAAATCCTCTTCCCCCCTTTTAATCTCAAGATCCTCCTGCCTCGATTTTTTCGGTGGTTCTCTTAAACCCCCCTCTCTATTTTCATTCCCTGATGCATCACTTTCTCCCTTTTTTTTTTTCTCTCTGCTATGGTGCTATGTGTTTTTGTCTTGCTCTCTACCCTCTGCCCCATATAGTCTCCCTCGTGCTCTCTCTCCTCTGCCCCTCTCCCCTCGAATCAGAAGATCCTCCTTCCGCAAAAGCTGCTCCCCTTCTGACAGTCACCTCGTGCTCCTGGAGGATGCGAGAGAAAAGGCCAGAAGGGAGACCACCAGATAGGTTTTTTTTTGGACGTGGGCTTCAGATTTGAAGCAGGTTGTTAGGCTGAAGAAACGGGCTTCGCTTTTTTGTTCTTCAGTCCATTTTCCTTTTCAATGTTTGGGCTTAACAAATTGGGCTTCCGTTAAAGGCTAAGGATTTAACAGGATGGGGCCTGCCGGAGAAAAGGGGTTGGGCTTCAGATTGGGTCACTCTCCTTTTTTTTTTTTTCTTTTTTGTTTACTTGGATTTGTTTCTTTCTTTATTTTTAATATAAATTTTTTGTTTTTTTCTTTTTAAAATTGTTTTTGTTTTTGTTTTTTTAAAATTTCGTTACTTCCTCTTTGATTATCTTTTTTAGCTTGTTGCGCTCATTTGATTTTTCTTCTCTTTTTTTATTTTTTATTTTTTTTTTTTAATAATTTTTTATTATTTTCTAAAGCTTTGGGCTTTTTTATTTTTTATTTTATTTTTTTCTCTTCATTTTCTCTTAATTTTTTGTTTTCTTTCTTTTCTTTTTTTTGTTTGTATTTTTGCTAATTTAATTTTGTTATTATTTTTATAGTTTGCCTAGACAAAATATGATGTTTATAGTCATTTGAATGTGGAACCCACCCTTCTTTTTTTATGAGTATGTGTCTAGAAGTTCAAATGATGCCACTTTATTTATTTATTTATTATTTTTTTTAATTTTTAAAAAGTTGCCAAGATTTTAAATTTGAAATGAACAGATACAAAAAAGACCTTTGAATCCCTTAGCACACTTGAATCGTCATGCAATAGCATGACATCACTAATTACACAACCATGCAATTGCCATCCCTCAACCACTTCTAGTGGTGGCCATTGCCACCGATCTTCATAGGTCTAGCCGATCAGTGACAGATGACCCTTCCTCAGTGGTCACTGCCAATCACTAGCGGTGGCAATTTTGAATAGAAACCAAAGTTGTTATTGGGGCTATTTGTTGAGCATCTTAAACATTTTTTTAATAATAGAACCTTACAAAGATATATATAAAAAATACCAAATTTTGATCATCTTGATTTCCAAACAGTGTACCTGGAACCAAAAACAACAAATTGCATTCATCTTAACCTAAAACTCAACCTTAGAATTCATATCACATAATTTCATATCTTAAATATCAAATTAGTATAATATTTTCATAAAAAACTGTCTCAAACTGCACAAATTCAATTCTAAATCACTGAATCATCAAAAGATTCATCACAAAGCAATAGTCACAATTCTTCAAAGTCCTAAAACTTAACTTTATGTTTCAAAATTTTATCCAAGAATTGTATATAAATTATAAAATGGCTATAATACCACTTGGTAGATTTGAATAATCTAGAATCATTAAATTCATGTTCTAAACATAACATGCAAATCTATAAACCAATAGTCCCATATCAATTTTTAGAAATAAGATATATATTGAATCTGGAAGTACATTTGAATCTATAGTTTGGGAAGCATTACAGGATTCCATGGGTTAGATCTTTCATATTGTTACTGTTAGGAATTTCCAAATGTTGGTGCTAGAAGATGTTTCCACGAACGCTTAATTTGGGGATCGCGACTCCTATTTATACTTAAGTTTGTAATATTTGCAATTTAGTCCCTCAACAAATTAAAAATATCACTTTGGTTTCTACGCATTTATTTCTATGATAAGCCTTAAAACTTTAATTCTAAAATAAATCACTTTATTTAGGCTTAATTAAATAATGGCCACATATTTTTAATATTTACATGAGTGGCTTTACATGTTAATTTATTCCAACAATAAATTCCACTCTAAGTTTTTGCTTAAAATAAATTAAAGGTGTCTCTGGTTTTAAAATGCTTCAATATATTAAAAGGTAGGAGCATTTTGAAGAGTATCTATAATAGTTCTTCTTTGCTGGGCTGACGAGTGATTTATTTTCCAACATCACAGAAGAGAGACAAGGGACACCATGCCCTTGACAAAAGATTGAAGACTCTAAAACACGTAGTAGAAGTGATGTTAAAAATGCAGGGCAAGATGAGTTGCTGATGCAAGCTTTACAGAAGGCTTCAATCTTTCATCCCACATTTCAAATCTACACAAACCCTAGATCTATGTCATCATATGTGGCTGCAGCCAACTCAATGTCCGTTTGACATCTCAGATTAATTTAATGAAACTTATGCCACGTGAACGTGGTAGGGAATTAGATTTTAAGGAATAAAAAAAATATAACGATTAACTTTCAAACTTTGAAAAATATAAAGAGGGATTTTTAAAAAATTATTTATAAGGATTATATTAAAAATTGATATAAATTATAGGAACTAAATAATTAATTTTTTTAATTACACCTTAAGTACAGGTAAAAAAATTAATTATACAACAAATTTTTAAAATTAAAAAATAAAAGTAAAGCAAATTTTAAAATTGAAATATAAATAATTATATTTGTACAGTATCATTTTAGATATTTTAATATTTTTATAAGTATAAAATTATACTTGTCAATATTAAAATAATTAGTTATTAGATATCAAAATTGACAAAAGCATTATCTTTTGAGTAGCAATTTTTTTTTTTGGGGTCAGAAATAGAATTTTTGTTTGATTGATAAATTCCTTACATCGCATGTAAATAAATAGAGAAAAATACCAAAAGGTCCTGAAAACTTTGGATTTCTGGAACTTTCAATTTTGAAAATTAGGTCTCTAAATTTTCAACCTTCGAGATGTAGGTCCTTCCATCCAATTCCTTTCATCCAAGACCCAACAACTATAAAAAAATTTAGAGATATAATGAGTAAAAGGTCAATCGTGGTTAAACAACTAATACCGTTATAAAGAAGTTGGACCAAAAAATATAGAGTAAAAATTAACTTTGTTTTTTAATTTTACTAAAATAATATAAATCTTCTATTTATTTTTAAAATACATACCAATATCTTTTAAAATAAAAATTATCTTTTTTTGTTTAATTTTAATTTTTTAATCAAAATACTTTCTATTTAAATTTTTAGTTTAAAATTATATTTTTTAAGTTAATACAAAAAATTTTAAGTTAAAACTTTTAAAATTAAATTAAAGTATAAAATAATTTTTTATTTTAACAAAGTCTATATATATATTCTTTTAAAATAGAAAGAAAGCCTATATAATTTTAATAAAATTAAAAAAATTATATAATTTACGCAAAAAATTATAAATTAAGATTGAAATTTCAAATCTAATTTTTCAATTGAAAGTTGAAATTTAAAAAAAATAAAATAAAAATTTAAGACTCAAATTAAAATATATTTATATTAAAGAATTTTAAAATTTGAAATTATTTTTAAAAACTTTAAGATAAAAATTTTAACTTAGATTTTTAACTATAATTTTTTGTATAATTTAAATTTTTATCATAAAATATTTTAAAATAATTTTAGAATTTAAAATTTTTCAACATCAATATTTTTTAATTTAAGATTTTATCATATTGTTTTCCTTGAAGAATAAGTTGAGGTTTTTTTTTCAAAGTACTTTTCTCAAATAAATGTCCCGAAATCTTTTAATTGCCAGTTATTACGATTCTACTGCCGCAATAACGTTATCCTCAGGCTATTGGTACCTGTCACAACTCGCTAGCTCCATCTGTGAGCAATGGCTCTTCTTAACGTCTCCTTGTGTTCCAAATTCCCAGCAAAACCTCATCTCTCGAGCCCACGTCCCTCCATTTCCGCCTACCCTACACCTCTGGTTGGTAATCTACGCAACCCCATCTTTCTCTCTTCATTTCTCTCTTCTAAAGTCGAAGAATTGTTACACTTTGCTCCATTTTGGTGATCTGGATTTCCTTGACAGGCGCTTCAACTGAATCAACGTCCCGAAGCCTCTCAAAAACTTACACTTTCGTTGGGTGAGTCTGTGTCTAGCGCAAGCTTGGCTGCTCTCCTTTCTGTTTCTTTGTTCTTCGTTGATCCCGCACTCGCCTTCAAGGTAATTGATTTAATCACAAAATGCACACTGTTCCAAATGAGAATTTGAACCCTTACAGAATCAGGAATCATTTTGTGGTTTCAGTTACTATAGCAATTTGCTGTTGTAGGAATTGTTGTTTCGATAAAGAATTGTGGTTTTAAGGTCTTTGTGTTATAATGGGTATGGCAATTACTAATTTAAAGTATAGGGTGGAGGACCATACGGGCAGGAGGTGACAAGGGGACAAGATCTTTCTGGAAAGGATTTTAGTGGCAAGACTCTGATCAAGCAAGATTTCAAAACGGTGTAAAATTTATATGTTTATTTTATAAATTGGAGTCAGTCTGATAGTACTATATATAGTGTTTATAGAGGGCTAATAAGTCAACGGTTACCTGTTACAGTCTATATTGCGACAGACAAATTTCAAAGGTGCAAAGTTGTTAGGTGCTAGCTTCTTTGATGCTGATTTAACAGGTATGATTGAAAACAGATGATATATTATATGTGGCTTACAATTAACCATTTATTGAGGTAATTATCTATATAATATATGGCAAAAGTTTGATTTATGTATCAGTGTTTTAATTTGATATTTTAATGCTTAACTGCATTTGTGAAGCTACTGATCATGCTCTCGGGAGGCTACATGTGGAAATTGAAATTCTCATAATACTAATAAACTATTTGTGATAAATGAAACACACTTTTAGCAATGAAGCTGTTTATTGTTTAAAATTTTGGATGAAAAATACCGAGTGGCAGGGTGATAACCTAGCAAAACACAAGAATATCAAATGACACACTTTGAATTATAAAGGCAAACTGATTTTGGATCAAGGATATCTACTGCTGCTCAATTTTGAGACTACCTTGGAGTTTTTCTTTAGGTTTGGCTTTTTCTGCATATACATGCAATTAATTAAAAAAATTTCCTACTGCTGCACCCTCCTGTTGTCAGGAGCTGATCTTTCAGATGCTGATCTTAGAGGTGCTGACTTTTCTCTGGCAAATGTGACAAAGGTAACTCTTGCTGTGTTGATAGGGTGATTCTGTGTGTCATAAAAATTATTGTTACGTCTAACTGTGTCTAACTGTTTTGATATCTGTGGTTAAGGACTCTGTGCATTGCCTTAGGATATAATGGACTATAATCTAGAATCATTTGCATAAAGACTTCATTAATTCTTTATTCCCTGCTGTGCCCTTACTCCACTCTGCTACAGTTTAGCTCAGTTTATCAGTATGATTATGTGTAAGTTTTTTTGCTTTGTTGTTTTCTGTAATGCAATAGACTCTGAAAATTTGGATAATGGCTGTGGCCAAACATAGTACATCCGTATGAGTGATGTTGTATAAGAGATACTTGATGATTAATACATAATGCCCTTACTTAACCATCTGATGAACCGTTCTCTGTTCCTTTATTACGTTTACATTATTCTAAGAATGCAGTGTTGATGAATATGACATATGGCAATAATGTGACAGATCAGTCACATGATAATCAGCTAGCTACAATTTAAAAGCATGGTAAATTGCAGAGATGATGAGAAGGGAAGGGCTGTAGATTATCTGGTGCTAACAGCCCAATTTCCTAATATCTGGCATCTTCTGAATGCATCACTACATTGTGCAGGCTAATTTGAGCAATGCTAACTTGGAAGGTGCACTTGCAACAGGAAACACATCTTTCAAGGGATCAAATATAAAAGGCGCTGGTATGTAGATGTACCACTTATTAGATCCTACTTGTGTATTTTTAAGGGTGATACAATTTCAAAAGAATGATCTTTTAATATTCCAAAATCAGATACCTATATTGGTTGGTGGATTACTTAACAAATTTATACTTCTGAAACCTCTACTGCTAATTGTTAAGAGTAAACCAATAATTTGGTGCATAAATTATTAGGTCTATTTAGCTTTAGTCTTTGAAATTAGTAAATGCACAATTAGATCCTTGAAATTAACAAACTCATTATAAATTAGTCCTTTTGGCATCCCCAAGTTACTTGACAAAAAGACTAATATGCAACAAGTTTGTTATTTTTAGAGATTAACTCATGTAGTCATTAATTTTCAAGAACTAAAACTAAATGGGTCTAATAATTTAGGAACTAAATAGTTAGTTTACTCAATTATTAATTCATTTACCTTATCCTGGCTGACTAATTGATATACAACTGAGAGCTTGGCCACCAAAAGATATAGACTACAGTATAGGAAGGGAGGGCTCAGAGAAAGGAGAATAAAGAGGACAGAAAATAATAGGAAGCATGCTCATTATTGAAAAGAATTCTGAATTTTTAAGTAGTGATAAGAAACCTCTCTATATAGGCAAACCCTGATCCATTCTAATATTATCAGAATGAGTAATTTCCAAGGTCTTATTAATCTTCATTACAAGAGGACAAGAAACACAGAATTCATTAATTTAGTAATTCCTGACTGAATCATATCTCTCATTAAAATACAATCCTATACAAGGACTTTGGTACCTTGTAATTTAAAAGTTTGCATTCGGATGGCCTATGGTTTAAACCGGTGGGACATTACTGCCAATACTTGCAGATATTATTCATAAAGAAGAATGAAGAGCTAGCTCTTCATTTAAAGATGGTCACTAGAGTTAACTCTTAAATCATAAAAACCTTAAGTTTTATTGAAAATACAACTCGATTTCATTTAAAATGTACCCTTGAGTTTGCTTTGACGGTAGGCAACTCCTACCATGAATTAACAATGGTTTACTTGGTATATATGGCCAGACTTCACAGATGTGCCACTGAGAGATGATCAACGGGAATACCTCTGCAAAGCTGCAGATGGGTTAGATCGTATTCATATCTTTACACTCAAATTGTGCAAATATGCTTCATAACTCATAAGTAACAAAGCTGTTTCTGGTATTAGGGTGAACCCAACTACTGGCAATGCTACACGTGAAACATTGCTGTGCAGTTAGTATTCCATTTACTGAGGATATCGTTATATTGAATCAGAGGCCATATATGGATATGCGCATATCAGCGGCCGCAGTTCTTGAATTATTGCAAGTTTCTCTACTTTATTTTAAAGAAAAGGAAATGTCTTGTTGCACGCCACGTGTCAATCAGCACTGTATGATCAATAACCCTTGTGATTTCTTTGATGATCTGCGAGATCTCTGGCTTATTATTCTTTCTGATTATGACCCAGTTTTCGTACAATGAACTTGGTAAATCTCCACTTGACATCGTATATTATGAAAGTCAAAAGCAGTAAATTTGATTTCCCCTAGACAAAAAGGAACTCCATTTTCAATTTATCTGGGAGATAGCCATAAAATATGTACTTCTTTCAATGAGTAGGTAGATGAAAGGAATCATCAAGTCTTAAACATCCTCCATAAGTTAACAACAAAATTGTAAATTTTATGTTCTTCAGTAACATAATAACAAGGGGAAGATATCTTTGTAAATAACTCCTTTGTTACATGATGGAGCTGGCTTTGATCCTAGCGTTACTTTTGATTCGGAATGATATGACTTTTCAAAAGTCGCTTTGTTGTGGGTATTATAAAAAAGCAGGAAAAAAACAATGGATGTCTTACGTAAATTTTATATTAATTTTTTATTTGTTTTTAAAATATACAAATACCTTCATTAAAATAAAAAAAAATATTTTACACTTTAGTTTAGTTTAGTTTTAAATTTTTTGATTAAAATATCTTTCATTAAATTAAATATGTATTTTATTAAACTAAAAAAATTAAATGAAAGATATTTTGGTAAAAAAAATTAAAATTGGACTAAAGTGTGGGATAACTCTTTGTTTCAAGAAAAATTTATAAATATTATGAAAATAAAATAGAGATATTGCAATTTTAACAAAATTCAAAATAAATTTCTGTAATTTACTCAAATAATATTTGGTAAAAATCTTATATAAGTGGCTTTTAAAAGCTTATTTGCTAGACAGAGTATTTGGTGATAATTTTCAGAAGTTGTAGTGAATGTATAAAATGACAATAATGGATATATATTATAACTTTTTAAATATTTTTTCAATACCAAATTTTTAAAATGGTAATAACATAAACTAGCAATTTTAAAATGGTAAGTTTAAAATATAAATTAAATTGAAAGAATATATTTTTGTGATAAGAATCCAACAATATATATAAGATTTGTGTAATTGCTATTTGTTAAAAAATAGGCGGACTATCCTTGGAGAGAAATTATTCAAAATATAAGAATGTAAATCTAACAATGATGCATGATGAAAAGATAAATATTTTAATTAATTTATAATTTAAATGTATTTCATTATTTAGGATAACAATTGTGATTAATTATATTATGGTAATTTAAGATTAATTAGGAGTTATATTTTAAATGATTTATTATTTAAATGTACTTTTTATTATTTGGGATAACTATGAATTTATAATTAATTATATTGGGGTAATTTAAAATTAATTTAAGAGTTATCAATACTGGTGTTTACTCTAGAAAATTTTTATTCTACAGTGCTACACAGTAAGGTGGATATGTTTGAAAATTCCTTTTAGACTTCTTAAATTTGTAATAGCCACAACTGTTTTGAAAATCATAACATGCTTTTTAAAAACTGCTGTAACTTTCGAAAACCACCGAAAGAAGAATCATAAAAAAAAAAAAAAAATTTAACCAAACACAAATTCGTAACTTTTACTACTCAAAACACATCGGAAGCAAAAACTATAGCAACCTCGAATTGGTCTAAAATTACTCCCATCCCAGGCTACAAGAACGTTTGTTTTATGGAATCTTATATTCTTAGGAATGACTACATTCCCAGGATTGTGATTCTTGTTTGCCTAAAGTTTTATATTATAAGTTTTGATAATAATAAATGTGTGTGACATATAAATTATAAATATAATACTAATATATTTTTATTTAATTATTATAAGTTGTATATAATTATAGAGGGGATTGCTAGTATTAATTATATTAAAAGTTTCGATGATAAAAAATATTGATAAATATAATATTAATATGTATTTACTAATTTAATATGATGTATGCATAATAATAATTATCAACTTATAATATTTTATATTTAAATCATGCTTTATCCCTTTACAATAAGATATATTTGGTTGTAACATATTCATTAGGTTTTGTGATATATATATATATATATATAATATCTAAATTGGTTATATGATTATAAAAATTTTATATCCATTATAAAATTATTTATATTATACTAAATACTATTAAACTATGCATATTATTATATATGACTTGAATTAACTATTTTGTTTGTAAATCAAATACATTTTATATACGATCATCTTATGATACTTTATTTAAAAATAAAATTATAGGTAAACAAGACACTCTAAGAATTGAAGAATTTAAAATTTGAAGATTTAGAAATTTGATTACATCAATATAACTAATAAATTTAAATAAGTATATTTATTATAAGTTATGATCTTTAATGTGAAATAAATTATTTATATTTATATTTATATTTATTGATTTAAGATATTTTGATTTTTAAAATATATGTTTAGACTGAAAAAATAATGAAATGTAAATTTTACGCTAAAAATGTCCAAGTCTTCCAAAACATTGGTAGGGGGCCGTTGGATATTGTTTCAAAGATTCGATTCTTATGCTCAGAATATGAGCATAGTTGTGCTTCATAATGGGTATTGTTGGATTACTTAGGGTATGATTGGTAAAGTGAAAAAATTTTTAAGAGGATAAAAATAAGAATTGAAATAAAAATAGAATGACATGTAATTTAAAACCATATTTGATATGATATGGACAAAAATAAAAATATCTTTTTATTTATAAGTTTGATAGAGTAAATATAATAAAAGAATAAAAAGAAAAACATTTTAAAGACTAAAATACTCTTAAAATACAAAATTATTTTAATTTTACTGAAAGTCAAATTGATATTTTATACATAATTTCATTGGCAAATTATTCTTCTCATCAGCCCCCCCCCCCCCCCCCAATTCCTTCTTGCCAATGGAAAAAGCTTTTCTTTAGGGAGAGTAATTTATGTGTACCAAATATGTTTTATATTTTCTTTTTTTTTTTATTGGGTATTTTGTATATCAAACTTGACCTTAACCTTTATTTATTTTTGAACTAAATATTTATTTTTAGCAATATATATATATATATATATATGGGGACACGTATCAAGTGAAAGAACTATTATTTTTAAAGCAAAAGATCATTTTTAAATCACAAATAACTAATTAAAATTGATTAAAAAAAGTCATGGATATGTAAATTATTAATTTACAGTTTCCTTACTTTTTACGTTAATAATTTTACCTCAATATAAACTATTAATTTATAATTTGAAGATATTTTTTCACCTTTTTATCAGAGATCACTCATCTAATTGGTTACGCTACATACACGCATGCAAAATACTTTAAATATTATAATATCTTTTTTTTTAATATTTCACATTGCAATTTTTTAAATGTTAAAAAATAGTGAGATAACAATCCTAAAATTCGCATTCAAAAATTGGACAGGTTAGATAGGCCGCTTAATTTTTCTCTAACTAAATTTTTTTTTCAAAAATTTAATTTAATGCAAATGTGTCACCATTACAAATAACACGAGAATTTAATTTTTTTCTTGGCACCAAAACTACCATTATTAGAGATATATTTATAACTAATTAAACATGAGGTGTAATTTCACTTCTTTATTTATTTTATTTTTGATATCGGTCCCGTAAATTTTTTAACAACAGTGAATGCACTTGATTTTGAGATTAATCATATTTTACAAAAAAGGTTGTAAAAGTTACAGCGACGAAGCAGTCGCTGTAATTTATTACGAATATAACAACGGATCGAAAAAAAATGAAGAAAATGATAAAATTTAACCCTTTTTCTTTTTGGGTCTGAAGAAAAACGTTCAACGGTTGTAGATGAAGAGTCTCAACAAGACTATGGGAGCTCCTTACTCCTCAGCATCGATTTTCAATTTCGAGGGAAGTAGCTCTGGGCAAGATTTCTTAGTAATGTACGCCACCGACTTCATATTCATGGGCTAAACCGAGGGAACGAGGTAAGTTAATTTTTTTCTTCTTCTTCTACCTCTTGATCTCCATCTTCATCATTTGTGCTTAATCCTTGCTTTTTACGTTTTTATTATGCTCATCTTCATTTTCTTTACTTTTATACTTGAATAATTTGGAATCAAAACCCGAGCATAGTGTTTTGGACCCTTCTATAGCGAATTTATTTCAGTTCCGCACGGATTATTAACATCAAAGATATTACGGAAGCAAAAAATTTTTTGTTTGTATCTTTAAAATTGAAAAAATTATGGGTTGAATGAGAAGGTAAGATTTAATTGTAGATCTAAGGATTTTGAGGTTTCGGACAAGTTATGATCATGGTTTGTAGTTGAGTATATTTAAAGTGCAAGGCATGACAGTGTAATTTAGCTATTCTACTATTTTTGGTGTGTGTGTGTGTGTGTGAGTGAGTGAGTGAGAGAGAGAGAGAGAGTGTGTGTGTGTCTTTTTCTAGAGGGACGGAGGAGATTATTTTGGAATCCAATGCTTGCTAATTTCTCTTGGAGTATCTAATCAAGTTCGTTTGCAGTCATTTTTGCCATCGGATGGAATTTTTTAGATGTTTTGTTGAGCTATGCTAAACTATTTTAGGACTTCTTTATGGATACTCATTTGAAAGTGTAACAGGGCGGGTCATGGTAAAAATCAATGATATCTGTAAAGTTAGACGCGCTACTAAAGAAAGAAGGTATGGTCGAAGCCAAGGAGTCTAAAGATGGGATGATCTAATTAAGATTTAAGAGGCGGAAGACTTGGAAATAGGTTGTTTATGTGTGAGTAACATAGTTAGGATGGCTGGACAATGGTTGAGGTGGAGTCACATTTCTGCAGCTAGCATAGGTTGCTGTTTTCTTTTACTTGATATATCAATATGAAGTTAATCTTTAAACTATAGTTTTTTTTTTCTTTGGCCAAATCTTTAAACTATAGGGTTAATTCCAAGCGGGTCATGGAAAAAGCTGGATCTATTTTTGTATATGGGAAATTGGAATAGCCTAATCCTGTCACCTCTGTGTGTGTGTGTGTGTGTCTATATATATGTGCACTTAATCTTCATATAGTTTTTCAAGTTATTTATTTCATAGAAACCTAATCTCATTGTATCTATTGTCTCTTTGGACTTCAGAGTAAGCTTCCACGAGGACTTTGGTTCATCTTAGCTTTTCACAGATAAACCTCAAGTAGATCTGTTCTCTACAGAGGACTTTATAGAAATGGGACGTTTAAGGCTACAAGCTGGTATCAATGCAATAGAGGAGGAACCTGAGGAGTATGATGATTCATATCCTAACAAAACTACTTTAGCATGCATGATCAATTCCGAAATTGGTGCTGTTATGGCAGTCATGCGAAGAAATGTGAGATGGGGAGGCCGTTATATGTCAGGTGATGATCAGCTGGAACACTCCCTTATTCAATCTTTGAAGACCTTAAGGAGGCAAATATTTTCATGGCAACATCAGTGGCATGCTATCAACCCTGCCTTCTATCTCCAGCCTTTTCTGGATGTAATACGATCAGATGAAACTGGTGCACCAAGTACCAGTGTTGCTTTGTCATCTGTTTACAAGATCTTAACTCTGGATGTGATTGATCAAAATACTGTCAATGTTGAGGATGCCATGCGCCTGGTGGTTGATTCTGTCACTAGCTGTAGATTTGAGGTGACTGATCCTGCATCTGAAGAAGTGGTTTTGATGAAGATACTACAAGTTTTCCTGGCATGTATGAAAAGTAAAGCATCTGTAATGCTGAGCAACCAACATGTTTGCACCTTAGTGAATACTTGTAATCGGATAGTACATCAAGCAGGAACTAAAAGTGAGTTATTGCAGCGGATAGCCCGTTACACAATGCATGAACTTGTTAGGTGTATTTTCTCACATCTTCAAGATGTTGGCAACACAGAGCATGCATTGGTAAATGGAAGCCCCACATTAAATCAAGAGGTATAAGATTCACATTACTTTTCTAATTCTCCCTTTCAATTGCTATTTTTTCGTTCTGATTCTGTGATTAGTGTCAACTAATAGGGAGGAAAAATAATGAAAAGGAAAATTAGACAGAGAATTTGAGGGTTGTTTGCTTCCATATTGATTATTATTCCTACTGTGCAAGAGTTCGCACCATCCTATCAATTCTTTGCTTGTATGTGATCGGATAAATCATCTTAAAGAAAGCTTCCTTGATTGTCTACAGTGGATTTTAGAATTTTATATATCATGAAGTGTTAGACCAGCTGGTTGTAATAGGATTATAAGTTTTCAGTAGAACCTTAAATGGACTTTGCAGACCTTCCTTTTCTCTTTCCCTCCTTCCCCTCAACCCCCAAAAGTAAAACGGAAAGAATCTGCACAGTCTGTGATTCTGTGTATGTGTAGTTGAGGTGGGGAGTCTGTTTTTGTGGATAATCACTAATATTAACATTAAATTGTGAAGTCTGCAAACATTCAATGGGAATCTCTTAATCATCCTGCCTGAAATGAACAGTTTTGGTGCCCATAATTTGAATTTTGATATTACAGTATATATGAGTTAATATATTGTTTGTGCAGATTGGAGGGTTAAATAATGAGTATGCTGCTTTTGGAAGTAAACAATTGGAGAATGGAAGCATGAGTTCTGAATACGATAATCAGTCATTACCCACAGACTCTGCTACCGGTGCTGCAACTGTTGTGATGGCAACCGTGATGGATGAAAACACAGCTATTGCTATTAGTGGCAAGGAGACTGTACCATATGACATGCATCTTATGACAGAACCATATGGAGTTCCCTGCATGGTGGAAATATTTCATTTCTTGTGTTCTTTGCTGAATGTTGAGCATATGGACATGGGTCCTAGATCAAATACAATAGCATTTGATGAAGATGTGCCCCTCTTTGCCTTAAATTTAATTAATGTCACCATAGAATTGGGAGGGCCTTCCATTTGCCGGCATCCCAGGTTGCTGAGCTTAGTTCAGGATGAATTGTTCCGTAATCTGATGCAGTTTGGTTTGTCAACAAGTCCCCTTATACTTTCAATGGTGTGTAGCATTGTTCTCAACCTGTATCATCATCTCCGTACAGAACTCAAATTGCAGCTTGAAGCATTTTTTTCTTGTGTCATTTTGAGGCTTGCACAAAGCAGATATGGAGCTTCATATCAGCAGCAAGAGGTTGCCATGGAGGCTGTTGTTGACTTCTGCAGGCAAAAAACATTTATGGTAGATATGTATGCTAACTTTGACTGTGACATTACTTGCAGTAATGTCTTTGAAGACCTTGCTAATTTGTTGTCAAAAAGTGCATTTCCTGTAAACTGTCCTTTGTCTTCTATGCATATTCTTGCTTTGGATGGTCTTATTGCTGTTATACAGGGAATGGCTGAAAGGATTGGCAATGGATCTATTATTTCAGAACATTTGCCTGTGAATCTTGAAGAGTATACTCCGTTTTGGATGGTTAAATGTGAGAATTACAGTGATCCAAATCAGTGGGTCCCTTTTGTTCGCCGAAGAAAGTACATGAAGAGAAGATTGATGATTGGAGCTGACCACTTTAATCGTGATCCTAAGAAAGGTCTGGAGTTTCTACAAGGAACACATCTTTTACCTGACAAACTCGATCCCCAAAGTGTTGCCTGTTTTTTCAGGTACACTGCTGGGTTGGATAAGAATCTTGTTGGTGATTTCCTAGGAAATCATGATGAATTTTGTGTTCAGGTTCTTCATAAATTTGCTGGAACATTTGATTTCCAAGATATGAATATAGACACCGCTTTGCGACTTTTTTTGGAGACATTCAGACTACCAGGAGAATCACAAAAGATACAAAGGGTGCTTGAAGCTTTTTCTGAAAGATACTATGAGCAGTCACCACATATCCTAGCTAACAAGGATGCTGCACTCGTATTGTCATATTCACTCATATTGCTGAATACAGATCAGCACAATGTACAGGTTAAAAAGAAGATGACGGAAGAGGATTTTATCCGGAATAATCGGCATATAAATGGTGGCAATGATCTACCTCGAGAGTTCCTGTTGGAGCTTTACCATTCAATTTGTAAGAATGAGATTCGCACTACCCCTGACCAAGGTGTTGGATTTCCTGAAATGACGCCAAGCCGATGGATTGATCTGATGCACAAATCAAAGAAAACTGCTCCATTTATTGTATCTGATTCCAGGGCCTACCTTGATCATGACATGTTTGCTATAATGTCAGGCCCAACAATTGCTGCCATATCTGTGGTATTTGATCATGCTGAACATGAAGAGGTCTACCAAACCTGTATGGATGGATTCTTAGGTGTTGCAAAGATTTCAGCTTGCCATCATCTTGAAGATGTTCTGGATGATCTGGTTGTGTCTCTTTGTAAGTTCACTACACTTTTGAACCCATCATCAGTGGAGGAACCAGTCCTAGCCTTTGGAGATGACACAAAAGCAAGAATGGCAACTGTAACAGTTTTCAGTATTGCAAATAGGTATGGTGACTACATTCGCACAGGATGGAGAAATATACTTGATTGCATCTTAAGATTACACAAGCTAGGACTTCTTCCTGCCCGTGTGGCCAGTGATGCAGCTGATGAGTCAGAGCTTTGTACTGAAACTGGGCATGGGAAGCCTATAACAAATTCTTTGTCATCAGCTCATATGCCATCTATTGGTACTCCAAGGAGATCCTCAGGATTGATGGGCAGGTTTAGTCAACTCTTGTCTCTTGAAACTGAAGAGCCAAGGTCACAACCTACTGAACAGCAACTTGCTGCTCATCAGCGTACCCTACAAACAATACAGAAATGTCACATTGACAGTATATTCACTGAAAGTAAATTTTTGCAAGCTGAATCTCTGTTGCAACTTGCAAGAGCACTCATTTGGGCTGCAGGGTTTCCTCAGAAAGGGAGCAGCACACCTGAGGATGAAGATACTGCTGTGTTCTGCCTGGAGTTGCTGATTGCAATCACTTTGAATAATAGGGATAGAATTGGAATACTTTGGCAGGGTGTATATGAGCATATTTCCAATATTGTTCAGTCAACTGTAATGCCTTGTGCACTGGTAGAGAAGGCTGTTTTTGGACTTCTAAAGATTTGCCAGCGGTTGCTTCCCTACAAAGAGAGCATTGCTGATGAGCTTCTGAGGTCCTTACAGCTAGTATTGAAGCTGGATGCCCGGGTTGCTGATGCATACTGTGAGCAGATTACACAGGAAGTCAATCGCCTTGTGAAGGCAAATGCTTCTCATATCAGATCGCAGTTAGGATGGCGTACAATTACATCACTACTTTCCATCACAGCCAAACACCTAGAAGCATCTGAGGCTGGGTTTGATGCACTATTGTTCATAATGTCTGATGGAGCCCACATGCTACCAGCTAATTATGTTCTCTGTGTAGATGCTGCAAGGCACTTTGCTGAATCTCGTGTTGGACAGGCAGAGCGATCTGTACGGGCACTGGATCTCATGGCAGGGTCTGTTGACTGCTTAGTTCAGTGGACTAGTGAGGCTAAGCAAACGATGGGGGAGGAGGAAGTGTCAAAATTGTCTCAGGACATTGGAGAGATGTGGTTGAGGCTAGTGCAGGGACTAAGGAAAGTATGTTTAGACCAGAGAGAGGAGGTTAGAAATCATGCTTTATTATCACTGCAGAGATGCTTGACAGGAGTTGATGGGATTTATCTCCCGCATAGTGTGTGGTCACAGTGTTTTGATCTGGTCATCTTCACCGTGCTTGATGACCTGCTTGAAATTGCACAAGGACAGTCTCAAAAGGACTACCGCAACATGGAAGGCACACTTATCTTTGCCACGAAGCTCTTGTCTAAAGTATATCTTCAGTTACTCCAAGACCTATCACAATTGACAACATTCTGCAAACTATGGTTGGGTGTACTGAGCCGAATGGAAAAATATATGAAGGTAAAAGTTAGGGGAAAAAGAAGTGAGAAGCTTCAAGAGCTAGTGCCTGAGCTTCTTAAAAACACCTTACTTGTTATGAAGACAAGGGGCATACTGGTGCAGAGGAGTGCCCTAGGCGGCGATAGTTTGTGGGAATTGACATGGTTGCATGTGAATAACATTGCTCCTTCACTGCAATCTGAGGTGTTTCCTGAGCAGGACTCTGAGCATTTGCAACACGAACGGGGTGAATCAATTGGTGGTTTGGAGCCTGATGAAACAGGTTCTGTTAGTTCCAATGACACAGCCAGACGTGACGATTCTGGCATTGTTGGTTAATTGTAGTTTAGTGGTATGTACACCAGGACCAATTTTGCTGTCTGCCTGTATGAATCCATGATCTCATGCCTAAGTAGTTTTCAACTTTTCATTAAAGGTTGTCTGGGTTATTAAACTGAATCTGCAGAATATTTGGATTACATTGACATCTTAGTTTTGATTGGAGCTGCTAGTTGCAAACTGGTGCAGGAGGGAAACCATGTAATAATAGTTGGTGTTGTCAAGTCTCATTTTGTCCCGTCAATTGGTATTCCCGTTCATGTATTTGCCTCACGGAGGCTTGATATTACTGTAACTCCTGGATGAATATATGTGATAGTCATAGCTTGAGTACCACTAGATTTCTACCCTTATAATGGGGTGCTATACAGATTTCCTATACCTATGGGACTACGCCAGGGACAGTTGACTGCAAAATTTCTGAAGCATTATCCTTTTGTACAGAACTTGAAATTATTCTCTTATTGCAAGGTGTATTTCGCTCGGTAAACAAGTTCTCATTTTTTGGCCCTTCAAATCTCTTAGAATATCATAAAATTTTGGAGAAAATACAAATATTCTCTTACAGTTAATATACATCAATTTTGAAATGTAATAAAATACACTTTTTTCTTTAGAAAAAAAAAATTATAAACATTCAGGGCCTTTTGGTACATTATATAAGATATGATAGTATAAAACTTAACAGGATAAAAATTAGAGGATAAGGCTTAATGAAATTTTAAGATTATATAATATTTGATATGATATTATATAAGATAATGTATCATATAAATAATATTATCATTTATTTAGTGATACATTATATAGTCTTCTAATAGAAATATTTTTTTTAAAAAAATATATTATATTTATCTAAATTTATTATGTTATATTAAGTTTTAAAGAGAGGGCATGGTAAGATTGCATAGAATGCATGGCAGTCTGCGTGACCCAATCTTGTCAGTTCATATCGAGTGGAGTAGCCAAAAAAATATTAACGGGTTATGTGAACTAGTTTCGGTTGCCATAACTTGATCCTATGAAATTTTTAAAAAATATTTATTTTATAAAGATTTATATTAAAATTTTATTTTTTTAAAGAGCAAAATGTATTTTTATAAGGATTTATATGAATTTTTATTTTTTTAAAAGTCAATTTATAATTTTTACTAAACATTAAGAAAATAAAGTGGCTCAACCAACTTAAAAAAATAATCTGATTCAATCTAATACTAAACTAATTGACTCAAGTATGATATTAAACTAGTTTTGACATGGACCGTCCTAATCATATTAATTTTTTAAAGTTATTTTATAAAGACTTATATAAAAAAAAATTAGTAGTAGAATGTAATTTTACAGAGATTTATATGAAAATTTAATTTTTTTAAAAATAATTTTATAATTTTTATCAAAAATAAAAAATGGCCTAATTAGCCTAAGTCCAACCCATACTAATTGAACCAGATTAAATTTAGATATCAAGTCTAGGAAAAAAAGCTTGGTACAAAATTGGGTTAGACACCAAATTACGCCAATACTCAACCCATAATCACTTTTGTTAGCCTAGACAAAAATTTAATCCAAGTTAGCCAATAAACAGGCTTATGAGTAAATGTTAGAATCAAAAAGTATTTATATATCAAAATTTAATCAGATCTAATACCACCTCTTAAAACTTGATTAAGTTATATATAATTTTGATATATAAGAGGAGTTTTATGTATAAATTTATACAATATATTATTTACACTAAAAAAATTATAATTTTATAATATATTATATTAACTAATATTATTAAACCATATATGAAATGCCAAATACTCAATCTTATTTAATGTAAAGTGTTCTAGCTTTTTAAAGAAATATGAAACTGTTCATCACATTTTAAAATCGATGATTAAAATAATTAGTCTAGGAAGGCAAAATGTACCACCCCCCCCCCCCCCTTTTTTTTTTAAATCTTTTAATATGCGTAGGGGCAACAAGGTAGGGTCATCATGGTAAGCATGTGCCTGAATGATCTGAGAGTGGAAGTGAGTAAATTTAAGAAAGAATTTACAGACAAACATAGATGATACATGAATGTGTCCTCATATTTCTGGCAACACATGTTGATAAAAAACTTGGTGGGACTCTCCTTAATCCATAGCAGAGATGATAAGAATTCCGTTATATCTACGTAATTACAAAGGTGGAAATTAATGTAATCTACTAATTATGCCGACCATAAAAAACAAATAATCCTAAATTATTAAACTGTAATTGATTCTCGGGGACTGCAATTCCTAATCCTGATCCGCAATGTCCCATTCCTGATGTCTCCCCCCTTCATTATTTGACAGCATTGCCTTCGCGGTGTCTGCTTCATTGCACCCAAATCAACATCATTAATGTTAATTGTCAAATATTAACTCCAAATATATTAAAGAATTATTATATGGCACATTTAAAAAATTATGATAATTGAGGATTTTTATGTTTGATATAATAATTAATAATTACCATAAAAAATATAGTTAATATTTTATGAAAATTAACAAATTTAAAACCTTAAAGGGGTAAAATTTTCTGTAATTTTTGGATGGTATGATATTGAACACCACTTATCTTATGCCTCCGAATAGATACTTTTGATAATATTAAATTAGTTATTTGAATTCTTCTTGGCAAACAATCCCTTATATAAGCATCTAAGAGAGATGTTATTTAAACTAAATTTTTTATTTTTTATTTTTTTTGTTATTAGTTTGCTTATATGTATTTATCTATTTTGCATGATCATCATACGTATTTGTTTTTTTTTTTTTTTTGTCATTTAAACTAAAATTTTTATTTTTTATTTTTATTTTTATTGTTATTAGTTCACTTATATGTATTTATCTATTTTGTATGATCATCATATGGCATGAAATTATCTAAATTTTAATACCAAGCATCTTAAATACAAGTGTATTATTATTATTTTTGGGTGTTCATTTTGCTCCAATTAAAATCTAAAGTCAGACGTTTCGATTCTGAAAATCACTCTTGCACCACTAACCAAAGTTGACATAACCCGAGAGAACGGTATACCGAACAGTTTCAAATCCATGAAGTCAAATCTGTCTTAAGAGCATTATGATAAGCTAAGAGAGCTTAGAAAATTAGCATTACGATAAGCTAGGAACTTACTTTTTTCCAGTATTTGGGGTCAAGCTTCAATGCAGCGACTCTAACTCTCTCCACTTTGACAGGAGTGATATTCAGCCTTTTGCAGTCTTTTACATCTTCGCCTTCCTTATATCTTCTGTAGCTACTGAAACTCCAGCCTCCATTCCCCATGTTCTTAACCTGGTCCAAAAAGTATATAATGGGCTTATCACATGGGTTAGGGCCCATGGGCCGAGTGTTAAAGGTGAAAGGCCCGTCGCTAGAAGTGCCCCAGGTCCGAAACGTGTGGAAAGGCGTTTGCAAATCCTTAGCTGTCCACAACGTTGGAGAAACCTGTACCGTGTAGCCCCACGATATGGACACCGACCACCGACGCTTATGATCGTAGCAGAAACATTGCTGCATTATCCTGGACGGGTCCACACGGTACGCACCCATGAGCTTCTGTATTGCGTCTACTTGGGTCATGTTGGGGAACACTGGGTCTAGCATGTCCAGATGGTGCAGTGATACTAATGGTGCTAATGGGTGTGCTGCTAGAATCCCATATGGGTCCCCTCTTATATCAAGCTGAAACAAAAGCACAGTAAGAATACTGTAAATTTTTAACAGATGGGGGGAGTCCATGAAAAATAGACCTGCATTTATGTAAGAGTCATCTCAAGTTTTTTTATCGTAAAATTTTTGCATAAGATTCAAAAAGAAAGAGAGACAAATAATAAAAATATATATGAGACTGATTTTCTTCTTCTTTTTTTCCTAATTACATTTTTTGTTTTTCTCTTCTCTTTTTAAATTTTACAAAAACTTTACTATAAAAAACTATAGAGAATTCAAACTCTTTGCTTTTAGCTATAATTTTTGAATCTTAACACATCCTTTTAATCTCTTCATGAAAGGAGGGAAAAAGAAAGGGATATTCTAACGCCCATACTTTGTTGCACGTGATATACATATAGAGGGTAAATATATTTAGAGTGACAAAGAGAAAGACATCAAACTATGTATGCCAACCTAAGAACATTGAGACAAAAAATTTTTAGGGATCAACTACAATCTCCACTATCAGCCACGGAAAATTTATTCAAGTGGTGTTTTATTTGATGAGGTCTTCTGATACATTGATTTTCTTAAATTTCAATTGGTTTCTCTATTAATTGATATAATTTTTTAGAATTTCTCGAACAAGACAAAAAATTCTCAAGTATATATAATAATGTACCAACTAATTATATAATGAGCCAATGAAAATTAAAACAAAATAAGATTATATTTATAAACTGTATGATACAGTTACTTTTGTGAATATTTATTGCCTCTTTGCATTGACTGGATGTGCATTATATCCCTTTTAAGAATTTCTCGAACTAGGACAAAAAATTCATATATATATATATATATATATATTGCAAGTTGACCGTACAATAAATTTATAAAAACTCATCAAAATAATTTTTTTTTAATATGGTGGAATTCACCAACAAGCTAGCTTTCATAAGGTTGTACTGACTCCTTCTAATTGAATACTAATATTAATTAGGCTTCGTAGATATCAACAAGAACATGTGCACAAAAACAAAGCATACCTGGTGGAACCCAGGTTCTTTGGTGAGAGTCACACCAAGTTCATTCACACATGCCCACACCCTCTGATCAGAACCATAGAAATAGTAGTACCTAAGAAGGCAGCCATCAAATATTCTAGCTAGCTGAGCTGCTAACGCAGAACTTATCGCAAATCCACCACCTCCATAAGCCATGCCATACCCATGATACAAATTCTGTTCCACACTCTCAGAATTATCACCAATATAAACCATCTGCCTGTAATCGTACTTCCCCAAAACCGTCGCTAAATTCTCAGGGAAAAACACCGTATCATCGTCTCCCATCACGAACCACCTCACGTTTGGCAGCCCAAGCTTGAAGCTCTCCTTAACTATCCGAGCAATCCGTACAGCCGACTGCCCATGCACGAAGCTCCTCCACCGGTAATCCGAGATCTTGTACGGCATCGTATCGGACACATCGTAGTGAGGTTCCTTGTCCAGCCAAACAAACCCTCGGGTGGCGTTTGGGGCCCACCAGAGCTTGCTGAAGTGGCTGCGATATTGCCACGTGTTCTCCGACCCCGCAATGCCGAAGAGAATATGGGATATGTTGGTGGGCCCAGGTTTGTCGGCGGTTGAGGTCTGGGCGGCGGCGTGGATGTGGTCGGGAAGGAACCACCGGGATGGTTTGAAGAATGCAGAGTAGAGAGCGAGCGTAATGGAGACAATAAGACACACTAGTATGCCTATCCTAATCAAAATTATGAAGATGTCACCTGGTTTTTCGGAGACTGCAAGGAATCTAGGCGCTTTAACTGGGTCTGGGCTAGCTTGTTCCAAGCGAGTGTGACTCATGTTCCTGTTACATATGACGTAAGCAACAATTTAGACAATTATAAAAGAACAGTTTATGTCAATTTTAGTGCAAATTACAGTTTTTTATAGCAGTCCTGCTGAAAATCAATTTCATTGTTCCTTATGGTTTGAAGGTTTGCTACTACTAGCTAGCCGCCTTGTATTTTTTTTAAATTTTAACTGAAATAGTCACATAAATGTTCAATTAAATGAAGAACATTTCATTGTTTGAAATACATTTTATTTGTATCTTAAGCAATTTCACAAATTTTTAAATAAGTTACCAAAATTAAGCTTGGTGTTTTAAATTTAAAATTGTTTATTTAATCTCAATCATAGATTCAGAACATTGTAAAATATTCAAAATATAAGTAAAACTAATAAAATTGTTTATCATTGTTTACTGTGAATATGCCCATTGGTACAATGGAACAGAAACATGCATAAATCAGGCGAAAAAAATAAATAAAGGGAGAAATATCGAGAAGAAAAGATGATGATAAAGAGGAGGAAACAAAATTAAGTAACATTAACAGGATGAGAAAGACGATGACCTACTCCATCAGCAGAAGCGAATGTGCACGTACAGGACTTCTCCTCCTTTCTCCATTTTCTTTCCCATGCTTTTCTTCTGATTTTCTTCTGCTACAGAATCCCCATTCTGCTCCTAAATATTTCACATCATATGTACAGAACTTGGTCCACCCAGGTCTCTGTGTGAGAACAGAGGAAAGGCTTTATTTTCTTGCTGAAGGATTACGGGCGTACAGTTCTTAAGAAGGATGATGGATATGGTCATGTTTATATAGATGCATGCATTTCATGCACATGCATACAGTAACACCATCTTCAAAATTTCGCTTTTCCAAAACTGCCTTCGAATTATAAGACCAACGTAATTACGTAAAAGAGAATTAGAGGTTTCTCTCCTATAAATTTTTTCTTTTTGGTGTGTAATTTAGATAATAAGCAAAAACTTTAAGAATTTTATTGTTCCCACCACAAAGGCTATATACGGGACATGTTCTAAAAGAGGAAGAACTTCAGACAGGAAAATTAATTGATATAGCAGAGGCTGTATATCACCTTGGACACTTTTACACGTGTTCGGAAGATGAAGCCGCTAATACGACAAATGTGCCGGCAAAATTGGCTGACGGCCAAAATCTCTGGGCTGTCTTAATCGTTGACCCATATGGAAAATTCTTAAGAATAGTCTTCATTTAAATTGGATTTAAATAGTAAAGTAGGTGTGCAAGGGGGCGAGATTTATTTACATATTTATTTTATTAAATTTTTATTTGCTGTATACACAAATAAAAAGTTACATATAAAAATTTATCTGCCTTATTTTTATAACGTAGAAACTCAAAAGTGTACATGATACTTCTGAGTGTTAGTTGAAATCAGCTGAATCGAGTAAAGCTGGATTTTGGTATGACCAATTTTGTTCATTCAAAGCAAAGTAAACACGAATACAAGCGTGAGTTTTTATTAAACTAAATTGTGAGAATTAATAAACGTGTCATGCCTGAATAATTTTAAAATTGTATTATAAATATAATATATATTTATATTTATGTTACGTAAATTAAATAAAAATTATAAACTTTTACAGTATGTTTGCGTATGTGTATGAGCAAATTTTTATAAAAACATATATTACAAGTTTTAATGATCCATAAACTTTTGTATTCACATATAATTTTTAAATAAAAGTATATATGAATGCAATATATATATATATATATGCAAAATAACACATTATTATTAACGAAGCTGTTCGTAATTTTAATAAGCCAAGCATAAAATTTTCAAACTGAAATATGTTGATAAGAACGTTGCATTTAATAAATGAACTAAGCCCAATACGAGCTTTTGGGGTGCTAAATTCGAATAGTTCACAAATAGTTCAGGTCATTTTACACCTCTAATTATGAGACAAATATCTTGGAAGAGAACATTTTATGTCATTGTTAACATATTATATAGACAAATATTAATTATTAAATAAAAATTGAAATTTATTTAATAAATGATTATAGTGTCAACTAAATATGATTATCGATATAAATACCAAAAAAAATTTACTTGAAATATATTTTTAAATTAGACAATAATCAAATGTATGCAATTACATAAAATATTTATTAATATATCTTTTATACAAAGGCAATGATATTCTACCAATGGATCTTATTCAATGTTTTAGAACTTTGTTTGGATATTAATTCGAAGAGGTTTGCTACGGGTGCCTTATAAGCTTTAAGTTTTTACCTATCTAAAAATAGCCTAATCCACATAAGGCCCAAAATTCTATAGATGTAAAGCTTCAAATTCCATCAAACCACATACAATATACTGAACTGACAAATTGATTTCAACAATATAACTTTATCAATAGCAAGTTGCCCTGAGTAACACAGTTTAGTTGAAAAAAAAATATGCCAACTTGATCGAAGTCATGATTAACTCATATTTTCCCTTAGTATAAATAGGGCTCCCCATTGCATTTCATAGGAAATGATCCTTCATAGTTAATGTTTCCCTTGTGTTATTTAATGCTTTAATTTTGGCACTCTTATTGTTATGAGTAATATCACTCTTCCTCGCTTTTTTAAATCACCTTTCATTATTATTGTCATTTCTCATCCTCAACATTTGGTGCATCAAGTAGGGGCTTCAACCTCCCTTTCCTTTCTTTATTCAATTAAAAATCATAACACCATAAGAAAAAATCATTATAACTACCAAAACAACAACCAAAGTGCCAAAGTAAGAAGCATAGCTCCTACCCAAAACATGAACAACCATGAAGAAGCAAGAGGGCATCCTAAAGACCTCATTTCCCTAAAAAGAGTCAATGACAAGACTTTGGCTAAAAATGTCCAATTAGACAATGCTACCTACCAAGCACAGGCATCTAACCTAGTTGACTAGCCCTTTGTGGACAAACTAGTATTACAATTATTGTTCTAGCAACATCAAACCATTGTGGATCTATAAAAACATTTGTTGAACCTACATGAGAACAGCAAGCTAGGAATGCAACAAGAAAGAAACTATGGAAAGAAGTTGCTTGCTAACCAAGCCAAAGAAGGAAGAAGAAAAAGAAGAAGAACAGATGAAGAGACCTAAATATGTCCCCTCAAGGATAAAAAATATGCTTGTCTGAAGGTTCAAATATCAAAACTACTACTAAAATACTAGAACAAGGAGATAATGGGTATATGTTTCATAAAAGGAGATGATGAGAAAAGGCCACCTAGCATACCCAGCACACTTGCTGAAGTGATGGCCCCTACAAGGACAATTCAAAGAAAGAAAATAGTGAACTTCTCATAAGGTTTGAAAAGATGGAGCAAGCTTTTGAAGCTATAAGGAGAAATAAGGAAGACTCAATGGGCGATGTTAACTCTACTACATTACCTCACCATGAAGATTGTAAAGATCTTAGCCTTTAAGGAAGTACAAACTAACAACACTATAATTATATAATGTGAAAGCTAATTCTACCCATCATTTGTAAAACTTTATAATCTAAATGGATTTAGCTCTCATTCCAATCAAATAATGATGCAGGATATTGCCAATAACCTTAAAGGTTGGAGCTAGCATGTGGTTCAATAGCCTACCCCTAGAACTCAATAGAAAGGTTTGAACAATTCAATGATCACTTCCTTGCCCAATTCACACTTAATAGAATATAAACCCAAGATGTGTTTGCCTCATTAGGATGTATCAGAAAGAAGATAAGGATCTAGATGACCATATCTAGGCTTTAAAGCAGCCCAGTTAGAATATGTGATAGGTGTCCATGTGGACTCTAAGTCAACTTCAGTCACCCAAATTATTGAATAGGGTTTGATTGACATTTTGGCAATATTTTATGGGTGTTAGTATGCATTCTTGGCTTCCCACAAAAATGTTATTCTAGAATTTGCCACACCACTACCAACAGTGTCATCGTTTACAACTAGAGTTCATTCATCTAGGTCATAAGTAAATTTCGTTAAAGTTGATGGAGGGAGACTGAGACAAGGAGACAAAAGGGTTAACAAGAAAATTTTGGCAATAATAGTTAGTTTTTAATATAATTTCCTCCACCTAAATCTCACAGGGTAAAATAATTTCTATGAGGTTTAAATTAAGGAAATTGACAAAGAAAATCCTACTAGATGAATGAGATGAGAATGGGACAAAATATAAAATGAACAAGGTAAGAATGGTAGTGAAAAACTCACCTAATCTACACTATTATCCTTATTTTTGAAATACTAGAGTTAAATTAATCCTAAGACAATCACATTTTCACTACTGGAGCAGTAACATTGTGACTTAGGAATGCTATATAGCCAACATGAGTTGGTTTACTTTGGCAAAAAGAATCTAATAAAGCTTCATTGTCACCTACAAGAGTTGGCTTACCTGGCAAAAAGAATTCAATAAAAACTTTGCCATCACACCTACGTTACCAATGGTAAAGCTACATATATATGAGGGGGTAACTTTTTCAAAAAATTCTATATAGATAGTGTTAAATTTTGTTGATATGATCTCTCTTCCCATTTTTTGAGATTTTGAACCCATTTGAGTCAGACACATACATAATTGGATTATATAATTTTTTTTTTAAATCATTTGACATTTTTATCTGAATCCAATAAACCTACATATGTATTATGTATATGATTTTTCAAAAAAAAAATTATTATTAATTTTACTTAAAATATTTTTACTTACTGACACAAGTAACTACTTCTCTCTTCCCTCGTCCCTATTATTTTGTAAAGCTAACTAACAAATCATGTAAAACACGTTATTGCAATTTCTCTCCCTTATCTCTATTTCACACTTCACTTCATGTTCATCAGATCAATTTCAATAGCTTGCCTACGCTACACTTTTCTTCATCCATGAACTATCATTCTTCTCATCTTCATTGCTCCATTGCCATCTAATGCCACACCCTTGCTGCTGCTACTTCATCTTCATCTTTCACTCTTTTGGTTGCTAAGTTCCTAGCATGAGTCTAAGAGAGAGAATGATAGAGAAATGTGAGAGGCTTTTTTTTTCAATTATTTTTTAAATATTTTTTCTATGTAATTGCCAATGTTAAATGTAAAAAGAGATGTGCTATTCAATCTTTTTTATAATGTCTAAATTTTATTAAATTACAAAATATCTCTCAAGGTTAAAAGAGCAAAAGTCATTAACATTTTGGTCACAGTATACAAAGATAAATAAATTAAAGTTAGGTACTCTACATGTTTATAAAATTATTAAGATTATTCCTACTTAATTCATTTTTTTAATATTGTATGATTTAATATTAATACTACAAATTTTAATTCTTTATTTATAATATATTTGTTTAATGTCTAATTATGAATTTGTAATACTCTTATTTATTTTTAGTTACATTCATTGTTGTATTAAAACATGATTTATGATAAATGACTAATACTAACAAATCAAAATTAATTTAAAAAACTTTCCATTAGATTTAGGAAAATAAATTAAAGTTTTAGTTTAACATTTTAATTATTGACATAAATAACAAAAAGCATATTTGCAAGGATGTTGTCTAGTGATTTACATTGAGAGAGATGTTTTAAATAGTATTGACAATGAATTAATCGTTTAATAATTTCAAAATATGAAATCACGTAAAGAATGATTATAAGATATATAATTTACTTAATTATAAATACAGATTTATAACTATCTTTATATATTTTTTTTTAATTATATTGTCCCCTAATTTAGGGTCGTGACTCCGTCATGCATGTTGCTTGGGTTCAAATCTCTTAGTGTTAAGAGTTCATGGTGGTGATCTAACTCTTCCCAAAAATCCCTAATGCCTATTCTTCTATTTGAAACTCTATTTTTTCCTTAGTAAGTCTTGCCCTTACATTGATTCCTACACCAATGTGTGAGAACATAGGTGTTGTGGGTTTGGTAAATATGGGTGTACGGTTGAAGAAGGATTTCATGCATGACATTCCATTGAGACATCTTAACGTATTGGAGTAACCTATTTGTATTACCATTAAAAAAAGAAAAGAATGCTCACTAATGTATCTTATTCTTGTTTATTCTTCAGTTAATTATTGTGTGTTTTTTAAGCCTATTAATGTGACAAGTTGCATGCAAGAGTTGGGTCACCATTTGCACATCCTGGGATTCAAGCCCATTCGAATGCCATGGATTGTTGTCCTGTGGCCCAAAATACGGGTTGATGACAGAGACAAAGCTTTTTCTGCCGAAAGGAAGACAAACAAAACTTTTTTTTTTTTAATATATATATATAAGACAAACAAAACTTGGATTCATCTATTTCTGATTACATAAAAGATCCGCCTACCAGCTTAGAAATAAAAGGTAAAGAATATGATTAAATTCAAATAAAATAAGTTATTATTTAATCATAAACATCGAAACCCACATGAAGAACGATTCTTTTGATTTTTCAGTCAGAAGCAAGTTAGTTGGGATTTCTATTTAAAACTTTGGTTAAACGAGATTTCAAATCAACTAATTTAAAAATTAAGGTTAAATTATTTTCTTAATTTGTATAATTTCACTTAATTTTTAATTTAATTTTTATAATTTTGATTTTTTTATTTAGTTCTTATTGTTAAACTTTTAACAATATTTTGTTAAATTTTAATACGTCAAATTTTAAAGGTCTCCTTCTCTTATCCGCATAACTCTTTTGCCTACTCTAGGTAGCCAACAACTTCTTTTTGATGAGTTCTATTTGGTGGGTGGTTTGGTCCACTATGTTAGAACCTAAGAGACTTCTCTCACTAAGTTCTACCCAACATAAAGGTGACCGACACTTCCTCCTATAAAGTGTCTCAAATAGTGCTATCTAGATACTGGAATGATAACTATTATTATAAGCAAACTCAGCTAAAGGCAAGTACACATTCCAACTCCCCTTTAACTCTAGTACACTCGCTGTAAGCATGTCCTCAAGAATCTGAATGATCCTCTCAGTCTGTCCATTAGACTGAGGATGATACGCAGTGCTAAAGTTAAGACTAGTACCTAAAGCTTCATGTAGAAACTGCCAAAATTTTGATGTGAATCTTAGATCTCTATCTGACACAATGCTATTAGGAACACCATGTAATCTTACAATTTCATGAACATATAGTTGAGCTAGTTTATCATTATATGTTCTCTTAGTATTCTGAATATACTTAATTTAAATGAAAGAAAAAAGAGTAAAAATATATAATAAAGTCAAATTAAATTTTATATATATATATATGTGACATATAATACAATACATATTAAGTTATTTGGATAAATTAATTTAAATCATGTGTATTTAAAATATCAAAAATAATATGTAATTAACTAAGTCAATAAAATTTAATAAAATATTAACAAAACTTTAACAGTATAAGAATTAAATTAAAAAAATTTTAAACTATAAGAATTTAATTATAAACTTTTAAATAATACAGATTAAATTAAAAATTAAAAAAACATATAGGGACTAAGAGAATAATTTTAAAAAATCGCATGAAAATGTTATCATATCAATTGTTTCGTATAATATTATGTATGGAAACGTTGATACAAGTGAAGAGGTTAGCTATTTTAATTTTGTAGTGACCAACCCTATACATTTAACTGAAAACAAAAATTTATTAAAATCAAACACTTAAATATTTCCACTACTTGTCAGAGTACACGTCTCAAGTCTTTCGTATTTAACGCAATTCTTAATAATCTTTTATTTAAGAACTATCACATTCTCACTATTTTCATATTTTTGAGAATATAGTTTCAACTTTTGGTCTTACTGTATATGCTTAATTTATTACTAGAGTCTATGCATGCAACTAATTTGTTTTAATATTGAAGTATATTAAAAGCAAGAAGATGAATTTCTGCCATTACAATTTTTATTGGTAGTATAATAATTATAAAGTAAATGAATTTTTTCTCTCTATAATGTAACAATATATGACGAAAGGTATGGTTGTATATAATTTTTAAATACAAAATAACCATTGAGAGGGGGGGGGGGAAGAAACCTTCTGGTGGGATGGATGAGAAACACAGGCCAATAATGAAAAGTTAAAACTTGGAGCTATTAATCTAATTAATTAATTAATTGCGAACAAACTTTAGATGGTGCGTTTTGTAGTACATAAAATAAAGTAATCAAGCTAAAATTGAAATATCTTAATCAAGCAGGAAAATATCTATCAATAATCCAATCAATATGTGAGCTGTTTTCTTTTTAATACAAACATGTAATGTGGGCAGAAGATATAATGGCTGAATTTAAAAACTGATAACGTCACGTCCATGCTGTGTAATAGTGTTTGTATATGGAAGGACTTGAAAAGCAGTCAACTTGGCTTTGTATACTATATTATTCAATTATCAGGGATGACGTTATCAGAGTCTTGTTTAATTACCAGTGACCTGGTTTATACGGCGGGATATATTGTCAGTCCCTTTATTATTATTATTATTATTTTGGTAAACTTAAATCCCTTTATTAAAATCACTAATGTTTTGAGTTTCTTGCAATTATTTAAACTGACATAATTTAGTTGCCTTTGTCAATATATTTCACGCCATTCTTTTACGAGTAATTATTACATAAGAAAATATAATAAATGTCGAACACACACATGCATGCTTTATTCGTCCTAAAACATGTACAAAAATGATATATGACTAAACTCAGTCCGCATTCGGACCCACGTATCGGTCTATGATTATCCTCCAACGAGAAACCACTAATCTTCTTGTCTTATGCATTAAACCATGCTCTGTTGTTTTGTGATTAGTTTACAGATATGCATACTATTTTCAACTGTCATTTGAAAAAGAATATATATATATATATATATATATGTATATATATATATATTAATTTTCAAAATAGTATTATTTTAGTCTTCAGGAGTCAGTATATCTCCTTGACATCTAAAATATAACTCTCTTTCCGTTCAACTCTTGTCTATGCTCTTGGTTACATATGTCTCTGCAAATCTTTGCGCCACATATTTGTTACTTTTTTTTTTTTTGGAAGTGGGTTTCAAATTATATTTTCTGTTTCTTAACACTATGTCCTTTTAAAGATTAGAAAGTCAATTCAGTTTTTTTTTTTTTTGGGAACTCCCCCCGTAACCCATTGTATGGATTCATTTTGTAATTCAGCTAACATATAAAAATTTTCAGTAAGAAGATTTTGTGATGCGGCTGAAGAGTTGTATAATTGTTTACCTTGTTCCAAGTTTAATTTGAATTCATGTCCTAGTCTTTTGACACCATTGTGATAAAATAATGCGCGATATGAAAATGATAGTTAACCTAACTGCCTCTTATTGAAAAGTAAAATTCCATAATAAACACAATCTGGGTAATCCTTTACCAGTAAAAGTTCCGAGTATTAAAATATTTATAATTAAGTGGGATAATAAAGAATATACTTCAAGAAAAAGAAGGTATTCAATTGTCGTTTAACGAAATATTAGACTTATAGCTATTGTCTGCATAAACTATTGATTAATTAATTATGATTGATTTGCCCCAAAATTTTTGATATATATATATATATATATATAGATTAAAGAATAAGGAGGGCTTGGATAGTCAAACTCAATCTTAATTAAAGATCATACTTATCATATCTTGATTGGCTTTCAATTCCAAATATACAGTTACAGAAGCATAAATACATAAGTACCTCCATTTGCCTTATGTCATCATAAATGGTATGCACATCCTTTTCTTTTTCTGTCTTGATCACTTGTGCAAGACTAATTAATTCTTGCCTATGTACTAGGATTAGGGATTAATATTTAAGTCACAAGTTTATGGAGCTAGCTCCTAGTGTTACTGGTTTAGTTAGACCAATTCAATGAAATGATTCTTAATTACATGTGCCTTTTGCTATAATATTCCTCTTCTCCCCACAAAAGTCCACCAAATATATAAAAACAGACAAGAACTAGCTTTTGCCGATTATGTTAACTTCTCTTCGTGATGTTACAGATAACAAAATTTGAAAAACCATTAATCACACTAAACATTAAGCATTTAAATTCTATGTATATAAATTATATAATTAGTTAATTAGTAACGTTAAATATCATATTAAAAAATTACAATTGACGATGGGTTTTTACTTAATTAATCATTTAAGTTTTTAGGTGAAGTGTTTTTTTTTTTAATATGGCATCAAAGTTTTTATGATTAACTGATCTAGACCAATAAATTCTTGTTGCTTCTTTTTTCCTTAATTAAAATCAAATTTAGCCAAGCATGGTATGTTTTTGTGTAAGGTGCATGCAACTTTTGTTCAAAATATTGGGTGAAATTAGGTAATCAATCTCTCATTAATTTGAATTAAAATTTTTGACTCGTTAGCTTGACGTGATATGGGGGGAAAAGCCTAAAAGATTGTGTGTGTGTTTTTGAGTACACATGCAAAAGGAAAAAGGTGTTGGAGATGATTAAAGGGTAAAACCTTGTATAAACATAAACATTAAATATACTTTTTTTTTTTTTAATGGACGACCGAAAGGAATCACTTCAACACTTTGAAATAGCATATATGTAGCAACAAGTTTCAAACAGTATGTATTTCTTTCTTTCTTTGTTTTTTTTTCTTTTATTTTCTCTTTGGCAACATACAAACAGCACGGTATTCCCTTATAATCTAGTTCTCCCTTTGGCTTCTCTGGGCATTTAATTTTTATTTCGAACTACGTACAAAGCCGGAGAAGGAAGAGACAAAGAAGGCAAATAATATAATACTGTAACGGAACAGAAACAATGGATACGAATTTAATGCATGAATTAATGTGCATAGTATTAGTATTAGTATTAGTATTAGTATGGGTGTGTGTGTGTGTATATACATATATATATATATATATATATATGCCGATGTGGGGTTGGGGGAAGCCTAGAGAACCAGTTTCATTCATATATATTCTATTTTCTTATTCCAATCATAACGTACCGTTCTCTTTCATTCGTGTGATACGAGACAGTTGCTTCATTAATGGGACCCGACTGTATACATTTCCAAAATAATGCAATCAATTAAGATTGACTCTCCCTAGCTAGCAAACCCAGCAAAAAACCAACAGTATAGTTCACTACAAAAGCCAAAAGAGACGCAAAGCTTGCAACAATACCTTTTCCATCTGACGCCTTCAGCTTTTTCTTTCCCCGTCCTAGCAACACTCTTAAGTTGCTTTCAAGTATTCAATTTCTCCCTAGCTATACTTCCTTATATAAAGCTTCCATCATCAGACCTGTTTCTTACCTTCACCTTGAGAATAATGGAGGGATCTCATCAGTACTTGATGTGGATGAAGAGGAAGCAAATGTTGAAGTCACATATTGAAGCAGCAAGGTCATGGGAAGAGAGGGCTTTTGCAGAGGACGCAGCTAGGATACTTGGTGGGTACATATGGCCTCCAAGATCTTACTCTTGCAGCTTCTGCAAAAGAGAGTTCAGGTCTGCCCAAGCTCTTGGGGGTCACATGAATGTCCACAGGAGGGACAGAGCTAGGCTCAAACAGAGCCTAATTAGCCCTTATCATCACAACACTAATGATTCTAAGGGATCTTCTGATTCAGAGGTAATCACCAATGGAAGGGAAGAAGATTTTAAAGGCTTTAGTCATGGTAATAATAATTATGTTGAAACAGACTTGTCAATGGGATTACTACCAAGTGAAGAGGCCATAAGTTGTAAGAGACCAAAGGCTTCCAGTATTTCTTCAGTACCGCCTGTCTTCCTCAAGCCATGCTCAAATGATCATAAAGGCCTGGTTTTCCAATCTGCAGAAATGGTACTTGGAGTTAAGCCTAAAATGGAAGACTTGGATCTTGAACTCAGGCTGGGGGAACCACAGAAAGTTAAGTGATATTATGGTACACTTACATATGTTGTGTTGGTTCTATATTGCAATTCCCCATTTCTTTGTCTATCTTTCTGTGTTTTTGTTTTTCTTTTTAACTTGGGCTCTATTTGGGTTGATATTCTTAATTTCCCAAACTAAACCTGAATAGAATGATAAGGTTTACTTTCTGGAAATGTTTGAAGACTATTTCTATTTCTAGTTGGCAAATTATCTATATATCGTTTTCTTGTACATATTTATGTAGTTGTTTTCACTTTTCTGCTTTTGAGCATAGAATCATCGGTATGTCAACTGCACGCGTATCACCGAAGGCAAAAGACAAAGGACTAAGAAGCAATATTACTAGAGACTGGATTACTTTCCAGCCCATCTCACTGTGTGAACAAATTGGAATAACATATGTAAATCATTTGAAAATATGAAATATTGAAGAAAACTTTGATCATTAGCTAGGGTTTCCAAATTAAATGCCAAGAGAGATGAACAAAGATAATCTTCAGAAACCCAAGGTGGAATTTTTTTTTGTATGAATCAATTTCTTTTTTTATTTTTCAAAAATAAAGTGTTTTAAGAGTTCTTTAATTATTGTCTTCTATACTTCTGTTTTCAAGTACAGTTCACATCAACAAATTACGATACCCGCAGTTAACTGCCAGTTTAGAAAGAAATGAGAAAGCGATCAGAGAGGGAGGGAAATTTGACTGTGGGGTAAGGACTGACAGTACGTGACTACTAAAAAGTCACTTCAGCTACATATATACATATATATAGATATAGATATAGAAATATATATATATTCCAGAGAACTAACAGTAAATGGCATACACAAAATGAATGCACACACCTCACCTCATGACCATAAATTCCAATCCCTTCTGTTGTTTTCCACAATTTTCTCCCAAACACTTCCAAAAATCCAACCAACCACACGGAATCAAATTGACTATAATATATCAAGAGAACAAAAATATTAATTTAGCTAGTTTGGCATAGAGTTCGAGGACAATATCACATCATTGGCTTTATTAGCGAGTCTTTGTTTTTACCATTGGCCCGATATATCCACGTTGGATTCGGATCCTCTAAAACTTTGAAAAGAAATTTACAAGATAAAGAGAAATAGATACATGCAAATTACAGAAGAGGGAGGGGCTCATTCATTTGGGTAACTCTACCACTCTCTCTTTCTCTCTTCAATTGTATCAGCTGATTATACAATGATCTAATCAAAATTTATTAAAAAGAGTGTTTCTGATGGTCATTAACACATATCCACTTTAGTGAATTTCTATTAATTTCTTACAACTATATGGCTATTAAGAATTTCTCTTATTACACCGGCGAAAGGCCCCAACCAACCAGGCAGGTAGGAACCTAAAAATGTCCATATCTTCAATATGTTACGAAGCTCGAGACTTTTCTGCTTATAGTAAGGTAAAAACTGTGTTAGCCACCTTATTATGAGACCGACGGTTCGTCCAGAATACACGGCGACGTCACACTACCGTCTGATTCTTTAATCTTTCTTTGTAAGGAAATCTGATGAAACATCGATTTTGACTTAATGTTCTTCTCAGTCTGCGGAGAGAAACAACAGAGGCATTCCAGTGTGTAAAGGGAATTCCTGCTAATACCCCTTCACAAAATGTTCCCATTATGGCCTCTGACTATGTTAGTTTACTTTTCCTCTACCTGGGTTCACACAGAGATATATAGGAGAAAGAGTGATTAATGAAGAGGATAGAAAGTGGGGGTTAGTTACTTGAGTTGCTAGTAAGGTCTGATGCTGAGTGTATCTTATAACTAGCAGATTTAGTCAGGGAGCTCACATGGGCATGATGTGTGTGCTTTCAATGTCTCTATCGAGTATCAATTGGAGAGGAATTCAGATATGAGAATGAGGATATGTTACCTGCTTTGGCAAGTTTTGTTTCTCTAGTTGGGATGCTTTGAAGTAAGCAGCGTATATGTGGTACTTGTGAACTAGATGAAAGATTGATCTCTGGTCCAGAGCAGTTCAGTGTCTAGACAATTGCAGCTTCCTAGCTAGCACGTGTGTGTATAGACATTAATTGTAGCTTTGAGTTGTGAAAACAACTACACAGACTTTTAGTCCTATAATTAATCTGCATATTAGGTAGTGAAAGACACCTTGACAAATGACACTTCACGAGCTTATTCTTCTTCCTCCCTTTTCAACCCCAATTTCCTCGAATAAGTTGTAATACCGCGTTCCACATTGAGAATTTGGGTCCACATTTTTTGTTCTTTTTGACAATAAGTAAAAAAAAAAAAAAAGGATTTGAGCAGGTGCGTACTCTGAATGCATGTCATTGCCATTTAGAAATCAATATTTATTTTTTTCTGCTTGAAAGCCTAAATCACCTCAGTCTTAGACACCAAAACCTACATATGCCACTTCCTGAGTAAAGTAAATGAATCACATTACCAAGTTTTTGTTGTCAAGTGAGAATTGGAGTAGAAAAAAGTCTCACATTAGATAAAATTAGATTAAAAAAAAAAGAGTACATTAGTAAAAATAATTTATAAACTTAATTTCTTAAATTTTAAGAACAAAAAATATATTTTTTGTCAGAGTTTAGGAACCCATCCACAAGTCACATCCAACATCTCCATTGAGGATAGAAAAGGAGATTTTTTTTTTTTTTTTTTTGGGTTATGTAAAGTGAGAACACAAATACAGTACATGATAAACCAGCAAACAAAGGGATGATTATAAGCTGATTCTGTAGTTTAAGTTGGAATGTCTGCCCTTAATTCAGTGTATCTGTGTAATGACTCCGCGCATAAAATTATATTTGTATATCTCTGTATGGTTCATTCACTAGTAAATTTATTTTACTTCTTAATGAGCTAATATAGCTCATGTAGCACAAACTAAATATTGACACGTATTTTATGTGAAGGATTCAATCTTATGTGGAATAGCAGTGAATTTTTCTTTTAATTTTAGGCGCCTTTTTAATCAATTTTTTTTTCCACATTTGCAGTACAATAATCTTAAAAAGATTATAACATTCTCAGGCGTGGACTGGTGGAGTTTAGCTTTTTCGGTTTTTATTCATGCCAAGATGCAAGATGGTATTTGGGCCCTACTCGGTAGGCCCAAAACTACGGAATAGGAAAAAGCCTGCTTCAATGCTGGAAAGAAAAAGCGGCAATGATGTATATTATAAATTAAACGAGTCAAAATTAAAAATTTAATACTTAAATCATTTAATTGATGAATAATTCATTTAAAAATAATACAATTTAAATATTCATATATTATGTATATTATATATTAAAAATATTTTTTTAAATATCATTAAAAATTTATTTAACTCATTAAACTCATATAATTTATTAATATATAACTTTAAATGAATTTATAAGATTCAAACCCAAATTCTCGTTTAACAAAAAAAGCCAAACTCGAATAACTCATTTATTATGTGACCCAAGCTTGAGAATACCGAACTTGACTCGTTTACACCCTTAGAGTGACCACTCATGGGATTAGGTTCAATTTTTCATTCCCCTTTATTGCTTTCTGGGGATTCTGGGCACAGCAATTTTTTGTTACTTGAAATTGTCTTCGTTTTCAAGATTTTGGGATTTTTTAAAAAACCCTTTCAAGTGCAGTTTTAGTCCAAGGCTTCATCTTCTTCTTTTTTTTTTTTCTTTTTTGGGAAAATGAAACATTGATATCAAGATAAGTTACAGGGAAGGAAAAATAGAGTTGGCAGGAAACTGAACTAATTCGTGATTATTTAATTCAGTTGCAATGGCATGCTTGTATCTTGCGACTTTGCCAGTGTGTTTGCTCATATATGTATGATAATATCAATTGTTTCTGCAAACATGGCCTTGTTTTATTAAAAAGCTTCATTTAACCTTCTAAATACGTGCATGTTAGAATAATCCGTATCATTAACTAAGAGATAATAATATATTTCCATGACTATATCTCCTTCAGGATTAAAGCTAATTAAGTTGTTCACGTTAAAATTAGGACGCATAAACTGCATGTCAAACCAATATAAATATTAAATTATTCAAAGGTTTGATAATATAATAACTTGCGAGAATTGAACTTATTAAATAGTGCAGTGACAGTGACTTGAGAAAGAAAATTTTTACTGTTGTTCTATGTTATTAGTTATTTTCAGCATTATAAATGTGAAAAATCGAAAACAAAATTTAACACTTTTTGAATGGCTAGCTAATTCCCCTTGTATTATTGAGTATTTAATGTTCAAAACGTATATTGTATTATTTTGTAAAATTTTTATTTTTAATTAAATGAAAAAGTTCTAGCGTATGTGTCACAAGAAGAAAAGGGGAAGAATGTGCCGAAAAATCGGAGAGAAGTTTGTTTAGAATATGACAGCTCATTACCATGAGTTCATATCGGATAGACTTGAGGTTGATTCTGGATATATAAGCGAAAACGCTGTATATCTCATCAACTTGACTTTTGGAAGAAGGTAATGGCCCCATAACAAATAGTATCAAAGTTGACCCCATAGTCATTGTCAGAATAGATGGCATCTAATTTTACTGTGATTGGAATGATAGGCCATTCGTGACGAGAACGTCACGGATTAGGTAAATATTAAGTAAGTGAATATGTCATGAGCTCATATCAATAGGCTTGGAGTTAATTTTGAACACATAAATGAAAGTGTTGCACACCTCATGACTTTTGGAGAGAAGGTAATGGGCATATGACATCATCATTCTATTAAAAGGAGAGAGCCACGAAGCGTGTCCGTAGCGCAAGGGGAACTTCTTTGCAACTTCGGCCAAACTGCCCGATTAATTAACAACAGATTTAAGATTTAAATTTTTGCTTGTATGAAAATAATATTCCGTGCAAGTTTTTTATTAAATGAGTTAATTTTTTTACATACAAATAGGAAACTGAAACTACAAACCGAATTATATGTATGAAGCCAATTTTTTATTGAATGAGTTAAATTCAAATTAAAGATTTGTAATATTATAAAAAATGTTTAAAAAAAGTTGCATTAAACTGGTATTTGACTATCCAAATGCCAAGATGACAGGAGAATTTTTTATTGTCAACTTTTTGTAAATCTCGTAAAAATAATAATATATAAAGTAAAAGTGTATATGAAATATAGTTTTTCTCTTTTATTTCATTTTTTTATCTCTACAAGATTTACAAATACTGATAATAAAAAATTTTAGAGAATTCAAATTCACCCAAATGCTTTAATATCAGAACAAAACAATAGCCAAGAGAATGGATAATTGTTACTTGAGAGGCTTTTATAGTGTATTTGGTAGGAGAGATGGGGGAAGAAGCATTGGGATCAGCAGCAAATTTACTGCAGGCGATCCTGTAATGGGATTTGATGCATTTTTGACTTTTTTTAAGTTGAAATATATGTAAGATATTTAAAAAATGTAATTAGAAGGATAAAAATTTTGATTATAAAAATTATATTTTAAAATTTTTAATTATACAATTTTGTCATCAAAATTTTTGAAATATAATTTTTTATCTTTTTAATTATAATTTTTAAATATTCTACATCTATTTTTAACCTTTAAAAAAGGTTTAAAACGCAGCATTGCCCCATTATAGAGCCATCCGGAACAAAATTTGCTATGGCAGACTATCCAAACAGGGGGAAGAAAGGAATTTTTCTTTGTTTGGTACGTAAAAAAAAGGGAAAAAGAAAAAGGAGTTCGAGTGATTGGCAATTCATGGACCCCACACCTTTTTGTACTAAAAAGAATGAGCAGGGAAGGAAGAAAAAAGATTAAAAATTTAGAAAAATTAAGTTTAAGAACTAAACAAATATTTATTTTTAAAGATTATTACTATTGTCATTAGATTTAATGATTTGTTGTTAAATTTAATGATAATCATTTTAAAATAAATGATAACAAGTCCTTAAGAATAAATATCTTTACTTTTTGATCTTTTATTATAATTCTTTCTAAAAGTTTAATCTATGATCCGTTACTTATATTATTGAAACAATTAAAATAAATAAATTTAAAAAAGTTATAATTTAATTATGAATAAGTAATAAAAATATTAACATAAATAAATGTGTATTTATATTTATAGAAATAAATAAACATGATACACAATATATTCATGATAAATATATTTAATCAAATAAAAAATAATAAAATAATTTGATATTTTATTTATATATATTTTTTATAAAATCAAATAAAAGAAAAAATATTTTTTTCATCTATTTTTTTTTTTCGCTCCCACTATTTTCGTTCTTTTCCTACTTAATCCTTCCTAATATTGAAAGGTGGCTCCCAATAACATTACAATAATTGATGTTGGTCAAATAACAAGAGATAATGAAACACCTGGACTGTGATAAAAACTCATTAATCCTCCTCCAGTTGATAATTGCACGCCTTCTTTCCGTATGCAGTCGTTTATGGTTTCCCAAGATAATCATCCAGCGTGATTGACCTTAATATCTGTCTGTCCACAATTAGGTGGAAGAAATTGAGCATGATCTGTTTAGACCTTTCTGTAGTTAGGACTAAATATCAATATTTTTAAAGTTATTGAATTAATGAAGGCATTAATTTATGTTATAATTAATTGTAATTGAATTATGGTTAAATTAGTAATAATTAAATATATATATATATATATATATTTTAAATTTATATATTAAAATTCTAATATAACAAATAATATTAATTAATTTTAAATGTTTAATTACTAATTTTATATTTTTTAAAATATTTGAGAAATCATTTTTGAATTAAAAAATAAAAATTAGGTATGATCAAAATTTAAAAATATTTAATTTTGAACTTCCAAAGTTCTTAAATTATATTAAAATTTTATTTATCTTTAAAAAAAAATTAAAGGGTTTAAAAATTTTAAATTTAAAAAATAATTTATCAAATGAAAAAGATTTAACCAAATTAAAAATATAGTCATAAATAGTGTGTGTATATATATATATATATATATTAGTTTAAATATTTTTATATACTATATATATATATATATATGATATATATATATTTATTATTTTATTTTATTAATATGTTTATATATATTAAAGAATGTGTAATATTGCTAATGGAGATTTTCATCCTTCTCTTCTTATCTTTGCTGCTCTGATGTTGGCTGGCGTTGTGCTATATCTACGTTATTGCAACTTCATCTTCATCTTTTAGTTATTCCACATGTTTATTGAATTATTAAGATTTTTTTATTTAATTTATTTTTTAATATTGCACCATTTAATATTAATGTTGCAAATTTTAATTCATTCTTTATGCCACAGTTATTTAATATCCATTTGTGAATTTGTGATATTCGTAACTATTTTTAACTATACTCATTGTTATATTTAAGTATGATTTATCATAAGTAAATTTGAAAATTTTTTAGATTTTTGAATAGGAAATAAATTTTTTTTCTAAAAAGAAAACTGTCATTACAGCAACAATCTTCATCTATAATTTATAATTCTAATTTCTCACAATAACAAATTGATATTAATTTAAAAGATTTGTTGAGAAAAATGAATTATAATTTTAAATTATCATCTTAATTATCACCCAAATAAAATACGAAAAATATATTCGCAAAGGAGATCAACGGACCACCCCTTTAACATAGAGTCTTGGCTTCACCATTATTTATAAATGAATTTGTGATGTACGCCTTCCATCATATGCTTTTTATAAATTAAAAAAATATAATTTTTATCAAATATAGTTATAAGAATTTAAAAACAAAAAGGTTAAAACTTGATACCATTTTTATTTCTCTCTATCAAGTTTCTTTTGATAATTATATAAATAGTGTATAATTTCTATAATTCATGATTAAGTCTTTCAATATATTTGTTATACCTATAATATTTTTATTAAAAAATTTGATAACAAAGATAAAATAATTTTATTAAAAAAATCTAGTAACAAAAATATAATAAAATATATTTAAATATAATCTTAAAAAAAAATACTATTTAAAGGAAAAATATAAATTCCCTATTCAACTGAGGATTAGTTGCAAATATCTCCTTAATTAATTTTCAAAACTAAATAAATTCTCTTAAACTATCTTCATTCAGCTTTTGATTATTTTTATCTAGTTCCAGTTAATAGTGCTAATGAGAAACTGGACAAAAGAATCTAAATCTCAAAAATTAATGATTCGAAGATATTTTATTTTGTTTTAAAATTTGAGAGGAGTATCTGAAAATAACTCACAATTAAAGATTTTATTTTTTAAAATATTTACAAATTATTTTATTTATTTATTTATATATTATTTATAAAAATAGATGCAAGTAGAGCTAGCTCAAGCGCTCCGCAGCCTCACCCTATATATACATACATACATACATATACATATATATATATATATATATATATATATATATATACATACATACATACATATACATATATATATATATATATATAATTCTTGTAATGGAAAGCTCAACTTTTTGAGAGATTGGGCTCCTCCTTCGCGTAATAACTTGGAGATAATAATAAAAAATTACTTCAAACATGACCTGTAAAAAAAAATTGGTCTCTCCTTAAAAAAAAAAAAACCCAACATATAAATCAAATTTTAAGAATGTCACAAGCATGAAAGAAAAAGTGGTTGGATTACGAGTGGAAACAGATGCAGATTTACTGTAGACGATCGTAATGGAAGGCGTTTTTTTTTTTTTTTTGAGATTAAAAATGGATGTAAGATATTTAAGAATTGTAATTGAGAGGATAAAAATTTTGATTAGAAGGAAAAATTAAAATTTAAAAATTTTATCTATATGTTATAGTTAAAAATTTTAAATTATAATTTTATCATCAAAAACTTTAAAGTATAATTTTCTTTTCATTGTCAAATTTGTATCCTCTTAAATATAATTTTTAAATATCTTATATTTATTTTTAACCTTAAAAAAAGTTAAAAGCCCAGCATTTTCCCCGTTTCCATCTGTAATAAATTTGTTACTGCAAACCATCCAAACGATGAGACTTTTCTTTCTTTGGCATGTAAAAGAAAGGAAAGAAATTTGAGAGATTGACAATTTATGGGCCACACCTTTTTGTAGTATTCATAATTTACCTAAAAAATGGTGAAAAGGGAAAGAAAGAAAGAAAGAAAAGAGAATAAAACTTTATCGTGAGACTCATTATTTATATTGTTAAAACATTACAAGAATTAAATTCAAACAAATTTTTATAATTTAATTATAAATAAGCAATAAAAATATTAACATAAATAAAATGTGCATTTATATTAATAGAAATAAATAAACATAATATACAATATATTCATGATAAATATATTTAATCAAATAAAAAAATTTGATATTTTATTTATATTTTTTCTTTTATAAAATCAAATAAAAGAAAAATAATATTTTTCTCTCTTATTATATTAAACACAGTAGAAAAATAACTCATCTATTTTTTTAATTTTTCTCTCTCATTATTTTCTTTCTTCTCCTACCGAATCCTTCCTAACATTTGAAGATGGCTCCCAATAACATTACAATAATTGATGTTGGTCATATAACAAGAGATAAAGAAACACCTGGACTCTGACAAAAACTCATTAATCCTTCAATTGATAATTGCACGCCTTCTTTACGTGTGTGGTTTGCATATGGTCTCCCAAGATAATGATACAGCGTGATTGATTTCAATATGTGTTTTATACACAATCGGCAAAAGAAATAGAGCATGATCAGTTCAGATCTTTTTGTAGTCAGGACTAAATATCAATACCTTTTTAAAGTCATTGAATTGGTAAGCATCAATTTAGATTTTTTATTACAATTGAATTATGAATAAATTAATAATAATTAAATTTTTTTTTTAAATCTCACATATTAAAATTTTAATGTAACAAATAAATATTAATTAATTTTAAATATTTAATTACTAATTTATATTTCTTAAAATATTTAAAAATCATTTTTGAAGTAAAAATCAAAATTACCTATGATTAAAATTTAAGAATATTTACTTTTGAGCTTCTGAAATTCTTAAATTATGTTAAAATTTTATTTATCTTTAAAAGGCCAAAAAGTAAATGGTTTAAACATCATCAATTAAAAAAATAATATATCAGATAAAAAAATTAACTAAATTAAAAATATAGTTATAAATAGTATATATATTAATTTAGATATTTTTATATTATATATATAATATAATATTATTTATTATTTTTATTTTATTAATATGCTTATATATATATATATATATATATATTAAACAATGCGTAGCATTGTTTAAGGAGATTTTCATTCTTCTCTTCTCATCTTTGCTGCTCTTTTGCTGGCTGATGCTGTTGTGCTGCATCTACATTTTTGCAAGTTCATCTTCATCTTTTGGTTACTGTTTATTAAATTATTAAAATTTTTTCCTTAATTCATTTTTTAATGTTACACAATTTAATATGAATACTCAAAATTTTAATTCACTTTTTATATTATATTTGTTTAATATCTAATTGTGAATTTGTGATAGTTTTAGCTATTTTAAATTATAGTCATTATTAATGTATTATAAGTAGGTTTGTAAATTGAAAATTTTTAAATAAGAAATGGAAATTTGTTTAAAGAGAAAATTGTCGTTAAAGAAACAATCTTTATCTAGAATTTATAAACCTAATTTTTAATAATAACAAACTGAAACTAATTTTAAAAAATTGGCTATTAAACTGCAAAAAATGAATTAAAACTTCAACTTATCCCTTAATTATGACCAAGATAAAATACAAAGAATATATTTGCAAAGGAGTCCAATAGATCACCTCTTAACATAGAGTCTTGGCTTCGCCATTGTATATAAGTGAAGTTGTGAAACGCTCAAGCGCTTTGCCCTTATATGCAATTGAGATATACGTGTTTTATCATATGCTTTTTATAATTTTAAAAGTAAATTTTTTAAAAAAATATATAATTATGAGAATTTTAAAACAAAAAGGTTAAAACTTGATACGATTTTTATTTCTCTTTATTAAGTTTCTTCTAATAATTATATAAATAGTGTATAATTTTTATAATTCGTGATTGAGTTTTTCAATGTATTTTTTATGCTTATAATATTTTTATTAAAAAACTTGATAACAAAGATAAGATAATTTTACTAAAAAATCTGATAACAAAAATATAAGAAAATATATTTAAGTTTAGTCTCTAAAAAAATTTATATTATATACAGGAAAAATATAAATTCCCCATTCAACTTAGGATTAGTTGCAAATATCTCCTTAATTAATTTTCAAAACTAAAAACATTACCTTAAACTATCATCTTTCAGCATTTAACTATTTTTATCTAGTTCCAGTTAACAGTGCTAATGAGAAATTGGACAAAAGAATCTAAATCCTAAAAATTAATAATTAAAAAATATTTTATTTTGCTTTAAAAATTGAGAAGAGTATCTGAAAATAACTCACAATTAAAGATTTTATATTTTAAAAATATTTACAATTTATTTATTTATATATTATTAAAAAAAAATAGATGCAAGGAGAGCTAGCTCAAGCGCCCCGCAACTTCATTCTATATACATAGAAATCTTGCAATAGAAAGCTCAACTTTTTGAGAGATTGAGTTCCTCCTTCCTTTAATTACTTGAAGATAATAATAAAAAATTACTTCAAACATGACCTCTAAAAAAATTGGTCTCTCTTAAAAAAAAAAACAATATATAAATCAAATTTTAAGAATGTCACAAGCATTAAACAAAAAAAAGTTGAATTATGAGTGGAAGCAAGAAATTTTTTTAGATGAATTTAGAGCATGGTACACCTAAAAAAATCAGTGGATATGATTAAATTTGTACAGGCAGAGTCCATGTGCAGTACAGGTGGAGTCTACGTGTAGAGTAAATCTTAACCGTTAAGCGTATAAATGACGTGGTATATCAAATGTACGTAAAAATTACTTGGAAGCAGAGGCAAATTTACTGTAGACGATCATGTGATGGGATTTGTGTTTTTACTTTTTTTTTTAGTTAGAAATAGATGCAAAATATTTAAAAATTGTAATTTAAGGGAGAAAAAGTTATACTCTAAAAATTTTAATTATGTATCAAAATTAAAAATTTTAAAATATAATTTTTTTATAGTTAAAATTTTTGTCTTCTTAATTATAATTTTTAAATGTTCTACATCTATTTTTAACAAAAAAAAAAAGTTTAAAACACACATTTTCTCCATTATAAGATCATCTAATAAATTTGTCATCGCAGACTATCCGAACAAAGAGGCTAAGATAGAAGGAAAAATTGCGTCAAAGATCCATATCATATAAAAATTATAATAAATAATTTTAAGAATTGAAATTATTTTCTATGACCATTATTATCATAAGATTTTAGGAGATTTATTATTGAATGTAAAAAAGTGACCAATAATAAATTTTTTAAAATCTAATGATAATGATAGTTCTTAATCGTAATTTTAATTTTTAAGATCTTTTATTATAAATTTTATATAATATAGATATTTAGATATAATTTAAGAAAAAAAAGACAGAAAAAAAGGAAAGAAATTTGAGGGATTGACAATTTATGAATCCACGCCTTTTTGTATTATTCACAATTTGTCAAAAGAATGGTGAAAAGGGAAAGAAAGAAAAGAGAATAAGAATTTATTGTGAGGCTCATTATTTATGAATCTAGATTTCTTACTTTTCTTTTTCTTATTTATCTCCTACTAATCTTAATCTAAATCTTTTAAATTAAATTTGAACGGTCTAGATTTGATATTTTTAATTTTTATATTTTGATATTCTTTTTAATTTAAAAAATACAGCATACAAAATAAAAATAATTTTTTAACTATTATATTTTTAAATACTAATAATTTAAGTTAAAAAATAAAAAAATAAAATATCAAATCTTGATTATTCAAATCAAATTTTTTATTGTCAAATTTCGTAAAAATAATAATATATAAAGTGAAAGTGTAAATGAAATATAATTTTTTTCTTTTATTTCATTTTCTTTTTTTCTTTTATCTCTATAAAATTTACAAAAATATTATAATAAAAAAGTTTAGAGAATTCAAATTCACCTAAATGCTTTAATTTAAGGACAAAAAAATAGCCAAGAGAATGGATAATTGTTACTTGAGAGGCTTTTATAGTATATTTGGTAGGAGAGATGGGGAATGAAGCATTTGGTTCAGTAGCAAATTTACTGCAGGCTATCCTGTAATGGGATTTGATGCATTTTTTATTTTTTTAAAGTTGAAATGTATGTAAGATATTTAAAAATTGTAATTAAAAGGATAAAAATTTTGATTATAAAAAAATTATATTTTATAATTTTTAATTATACAATTTTATTATCAATTTTTTTAAAATATAATTTTTTTATCTTTTTAATTATAATTTTTAAATATTCTACATCTATTTTTAACCTTTGAAAAAGGTTTAAAACGCAGCATTGCCCCATTATAGAGCCGTCTGCATCAAAATTTGCTATTGCAGACTATCCAAACGCTGGGAAGAAAGGAACTTTTCTTTGTTTGGTATTGGTATGTAAAAGAAAGGGGAAAAAAATAGAATTTGAGCGATTGACAATTCCGGGGCCCACACCTGTTTGTACTATTCACAATATATTTAAAGAAGAGTGAAAAAGGAAAGAATGAAAAGAGAATAAAAATTTATTGTAAGACCCATTATTTATATTACTAAAACATAAAAAAATAAATTTAGAAAAAATTTTATAATTTCATTATAAATAAGAAATAAAAATATTAACATAAATGAAATGTTTATTTATATTAATAGAAATAAATAAACATGATCTACAATATATTCATGATAAATATATTTAATCAAATAAAAATAATAAAATAATTTGATATTTTGTTTATATTTTTTCTTTTATAAAATTAAATAAAAAAAAAATATTTTTTCTCTCCCATTATTTTCTTTCTTTTCCTACCTAATCCTTCCTAATATTTAAAGGTGGCTCCCAATAACATTACAATAATTGTTTTCGGTCAAATAACAAGAGATATTGAAACAGCTGGAACTGTAACAAAAACTCACTAATCCTCCAATTGATAATTGCACGCCTTCTTTACGTGTGTGGTCGTTTATGGTCTCCCGAGATAATGATACAGCGTGATTGATTTTAATCTCTGTTTGTACACAATTAGGTAAAAGAAATAGAGCTTGATCAGTCCAAATGTTTTTGTAGTTAGGACTAAATATCAATATTTTTAAAGTCATTGAATTAATGAAGGGATTAATTTAAGATTTTATAATTTAATTATAATTGAATTATGGTTAAATTAGTAATAATTAAATTTATATATTAAAATTTTAATATAACAAATAATACTAATTAATTTTAAATATTTAATTACTAATTTTATATTTCTTAAAATATTTGAGAAATCAATTTGAAATTAAAAAATGAAAATTGGGTATGATTGAAATTTAAAAATATTTAATTTTAAACTTTTAAAGTATCTACTCATCCTTTGAGGATGATCCAGATTCATTATTTATATTGTTAAAACAATGAAAGAATTAAATTCAAACATGTTTTTATAATTTAATTACAAACAAATAATAAAAATATTAATATAAATAAAATGTGTATTTATATTAATAGAAATAAATAAACATGATACATAGTATATTCATGGCAAATATATTTAATCAAATAAAGGATAATACATTACCAAATAAAATAAAGTAATTTAATATTTTATTTATATTTATTTCTTATTTTATAAAATCAAATAAAGGAAGAAAAGTCCTTTTTTTTTCTCTCTTATTATATTAAACGCAGTAAAAAAATAACTCATTTATTATTTCTTTTTTTTTTTTCTTCCATTATTTTCTTTCTTTTCCTACGAAATCCTTCCTAATATTGAAAGGTGGCTCCCAGTAACATTACAATAATTGTTTTTGGTCAAATAACAAGAAATAATGAAACACCTGGACTGTGATAAAACCTCATTAATCCTCCTCCAGTTGATAATTGCACGCCTTCTTTCCGTATGCGGTCGTTTATGGGTTCCCAAGATAATCATCCAGCGTGATTGACTTTAATATGTGTCTGTCCACGGTTAGGTGAAAGCAATTGAGCATGATCTGTTTCGGCCTTCTTATAGTTGGGACTAAACACACCGTATAAATTGGAGAGAGATAAGAAAAGAAGTAGTTAGATAGAATTAAAGAGAAGCAAAAAAAATAAGGGCATGTTTGAAACGGTTTTTGTTTTAATATTTTTAAAATAGATATTTTTTAGAATAAATTTTGAAAACAAAAAAATTAAAAAATTTATTTGAATCATTATTTTGAAAAGTAATTATTTTTTGTTTTTTAGTTGATTTTGCAGAACAAAAGTTATATAACACTAAAAAAATATTCTCATTTTTCTATTTCTGAAAATAAAATTCTATTTTTTTGTTTTACAAAACATTTCATTAAAAACATATTATTAAGAAAATTTTTTGGTTCTTGAAAACAAAAAATTATTTTAAAAATAAAAAACCAAACAGGCCTAAATATTAAGTTTTGATAACAAATTTTGAATCTATTAAAATTAAATATATACATAATTAGATTATACATATTTTTTAAATTATATTATATTTTGATATGAACCAAATATACCTACGTATATGTATATAACTTTCACAAAAGAAAAAATTATTTTTTTTTCCAAAATATTCTTCTTTGGTCTTACAAGAAACAATCTTTCTTTCCCCCATATGTGTTGTTGGATGCTTCTGACCGTACTTCATTTTCATCAATTTAATTTCAATTTTTTAGTAGCTTGCCTCTTACACCACTTGTACATGTGGATAACTGACAATCGCTCTTCTCTGTCTTTGTTGCAAGCTGGTGTTAGCATGCTGCACCTATATTACTGCAACTTCATTTTCATCTTTTGATTTGTTGCAAATGTTTATTAAATTATTAAGATTTTTGTTCTATTTCATTCATTTTTTAATGTTGCTCTATTTAATATTAATGCTGTAACTTTTAATTTATTTTTATGCTGCATTTGTTTAATGTCTAACTATAAATTTGTGATACTCTTAGTTATTTTTAATTGTATTCATTGTTATATTAAAGTATAATGAGTAAGTTTGTAAATTTTTTCAGTTTTGAATAAGAACTGAAAATTTTTGTAAAGAAATTTGTCATTAGAGCAACCATTTTCATCTAAAGTTCATAAATCTAATTTCTAATAATAACATATTAAAATATGCTTGTATACAACGGCGAAACTAGAACCCCATGATAATGGACAGTTTTCTTTTTTTTAAAAAAAAAATGCTCTTCATATCTTATCTTAGTTATAATTAAGATAATAAGTTAAATTTTTAATTCATTTTTTGAGTCTAACGGCAAATTTTTTAAATTAATTTTAGTTTGTTATTATTAGAAATTAGATTTATAAATTTTAGATGAAGATTGTTACTCTAATGACAAATTTCTTTTAAAAAATTTTGTAGTTCTTATTCAAAATTAAAAAAAAAAAAAATTTAAACGCTCAAGTGCTTCGCCCTTACAAGCAGTTGAGATCGATGTACTTGTTCCGAAGTTCATAGCCTTTTATAATTTTAAAAGTATAACCTTTAAAAAATATAATTATAAGAATTTAAGAAAAAGGTTAAACTTGATATTATTTTTATTTCTCTTTATCAAGTTTTTTTAATAATTATATAAATAGTGTATATTTTTGTAATTCATGATTGAGTCTTACAATATATTTTGTATACCTGCAATATTTTTATTAGGGAACTTGATGGTAAAGATAAAATAATTTTATTAAAAAAATCTGATAATAAAAATATAAGAAAATAGATTTAACTCTAGCATTTAAAAAATATAGATTGTGTAAAGGAAAAATATAAATTCCCCATTCAACTTAGGATTCGTTGCAAATATCTCCTTAATTAATTTTCAAAACTAAAAAAAAAAAAGTCCTAAACTATTATCTTTCAGCATTTAAATATTCCTATCTACTTCCCGTTAATAGTGCTAATGAGAAACTAGACAAAAGAATCTAAATTCTAAAAATTAATAATTCAAACATATATTTATTTTGTTTTAAAAATTGAGAGGAGTATCTGAAAATAACTCACAATTAGAGATTTTATATAATTATAAATATTTACAAATTGTTTTATTTATTTATATATTATTTTTGAAAAAAATAGGTTTAAGTAAAGCTAGCTTAAGCGCTCCGCAACTTCACCCTCTATATATCTATATATATATAGAAATCTTGTAATGGAAGGCTCAACATTTTGAGAGATTGAGTTCCTCCTTGGTTTAATTACTTGAAGATAATAATTAAAAAATTACTTCAAACACGACCTCTAGAAAAATTGGTCTCTCCTTTAAAAAAAAAAGTAAAAAAGGAAAAACCCAATATATAAATCAAAATTTAAGGATGTGACAAGCACGAAACAAAAGGTGATTGAATGATGAGTGGAAGCAGAGGCATATCCATAGCCACAACAGGAGGAGGGTATGGAACCAAGAGATTGGAAGGGTACAAGGTATAGAGATTGAGCAGAGAGCATAATGGAGAGCAAAGCAGTGTTAGGAGGCCATATGACTTCAAAAGCAGATTTTAAGAAAAGTGGGAAGGGAAGGATGAGGAGGGGGAGAAGGAGGAGGCAAAGTTATGTTTGATCGAGAGAAATGGGGCCGCGTGGGGAGGCGGTTGCTGAATCTCTGAGAGAAACTGCACAAAATATCTGACCTCATTTTCATCGTCCCTTCACCCAACACTTCCACGTACTCCCTCCCTCTTCTGATATTTTATGTTGCTCCCTCTTTTTCATCATTTCTTTTCCCCCTCCCTCACCTAATTCAACTCATAAATAAACATGTCTAACAAATACACATAAAAGATCATCTGCTGAGCGTGCTGTCCAAGCAGTACAATATATTTTTTAAAAAAATTTTAAAAAATAAATTATATAATAAAAATAATTTTTCAATTTTCATTGAATAAACAATAAGTTGTATATATGTCAAAATGATGAAAATAAGAAAAAAATCATATTTGTCTTGATGTTTATAAAAGTTGAAAGATTATTTTTATTTTATTTTTTAAATTAAAAAATATTCAAAATAGAAAGAAAAATAAATTACTAAATTCAATTGATGGGAGAAATGAAAGGAATAAATTTCAATATAATTGATAATGGTATTATTACTTTCACGTTTTAATATAATTGGTTTTTTATTATTGAAAATTTTTTAATAAAACACTTTTTTTGTTAAAAAAATCTTTTGAAAAAAATGAATGACATTTTTTCTTCAAGGTTTCAAGAATTTTTTTTAAATAACTAAAAAACACTTTTTTTTTTTATTTTAACTTATTGTTATGAATTTATTATTTCTACTATAACCTAATATGGCCAACATTATCATCAAAACTTACTATAAACAATGTTCGGGGTTTAAATAATGATTTTTTAATAAAAATGTAACAGAAAAATTTTATTTTCTCAATAAATGAAGGTAGCCATAGAGAAACCATAAATTTGTTAATTTGTCTATTCTATGTTTTAGGAAATCAAACACTTGTTTAGGAAAAAAAAATTATGACTGTGCTAGTTATATTATAAGAAAATAATATCTTCGTAATCTTTCTTTGCTAGTCTTTGAAAATGGTATATATGCAATCAGAAAAACAATAAAATAAAATAAAAACTCACATTGCAACTGTAATAGTATAGTATGAGTTTTCAAGTATTAACATAATTGTTTTTTATTCCCCATCTTATATGTTTGAAGTAATTAAATAAGAGAAATCCTAGATAACCAAAATTTATCTACCAGCTCCAGTAGGAAATCAAACACTCATCTATTGTGAATTATAAAATGAATAATTATAAATAAAAAGTAAAAGAACGAATAATAAAATCAGAATTCAAATTTCCGTTTTTTTTTTTATTTTCTTTTTTCCAACTTGTACATGGTTCCAAAAGAGGCCAAGATAGAAGTACACTGAATTTCATAAAAAAGAATTCAGTTGAGGACTGCGGATATTTTTTTTCCTTGGGGCAAAGAAATGAAAAAAAAGAAAGAAAGAGGGGATTAGTGGCAGAAGCAGAGGGAAGGTGTGATCATGTGGATTGGTCACGTGGGCGAGGGGGTGTGTGGTCGCTGTCAGCTTTTGGGTACGCATGTTGCAGAGTTTGAGAGGGAAGTGCCTGCTGCACAGCTGCATTGCACTGTGCCTCCTGCATTCATTGATTAGTTTTTTTGTTACATTTAGAATTCGAACGCCACGTCCTTTTAGCCCCGAGCCCATACAAATGGATTTTTCTTCCATTTCTCTTTTAGCTGGACCTGTTAATTCTTTTTTAAAAAATTAGAAACAAAATTTATATAATTCCCTTTAAATTCTTTATTATATTACGATGGTACCTAAAAAATTAAAAATAAAAATAAAAAAAATAATTTTGTAAATAAAAATATTTTTAATATTATTATTTTTAATAATTAATAAATAATATTAAATAATAATTATAAAAATAAAAATATAATTTTATCAAATTTTCACTTCGCTTCTCACTTTTCCCCATCCAACCAAACATGACATTATAAAAAAATGTAACACAAAGAACTGATGGTATGCATAGAATTCAATTAATTTGAATATTTTTTAAGTTAGTAGATAATAGAGTGTTTCTTAAATAAAAAAAAAAAGAGTAATGTAAAAAATATAAATATAAATAAATTTTATTTTTTCTTGTTTTACTTATATTTTTATCTTTATTTATTTAAAATACACTTTATCATTTATTTACTTGAAAAAATATTGTTATTTTTATTCATTAACTTTCCTTTTTTCCGCTATCGTTTTATAATTACATATATTGTATTTACTTGTTAAATGTAAAAGATCTAAACTTGTATATTGTTTATTATTTAAATAAATTATACGCATTTAATTAAAACTTATGAAATGAATCTCACACATTTTGTATCTATTTGCCTTTAAGATTAATACTTTCAATTTCAAAAAAATCCAAATTAAGCCCCATAAATATATTGGCACAATTGTAGAGAGAGGACTAACGGTTAAAATTTTAGATATTTAAACTTAAAATATGTTTAATATTTGATTATTTAAATTTATAATGTAAAATTTTATATTTTTAATATTTGCATTTAAAATTTATTTGGTATCCAAAACATTCAAAAAATTTTACAAAAATTCTTATCAAACATTTTTTTTTATAAATAAATGCACCTAAAATATCCAAACTCATGCAAATCCAAGCACAGCCCCTTAAGAATCTTTTCCCCTTTGGTATGTTTAAATTAGATCATTTTCATTCATCTATTCAAAAAGAAAATAACATATATAAAATTTATTTACTCTCTTTTCACACTTATTCTTTTTTTTTTTTTTAAATGTAGAGTATGCATTAAATTAGTTAACGTCAGACGTCCAAAATCTCTTATCTACACGCGTGCTTATGAATCTCTCCCTCTTCTTCTTATCTACGCGTGTACGTTGGACCTTCTCGTGGCAAATGCTTGTTGCTAGACGCCTTAGTTAAGTTATTGGAAATTGCACTTCAGTTTCATTTTTACAAATAAATATCATTCCCCATGTTTTTATGGTCATATTCTTAATGTGGAAGAAAAGTTCTCAATTCTTAAAAAAAAATTGAATTTTTTTATTATTTCATATAATCAAAACTATTTATTTAGAATAATTTTATTTTATTTTTAATTAAATTTTAATTATAAAGCCAATCATTAACTTTTAAAATATAATGACATTTTTAAACTTCAAATTAAAATAAAAACACGAAATTTCAATTAGATTTTAGAATTAATTTTTTTTTAGAATTATAAATAATTTTCTTTATTTAACATCGAGTAAAGCCAATTTTGTTATCACAATAAAAATTAATTTAAATTTTTTGTCTTTAATTTTAATTCAAATTTAACTTTTTTTTTTAAGTTCAAAGGGCATCTTATTATGTTAAAAAGTTGATGTATCAATTTGTAATTAAACTATACCTCAGAGGGATAATTTTTAATTTGTTTCTATTTATTTTGACTAATTTATTGATATTTTGATTCAATATATTGTGGTAAAATTAGTATTTGGGTTAATTCTTTGTTTATTTTAATTGATTTGGATTAAAAATTTTTAATTATGATGAAATTAAAAAATTATAATTTTACTATCTAAACCTCTGGAAGTTGAAAAAAAAAAGGATACTTATTTAAATATATTAACAATATAATCAATTACATATCACATATTGATATTGATTACCAAACAAATTTTAAGTAGTAACATTTTTTTTTTATTATATTGCAACCATGCGTGATTCAAATCATTAGTTCCTCTTTTTAAATACAGTCAAAGATACGTTAGCTTCCATATCTAAACAAATCTCATAACATTAATTAGAAATAAGTTGGCTCATACATGCTTCGCCTAAAGGATAAATAAAATAAATAATAAATTGGCTCATCAAATTGACAAATAGAAGGGTCCCATGCTAGTTAGGTTCTCCTAGAATATCATCAAGGAAATCACTAAAACCACACAAGTAGACAACCTTTGAATCATTGACTAGTGAAATATGGATTTGAGGCTACTTGCATGGCTCTTTATCCCTAAAATTTGGTATTCAATTGTTATCAAGCCTTAAATCATAAATTGATGTTGGAAAATTAAACAAATTAATATCTATTCATCTTGATTTGTTATCTTCCTACCACCACATTTTATGATAGTCTTGCTGAGTATGATTGGATTTCTGTTAAAGAACATTATTTATCTATATGCAATGGATCTCTAAAAATTAGGATTTAGATTAAACAATAAATCTTTTAGAGTAAATTATATAAATGTCTTTTAAATTTTATTGAAATTATTCATACATTCTCTCTATTTTTAAAATATACATAAATATTCTTTTGAACAAAGAATAAATTACACAAACCTCCTCCAAAATTATATGAGAGGTCTAAGTAATTCACTTTGTTTTACAAGAGATTTGTTTGTATTTAAAATATATATATATATAAATATATTTTTTATTTTTAAAATACAAACAAATCTCTTGTAAAACAAAGTGAATTGCTTAGACCTCTCATATAATTTAGAAAAACTTATAATAGGATTGTGTAATTTATTCTTTGTTTTAAAGGAAATTTTTATATATTTTGAAAAATTAAAAAATTAGTATAATTTCAACAAAATAAAAAATATTTGTGCATATTTAAAAAACAAAGAGAATAACTATACAATTTTAGTAAAACTTAAATACATATGAATAATTTACTTAATCTTCTATTAAATGCTTCATGTAATAGGCTTCATCAAGGAATAAGACACGCACTTTATGGAACATTAATTAATTTGAGGTATAAAGCTCCTAACAAACCCCACAATCTGTTTTCTTTATTTATTCACAACCAAAGAAAGCAATAGATCAGTGTTAGCAAGTAATTATGTTACAAATTTAATGTAAAAATATAATTAAATCAATTATAAATATTTTAAATACAAAGAGAATATATCTAAGATATTGATATATATATATATAGATTAAAATGACACGTATGGTTGGTTTCTTTTCTTATTTCTTTTTAATGATCGTTCAAATTCAACCCATCAAAGTTTCATTGACCAGAACCACACCATCCATCCTTTAAAAAATGGTTGTCTCCCCATTACAATTAATTACAACTTTTTAATATTATTGATATGTAGTTGAAATTTCAAAATTTGTCACTTATTATTCAACAAACGATTTATTTAATTATTTATGCATACTTTTTAGGAATGATTAGCCTCGCCTGATTTAAATTCACTTTCAATTAAAATTGAAATGACACCAATACCATGTCATACCTGAAAATGATGTGATTAATTATTATTTTTAAACTAGATATTTTAGTGGGATGATCACTTCCTCGTGGCATACCTCCTCCCAACTTGTAAGATTAATTGAATAATCGAAACATCTTCCCCATTTTATATTAAAAAAATATATTAAAGAATTATTTAATTTGATAAACTGATAAGTTATCGGCGATGGTAACGTTTTATATTTTCACGTTGTTAATTCTTGATGGTATGACTGACCCCATGGAGGTTACTGCTAATTAATAATTTTATTATTATGGGATAAACGATGTTAGTTAACAATAAGGCCAACGAAGAATAAACTAATTAAAAGGCTGATAATATAATATGTTATTATGTGGACTTTGATTATTGCACTTAATTAATCAGACAGGTGTCAGGCAGTGAGAGACTCACAAAAATGTGGGGGTACGTTGGGATTATAATTTTATTGATATTATTACAATTGGACGGCAAAAACATACAGATGCAGTATTTTTTTCAAAGATTAAATTTAGTTATAGTATCTTGTATTTTTATTATTATATTAAAAATATGATAAGTATATAATTTTATAATAAATATATAATTTAATTACATAATCAAATCATTATTTATAAAAATTATATATTTATTATATTTTAATTAATAATTTTTTTAATCAAAAAATTAGATAATAAGAATATAAATAATTATATATAATTTTTTTTATATTTTTAATATTACTTTTTTTAATAAAAATACAATAGATATATAAGTTAATTAAAGAATTATACTATTATATGTAAAAAATTATTATATTTATCTTATTTTAATTAAATAATTATACGTTTGTTGTATTTTAGTTAAAAAAATTTTATAATAAAAAGATAAAAAAATCTGAATATAACTTTTATTTTTGTGTTGGAAAAGTAGGCAATGGCTGGAACGGGGTTTGGCGGGGGGTTACGCTTTCGGCTCCACGTAGGCAGTGGCCACGTGTCGAGAAGGCGGGAAGGGGAACCTCAGATATTCTGCAAGCGTCAATCGGCTTTGACATGCGGTCCCACACGTGTCCAAATCTCCCTTGTTACGAAGATCCCTTTCATTGGACAACTGGAACGGGCAGAATAAAGCGAACTCTCACACCACTCATGCCTCCAACTCCCACGCGCTGCCTCTCTTCACGCTCTTATATTCCCTACTTTTCTTTTTTCAAATATTTCAAATAATAATATGTATGGCTGGTTTCTTTTTCTCCATTTACTTTTATTTTTTGTTAAAACCATTTAGTCAATGCCGTAATATTTATCAGTACAAATACAATAATGATTTAGATTTATGTGTAATTTCTTATAATTTTGTTATTACAAATTTTAATTAAAATATAATAAGTTTATTTTTTTATAATAATATAACAATTGTATACTTTAATTAAAAAATTTTAATTATTTATAAAAGTTACATATTTGTTATATTATTATTAAAGAATTATATACTTATAATATTTTAATTAAAGAATTTAATGGCGGGGAGATAAGAAATTGTATATAAATATTTTTATATAATAATTAGAAATATCTCTTGAAAAATGTGTTTAATAAATTTTTTTATTAATTTCCTTTTGATTAATGTGGCTTGATACAAGAGATTCATAGTTTTATGAGTGTTAGTAAGTTCTTTTTTTTTTTTTCAGTTGTTCACAAGGTAGATCAAAGGTTCCTATAAATATTTCATATTTATATTAACAGATGCTTAGAATATAAATTATAACTAAATAACCTTTTGAGATATTTATAAGTGAAAATCTGAGAGTAAAATAATAATTTTACTTAAACATTTGTTGGTGCCAAGCAATGTCAGATAGGCATGGTGTCATAACAATGTGCTGAATCTTTCAAATACTTGACTATTCGTGAATTTCACAAAAAGTTATCTAATGCAATCAAATCTAGATATATTTTATTTGCTACACTAAATTATTAGTCATGGAAATTTAAAAAAAAAAAATTGAATGAAAGAAAATAATTATATTTAATATGATATAGAAAAGAATGAAACTATCATTCTATTTGTATATTTTGTTAAATAAAAATAATATAATAATAGAAAAAAGGATGAAAAAATAATCCTTGTATCCTTTCTTAAAAATAATGTTAAAATAAGAAAAAAAAATAATGATAACAAAAGTATAATAAATTTTGTAAAAATTAGAGATAATAATTATTCTCAATTCTTTTGTTTATAAAGTAGGAATATCCAATCCTACAAAATGCGTGCCAAGTGAGAATATCCAATGAATTCCTTTTCATTTTTTTTAATATATCATTCTATCAACACGATGTTAGGGTATGTTTGATAGAGTTGAAAAGAAAAGAAAAAAAGAAAAGAAAAGAAAAGAGTAAGAGATGGAAATGCGTAAAAAGATGTTTAGTAAAGTCAAAAAATTATCATAAAAAGGATTTCTTATATTGTCAAGAGTAGCGTTATTCATTTCTGCAATTTTGTATTGGGATAGTATTGTTAGACATGGTAAGAGGGCAAAAAAAAGACTATTTTGTCTGAAATAACAGGAATGTTTCATAATAAAAAAATCTTAAATTCTGAAATTATTTTAAAGAACTTAAAGCAAAAAATTTTTACTTGAGATTTTAAATTATAATTTTTTTATGTAGTTAAAATTTTTAGTACTTAAGTCTTTTAAAATAAATTTAAAATTTAAAATTCTGCACTATAAAATTATACATATTTTGTTCTTCAACTATATTTTTTTCTGTTTATTTTATAATAATTAACAAAAATTATTTTTTAAAAAATATTTTTGGCTCCAAGGATATTTTTGTTATTTATTTATTATTTATTTTTAATTCTATATTTTTTTTTGTTTTACTAAACATAAAAATGGAAAGGTTTTTTTTTCATATCATATTAATTATGATTTTAGGTTACAAGATCCTATTTCATTTTTATTTTTATTTATTTTATTTTATCAAATATAAACATATGGTGCACTTGGGTGAGTTTATTAGGCAACTAAATTTGCCCAGTCGAAAATCTTGTTAATCACTTTTTTGTTTAATCTGTGGAAACGTCCACCAATATATTTCTCTTATAAGATGTCTATAGTAGGAATAATTTTCTGATCTCTCGGACCCCCTTGACTAACATGCCTTTCATTTTAACATAATCTTCTTTAATATTTTATTATGATATTTAAATGCTCTATAGAAATTTGTTAATTTCATGAATCTTTATTTATATTTTCGCCAACAACATTGATGTTAACAAAAATGGATCTTTAATTCTCCTAACAAATATCCATAAAAAATTCCCCTCAATAAATGATAAATATTAATACTTTAAAAATGTCAACATGATTAATGCCCGAATAAAAATAGTTAAAAAAAAAGGCGCGTGTTCTATCCACGGAAGTGAAGTGAAAACCAGAACGAAACAGGAATCTCGTATTCTACGATCGTGCCACGTGGTGCCATCTTCTGACGAGTGTCTTAAGCCACCTGAGAGAGAAAAATGAAAAATTGGGAGTGAGAGACTGAAACAATTGTTGGGAGTGAGAGAGGCGGGGTGGTCTTGAGGACCACATGCGTGTCAGGAAAGAAAGAACATTTCAATCTAGCGTGGTGAGAAATGATTGGGCCACGCACCCCAGACTCAAAAAAAGCACTACACGTGGTTGAATTTTGATCAGATTTCGATCCCATGGACGGTGCAGATTGCATCTTGGTATTCAATCGTTCGACGTCATACCAACTGTATCTGTCGGATCATGCCCGTGACGGTGACGGGCAGCCTGCCCGTGATGAAGTGTGGCCCCCAGGTGAATTTGCGAGGCCCTCCCCCCTCGCACTAGAAAAGCTTCCTCCCAACCCATGTCAATGGGTCCTTCAATCCTGTCTCCTCTCTCTTTTTCTTGCTTTGCCCTTTTGCTCTGCAACTGTATTGCTTCTGCTGCTTTTAACTGAAAAGCTCGCAAATTTGTGGTTTTTTTTCTTGTTGATCTATTTGGTGACGTCTGAAATGGCTGGGATTTGCTGTGGTGTTGTGGGAGAAGGAGAGACGCCAACTCCAATTGAGCCAGGCCGACCTTCTCGGCGCCGGAGGTTGGACCTAATGCCCTTAAAGCTCATAGTGGCGCCACCCGAGAACGGCCTGAAGCGCCAAAAGCTGGATCTGTGTACACCACCTAGAGACTGCGTAAACGCAGTTCAGAACCATGAATCTGGCGTTGTTAACGAGCGTCCAAAGTTTGGGGTAACATCTGTTTGTGGTAGGAGAAGGGACATGGAAGACGCGGTTTCAGTTCGTCCATCGTTTTGCCAAGAAAAGAGTAAAAAAAATCAGGAGTTTAACTACTACGGTGTGTTCGATGGCCATGGTTGCTCTCATGTAAGTGCTTGATCCATCGCAATTGACCATCTCATCGTGTTTTATTAGTCGATCCATCTGGTTCTTAGTTGGGTTTTCATCTGTTTCTACAGGTAGCGACGATCTGTAAGGATAGGTTACATGAGATTGTGAAGGAGGAGGTCGGTGGAGCTCGAGAGGATTTGGAATGGAAGTCTGTGATGGAACAGAGTTTTGCTCGGATGGACGAGGAGGTGCAGAACTGGAGCCAGAGCAACCAGAGCTCCACTTGCAGGTGCGAGCTCCAGACACCTCATTGTGAAGCCGTCGGATCTACGGCGGTTATTGCTGTCGTTACGCCGGACAAGATCATCGTGTCCAACTGCGGCGACTCCCGAGCCGTTCTCTGCCGAAACGGCGTCGCCATCCCCCTCTCATCCGATCACAAGGTGACTTTTAGTTTTCCCGAGAAACAAACAGAAAAAAAAGAGAGAGCTTGGTAAATGATTGGGTTCTTGTTCGAGATCCAAATCGCCGGTGACGCGCCGGGATTTGGAAACTTGAACTGTGTTATTGCAAACCGATGTGTTGGCGCGTCCTGGTACGCGCAAATCATTTGGTTTGAATGTGCCCGTTTCCTTCCATTTTGGTTTTTTAAAATCGCGAGTGCTAACTCTGCTGGTATCCATTATGCAGCCCGACCGACCCGACGAGTTGCACCGAGTCCAAGCTGCTGGAGGGCGCGTGATTTACTGGGACGGTCCGAGGGTGCTCGGAGTTTTGGCAATGTCCAGAGCAATAGGTGAGCGAGTGCACACGTTAGCACAGTGTCTCGGACATCGGCGCATTCTAGTAGTACACAGTTTATGAATTTCTGAATTCTGATTAACTAACTTTTTATGTTCAGGCGACAATTATCTGAAACCGTACGTGATATCGGAGCCGGAGGTGACGGTAACGGAGCGGACGGACGATGATGAGTGTTTAATCCTGGCGAGTGACGGGCTGTGGGACGTGGTATCAAACGACACCGCATGTCGGGTGGTGCGGTCGTGCCTGAAGGTGCAGAGGCTGCCGTCGCCACCGGGATCGCCGGGAAGCGACATGGCTGTATGCTCCGCCGTGGATGGGTCAGACAAGGCGTGCTCGGACGCGTCCATTCTGCTGACGAAGATGGCGTTGGCGAGGCACAGTACGGACAATGTGAGCGTGGTGGTGGTCGATCTGAGGAAAGAGAAACAAAAATGCAAATCCGACGATAGCAACGATAATTAATCAATGGGGGGATTGAATGAAAGTAAAGCTAATGAATCAAAACCCACCTGGCCATTTCCCTTCATCACAGTGGAAAGCAAAAAGGAAAGGGGTGGTTGGGCTTTGCTTATTCATTTGAATCATAGGTAGCTGCTTTGATCAAAAGGTGAAAAAGGGGGAAAAGTGATAAGAGGGGAGATTGAGGAGGAAGAGAAGAAAATTGTGACATTTGGGAAATGAACAAATATAGGAAAGTGTAGATTAGTGAAAATCAAGTGTCAACAAAGCCTTAAATGAGCGGTTGACACAGCTTTCTTTGTCCATATAATGAGCTCTATATAATTGGATTTTCTTCAGCCCATTTGCAGTATGTCTGTTCTTTCTAAGTAATTTTGTGGTTCGGATCAAGCGGGAAGAAAAGAAAGAGCAAAACATGGGTTGATTTGCAGATATTTCTTTAGTTCTTGTTGCTGTTGATAAATATCTGGAGCTTTGCTGATTAATTTTAAAGTTCTAAGAGAAACCAGCCCGTGTTAATGCAATGCATATATTTCAGTATATTTCAACAAAATGGCCTCTATATGAGTTACAAAATACAATCACCCTCGCCTTCGCATATTTCGGGGATTTTTCCTCGGGTTGTAAAATTCGATGCCCTTACAAAATTATATGAGGATGAGATTAATCAAGAAGAAAAACAAATGTAATGCTTTTATATATATATATATATATATATATATCTCTCTCTCTCTCTCTCTCTCTCTCTCTCTCTATTTTGATCTTTATTTGTATAGGATGTAGCCAAGATATTGATGAATCATTCAGCATGAATAATTTTGATGTGTTGAGGGGAGTAATTGTCTTCTCCAAGACCCAATAGCAGGCAAGCAAACAAAAGAAATATCCTGCTCAAACGCACAGTGCCAGCATACCCTATGTACAGTCCTATACCTATGTTATTGCTGCGGCCGTTACTGGGTTTATTCCCCCAATTTTTCTTCAACGACCACTATGATTATCATGCCCAAATATTCCCTCGCTGAACAATATTCTCTAATCACTCAATCTTTCCCTTTTCTTTCCTTTTCCCCCTGCTATTCTTTAGCTCGTTACTTATCACTCGAAGCATTACATTCATCCTCTCTCTCTCTCTCTCTCTCATGTAATGAAGTAGTTTGTTTGTTATTTTCTTCTCCTGGTTATTTGAGTGAAAGAAGGAGAAGAAGAAGAAGAAGAGCTTGCATCACCTTAATTTTTGAGCCAATTTCATCACTTTTCTGCCCTGGAATATGATCCTTTCATTTCAAATCAAAATTAAGTTGAACTGTAGAGGGTTGGTAAGGTGTACTTGGGTTTAAATTTTTCTTTTTGGGGGCTCTTAAAATTGCTTGAAAATAGATTTAGTTCTAGTGATCCTTTCATTTCAAATCAAAATTAAGTTGAACTGTAGAGGGTTGGTAAGGTGTACTTGGGTTTAAATTTTTCTTTTTGGGGGCTCTTAAAATTGCTTGAAAATAGATTTAGTTCTAGTGATATACAAGATTGATAAAAAATCCTTCACCATATAATGAAAAAAAAAAAAGTCAAAATTAAGGTGGTCTGTTTAGTTTGGTATTTAAAAGGCTGAAAAATCCATTTCCATATCAAAATGTGTATTTGCAACTCATTTGGCTTGTTGTTAGATTTTTCTTCCAAAATCATGTTTTCCCTCCAAAACCCTCATTTATACTAAATTAAAATAACTCATTGATAATAAAAAGTTTTCAAACATAACTTACATTCATGCAAACTTGCTTTTGACCAAAATCAAATTTGCAAATTAAGTTGATTCAAAATCAAATTTATACAATTCCAATCCAATCATCCACTTAAAGAGTGTCGTTATTATATTTATATATCTATTTGTTTTGCGCATGCAAAGTTATTCCAAAGATTTTGGCATATAATAAAATTTATCATACTATCTTTTATAAAATATTTTGGGTAATTCTTATTATAAGGATTCAATAAATTAATCAATCATTGTATTTAAGTATTTCAAAATCAAGAACATAATTTTCTACCTTAAAAACATCAATTGGAAACTTCACTCATCCAACAAATAAGGCTCAAGTCCAAAGTGAAATTTTAAAACGACCTTGAAAAAAATACACGCACTATTACCATTCTCTACGTTCAAGAGTAATATCAATTTTTGTTTGGACTGTGGTTGTGACATTTGTAATTTGTATTTGGCATTATAAAAAAAAGAAGGTAGTGGTGGCCACAGGCGTCACATGTCAAACTAGAAGATAGACATGGACATAAAATTTGACGACGAAGCTCTTTATTTGGGACCCTTTTGTGGGATATGGGTAAATACTATTGTTCTAGCTAATTTTTTTTTTATTTTGGTGGGTTCCATCCATTTTTTATGCAAATTCCGCAAACAACATGAGGGGGGGGCTCACATCCCACATTTGATGTGAGGTGGACACGTTGCAATTGGTCTTCCTTTTAGTGTCACTTTCTCTTAGCTGGACTAGATTTTCTTAGATTTGATGCCTAATTGCTTTGGGCCCATGGACCAGTTTCTCAGAATCAAAATGGTTTTCCCCTTTTCTTTTTCTCCGAATCATATTTGTGAAGGAAAAGGAAATCCGACCTCAATACCTCGGCTGTTTTAAAGCAAGATTGGCTTACGTAAAATTGGGAATTATGATCAGTGTTTCAGAGCTTTCTTGATATGGCAACCAAATTAGAGAAATGATTCATACACTGTCATTTTGACGCGAGTCTTAGATGTTGGTTGATATTTAAAATATGTTTGTTTAGTACATAAATATCAAAATGGATTTCTTATTCCCGTGAATGAATGGAACAGCTCCTTATTTGGAGGTACAGCTAAAAATTTGACTATATATGTATAATGAGTGTTATATAAAATATCACAGATTATAATTGATATTATTTTAAATAGTGTTTTATGCTATCTAAAAATATCACACGTACAGCTCGCAAAAATGATACAAATAATTTTTTGTATCCTTTTTATAACAATTCTTAATTCTCATACAAAAAATTAATATTTTGAATACAATTCTTAACTCTTAAAATAGCCATAATGTACTTTAAAACCCAGATAATGGATCATTGTACTGTAACAAACTTAGGACTAGACTTTTTCATTCACCTCCTGTTAGATATTTGACAAAAATTTGAGAAGAAATACGTTTGGAATTGGAATTGCAAACGTACTATTTAGGGTTCAACATTGAAATTACTAACAAAATCGAAATCGTGCATATCCGGATCAAAATCGGGCCTGTTTGGCTTTGACTTCGTGAATGAAAATTTGGAGAAGATGGATGTCTAGGTTTAATATCCCAAACAAAAAAATTACGGTTCAAAAATGAAATTGAACCATAGTTGTTGGATAAAATTGAACCAATTATTAATTCAGTAGATTTAATGATTTGACCGTATTTAAATTACAGTTAAATTGATTATAACTAAATATGTATTTTAATTTTTTTATATTAAAATTATAAAATAAAAAATAAATTTTAAATATTTAATTACTAATTTTATATTTTTAAAATATTTAAAAATTCATTTTTAAACTAAAAAATAAAAATTATCTATGAGTAAAATTTAAAAACATTTAATTTTGAGCTTTTAAATTCTCAAATATATTAAAGTTTCACTTGTTATTAAAATACAAAATAAATAAAAGGTTTAAAAATCATAGATTAAAAAAATTATCAAATGAAAAAAAATTAACTAAATTAAAAATAATATATATTAGTTTAAATTTTTTATATTATATATACATATGTACATATAATTATTTATTATATTATTTCATTGAAATGTTTATAAATATTAAATAATATATAATATTATTAAAAAATTTTATAATTTAGATGAAAAAAACATTTGGTACTTAGTGAAAGATCGCAATTTTGACTTTTTACTGTCAATTTTGTAAAACAATTATGAAAGAAAGGGGAAGAATTTGCCGTCAAGTTTTCCATAGAATGGGTTTTATCACTCAAATTTCAAAGTACATAATAATTATTTTCAAGTGAGTCCATGTACGATGAATGTATTATAAAATGAGATAACAAAATAATAAATGCATCTCAAATCCTCCTAGATCTAATCGTAAGTTGAGTTTCCAATTTTTTTTTATTTGTATAAAAACTTATCAAATTACGAGATCAAACTCTCAAAGAATTTGCAACATTTGAAATATAACTCGATCCACGGTTAATATTATTTTGTGAATGAATCCATTAAAAAGCTCCTTTTTTTTTTTCAAAATAAAAAGGGAAATAAAAGAGAACAAGAAACGTTTGAGACAGTATTAGAGCAGATGCTAAGGAGAACAAAATCAGACAGAGGATGTGTAGGTTGTCCCCTAAAGTGCTTTCATAACAGAGATTCTCATTAACATTATCTTCAAATAATTCAAATTCTCAATAAAATTATCTTCAAATAATTCAAGACTATGTTATTATTCAATCCCTACATTCATAGTTCAACAGCTCAGCCAATCCAGTATATATATATATATATATATATATATATATATATATATATATATATATATATATATATATATATATATATATATATATATATTTGTATTTCTGCATCAATCTGATTGGTCTACTCTGGTTTCTTTCCACCCAGAAGGAACGATTCTGAAAATGTGATATTTGATGAAGTTCTTCTAATGGAAATTTTAAGACACGTTACATATATTAATTAATAATCAAGAATTTTGATTGGCCCAAAAAAAAAATCAATAACTTTATAAATGTGACAGTTGGTATTTTATTCTCTCAAGAATATGTCATAGCTGTCAAATATATATCCAGAAATGTCGCAAGAGAGTTAACTTTGTTGATGAAAGAATATATAATAAAGTGTGCTCTAAAGGTTGTGACAAAAATGAGATTTAATTAACTGGTAAAATTTAAAGATACTCAACTGTAATTTAAAAAATACCACAAATATAAGATAAATTTCTTTCCAATCATGTGTAATTGAAAACAAGTGATACGTATAAGTTTATTTGAGTTATTTTTTTAAAATTAAGTTCATTTAAAGAAGCAAAATTAAGTATATCTTTAGTTATTTATATTATATTATTTATTACAAATATACTATTTGAATGTATTTTTTTTAATTTAGCACTGATCTTTAATTTTTTTTAGAAAATATTTCACATATCATATTTATTCAAAATAATGAATATCTAAAAATTGCATTCAATTTTTTATTAAATTAAAATAAATTATATTTATTAATTGCATTTAAATATAATTGTAGTGCTCTGTAGATAACAGTTAATTTTCGTTAAATTAGATAATTAAAGAATTTTTTCCCCTAGACAAGAGGATATTATGTTATAATTAAACCTATCTTTTACATAATAGGGATGTAGTCATTTTGTCTACGAAGACTTCATATTAAATACCACTTATATAGCTGGGAAACCAAATAATCACTCTTATCTATTAGTTTAGACCTTAATTTGATGTCTCCTAAAATGAGATTCTGATGTGATCGAACTTAAGTAAGATAAGGTGGAATGAGAAAACCAGGTAAGGACATGAATAAACCGCATTCTCATTCTGCTTTTGGCCTAGAATAGGATAAGCATATAACATAAACTAATGTCGTCCTATCTACTATATACAAATTGCTCACTTCACAAAGGTCCCAATCAAAAGGCCAGAGTGTAGAAAAAAGTTTTAATGAACCTTTCTTGTGCATTGGAAAAAATATGCATCAACCACACATATATATATATTTTGATATAACTATGAAAACTTTGAATATAGAATTTCCGATGAATAAAATGTTTATTTTATATTAGATCACAGGTAGCTTCAATGGCCACGTATTTTTTAATCTTAAAGTTCAAGTGAAATAAATAAAAGAAGTTGGAACAATTGAATATGTCTTGATTCCAAAAGCAAAGTGTTACCAAATCAACCATAAGTTTTCCAAAGGTTTCTGCTGAGATTGGCCATGAATGTTCCATTTGGATTATATCCAAGGACATGAACGTTATCCCTAGCGAATAATGTTGAAAGTCATGCTTGGGAAATAATATTATGTTTGAGATGTAGAATTGTTAGATATAAAAATAAAAATAGAATGTAAATATAAATGAAATAGAATAATTATGTTCGATATGATATATAAATTAAATGAAAATGACATTGCATTTGTATGTTTCAATGGATAAAAACAATATAGAAATTAAAAAAATAATAAAGAAGTGACTCTTGTTCTTTATTTAAAATAATGTTAGAATAAAAAAATATAATGATAACAAGAGTATAATAAATTTTATATAAATTAAATATAATAATTATCCTCAATTTGTGATTTTATAAAATAAAAGCAGATTTTCTTTAACTAAAAATATTGAATAATTTTTTTTTTCTTTTATCTCTTTCCACCAAAAGAGCATAATAATTGAAAACCATTCATCTAAAAGTAGATGATTACGTTGAACAAAACCATTTGGCAAACCATATTTATTAGGAGCATCAGATTCTAGCAGAATGCATGGCAAAGAGGAGGCACTCTGCCCAACCCCGCACGTTTACATTTACTAATAACCCCAACTTGTATATTTAAATAATATAATAGAGTTTTTTTTTTTTTTCCGCCTTCGCAGATATTATATTCTAGAATATTGTCTCATGAGATTTCATTTTTAATTTTTGTTGAGATTATCATAATTTACATGATCAAATTAGATCAGATCGGTTCAATCGAAATTTGATAAACTAACTTAATTACTGATTTGGTCTCATCATATTATAAACCGACCTCCTATTGAACCAATCAAACATGATAAAAAATTGATTGGATTACGTATTTAATCAGACCAGGTTAGACAACTTCATTTCATAAACCTCAATCCAAAAACAAGAAGACCAATGGGAAATTTTGGCAATTTAACGGCAGATTTGGTTTGTTGCGGAAACAGAAAAAGAAAAAGAAAATTTGATGAAATGACAATTTACCTCTGTAATTAATTACTTAATTATTATTTAATATTATTTAATTAATTATTAAAAATAAAAATATTAAAAATATTTTTTATCTACAAAATTATATTTTTTATTTTTATTTTTATTTTTATATTTAAACTTTAAAAGCAAAAATTCAACAAAAAACCATAGGCCTAAGATTATAGTCCAAAGGACTACGCTTAACTCCCTTTTAAACCATAATGTTTATGGCAAAGCTTGAGGACTTTTAGACCCTTATATATTACATCTCTAAATTCTAAATTTTTTTAAAGCATGCCCTAAATTCTAAATTTTAGAATAAATTATTCTCCTTTTAATTTGATATTGTAAAAATAAAATTTCTTAAATTAATTCCCTAATTATTTTTCTTTGAATTAAAATGGTTCCTTGTATTAAGTATGGTCACAATTAATTAACAAACTAGCCAACATAGTATAAATAAAAACCTATATAACCGTTAATTAATAATTTAAATTTATTTTCCTGTCATTCTCCCTTAAATAAATTCTTTTTGCTTGACTTCTCAAAATCCGCTTAGTCTAGGATGATGATAGAAATTAGACAAAATGATATTGTTTAAAAATAATAATAATAACTAGACAAATCTAGATCATTTATCTTTCACATGGATTCTCGTTTATGTTATGTCAGGTAGGCTGTAACTTCGCTTAGCACAAATGACCAATTTGATATGAGGACTAAATTGAGAGGCCTTTGTTTTGAGAACTAAATTTAACCTTAAAAAAAAGTGATCTTTCAGAGTTTGTTGTAATTTAACCAAAAGAAAAATCTTTGGTGTGATCTTACTTTTTAAAAACAAATATAGCAAATATGACAATTTACTTGCAGTTTTGTTTATTATTTATTTGTTAAAAAATCATTGCAAGTAAATTGTGATACCATTTCACAATTTACTTGCATGTTTAATTTTTTAAGATCTAGCATTTTTTTTATTTTTCAAAAAGTGCATGTAAATTGTCTATCTTCTAACGATTTACATGCAAGTTGATTATTTTATTACTTATTTACGTTGATTACTTTATTTTAGGAAAAAAAATCTCATTTTGTTTTTCATAAAATCAAGTTGAGACAACAAAGGTTAGATTTAAATGAAATAATTAAGTATATTCCTTGCCTTCCATGACAGCAATGCATATATTTAATACATATATACACATCCACAATATAATTACCATATGAAATCAAACAATATCGTTTTCCTCATCACAGTGATCGGAAAGAGTGAGACGAGGAAGAAAGATAGAGAGGGTGGTCTGCTAGATTCTAAGTCAACATCGACCAAGGGTTTTCAATTTTCAATGTGTCCAAGCTATGGAGGCGGAAGAACAAAACGAAGGAAAGTAGATGATCATGAGGTTCAAATTTTTGAGTTTGTACAGTTCTTTTTGTCTTATTTGACACAATTTGTGTACCATTCTCATGTCTGTAATTCTTTCTTTGAATAAATTATATTAACACTTTTTTTTTTTTAAATTACACTTAATATTTTTTCTTATTTTAAAAATTATACACAACTCCTTATACATTGGGATGTATATCGCAAAAATTTTCATTTTAATTTACCGTTAGTCAAAGAGTTTATCATAATATATTAAATATAAATGTTATTCTTTAAATAGAATTATTATCTATAAATTAGTTAAATTTAAAAAATAATTTTGTGCACATTTTTTTTTATTTTTAATCATTTTTATCAAATAATTTTATAATTTGATAAATTTAAAAAATTAACTATTTTATATTAGTCAAATATATATTTAATATTTGTTACATTATATAAATAATATATGTATTTGGTATATATAAATATAACTATATCTTATATTTTAACAAAAAAGGCAATTTAAATTCCTCATGGAAAAGCAAAAGCAATTTACTCAAAAAAAAAAATTGATATTGAAGTCGAGCCACACATATATATAATTACTGATTTGACAAATTGGACTACATGACCACCATGTAACCAAACCAATTAATCAGAATTGCTCATCTTTTTCAGTTCAACCAATTTTCAGAATATTGTTTTAATAAATTCTTTCGCGTTGTGGTACGACTGTACGAGATTCATGGTGAAAACGTTTTAGCATTATGATCAAGGAACGACCAAAAAAATGACAATGTTAAATTGAATAACAAATTTAACAACGAGCCAGCTCATCGGCCAGTGTTCGAAATTCGACCCCCAACAAAACACCTCACAATCGAAGGTGCCACTTTTCACTCATCAAGTGAGCAGGGAAGGCAGAAATCAAATCCTGTTCACTTGCAAAACCCAAGAGGTCATTAATCTAATCAAATATCTATTGCTGTTTTCCAACTGCAGACAATGCAGCATTATTGGATCTTTTGCCTCCACATCTGCTGGCGTTGAGGTACCTGCACATGTCCTCTTGTAGTTGACATGTTGGTCTTGTTGGAGGGTGCTTCCTGATTGATGCGCAGAAAATGGCGATGGCTTTGTGGGGGCGGGCGCAACATGGCTCTCGGCGCTTGTGGCTGGGGTGCGTGATGATAGTGCCCACCACCGTAAGTTGGGTTCCTAGGAACTCTGATAAAGTGGGACACCCGCGGTTGTGCTAGTTCATTTATGAGAGAACTTCGATTTGCATTCTCTGAGGTAAGCTTGCGGTGTGTCGATTTAAATGCCTCAGATATCCTGGTAAGTTGTCCTCTGCTGACAGACCTTGCACAATTTTGTGGCTGCTCGAAAGGATCCTCAATCTAACCAACCAAAGGGCAGGGACAATATCATTAGCAGAGCAGCAGAAAATATGCATGATATAACATTTTGTGCAGGCAGTATTTGAAGTAAATACATAACATGGTTCCACAAATACTTCTACACAAGTCCATTTTCAAAATTGTTGAACTCTTTGCTTGTTAGTCCCTTCATTACCTAGTCATGTTGACTTTTAATGAAAACACTAATGTGAAACATTAAGTGTTGGAGACTGAATAGTGCCTAGAGGTATATCCAGGGACTAAATCATTGGACCATATATCTTCTAGGGACCAAATTATGTATTTGCCCTATAAAGTTTTCAACATAGCTTCTCCCAACCCAAATTGAAACCTTTATATCAGGCCAGAAGACATAAAACAAACGTCTAAGCAAAAGGAATATTACAAATATAGCATATGTCTTGGGCAACCATCTCGTGTTGTTATTAATTTGTTCCCACTGGCCATTATATGGGCAAATCCCCTCCAATGCCGCCTTTGAATCAATGTCACAAAACTGCAAAAAACATGCAAGATGATGTAATCATTGCACAGATAATGCCTAGAGAGCCATTCTGTGAAGAAATGAACTCTCATATCAAAGCTTCAACGCCAAAACCATATAAAATGAGTGCTCTTCATAAAAAAATATGCAAGAGTAAAGTTTATCACTATAACATCCTCAATGATATTATTAAAACAGTAAAAATAACCGAGACAGTCTAAAATTATCAGCTGCAATAAACTAAAACGTCAAAACGTCAAGAAACAGATGTAACATACAAAATGTCTTTAACCAATATTAATTAAAGATATAAAAGCATGGAAATGATTATTTACCTTCTCTAGGAATTCAAGGAAAAGTTCAGACAAAGGTTTCCTGTTAATTGGCCTGAATCTGTTTGATCTGAACATGTTTATGTTAGCGTGACATGTTTCTTTAATATGTTTCTCGGCATCAGCCCTAACACCTGCAATAATTAAATCAAGGAAAAGGTCATAACAGTCTGCATAGGCAACTGGACAGTAGAAAAAGGTCAAATCAGCATTTTTATTCTATACAGGTAAAATGACAATTCTAATTTACATACTATTTTAGAGATATCCAAGCATTTCCAATCTCCAGGCACAGAATTTCAAAAGTCAAAGATAGGATATAACTTGAAGTTTAAATACCTATTTTTCAAAAGGCTCAGAAAAACCTTCATAGTTTGCATCTTATGTTAATGCGGTGTGTCCTAAATCCATCTCTAATAGAAAATTATCATTGATGGTGCAGGGCTTGACTTAATTGTAGCTGTAGCATGTTAGTCATACTGAAAGGATTGCTTTCCAGGTGGGCCACAAGTATTGTTTCATAAAAACATATTTTTCTGTCCATGGTAGGTGGGGGAACTGGGTGTAAAACACACAAGAAAATATGACCAAATTCCTATACATGGATGACTACTACTCCTTGAGCATTACTTTTGTTAATTCAGTATACTAGAATTCGAGGAGAGTACTATCAGTGGGAAAGGGAGAGGGTGTGTGAGAGTGCCCTCATACCCCTAAATGAAACCTTTCAACGTTGACAATGGCCAGTGCTCTACATGATTTAGTGGGCAAATAGCCACAGGTTCAAACAGCAATGGCTAAGGGGCAAGTTTGCTTGGTTGTCATGCCGCACCAGGTTTTTCCACTATGGCCTCAACGGAGCTGCACTAACAACATTAGAATTCACTTGTGGGATCAAAGGGTAAATGCTGGTCAACAGGAAACCATCTAAGGAGTGCACTGGGTTTTCCAGGGTTATGCCCATTCATGAATGGCCACCAGCAACTAACAGGTGCTTCCTGCCTTTTTTCATAAAATAATTTTAGTAAGGCCCAAAGGTTAGGAAAAAGAGGGACTTTAAACAAAAGGGAAAGTTGCGTATGAGCCTGCAGCATGCCACTTTGTCATCAGAGCTGATTGTTCATCAACACTAAACATGCAAGCCACCATCTGTTTTAACAAATATTAGCTGCAGTCCCCGCAGAACCAACACAGATTCCAGTAAAATATTTGAATAACATGGCAACAAATGGACTATTCCGTGACATGTGAAAAAGGCTAAATTCTTCAAAGTCATTTCAAAAAGAAAAAAAAGATCACACAAGGACTGTGTTCAAGCAATTCAGGGAGAGAAAGTAGCAGCAGAAGCATCTTGAACTCATAACACTGCAATAAGTTGTTTACATTTACAGAATTCTCAACATTGTATACATGCATGCACCTGAACATCCGAGAGAAAAATTAATTTAGCTTCTAACAAAGAGGTTCAGCCTAAACAAAAATCACCTTAAAATCTAGAAGAATAATAAGAATAATGCTTCATTATCAAGATTAAAGATGTAATGTACCTCTAAGATCATCAGCCATATTGCCAGGGTATATATCTTTAAGTGGTGGTAAAATTGCAGGAAAACAAGTCTGAAATTGACAGGAAAAGTTGCAAGCATCAGAAGGACAAAGATCCATATATAAACTTTCAGAGATTAAAAAAACTGCAGCAAAAACACATTTAATGTGGATTTGACAACTGTTTTAGCTGGTAACATATCCTCATACTGAATTGGACACCCAGGATAGTGCTACTATTACTTTTTGTAAGACTATGAGACTGAAGATCAAATGGTAGAAACTATAGTTTACATTAGAAGATGTAAAAGAAAGTGCACAGAAAATTCTTGTGAACTGTTTGAAAAGTGCACAGAAAATGCTTGAGACCTGTGTGAAAACTCTCAGCAAAACACATTCAGACTAGATAACATTGGCATCAATGAAATATCCTCAGGGAAAGTACCTGAAAATGAAAGATTACAAGTAAACTGAGGGAATAGGAGTTGAAAGTGCCAGTTTTTGAGTTATTGATTTTATGTGCTTTGGCCCATTCCTTGACCTACACAAACTAGGCAGAGAAAATCAAACAGCAGCATTTCCTCCCACAGAAGCCATTATTATACCACAAAAATGTACCAGTAAAACCATATCATGAATGCGGCCATCCATCATGCTGATCCAGAGCAAAAGCTTGCACTTCATTTGACCCAGCAGGTTATCAATTGAAATATCACAAGAGATACCCTGGCGGTTGCTTTTAAATTTTAAAATGGGAACCCGTGCATGGGAGATGAATTGCAAGCTGCTCCATCCACCTGCAAATTAAAAGATGCAATATTAACATTCAGAAAATACCATAAAGTGTATGAAAAGAAATAAAAGAATCATGTCAGAATCCTTAAGGCTTTTTGGAGCCACTCTACTAGGACCAAAAATCTCATTCAGTGTCAATTAATTAACCCAACACCATATCAAAACCAAAAGTAGCAATAACAGTACTAAAAGACCGAAAAATCTGTTCAACATAGATCTAACACGAGCAGTGAACTACACAAAAATTTTTCCACTTACACTATCGAACCTTATGCCCGAAATATAAACACTAAGCCGATAAGTACTAAAAATAGAAGATCAAGATAGAAATTGTTTCTTCAGTTCCAGAAACATAATGTAACTTTTTTCTTTTCTCAAACAACTCAATAGAGAAAACATATTTGATAATCATAATGGTCACAATTTTGAAATGGAAGAAAGAAATTGTTAACTAAAAGAGAAATATGTCTTCTAAATAATTAACAAAGAAGTTTTTGTAACAAGTGACAAAAGCTCCAAGTGAAAGAAATTCACCTTTCATCTTTAAAGCTCTTAGAAGATCCCCCAATAACATTTGTTTCTGGTTTTTCCCTGCGGAAGAAATATGAGAACCATTTGGTAGCTCAATTGAAATATCCAAGTCACCCCAACGTGTAAAGAGATTTGACACAAATGATCCAAATGGCTCAACAGTTGCTCCTGCTCCACAAATGAATAATATAAGTACAACTATACATAGTTTCAGAACCAGTAAAAATAGGCATACGTTCATTTCTATAGGATATATCTTACAAACTGACTCTATATATGTATAGAATGGAAAACTTAATTGGAAGTCACTAGCTTTCATCCATTGCTTTTAAGGATCATAAATATGTGGTAGTCAAGGTAGATGAAAAAGGAAGATAAAAAAGAGAAAACCAAATGTTTAAAATTATTGCATAATATGAACCTTACAAAACAAATCTGGTATCTTTTGTTTTTCCTTCAGATGAGGGAAACAAACAATTTAGTACAATCATGTACTAGTAGTAGAACCTTAAGATAGATTGAGATAATATTAAATACTGAAGTATGACCAAATATAGAAACAGCAATAACAATGATGGGTAATGTGTTTGTGTTTGAAGAGCAATCTAGATTTTTCAATTTAGAAAAGCTTCCAAGAATTAGAAGAAAACTGTTTATTATTCACACTAAAGACTAAATAAAAAATAAAGAGAAACAACTAAAAACACATTAAAAATTCAAATACCAGACAAAAAATGAAAAAATTCAATCAATTTAAATGTTAAAATCTTCCCCCATAATCAAAAACACTACAAGAAGAATCATTTGGTACGCTGGTCAGAGGCAGAGCTGGCATTAAAATACTGCAGTTGCTAAAATATAAGTGATTAAGGTATTAAAAAAAACATCAATTTTGTATAGCGGGAATTATATATCATTGAAAAATAACTAAAATGGTAAAAATATAGAAGATTTAGAAACCCCCCCTTCTGGGCAGCCTATCCTATAACATAGCTCTTCCCTAGTGCTGGTATACAGCAGTGGGATTCAGTAAGTTTCTTAAAAATATAGAATAATTAAGTTGAAGGAGAATTAGCCCTAGCCAGGATATTTAAATGAACACAACAAGCCACTGCATGGGTCTTTGTTTACTGCTAGGGCTGTAAATGAACCAAGCTGTTTATGAACAGTTCGGGTTCGACTCTTATAAGCTCATTCCAACTCAATTCATTTATTAAATGAACAAGCTTGAACATAACATTAAGCTGACTTAATTAAATGAGCCAAGTTTAAACATTTGATGTTCAACTCGTTTAATTCATTAATAGGTCGTTTAAAAATAAAATAATATAAATGTTCAAATCTTATATAATTGTATTTATTATATTTATTATCAATTATAAATATTTTTTTCAATAGCAAAAAAACTCATTTAACTTAGTAAGCTCATATAGGTCATTTATGTATAATCTTAAATGAGCTTATATGAGCCGAGCTTGATCTCATTTTTGACAACCTGTTTATTGTTTATTAAGTGAGCCAAGCTTGAGAACTTCAAGGCTCAACTCATTTACACCCCTATTTGCAGCATGCAATAATCTATTCCCGTTTTGGTTGCACAAGAACATGCAACATTAGGCTTGCTAATAAAATACTGTTTCCACCCTTTAAAGCTCTCATAGTTCAAGCAAGTAGATGTAATAATGTATAGAAAAAGTATTTTAACCATGTTGCCTTACTTTTCTTTAGGATTAAAATGATAGTGATGCAAGTCCTAAAGAAAAAGAATGACAAAAAATTGAGAAGAAACAAAAACGTAATTAAAATTTACCTCTAAAGTTTTCCACAGATTCAACAACTCTTCGTAGATCGTCAATAATCTTAAACCGTATCACCCAATCTTCTTGTAAGGGTGTGATCACCTGGAGTATATCCTTCAGAACATGTTCCAAGACAATATGTGCGCTCATTTTGTCACTAATGTACCAAAGAAATATCAGTAGTAATGATTCAAGGCACTAAATGTAAAAGACAGACACAAGGATCACAATCTATGAGCTTAAGCATCTTGGAACATTTCGTGACACCAAATTCTTGAAAGCCTTGGAGCAGCAAACATGACCTGATGATATAATTTTCATAAAGTTAAGGACTGCATCATGTAGATCTATTACACACAGCACATAGTTAATTATATACACAAAAATTTATAAAGTAGATACTTACATCACGAAGACATTAACACTATAACTTACAAAGGTTGATGATTTAGGCAAACCATTGATGGGAATATAAAATCAATTTCTTAATTGATGATCCATAAATGTTCTCTAAGAGAAAGATATTTTTGCCTCCAGTGATAGTTCTAACATTATTAGATATTCATAAATCAAAAGTTTAGAAGGCTGACAACTAACACTGTAAAATATATACATCTGATAATGTTAACTTCTAATTGATAAAAGACTTTATGCTTTCAACAAAAAAATATTTATGTAACAGTTACAATTTGGATCTAGTGGCTTATTTATTTACACCCTTATTCTCAACTTTAAAGGGGTGCTAGGAACTGCTATGCTAGTTACCCCAATATCAAATACCTGAACTCATTATCCAAATGTTTGGTATGTATGACAATTTAAAAAGTCGTTACAAAGGTATATAGGAGATACAAGAATGTGGATTGTGGAGAATTTTAGAATTCCAGGTATTTGATACTAGGGTGTTTTACATACCAGAGTGAAAAATGTTACTGAAAGAAGTACTTTTCTAACAATCAGCCTCAGTTGTTCCATGGACAAGTAGAACTGAAACAAAAACACAATTTGCAAAAGACTACTGCTATGTGAATATACAAAGAATGAAGCATGCAACCACTTCTACAATAATTTATTCCGAATGTATCAAGGCAGCACTAAGGTATAAATATAAAGCCACAAGTCCACAAACATCTATGCAGGTTCCATGCAGTAAATCCACATCATCGATATCTGAGCTGACACTAGGTTGTCAAGATCTTGATCTTGATTGTAACATATACGATACTATCCTGCCTATAGAAATCAATTTTGATCTATTTAAGTTTGAAATCTACTAGGATCATGATATTGCCATAAGATCCTACAATTACAATCCTATACTATTCAGGAAACCCACCTAAGGGGGAAAAATTCAAAGCCAGTTTCCCTTCCCCCAAAACTCACTCCAACTGGCGTACACCAATTTTGGCTTATTTGCACTGGGCATAGCAGCACATCACACCATACTTCCCTTCATTATGCTTGCATGCCAGTGAGCAGTAACAGTTTTTGGGAGGAGGAGAATTGATTCCAGTCCCACTAGCACACAGCAGCGAGAAGAAATGGCTTTTTTTTTTTATGTATTGATGTTGTCACTTGTAGAGATTTATGAGTTGCATCAATAAATGGGATTTTGTGACCTTTGCAACTTATGACTTGTTTTGTTGATGTTTAATGATATTTGGATTGTATTATTCTTATTTGTGAACTTTATGTAACAATATATTTCTTTTAAACTTTTTTGGCCATAAGTGGTAGGATCTTATGAACCTTGATTCAATCTTTTCAGCCCCATGGCTGATCCTATGTAAGATTTCGATCTTGACAAACTTGGTTGGCAGGAGTCATTCATGTACATAAAATCCCTGTTTATTAACAGTTTAGATTTCTCCCACTTATAACCCAATAGATGAAAGCCTTACAGACATAAGAGTTACGCAACAATAGTCAATTACTAGCACATATAAGCTAATAGATTAGCCTTAAGGACAAAATCTTAGCCTGAAACTAGAAAGCATGATATAAATCTAGATGCTGAGGTCAATATCTACTATTTTTCCTCTGTAAATCTGATTGCGTGTCTCATTTTTGTTTAGTGATCCACAACTCTAAAATAACGTTTGTAGCTGAATAACAAGCTGATCATATCTCAATTATTCAACACAATGTGAAAGCACCTTTGGACTAGGGACAAATCTGGGTGTCTGTATGTGACCCTGCTTCTGCCTGTAATCAATTTTAACCCGGATGCTCGTTAAATCAACCTAAGTCACTCAAATTCAAGCTTAGCAGTAAAGTTCAAGCAACATTTCAGAATTCGACCTCTCTCTAATCTTCCACACTAACTCAACGTGTTCAACGAAGCTTAAAGAAACTTCACACAATTATTTCCACATTGTCGTTTCCCAACACCACGACCTAAATCCATTAATCAATAACCACACAAAACCGGAAACACATGCCAAACAATCAGCACCCAGATAAAAAAATTACAAAAAAAAAAAAGAAAAGAAAAGAAAAGAAAAAGAAATAATAACCAACCGACAAAATTGGGAGAAAGCTGAGAGAGACGATACTGAAGAGAGCGCACAACCAGGTAAATTCATCTCCACTCTTCAGAATTTACCCACTTTTGCAGGAAAATCTGATGATTCTTCATGTGGGAAAGGCCGAACAAATCAAGAGAAGTTCCTTGTACTCGTGTTGGCTTTATAATGTATGAGAAAGTAGGCAACTTTACTAGGAGTGAGTACAGAGTAGCAGTGGGTATAACTTAGTCAGAGGGGTTTTCTTGCTATTGGACCCAGTCAAGGGAAAAGTGGAACTGGGTCCGTGCAGGTCGTCGCTTTAAAATTACCCTACCAATTAAATGCTAGGTTGAAGGAAACGCCTACTGGAACCTGTGGAAGATGACGAGAGAGCGGTAAACGAGTAGGCGGGGAAATTCACGGAGTGGTTTTCTGGGTAATTTTCTTGGGTCAGTCAGTTCGATTCGATATGCGAGGTCTAGAAAAGAAGGGGCATTATTTCAGAGAAAGTAAGTTTATTCAAATTTGGCAACGAAAAACCTATATCAACTTTTTTTTTTTATTTTTGATATTAAATATTTAATTAAAATATAATAAATATATAGTTCTTCAATAATAATTTGGTAAGGATTTGATTTTTATAAATAATTATATAATTATCTAATTAAATTTTGTAGACAGTAAGACGAAGCATGATCCTGACGAACAAAATTTAAATTTTAAAAAATAGACCAAGAGAAAAAAAGTTGCATGTAGTTTGAGATAGGAGTTGTTTACTGTTCTGAAGCTGATGAACAGCATAAATATTATATAATTTTTTAATTAAGTTATATATTTGTTATAATATTATTAGAATAATATATATTTGTTGTATTTTAATTAGAAGAACCTAATTATATAGATATAAAGAATTGTACTTAAATCTAATACTAAAATAAAATTTTCTTTTGAGAAATTTCATCTTCCAAAAAATAAAATGAAAAAGAATTACTTTAAAAAAATTAAAAAATAATTTGAAGAATAAAAATAGTCATACTTTAAAAAAATAATAAAAGATAAAAAATATTATTAAATAATAATTACAAAAATATAATAAGAAAGTAAAATCTCTATCATTATATGGAAAAACAAAAAAATCTACATTCAATTTGAGTAATCTAAATTCAATTTAGACGACGCAGATTTCATGTTTTTTATTAATTTTTTTATCTTAATTATTAGCTTTTCTTAAGTTCTCAATTATACAATTATTTTTATTTTGTATTTTGCATCATTTTACATAAAAACATTAAAAAAATAAAATGAAATTTAGACCACTTAGATTTAATTTGATGGACCAAATGAGTGCAAATTTTTCTACTTATCTTTGCAATAAGTATCTACATAATAAACATCACACAAAACTAATCAAAAGGGATTACTTTTCTGTAGCTCAACCAAAGAGACTGTGACATAATAGATTAGAGGTTTGATCTTAAGATCTCATATTAACTACTTAAGTAAATTATATAGATTTTTTTGAATTTTATTAAAATTATATAAACATTCTTTTTATTTTTAAAATATACACAAACTTTTCTTAAGATAAAAAATTATCATATACTTTAATCTAATTTTAATTTTTTTATTAAAATATCCTCTATTTATTTTTTTTGGTTTAAAAAATATTTTTTTTTGTTAATGCAGTGCATTCCAGTGAAAAAAATTTAAATTAAATTAAAATGCAAGGTAACTATTTATTTCATAATATGTTTATATAATTTTAACAAAACTAAAAAAAAATTATATAATTTATCCTAATTATTTATATATTTGATAACTATATCACATTTAATTTTTTTTAGTATTCTTAATAGATCGGTAATATAATTTTTTTCTCTAAAAGATAATACTCTATATAAAAATATTATTTTAAAAAAATTTAATTTGGCAAATCACAAATACACATTTTAAGAAAAAAAAATTACTTATAATAAAATTAATATGTAAATATAGTAACGACATAATATGTGACATTAAGAATTTAAATTTTTAGATAGATAAATAGATAGATTAACAATGTACTATCATAAAATTTTCTTAAATTTAGATATTGTTTTACATGATATTACATGTGCTTGGATGCCCTGTAATAGGGAATCCTACACTGTGTAGTAAATGTTTTCATGCCTTTTCAATTTTTTTATAGTATTTAGGGTTTAATAGAAAAAATAAAAATTGTAATTATAAGACAATAATTTTAATTGTAAAAAAAAAGTACACTCTAAAATTATACTGTTAAATTTTCTAGAGTGTAATTTTTTCTTATAGTTAAATTTTTTTATCTTCCAATGACATTTTTCATCTTTTCTATTAAATTTTAAACCATAAAAAAAATTGAAAATGCATGGAAATGCCTTACTACGCAGTGTGCACTTTGATTTGAATTTTAGGATCCAAACTTGATGATACATGTTTAAACTTAATATTGTTAATCAAATAATTTAAATCTCTTATTATTAAATCACGCTTAAAAGTTTTTTTAGGGAAAAAATTACATTTCAAATTTTATACCCTAATTTTTTTATAAACGTTTTTGTACATTCAAATTTATTTCATTTTAATTTTAGTGTTCTCATTTGGTAAACATTTAATTAAATTGGATTTATTTCTATACATCCCGTTGTCTTTTATTAAGAATAATTTAACTAAAGGTATTAAGAGTTCTATAAATCCAATTGAGATTCTCTTGAAAGAGAGAACTCTTCATGATTTTTTTGGTTTTCAATTGAAAACTTGATACATTGGAATATGCGATTTTCTTTAAAACCAAACATCTTGTATGATGCAAAAGAACAATCGCCTAACTCGTTTCTTTTAAAACAAAAAAAAAAATTATATTGTGTCAACAAATCATCATCTAACTCATTTCTCTCAAAACTAAAAGATCCATGCATCGATAAATTTGTCCTATAATCTATCTCTCAAAACTAAAAAATTTGAGTGGCACATGAGAACAATCACCTAATATAAAATAACATTTTAGACTTAGATTTCTTACAATAATTATAAGGATATTTATGAGAGGGATAGAAAAAAAAAAGAAATGAGATTCACATAAATATATCTTATTAGATTCTACTTTTCTCTCTCTTTCTGATTTTAATTGAATTCTTAAAACGTGGCATAACATTTCTCTTTCACTCTATACATCTCCCCCTCAAACTCTCTCCCCCTCCCCCTCTTCTCAATTTCATGAATTTAATACAAAAATTTTGTGATGTAATCACATAATCTCTCACTATATCTCACAAAACTTTTCTTAATAAAAAAAAATTATAGTGCATAAACTTAACAATTTGATCTATTTTCTTTCTCAAAACTGGAACATTTGTTTGGTTAATGAGAATAATCTATCGGCACAATTGCTTGTCAGGGTCGCAATTATCAAAAGCTAATAAAGAATGGTCAAGCTACAATCTTAGAAGCAAAATATTATTATAAAAAATACTTAATTATTCTCGAGGTTTATCACCACAAATCTCAAAAGGGATCCATATGGAATGTCAATAAGGCAAAATACATATTCACTAGCGTGTTAATGGTATAAACTATGAAACTTTAAATGATACCAACATTAATATCTAAAATTAAATGAATTCAATATAATTGGATTCCATCTTTGACACTTCACTTTCTCGATTATGTTACCGCTCATAAATTATGATTATTTTATACAACAAAAACAAATATTCTATAGATAAACTTTAGCCAGCCACCGCTTGGAACTTAATCCTGAGTGTCACTTTTAGGACTCTATCCTTTCTTTGTTTTATTTAATGTTTTTTACTGTTCACGGAACTTTGTTTTCCTATAATACTGTGTAATTTTTATGTTCTCGGACTTTTCGTACTCCTTTGTGACTAAAATAAATAAATGTCATATATACTTTCGAAAAATTACTAAATTAATCTCTCGCTTACATGAATATCAAAAGGATTTTCCCAGAGCTCGTATCTTTGGCTAGGTTACATTTGTATTTGTTACTAATTCTACTACGAGCTATCATTATCATTTCCCAAGTTCTCTAAATTGGAAAAAATTTATTCTAGAGATGGAAGGTGGGTAAGATATTGGAAATCGAGATATAAAATCTTCAACAATGGCATATTGCCATGTTGTATGCAATTTCTTTCTTATCATAAAATTTATGGTAAGAGATTATACAGATTCCTATCATCAGTTCAAAAAGAAAAATACTAATTAGAAATGGAACATGGAAAAGAAAATGACGATTTAACCAATTTCCTCCTTTTATTGTGTGCATGTTTCTATCAAGTAGATAAATGTTATATTTGTATGAAGATTGAAATAAATCAATCGTCCGGTTCTTTTTATTTACACTTATGATTTTGACTGTGCTCATGAGAATGAGCTCAGGAGGGCTTCAATGGCTACAGGGTTAATAAACTTTTAGGAGATCAGTTTGATAGAAACATATGATTATGGATTTTAAAGTTTTGTGGCAACAAAATTTTAACAGACTTATTTAAAGTTATTTAAATTTCTTATTGTTAAGTTATATTTTATGACTTTCTTAATTTGATAGTTTAATTTGAGTTCTAATTTTTTCACTCCTCTAAATCCCATGTAGTGTATGTGAATAATCATTAAATTACTAATATTTTAACTTTCAATTTTTTTAAATGTTAGTTTATAAATAATCCAAAAGAGGGTTGAATTAGATTTTAGAATTATTTTGCATGATTAATTATGATTCCTTCAAATAATGTTAGACTTCTATTACTTGTTAATAAACATACTTTGATCAAATTTATATTGTTTTAGATTAAAATATCTTATGCTTAGTCTCCAAACACAAAGTAAAAGATTTTTGTTAAGCATTGATAATTATCAAAAGTACAACACACCCCTACAACATAGGAATAACTCTTTAGTTTTTGCTGCCAATCCCAAAACAACCTAAAAGGGTTTAGCATTAGACTTTTATAGCTCTTGTTCACTCCACAAAATTTTCCCACACATACTTTTAATTGGTGGGAATGGGAAGGAATAAAAAAGGTAAATAGAATGAGTGGGAAATGACAATTGTATCTATACTTAAAAAAAGTAATAAACAAGAATATATATTATTAAATAATAATCATAAGGATATAATAGATATTTTACTTTCTACTCTCTCACCCTCTCGCCTTTCCTCCTTGAACTAAACATGCCAACAAGTAATCTCACATGATTAATTTTCTAATTTTATAACCTTTTTATCTCATTAGACTTTTCTTACAAGATATCTAAAAACTCAAAATAGAATAACAAAATTTTGGTTAGGTTCATAAACTCACTAAAGGTTCCCTCAATTACAAAGAGCTAACTTACACATAATAATAACATATTAAAGCATAGTAAATAATTTCAAAGTATTTGCATTGAACGTTTTATTCTCTTCTTTTATCTTTTATCTTCAAATGATTTTGTTTATATAACTCAACCTTTAGCACATCATTGTTGGACACCAACTTCTTTCAAGTGCCTGGGATGTACTCAACGTTTAAGAATATATCTTCAATAGTTCAAATTATCTCATAATCAAGTCAAAATCTTCATCCTATATTTGGCAATCTTTGATGTTCTGATTCCATTTGAAACTCATGTTCTGAAAGTCAAAGGACTTCAATGACTCTCTGTTAATGCGTTTCCATCTCTGCTTCCTTCAAACATTTAGTTTCTTTTTTTGCTTTCTAATTTTACGAATTTTCCTTTTTTGTTCACAATTGGAATTTTGTCATTAAAAGTACAAGGAAATAATTAGAGCAAATATACAACAAGTCAAATAAAAGTATTTTCATATTTTACAAGCTTTAACTCAATCAATCAAGTATTTCAAAATTTTTTCATTTGAGAAAATCCTATGGATCTTTCCATATGTAGATATAACCTTCAAAAAACTTACCTTAACGTTTATCATTAAAAAAGTTTTCTTCAATTCTTCAAACCATGATTAATATTATTTGAAAAATTTTCATGCAAATCATGATTAAAAAGATTTTTGAAAACTTACTATAAAAGATTTTGACTCAATAAATGAAACATTTTGAAAACATTCCTTTATCATTCAAAAAACATAGTATCAATGTTATAAATCAATAAATCATATCTCAGGCCATGAAATAATATACAGTCTGACAAATTAATCTCGGCCAATAACACTATTTTCCATAGTTACAATTTCGGTCTAACTAAAATCCAATTTTCAAAACTGCGCATAATTAAAGATGACTGACATAACTTAAAACAAAATATCCAAAAACCTTTTATCCAACACCAAATGATCTAAATCTTTTATCATAAAATCATTTTTATATGGTTCCTGGTCTTATCTTTATATAAATAATAATCTTATTATCCTCAATGGGTTACACCATGAATCTCCAACCTCAAGGAATGCCAAATTAATCGTTCGAAAATTAAAGATACTCTCTCTCTCTCTCTCTCTCTCTCTCTCTCTATATATATATATATATATTAAGGATCTGCATCTATGACCATGTCATGAGGCAACCTTAGTCCTTTATTTTCATTAAAAATAAATCAATGACAGAGAATTTTATAATTCCAAAATTAATAAGAGCGAAATTCACAGTGTCACGTAACTCTTTATTTTTCCTAGGATTTTTTTTTTCTTTTCCCCCAACCCCAAAGCCCTTCTCTATGCAAAAAGAATTTGCGACCCAACCCAATATTATTTTCTCCAAAAACAAAAAAACGAAAGCTCTTATCTGAGTAAATTCAATATTGAAATCCAACAATATTTTATCAATCTAAATATAAGTTACCATAATTTCTTCCTAAAAGAACTGTAACCATGAGAAAAAGTGTACGTGAACTGATGACCAAAATAAGATAGTATATCTGTTGACCCAGATTCAAATTTAGTTTTAGTTCCTGCACTAAATTGAATAAATCAGAAGAGTTAAGAGGGCTGCAAAGGAGGATGAGCATCTCCATCGAAGTAATAACCAATCATAGAATAATAATTTCAAGAGTGGAAATTTGGGGTAAGCTTGGACACCGGCTATCCACTGACCATAACTCCAGTCTAGACGGTGTCCTGAAACTTAACAACTCTTCCACCCACGATTGTAGAAGTTTTACAGCAAATGCGTTCCCCTCACACGAATGAGTCAAGGGGATTGGGATTCTTGAATCATGTCCCATGCTTGGAGAGGAAGCCATGGACTATGTGACTATATCAATAGGAATTACTGTGCAGAGTAGTAGTGTCTTGGTGAAAAACCCTTTTTATCTCCAGGCAGCAAATTCCTTTGTATTGAGGGAAAAGAAAAAACAGTTTCAAGACAAAAGAATGGAAGAAAAAAAATATATGCCAAGAAAATGAGAGGGAAGGGGAAAAAGAAAAAGTTAATGAAAACTGCGAGTTTTGATCTCATTAATTTTGGCATTGTTACACTGTTTTCGCCATTGATTTATTTTTAATGAAAATAAAGAACTAAGATTTCCTCACATGACATACTCATATGTTTCACTGACAGGACCCACATCCTTATATCAATCTCAATTTTTCAAATATTATGTAAATACTTTGTTTAACTTAGCTTAGAATCTAATAATACTAGAAACCGTTGTACGTAAATACAATAGCTTGAATGTCCCTTTGAGCATAGCTAGATCCCTTGTAATCGAGATAGAAAGAAGAATTGTACTTTGATCAGTCACACACTCATCCCAAATTAATCCCACTAGGAAACACGCATAGAATGGAAAAAAGAAAAAAAAAAATTTGTCAAATTAATTAGGAAACACGTAGTTGAAAAAAAAAAATTTGTCTTTTAAGAGAAGGGGGGGGGGGGGGGGGAACATGTAGGATTTGTAATATTTGCAATAAGCATCAATGAATAAAATAACAAATGCTAATGTGACAGTTCTGCATAAACAAAGGAAGTTGAATTTTACAACTAAGTTAGATGATGCATTCTATTCTATCTAGCTCTTGGGTATCAGTTGTCAACTATTAATAAAGAAATGCTCCCGGCATACTTCACCTCCTTAGGCTGTTAAGTTGCAGCCCATCTTTCCGTGCTTCTCAAATGAGTGTGACTGTGCTGACTACCCCCATTGCAAGAATCAAAGAAAAAAACCAGTATGTTTTATACACCATGGCTTCAAGCCCGGAGTAAGTGCTTATCACCAACCAAGATCCTATAACTGGCATGAGGCCCCTCAGATGTATCTCGCAATGTCACGTGCCAGCCCATTGCCTTAGCAATCTCTTGAAGTTCATCCATGATGGCAAGAGAATCACGGATGTATACCCGTCCGCCAGGTCTTAGTATGCGATCCATCTCAAGCATAATTGATGAAATATTGCATCTGATGCAATGATGTTGAACAGATAATAAAGATTTTAAAAAACAAAAGGCCACCATACAAGCTCTCCCAAAACCAAAAGCACAAAAGTACAACCATGCTAGTTTCAGTTCACAATAGTCACTTGGACTACACGTTCTGAATGATAAATGGAATATGAATTTACAAAGATAATATTACACATTACATATAGCGAGGTGGTAGATTCTTTGGGCATAACAGCGTTAAAATCCAGGACATTGGCATATGATTACTTTGAATTATCTCTAAGGTGAAGAAGGATGAGTAACAGTAACAGATTGGATATCCTAAACATCACTTTGCTTGGAAGAAAACAATGAAACAGAGTAGCAAAGCAACTAAAGGATGCTTCCTAAGGAGACGGAAAATATAGAGAAATAATACTAAGGGTTAAAGTTCATACTACTCACTAATGTAATGCCATCTTCTTAAGTTAAGCTAGAATATTTTAAATACAGACTCATTTTTTGTACAGGACCAAAATAGGCAAATACAGTAGTCATTAACCAGGAGAGAGATCACAATAGTGACAAGTGGAGAAAGAGGTACCTTTTTCTCTCAATAGAAAGCAAGTTTGCTGCATGCAGTAAATCATAGGTTCTCGGATACGTGTCAAATGGTTCACACCTGAATCACATTTAGTGAATTTTTATTACATGCTGACAAGTTCACAAAAGACATTGGGCAGATTTGGAAGGGGATTCCCCCTACACGTTTTTTAAAGGGACACAGCCAAGTAAAATAGTACAAGATATCTAGTATGTGGAATTAAGGAATGTCAATACAACAATGACAATAATAAACATATGCTTAGACTGAAATTACTCTAGAAATATACCAGTCATGCATAACTCCAATCAACCCCCGGTCATATATAACAGGCAAGGTGTTTGGCCCACTAACTGGAACAACATTCATAACCCAGCTATCAAGATTCTGATCAATTAAGGCAGCTGCAAATCTGTAAAACACACAAATATGTTAAAGATATTAATTAGAAAGTCATATATATATATATATATATGTATTACAAGAACGTAAATAATAGATAATTTACCCTCCAAAACCAGCTTTCATGTCCATTACATTTCTTAATCTCATCTTCTTCCAGTGTAATACACGTACATAGCCTGCTATTATCTCATTCCAGTATTTTGTTTCCGCCTTAAAAAGCTCTTTTCTGGATATGAAGGCGTCAAATTTTATACTTTGAAGCCTATCAGGTGGAGTTTGCAAGCGTGCAGGCCATCTTCTAACATTTGCTCCATATCCATTCACAGGCAATCGAGAGATGCATGCTTTTAGATTAACATACCTAAATTAATCATGCAAATAACAAATTCACCAATAATGAACTATTAAAATAATAAGATTAAGATGAAAGGCTATCCTGAGGCTTGACCCAAAATTTTTAAATCACTAATATTGAAATAACTCCATGATCAGATTTTGCTTTCCCACAGTTGGCATAAAAGGTAGGCTTGTTTCAAACAATGGTATTCTACGAGATTGTTAATTAAAAATCTCAAACAAACAGACATATTTAACCAGGGTATATAAACTTTCTTTTTATAAGCGAATTACAATCACTTTTCCTGATGTTTCACATATTATATTGAGGACCCTCCCTAAATTTTGTAGACAAACACCGCAGGTATAAATTTTCACTCTGATAAACAGCCCCCCTCCAAAGTCCTCTCCTACAGGCAAACACACATACACAATGGAGGTATGCTTAAGTTTTAAAAGAAGAGTACTGGCCCAAAAAAAAAAAAGTTTTAGAAAAAGAGGGTCAAAGAATTCCATTTTGAACCATCACCACATTTTATCATGAGATGACATAGTGTTAAACAGATTAATACCCATATCTGCATTCTTACATATCTCCATTATTCAGCCAAGGCATCTTCATGTGAAATTTTCCCTTTTCACCTTTTTCTTTTCCTTCTGTTCAGTTTCATTTATACCCCTTAGAATTGTGAAGGAAAAACAGATAAAGTTGTGTATACCTTTGATGCATGATTCAATAATTATCCTAAAATAGCAACTGAAAAAGTATCTTACAACTGTCAAAGTGCAGTCCTATGAGTAGAGATAACGTAGATGCATACTTTGTCAACATCATCTTCTAGATACATGACCTTATTACAGTCTTAGTGTAGCTCAAATTTAAACGCTTCCACAAATTTACCTGAATGTAAAGGTAGTTTCGCATTTCAACATCAAGGAAGGAACTACATCCTACTTCTTCAGGCCATTTCAATTTACATATAACCACAACGTAGCTTTTTTAATTACCTGACTCTACCCTGGCAAGCTCTAAATTATAAGATAATGACTGCAAATTTACATGTCATTTGTGTCAATAATAATAATTGGATAAAAATGTCATATTTTCATATCCAGATCAGGGAGGCAAGAACACTATACCAAACATTGTCTGGGTTGTCATTCGGGTCACATAGTGGAGGATTAGTTCCTGCCCTACGGTTTAGATAGCAGCTGTTGTCAGAAGGTTTCTGCCATATTGCAATATATCCATCTTTTTTCAAAAATTTCCAGCAGAGACGAGTGGTAAGATTAAGCATCTCTGAAGATAACATATTCCAGTGTTACACAAATCATAGATGTAGACAGCATTATTATTAAAACAGTGTTGGGCCAATCCTAATATAAACAAGACAGTACGTCACAAACAGATTAACTCTTTAAGAATGATCATGGGAGCTGATAAGCAGATATCTGGCACCATAACAGTTCAAAACACTTCTCCTCAGACACCTTTGAAGTCACACCACACAAAGAATAATAGTGATAAATGAATTTATGAAGAAACATATTATGCGTAGAAGGTTAGTTTTATTGCTTCTGAATAACATATGAATTGTTGAGAGGAAGTCTAGGTCAAAATGACGATATGTGATCATTTAGAGATTACATGTTGATTGATATGGGTAGAAGAGGTAGAAGGAGAAAAAGAGAGGAATAAGAGGGAAAGAGAGGGAGGCTGAGGGAAATAGAGGAGAAACAGAGAATGAATTAGGAGGAATCAAGGAGGGAATTGGGGAACTGAATTCACTGATTATTTCCTTAACTGTCAACATACCAATAGCCATAGGGATAGTGTTATTTATAAGGATCTATGACACCTCCTCTTAACTAACTACTAACAGTTTCTAACGGCTAATGAGAAAAGTATATATTTTCGTATCAATACCCCCCCTTTTTTTTAAAGAATCCTTGCCCTCAAGGATCATGTACAATAAATTGGGGAAATTGTTGCTGAAAATGAAACAATGGAACCCATGATGCGTCTTCATCGGGTAACCCTTTCCACTGCACCAGAATTTCTGTAATGACTCTCCCCTTTCTTCTGCCCATTCTTTTATTCAGAACCTTCTCTGGAATGTGGCTTTCAGGAGCTGTAGGCCAATCTAAGGGAGGGTGTCTAGGCTTTACTGAAGGGTCAGGACATAACTTCAGTAAAGAGACATGAAATGTTGGATGTATCCGAGAATTAGGAGGTAGCTCCAACCTGTAGGCGACTGCTCCCACCTTTTCTAGAATTCGATAAGGGCCAAAATACCTTGGAGCCAACTTTTGTGAGCTCCTACGAGCTGTAGAGATCTGTCTATAGGGCTGTAATTTCAAGAAAACCCACTAACCCACTTCAAAATCTCGATCAGTCCTCTTCAAGTCAGCCTTTTGCTTCATCCTGTTCACTGCCCTGTATAAATGATGTTTCAATACAGCCAACATATGTTCCTTAGCAGTGAAACTCCTATCTACAACTTCAAGAACAGAATCTCTAGGAAGATAGGGAATATGGAGCTGAGGTTTTTGCCCATACAGTAGCTCATAGGGTGTAGCTTGAGTTGCTGTATGGAATGAGGTGTTATACCACCATTCAGCTGTAGGTAGCCACTTGCTCCACTCTTTAGGATTTTCCCAACACATGCACCTTAAATAGGTTTCAAGACAGCGATTTAAAACTTCTGATTGACCATCCGTTTGAGGATGATATGCAGAAGATAATTTATGATCAATTCCCAAGATTCGTAGGAATTCCTTCCAAAAATTGCTAACAAAGATTGGATCTCTGTTACTTATTATTTCTGCTGGAGCCCCATGCAATCTGTAGATAAAGTCCAAAAAATTTTGAGCAAGTGTAGTAGCTGTATAGGGGTGAGAGAGTGACAAAAAGTGAGAATATTTGTTCATCCTGTCAATAACAACCCATATAGTATCCTTCCCTCCAGATTTAGGAAGCCCCTCAATGAAATCCATAGTAATACTCTCCCAAACTCTGCTAGGAATTGGCAATGGCTGCAACAATCCAGGGGTGTTAACAGTTTCATACTTACAGCGAGCACATGTATCACAGCTCTTGATGAAATCTTTGACATCCTGTATCATTTTTCTCCACCAAAACAACTGCTTCATACGCTGGTATGTTGCTCTCACTCCAGAATGTCCTCCTAGAGAACTAGTACGCATCCAATCCAGCAATTTTTGTTTTAATTCAGCACTGTCCCCAATCACCAGCTTACCATTTCTTCTCAAAAATTTACCATCCCAAGTATATTTTCCTACAACTCCACCTTGCTGTTGTAAACGGAAGATAAGTGCCTTCAAATCAATGTCTTCTGTCCAACTTTTCTCAATAAGCCTCAGTAAATCAGGGGAGGTTGTATTGAGAGTTATCTGTAACAATTCAGCCCCTTGCACCCTTGAGAGAGCATCTGCAACTACATTATTATTATCCTTTTTGTAGTGTATTTCATAGTCATAGCCCATCAACCTGGCCACCCAATACATCTGAAAAGGAGTTTTTAACTTCTGATCCAACAAAAACTTGAGACTTTGTTGATCTGTACGGATAATAAATTTCCTTCCTTCTAGGTACTGATGCCAATGCTCAACAGCTTGCACCACAGCCATTAATTCTTTTTCATAAATGGAGAGACTCAAATGTCTAGGGGCTAATGCTTTGCTGTAAAAAGCAAGAGGTTGACCCTACTGCATTAGTACAGCCCCGATTCCACTCCCACATGCATCTGTCTCCAATACAAAAACCTTATTAAAATCTGGTAAAGCAAGAACTGATACTGTCACCAACAATTCCTTGAGCTTTATGAAAGCCTTGGCTGCAACATCATCCCATACAAACCCATTTTTCCTCAATAACATTGTTAAAGGTTTAGCAATCTCACCATAGCCTCTGATAAACCTCCTATAATACCCTGTCAAGCCAAGAAAGGCCCTAAGTTGCTTCACTGATGTAGGTTCAGGCCATTCTTGCACAGCTTGCACCTTCTTAGGATCTGTGCAAACAATGCCATTCTTGATAATATGACCTAAATATTCAACTTCTGTGGCAGCAAACGTACATTTACTTTTCTTCACAAAGTAATAATGCTGCCTTAAAATTTCCAACACCACTTTTAAATGTTCAACATTTTCACCAATAGAAGAACTGTATACCAAAATATCATCAAAAAAAACAAGCACAAACCTCCTTAAATGCTCCCTAAAAATGCTGTTCATGGCCCCTTGAAATGTAGCAGGGGCATTGGTTAGCCCGAAGGGCATAACCAACCACTCATAGTGCCCACTATGAGTCTTAAATGCTGTCTTGTAAGCATCTTCAGGCACCATTCTGATCTGATGATAGCCAGCCCTTAAATCCAATTTAGTAAACCACTTTGCAGCCCTTAATTCATCAAACAACTCCTCCACGAGTGGTATAGGGTACTGATTCTTAATAGTCTTCTTGTTAAGCTCCCTATAGTCTATACACATTCTCCATGACCCATCTTTTTTCTTTACCAGCACAATGGGTGCAGAGAAGGGAGAAGAGCTTTCTTGAATGACTCCCGATTTCAACAACTCATCCACAATCTTCTCTATAGCATCCTTTTGAGCTGAAGGATATCTATAGGGTTTTAGATTGATAGGATCAGTCCCTTTTTGCAAGATTATGGGATGGTTGTGGCCCTTCCTAAGAGGAGGCAAACTCTTAGGTTCTTCAAAAACAACCTGAAAATCACCCAACACCATTTCAACTTCATTTGGCAAGCTCTCATTATCACCCTTCACAGACCAGCAATGAAGCCTTTCCCCTTTTTTTTTCACCATTTGAATCATAAACATCTGACCATTATCTTCCTCAATTCTTTTAGAGCTTACCATCTTCCAATCATTAGGCACACTTGCTTGCAATTTAACCACCTTCCCGTTATACCAGAAAAACATGGAAAGAGAAGCATAGTCCCAATATGCACTACCTATGCTTTTGAGCCATTTTAAGCCCAAAACCACATCATAGGTGCGAATTTTCATAATCCTTAGATCTGCCACAAACTCTTCCCCTTGCATTCTCCATTTGAATCCATGCCAAATGCTAAACACCTTCAATTTCTACCCACCAGCCACTTCTACTTCTCCCATTACACCATTTCCAGCCCACCCAAGCTTCTTGGCGATGTCATAATCCAAAAAATCATGTGTGCTGCCCCCATCAATTAAAATCTGCACAGTTTTCTTTCCCACCTGCCCTTGTACCCTCATAGAAGTAACATTGTCAATACCTTCTATTGCATGCAATGAAATTTGAGGTGGAGAACCATTTTCTTCAGTTGCCTCATCCTTATTCATATCTGCACTGATATCAGATTCATATTCCACCAGATGCAACTGTAGTTTCCTTCTTTGAAGACAAACATGATCTTTGGAGAATTTTTCATGACAGTAGAAGCACAAATTATTGGCTCGGTGGTCCTCTACTTCTTCAGGAGACTTCTTCAAGAGTGAGAATTTTCCTGAAAGAAGTAGCTGTCTTGCTTTGGTTCTTGTGGTTTCCAGCTGTAACCACATCCATTCCAGCTTTCGGTTGGGCCCCACCTTCCACTAAAGTTGCTTGATGGGACCCACTTCCCACTAACACATTCTTGTAACTTTTTGACCTGTCTTGTATACCAGGAGCCATGTAACTTCCACCCAAACCTCCATAACCAGAGTTCTTGACAGCTGTTGCAATGTTCTTGACACCAGTAACTTCCTTCATCTTTTTTTGCATATTAATTTCTTGCACTCGAGCAATACTTCTGGCCTCCATTAATGTGGCTGACTTGAACAATCGAACAGGGCCTGCATACTCTTCCTTGAGCCCAGCAGTATATGCATGCACAAGATACTCTTCATTCAGACGTAGCTTACACGAAATGGCATCAAATTGCTCATTAAATTCTGCCAGAGATCCTTGCTGCTTCAAATTCATCAGATCCTCCATGGGTGCCTCATAAGAAGGCCCAAAACGATTCTTGAGAGCCTCAACATACTCAGCCCACTCAAGAAAGTCTTCTTCCCAAGTCTGCTCAAAGGCCTGGTGCCACTGAAATGCTTTCTCATCCAAATGTAAACTTGTCATTGTCACCTTTAAATTCTCGGGAGTCTCGTCCAAGCGAAAGTAACGCTCACATTTCAAGATCCACCCAAGAACGTCACTGCGCTGGAATTTGGGAAACTCCATCTTCGTGAAACGAGTGGGTCTCTGGTAATCTTGATGCTCGCCTCTCTGTCGCAGACAGTTCCGTTGATCATCTCCATTTCTGCCACGCTCTTGCTGGCCCCTAAATCGACTTCTGCCTCTGGGTCGATCGTGATCACCATTACCACCATTCACGGACTCTTCTTGAGCCCTCATGAGCCCAGTCAATTGTGCCGAAATTCCTTGGACCATCTCCTCTAGGTTCGTCAGCCGCCCAAGGCCCTGTTCCAGCCCCTGTAACCGATCATCAATGCTCTGCGCTGACTGAGAACGTGTCATTGCCATTGCCAAGGATGGTACAGCTCTGATACCACTGATATGGGTAGAAGAGGTAGAAGGAGAAAAAGAGAGGAATAAGAGGGAAAGAGAGGGAGGCTAAGGGAAATAGAGGAGAAACAAAGAATGAATTAGGAGGAATCAGGGAGGGAATTGGGGAACTGAATTCACTGATTATTTCCTTAACTGTCAACATACCAATAGCCATAGGGATAGTGTTATTTATAAGGATCTATGACACCTCCTCTTAACTAACTACTAACGGTTTCTAACGGCTAATGAGAAAAGTATATATTTTCGTATCATTGATCCTGTCTGGTGTTCTGAGAAACTGTAGGAAAACAAGGTAACAAACAACTTGATGCACCTTTCATGTCCAAAAATGCTAATATTAGTACCAGAAAAATTATGATATGTGATCTTTTTCAGATTACATGTTAATTCTGTCAAGCATCCCAAGACACTAAAGGAAAACAAGGTAAAAACAATTTGATGCACATACCATGTCAGAAAACGCTAATATTAATAAAATGTGCAAAAGTTGAGCAATTCAACCAGCAAACCCTACAGCAATTGCTGAAAGCCTTCAACAAATTCAATGTAATGGAAATTCCATTCAATGGTACCTTCCCATTGTTCTTCCAAAATTTCCTCATGCTTGTAAACTGGCTGGGCTGCCCAGACAAAGTACCCACCTGCCCTTAGCATCCTATTAACTTCAAGCAGCCACATCCCATCTTCATGGCAAGTAACAAAGAGAAGACCCATTAGAAGAAATTCCAAGTGAGCAACTCACAAAAGGGTGCCAGGAATAAAAGAGTTTGTATATATATTTCACACAAATAAGTGAAAAGCCTATTTTATTTTCATTAAAAAATAATGTTGGGTTAAGAAGACACTGAATCTGCATTTACAATTAGTAGTTGTGTTTTGTCCAATAGTACCAAATCTCATAGGGATAAATTTGGGCTTCAAGAATAGTGACTGTACTAACTAAAAGATAACAAGAGAAGATAAGTTTCAAGCACAATAATGAAAATAGTGATGTTTACATGGGAAGAAATTTGGCAATTCCAACTTGCTCTCTTTAGTTTGGTTAGCAGTTCTATATTTCTTTTGCGTTATCATTTTTCTCCCCATTATCACCAGGGACTACCACACATTACATAAGAGAGAAGAAATAATACCATCTCGAGTCCAATTGATTCTGCAGCGAGAACAATGTATCAAGTCAAAAGCTTGACTTGGATATAATAAACGTCTAGTTGCAAATGCTGCCACCATTGCAGGTACGTGGCGCTCAAGAGCAAATTGAATCTGATTCTCATGAACATCTTTGGGAGCAATGGACAAAGTGAGGACATTTCGTGATAATAAGTAGGCACCAAAACTGGCCACACCGCAGCCAACATCTAGAACAACTCTTGTATTCTGACCAAATGCAATTTCAGGAATCATCTACACATGAAGATAAATAACATCAGAAACTTACGAGATAAACCGATTCTGTCTGAATAAGTTATATCTAAGCATATAAAAACCTTAGAAATATGATCCAAGTATTCATCTGCCCCATGTATGAATTGTGTACCACCTCCTGGAAATTTAAATTTATCTTTGTCTCTGGAAATCCAGTTTTGACCCCCTTTATCCTCGACGAGACGAGTGTGAGGAACATTACTGTACCATACCTACACAACAAAAGCAAGAAAACTCATAAAGACAGGGAAGGGGGAAAAAGAGCAAAATAAAGTAGTTAGCCATCAGAATTTTTTTGTCTACATATAACACTTTCAAAATAGCATGATCATTAAATTTTATTATTGATCTAACAAGGGCGAATTAAATAATCATCGTGTTCTGAACATCTTTTTTTTTCCTCTCGAAAACTAAACCGTATGTCACTCTACGTCAATAACAAAAGAACAATGGAGTTTTGTGACTTATGCATTTCTATTTTCTTTCAAATAGCAACAAATTCTAAGGCAGGAATACCTCATCTCGACTTTTCGGCCATGGAATTGGAGCACGATACCCTTTAGGTGCCGGAACCAAGCAATTCAGTCCTCGATCCTTCTCAGGACAATGCCTCTCGAACCTTTCTCCTCTTTCCGTCGACTTTAGCTTCCGAATTGCCTCTATATTATCTAAACAAGGTATATACTCACCCATGTTCCGAGAACATAACCCAAACTTCTTTATTGTGAACGGGGGAGCAGACACGGAACTCTCCTCCGTCTCAACTTGAGTCTCATTGACCCAATTATCGACCAGCTCCGGATCAAAATCCCCAAGCTCGAAGTCATCAGACATCGTGCCATTCTCGTTGAGGATGCCGAATGTCCTAATCGAATCCCCCGGCGGTGGCGGTGGCGGTGGCGGGGGAGAGTGAGCTTGCGGTGGGACAAGGGGCACTGCTGCTAGGGTTTTCTCCTGCTGTGATTGGGTCTCATTCTGACCAATGAGAGCAGAGACATTGAAGAATTTGTTGTAATTCGGGGACGTTGAAACCGCCGGCTCCTGGCGAGTACTGGTGAAGAAGACAAGCTGCTGGGACCCATCGGACCAGTGCTTGCCTAAGAAAAAGAAAGTGACCGTCACGAAGACGAAAGCGACGATCTTGAGGAAAGAGGGTGTTCTGAACAAATCGCCATTGATAGGGGCCTTCATGTTTCGAATGCAGCGATCTTGCCAAAAAGATCTTGCTTTCTCCCGAACTTCTGCTCCTCCTATGGGGTCGAAGACGACGATGGAAGAGAAAGAGCTAGCTTGTATGAGAGTGAGACTGCGTATGCATTATGGTTATCAGTAATTGCAGACTACGATAAAGATGTGAATGGCGCGGCTGAGGCGGCAGAGAAGGTGGTTTGCTATTGTGACACCCGAGTAAACGGAATTTCTATGAAGTATGAATAGCGACTAATTTAAGGGCTCTGCTGTAGAATGTAGATGTGTGCCAACAGTTATAAGCGTTCTTTAGTTTTTTTTTTTTGGGGGCCAAAATTTTAGTTTGTTTTATTTATGATTCTAGGCTGTGACTTTAATCCCAATTGAAGCTAAGTCAATGAAAAACTTAAGGTTTGATGATCAAATTGAAGATGCTAATATTAAGATTTTATTTAGATATAATTATTTATATCTTTTTTAACAGTTTTTTAAATTAAAATATAACTAATATATATATAATAATATTGGATTAAAATTCATATTATTATTTATAAAAATTATATATTTATTATATTTTAATTAAATAAAATAATAATAAAGATATAAAAAATTAAATATAAATTTTTTTATATTAAAGGTATTAAATTTTAAAATTATTTCAAAAAATTCAAAAATTTAAAATTTAAATTATATAACAATATTATATTTTAGAATATTTTTTTAAAATTTTTTTTCTTAAGTTCTTTAAAATAATTTCAAATTTTAAAATTATTTAACATAAATATCTTTAACTTAAAATTTTGAATTATATTTTTTTTTCAAATAAAAAGTGTGAGCACTTTTTGATGTCTTAGGGCCTGTTTGGTATGATGTATAGGATAAGGCCTGATAGTATAAGACCTGATAGGATAAGGCCTGATAGGATAAAACCTGATAAAATTTTAAGACTATGCAGTGTTTGGTATGATACTATATAAGATAATGTATTGTATAAGATAATATTATCATTTATTTGATGATGCACTATATAACACTAGATAGGATAAAAATTAACTCTTTTAACAAAAATAACCTTTGCTTAAAAAATATACTATATCTTTCTATGTTATATTACTTTTTTTAAAAAAAGTATGGGTGAATAGGGTTGCATATAATGCATGATAACCTAATGACTTAAGTGATCTGATCTCGTCTGGTTACATTAGGCTAAATAGTTAAAATATAATTTTATAAGGACTCATATGAAATTTTTATTTTTTTAGAGTCAATTTATAATTTTTTACCAAATATTAAAAAAAAAAAGTGGCTTAACTAGTTTAAGAGACTAATCTAATCCAGTCTCATACTAAACCAATTAGACTAACCTAGTGACTTTCGAGTGAATCTCGTCTAGTTACATCAAGCTAAATAGTTAAAATATAATTTTATAAAGACTTATATGAAATTTTTATTTTTTTAAGGACAAAATATAATTTTATAAGGACTTATATAAATTTTTTTTATTTTTTAAGAGTCAATTTATAATTTTTACCAAATATTAAAAAAAAAAGTGACTTAACTAGTTTAAGAAATCAATTTAACCTAATCTCATACTAAACTAATTAGACTAAGTTTAATTTTAAATTAGTTTTTGCAGAGCTTATCCCAATTCTATTAATTTTTTTAAAAAAATTATTTTATAGAGACTTATATAAAAAAATTTTAATAATAAAATACAATTTTATAGAGGCTTATATAAAAATTTTATTTTTTAGGGTCATTTTATAATTTTTATCAAAAATTATTTTATAAGAACTTATATGAAAATTTTATTTTTTTTAAGGTTACTTTATAATTTTATAATTTTTATCAAAAATTTAAAAATGACCCAACTAACCCGCTCTCAACTAGTATTAATTAAAACTGATCCAATCTAGCCAAGGAATATTCCATAGGTGAGGGATTAAAAATGAAAAGTATTGATAAGTATTTATACATTAAAATCTAATCAGGCCTAATCCCACCCCCCAAGGCATGATTAGATTATACGTCATTTTGATGTATAAGAAAGCTATGATGTATAAGCTTATACAATACATTACATGCACCAAACAAGTTATAAGTTCATAATGTATTGTATTAGCTTATACTATCATGTCTTATACGGTGTACCAAACATACCCTTAGTTCAATAATAAATATCCTATAAAAAACAGTACATGCAAAAAACACGTAAATAAAAATCATGGGACCAACTTAAAAATATATTATCTTGGATATAAAAAATTAGATAATTATTTAATAATTTATAATACATAAATTTAGTTGTTAAAAAAAAGCTATGAGTATTTTCATTAAATTATAACTCCATATTATTTTTAGTTATTTTATATTTTTTGAAAAACTATTTTTCAGTGTAAATAGATATGAGTAATTATTATTTTCTCAATAAAAATAATTATAATTTAATTTTTATTAAAATTTTTTATGTTGAACACTAAATTTTTATTATTTTTATTTGTGAATAAAAATAATTGGCATGCTTATAAATTCATGTCAAACTATTAGTATTTTAAATTATTTTTCTATATCATAAAAGAATTTAACATCTCCTGAACTATTAAACTTCTACTCTTTATTAGACTACACTTTATTGTGACAGTCTGGTTTGGCTTCGATCTTACTATTCATATTAATTATATTCTGACATCCTCTATCATGAACTAAATTGGCATATGGTTTGGCTATTTGCACTATAATTTGGGGTTATTACAAGCTTAGTATTACGAGTCTTACATCGGATAGACTTGGGGTTGGCTATTTGCACTCAATGAGCTTTTTTGGGACAAGTTATTACAGGCCCCACAGTCGTTGCCTTAGGCTCCACCGTGGATGAAATGGTGGGCCATTCGTGACGAGGACGTCACGGATTGGGTGGGTGAGTATGTTACAAGTCCCACGTCGGATAGACTTGGAGTTAGTTCTGGGCATATAAGTGGGAGCGCTGCACACCTTAATTGCTAGCTTTTGAGGAGAGAGTAATGACCCCGTGACATTAGGCTCTTTTGATCATCTTTATTCTCAGTGATACTTGGTATTATAAAAATTAAATTCCTCATATGAAGTCATCATTTCATATTGTCAGAGTTCTTCACACAATTATACCTATGGCATATTTATCATAAGTTAACATATTACAATATTGAAGTTTCTTCTACCTTGGTTACTCCATGTCCTTGTTCCCCAGTTGTTGTCTTTTGAGGGCCCCATGGAAGCTTATTTAAAGGCTAATTTTCAATTCCTGTTTTATAGGTTTAAAAAAGAGATAGAAATAACCCTTTACAATCTTGAAAGTGCATAAAAAATAGGGCAAAGAGTGTGTAAATGAAAATAATTGTTGGATTTAATAATAACAAATTATACAAACTTTGAATTAAAATAAAGCAATAAAAGATATAACAAAAAAAACCTAGAAGATAAAAAAATTGTAATGCAAATTTTTTGAAAAGTTTATGTTCGTATTGCATAATGCTCCTTACTCCCATTTATAACTCCTTTTGGCGGCCATGCATGCTCTTTGTTTGGCCATGTCCTTGCTCTTTCATGCTTATGTTTAGGTTATGGCCTAGTGCTAATGATTGTACTACCTAATTGCCTTATGAAGTCACGTAATTGGTGGAACCACACTTTTTCTATTTTCTTGGCATTCTGTTTTATGAAGCATGGGTCTTCAGTTGGGACATTCAACTAACATATTTGTTGACTAATTCCTCTAAGCTAATGTTCCTTAACTAGTCTCTTCGGTTGTCCTAGTTTCTAGTTCTTATTGATAGTCTATGATTTTTTGTAAAGATTAAGGATTATCATGTTCTCCTCATGCTACACTTGCATAATTTAGTTTGGTCTTCTATTTAATGTTTTTGTTGGGTTGCAGGAATTTAGAAAGACATTTTGTTATTTCACAATCTTTAACAAATCTTACTAGAACTTGATACTATTTAAATTTCTTTGTTGTCCATAAATCCTTCAAGGCTAGGTTACTTCAATTATAATGTTTTTGTTTTAAGTCTATCTGATATTGCATGTGTTTTAGTTAAGGACATCTAACTTGCTTTAGGTTATATTCAATGGCTAAGTATTCAATAAATTTCTTTTACTCTTATATATAATCTATTACATGTTGTATTATATCTTTTATATTATTAAAAAGGTCTAAAACTAAGCGTGTTTTAATAGTTCTTTGGATCATTTTTTACAAAACTACTAACATATGTAGCTTGCTTTGGCAAAATTGTGCTAATTTTCATTTCCAAAGAACTTCTAAACTTGCTTAGAACAACCTTTAAATTCTCACTTAGACTAGACAAGGATTTAAACACCTCTCTTAGCAATGTCACACTTGGATTGCAAGATAACTCCGCCACCTCTCAATGGCATTTTCACAATGTGACCTCTTCAAAAATTGTTATATAGTTTGTAATATAAAGTGGGATTTAAAGTCCCACGTTACATAAGGAAAGAAGGTTATTTAGAGATATACAAATATGAGTCCATTTAGTACATCCAAAATAATATATATATATATATTGATAATTAATATATATTAAAGGAAATATATTAATAAAGTATGATAGTCTTAATTTAATTATTTTAAAATTTGAATTTAAAATTAAATAAAGAGATGTGTTTGTTAAACTAAACATCTGTTAATAAATAATATACATATTTATTAAATGACAATTGTTAAAAGAAAACAATTATATCTATTAAAAGAAAATAAATATATCTATTGATGAAATAAATAGACATAACTATTGAAAGACTGCTCAAAATCTATAAACAAACTTCTTTTAAATTATAAATGTTAAGTTCTTTTGAGTATGTCTTTAAAGGTTTTGTTGTATCCTATAAGACTATTACCTATATGTCTTTATATATAGGCAATCACTATTTAAAGATAGTAAATTTTCACACCTTAAGGTTTATTTCTAATTTCTTATTTCTATTATTTGTTCTAACACAAAAGACCTAGACAAATAAGCCTTAAATAGGACTCATTAGTGGAGTAGTAATAGGTAAATAACTATTGAAGCCATAAACAGATAGTTATTCCCCTTTTGGCCAGTATGCTTTATTAGCTGTGTAAACACTTTATTATCCCAAGGCTTGGTGACACAGATAAAGTAAAGATAAGAAAAGGACTAAAATAAAGTAAACTTAATATTATAATAAATAGTTTACTTGCATAAGCTTGAGAGAACCAACAAATCATGCCAATACATTTTAGCATTAGTTGTAAGCTCACCGATTGCAAAGGAGTCTTACCTAAATGAAATCTCCTAACCAAGCTCATATGAAGGACCATTTCGCTCTCAACTATGTCTTCACTTAATCTATTCATCTTGTTAGGATTGTAACTAATTATATTTGTATACGTGTGTAACAACAAGTGAAGGAGAAAAGGCTACTAGTATTTCACGTAAAAAGGAAAACAATAAATAATCGTCGGAGAAAACACTTCAAAAAAAATGCCAATGCTCAAGAATCTAAGAACTCAACATTTAAGATTCAAAGTTAACATAAGTAGAACACTTTAAAACCACATTACTTTAAACTTGCTTAGTTCATCACCTTTTTAACGGACTTAGAGACAAGCATTATGGGGGCCTCATGATCATAAGAATCCGAATTGGCTTAACTTGATCCAACCCATTTTTAGAAAGGCCTAAGGACTCAATGATTATAATTTAACTGACATAACAAATTGCCCAAATTATTTTACTATGACTCTATTAGGCAACTCAATTTAATCATCATTATTACCAAAATACCAAAGAAGCTTATAAATATAGACCTCTAAAGATATAGAGAAGAGTAGGGCTATTTATGAGTAATATCGAGTCAGACATTTAGTAGGTTCGATACCCAACCCGATTAAAGCATTAGGCTTGCTTAATATCAATTTTTTTTTTTATTTTATAAACTGATACTTGTAATATAAAAATATTTTTTTTGCAGACTTATAAGCATATATTTTAAAACAATTGGCTTTTAGAACTCTTATATTTTTATCAGCAATGAAAAAAAACTTGATATTATCAAGCAAAATATAAGTTATACTAGTATAATTAGTTTTAGGTAAACATATGTATTTTCATTATTTAACAAAAGAAATGTCAATAAGCATGTACATTAATGATAAAAACAATTAAGAAGTATGAAGGGTTTGGGTAGGTAATAAAAATTGCAACATGCAAAAAGAATCAGATGAAATAAGAATAAAAATATATATATAAGATGACAAGATATTGATAACTAAAAAAAAAAAAACTATTAGGGTGGGTTAAACAGAATATATTTTTTTTCGTGACCTAGTTTGACTTAATATAATTTTGTTTAAAGTTCTACCCATTTATATTATTAGCTCGACTTAATTAGACTACGTTAAAGCAGGTCTCTAAAGTCTAATAGGTTAATGAACAATCCTAGAGAAGAGATAATAGAACAAAGAACATATTATTAATTATTTAACAAGCGTAAGAAACATGATTCTTTACCTTACTATTGTACCTCCTTAAAACGACCTTTATTTTTCCATTTTAATAAATTGCTAGTTCCTTTATCTTTCAATTCTTGGATTTTTTTGGGGTCTAAATTGCAATCTTTTGAATTAAAACAATAATAATAATAGAAAAAGAAAGAGGGAAGGAGAAAGGGAGGATTGATAAAAGGAAAATGTTAGATAATTTTGTTATTTTTTATTTTGAATTAGAGTATTTTTGTTAAAATATTAAATTTTTTACTCTTACTTAAATTAAGCTTTTATTTTTTTAATAAAAATTGACTCTATTATCACTTAAAAATTAGTTTTGTATTTTGGCAAAACACAATTAAAACCTAATTGAAAAATATTATTATAAAAAGTTAGCCAATTTTTTCTTCTCCATGAGGAGGTCAAATTAAAGTGAATATGATGGCTTTATTTAGTCTAAAAATTAAAATAATATTTAAAAAATTTATATGTAATTTTTTTATATTTATATTTATATTTTTAGTTTCTTAATCAAAATATGATAAGTATATAATTTTTTAATTAAAATAAATAAATAAATAAACTATTATATAATTTTTTAATTAAATTATATACTTGTCATATTTTTATTAAGAAATTTGATAAGAATGATATAAAAAATGTATCTAAATTTAGTTTAATAAGATAATAGTTTAACTTTTTATTACAAATATTTTTGAATTTTATTCAATTTAAATTTATCTACAAACCATCTTAATGTTTAATTTCCTGGAAATATAATTTTTCCTTAAAAAATATAGCATTTTTTTACAAGAAAAACATTGCATTAACGAGGTAAAAGAAAACCAAAAAAGTTAAGAAATGGTCATTTATCCGATATGCCTGAGCCCTTGTAACTCCAAGCATAAAAAAAAGGCGTGTTCTGGTTTGGTCCTCCCTCTGTTGCTCCATACTCTCTCTCTCTCTCTCTCTCTCTCTCTCTCTCTTCGAATTCCCAAAAAAAAAAAAAAAGTGTCTGTTAATCGAAGGTCACCCCGCTTGGCCTATCTGATCCTTCTCCCCTACGGCGACTAGAGCTTTCACCCTTCGCATTTCTTTTTCTTCTTTTTCCATTTTCGTTCAAACGGTTCATTTATCGCTCTCTAGGGTTTTAGTGTCGTGCTCATGATGTCCCTAAAACCTCCGGAAGCCTTTAGATTGGAATAAAGGATGGGTGACTTCAAGCCCTTCTCCGACTCGGGCTCGGCCTCGATCTCACGGTCAATTAGCGAGACTGTCAATGGATCACACCAATTTATCATAAAGGGGTATTCTTTGGCCAAAGGGATGGGTGCTGGGAGGTATATATTGAGCGACACATTCAGTGTTGATGGCTACGATTGGGCGATTTATTTCTACCCAGATGGTAAGAACCCAGAGGATAATTCCATGTACGTTTCCGTTTTTATAGCCTTGGCGAGCGAGGGAACTGACGTTAGGGCTTTGTTCAAATTGACTTTGGTGGATCAGAGTGGGAAGGGCAACGATAAAGTGCATAGTCATTTTGATCGCCCGCTGGAGAGTGGACCCTATACATTGAAGTATAGAGGCAGCATGTGGTATGAATTTAGTTTATTGTCAATATTTTTGTTGTTGTTGCATTTTCAACTTGGAAAATTGGGGGATACGGTTTAAATTGTGTCTACGACTTCTCTGCAACCAGCAAGGAGGTTCCCGGGGGGGGGGGGGGGGGGGGGGATAGTGTCTGTAAAGGATGAAATGTATTTGAATGTAGTTGTCTTCAAGAAGAACTTCAATTCAGTGCTCTGAGTTTTGGTGGGGGCTGCTGCTGGGGCGATTAAATACTAACATGTTTCCATAAGTAGTGTGCATTTCGCCTTTTAAGCTTTTTTATGGCTAATTCATAAAAACGGGTTTGATTGGACTAGTTTTTTACGGTCTTGTGTTGACAATTTGAAATAAATTTATTACAGGGCGTTATGTTGATTGACTTGTTCAGGTTTGTGTATTTGGTGAGGTAATCTAAATTCACACTTAAAACTGTCTTTGATGTAATCTTGTTTTTCACAATTTATGATTTGATCCTCCTTGTTAGTTAAGTTACATGTGAAATTGCCATTTTAAAAGCTTAGTATGAGCAGTATTTAATAGATCTTATGTATTTTTAGTTGGAAAGCATACTCTGTCTTGTGATTGGTGTATATTATAATCTGGAGGTGGAAGAATTATCTTCCAATGTTACCGCTAAACTTTATCATGCTTTAAAGAGTGTCCTTTGTCCTACTTTAAAATGACTTAGCTTGAAGTCCTTATAATTCACCTTTCTTTGTTCATTTCAGGGGTTACAAGCGTTTTTTCAGAAGAACATTATTGGAAAATTCAGAGTATCTGAAAGATGATTGCCTTGTCATGCATTGCACTGTTGGTGTTGTCAAAACCCGTTTTGAGGGGGCTAAACAGAGTGTTATTTTACAACGGTCTGACATGGGTCAAGATTTTAAGGATTTGTTAGAATCTGAAGTTGGTTGTGACATAGTTTTTAAAGTTGGGAATGAAAGCTTCAAAGCTCATAAGTTGATACTTGCTGCCCGATCTCCTGTGTTTAGAGCTCAGTTTTTTGGACTTGTTGGGGATCCCAGCATGGATGAAGTGGTGTTAGAAGATATTGAGCCTTTTATCTTCAAGGTAGTGCTTTTAAATCTAATAGCTCCCATTTGTGTGCTTTAAAGAGGAAATGATCAAGCACATTTTATGCCATAAGAAATGATCATCCTTTATTTCTCTTTGCATGATTTTTTTTTAAATGTATTTGTTTGTTTATAATAAAAAGAGTTTGGGAATGAGATTTTTTTTCTTAATTGCAATGGATTTCTGACCTGTCAGTCCATATGAGGCATGCTGTTGTTTAATATGTTTCCTCAATGATTTGAGTTGTTGCAGTATTTTTTGCCGTTAGAAGATTAAATTGTTTAGAAAGAATCTTGATTTTGCGTTTGAGGCATGGTCAGAACATTTAGAAGAGGAAGCAGATTGTAGAATGAGAGACAGCTTGTGATTTAAGCATTTGGCTTTTCCTATAGATGAAAGAGTTTGTGTGAGAGAAAGAAAGAGGGAGGAGAGGTAGATCGCCTTTTCTTTTTGTTTTTTATTTTTGCCATAAAAGAGAGAAATACATCAGTTCAAAATGGCTCTCCAGTTTCTTTGCAGTTTGAGTATCAGACAAAGCAATCATGTGCTTTAACCTACAGTCATAGAAAATACTTTTTTCCCAAGGCAAAGATAACGATAAGGAGCACTGTTTCAAAATTTTAGCATTGCACTCAATCTAAGTCTGTCAAGCTCTTGCAAGAAAGCATGTTCGCTCAAAACTTTAAAACATCAGAAATGTGTGAAAGAAAATGCTCTGCTGTGTCTGAGCATATCCACTGTTCCTCATAAATGGTAAAGAGCTTATTCCAAAGGTTCCGTACCACCTTGTATTGAAGAAAAAGATGACAAATCATCTCTAAACTCCTATAACACACCACGCATATATCAGGAATTAAGGCTTTATGTGGCCTATGCACCTGTAACAGATTGTTGGTGTTAATCTTCTGTTCAAACAGAATGTTTACCTTTAGGAATTTTCATCCTCCAAGAAGAATTGGTGAGAACCAAACTCTGGTTAAAGTGGATTGATTCAGATGTTGAAAGTATGGGGCAAATAAAAGCACTAGAAAAATTCTAAGTCCAAATCCTTCGATCCCTATAAGTTGTACAATCAAAGGAGACAAGCTAAGCAAGCAAGAAGTCAGGTCAGAAAAACCTTTTGTATCATTTAGGTTTTAAAAGGTGAAAGTTTCAAGAGCAAAGGGAATCTTGTAAATGGTAAATAAGAAGAAATGAAGACACAATGCAAGTTGATAGAAGTGAGGGAACAGATCAAAGAATGAAGATCCAACTTGCTAAGAATCCTCCAAGGACCAAAACCAAGAACTATCTCCCGCGCACAATTGAAGTAAAGGAGAAAGTAAGTATTTGTTTGAGAGAATAATTGCCAGGACTTGCATGGGTTGTGTTAATCCCGATCTTAGTGTCCCAGCCACTCTAATGATGGCCTCACTTGCTCTTAATTACCTTATACTGGAGTCAGTGTGGTTTCAAGGGATATTGCCAGAATCATTTAGGTATGGAAGCACGTTCTTGTGAATTAAATTCTTAAGATCCAAGTCCCTTTCTTTTCTAGAATTACAGCAGAATCTTTTGCTTGAGTTACCAAGAGGTTCCTCATGGTCTCTGCTAGTCCAGACCATAGGAAGTCACTTACCATATTCCTGTTTATAAATGAACAAATGATCTGAATTTTGATTCCCATTTCAGTAATGGTATGTATCTATTTCATTTTCCTATTAACCTTAAGAAAGATAGAGATTCGAGAATAACAGATCAGAGCACCAGCAGAACAGTGCCACCACTTATCAAAATTCGGAAGGTTTTTATTAAATTGACTAACAATTGAAAATATATGGGTGCTTGATCACATTCAACTATGAACATATCATGCATGGAGGATGGAGCAAGTCTTGCTTCATATAAAGACAATTTTCAATAATCATGCCAAAAGTTCTTGAAATCTCTTTTCAATTAGAAAATGATAAAATTGTGTCAACATGTGTTTAGTAATTGTTTGAGAAGTATCCAAGAGAGTGCTAGAGAAGTTTCTTCAAAGGAATTTATTTTCTTATTCCTACACACGGGGAAACCTGTGTGATCCAAGGAATATTGGGGTCTTAAAAATGTTATCTGACATGAAACTTTGTACTTCTTTGGTGGTATAAGTCCTTCATAGTTCATAGAAAGGCTTTCCTCTTTGACTTATACTGTACTTGTCTTACATTTGAATCATCCCTGCTTGATGAGCATAGGTTTGCTCTTTCTTTGCCGTGGTTGTCTTGCTTGTTAATTTCAGGTATCATATGCAATTAAATGGTGTTTAGACTTGCACAGATGGTAACATTTTCAGGTCTTTTCCCTTTTTGTGTTTGTTTTGGTTTTGAAGCTGAGAGTGGAAATTGGGCCATCTTATCAAGATAGTTGTTTTTGTGGGATTAAAGGTGTTTTAGGTTGCACTTCTATTGTGTAGAGAATGATTCATATGAAGAAAATGGCAAGGTAGCATAAGTCTTTTATAGGATACGGAGCATTGCTTTTGGAAGCTATGCTGTCATTTTGGTCTAAGTTTTCGCTGGGTGTTTTAGATATTTATTTCTCATGCATCTTCACTATTGATGGCAATTTCAGACTGAACCATTCTTTCTGATTTTCATGTTAAGCAGGTTGATTGAGTGAAAACCCTTTTATCTGTCTTTGCAGGCAATGCTTCTCTTCATTTATACAGACAAACTTCCTGACATCCATGAGGTTATGGGCTCAATACCCATGTGCTCGCAAACTGTCATGGTGCAGCATCTATTGGCTGCTGCTGATCTGTATAATCTTGATCGGCTAAAACTGTTATGTGAATCAAATTTGTGTGAAGAAATCAATACTGACACTGTAGCAACAACACTTGCCCTGGCTGAGCAACATCACTGTCCACAGCTTAAGGCCATCTGTTTAAAATTTGTTGCAAATCCAGCAAATTTGGGAGGTATTTGTTATTTAAAAAATAGGAACGTGGATATTCTGCATTATATCAAATTGGGATTCTTTTGGCATAACATTTATTTGCATTCTTGGTTCTTTGTCATGCTTTTCAAATCAATTACATTTTCATGCTTTTTAGTTTGTGTTTTATAAGTTGGTATAATATATATTTGGTATTATATGGGCTCATACAATCAGTAATACCAATTGCATTCTTTTCTTTCATCACTTCCATTTTGTTATGTGGACTTGGAGGCCAGGAGAGGAATGATTAATTATTTATACTATTGAAAAGATGCATTATATATTTGTGCATTTATCGCTATTTTCACACTTCATTTGATTATTGTAGATTCCTTTGATTTTATATGTCATTTTTCTTTTCATTCTATCTCTGCAAATTCTGTGTAGGTTTTAGGTGGTGGATCACTCAGGGCTGGTTAATCATTTAACTTTGTCATCAATAAGGGGATACCTAGAGTTGTTCTTCTACTACTTTGGGAATTTTATTTTTTGAGTCAAAAGTTCATTCAATCCTTCTTTAACCATTGGTTTTTGGATTGTTCTTATGTATCCTTTCATCTTTGAGAAAATTTCTTGTTATGAGCCTCATAGTTTTCTATGTTTGAGTTATCTGTATCTCTTGCACAGGCAAGCATGCCTGTAATTAAAAGGCTTGGTTGTATCAACATTTTGTGTGAACTGACATTCAAAGTTGATAAGTTCAGTTGCTTGCGTGGGAAGTGTCTTTAGTCACATTGCAGTGTGGCAGAAAATTTCCAAAAGCTTGTCAGTGGGAAGTATTTGTGGCATTGCTATATGGGCGATGTCTTGCACTGATTTTTACATGATGTATCTGTTGGGATTCATTGCAAGGTATGGGACTTGAGTCCCACATTGGAAATAAGGGATTTTGATGTGGGGTTTATAGGGATTTTGGGCCTTCCATCCTCAAGAGCTAGCTTTTGGGCTATACCTCTCTCAAAGGTTCCTATTAGTATCACATTATTTCTTGCTTGTTTAAATAACAAAATTACTTCTTACGTAGCTTCAAAATTTTAGTAGAAACCTTTTAACATGATTATGAGTATGGTTCAAATGTGGAAAAGGCAACAGCAGAATTGTTGAAGTGTTTAAATTTCAAACCTTTTAACCCCGACCAGTGAGACCATGCTGAAGAGTAGAGGCTTTTATTAGGATATTTTTACACTTGATATTGCACATGCAACCCTCATATATATGGCTACATCGAATACAAATTACCTTTTGCTTTAGTCTCCATAAATACCACTTCCTCTGATATAACATTACTAGTCAAATTAAAGTAAGGAGGTCCTCCTGTCAAAATTTTAAAAGGTGCAGAATGTTATGTATGCATTGTGTCTTTAGGAGAAAATAGAACTCTCGAGTAAAATGGTGAGATTATTCATATGTGTGACTTTGAATTAAGCAAAAGGATGACACTTTTTTGAGCAGGCTGGAGCACTGCTGTTTAGTGAAACAAAAGTTTCTGAACTGCCTTTGCTGCTTAGGTACCTGTTCAACATTGTTGCTCATGTGCTTTATTAAAGAGCCATTCTTTACCCCTATGTCCTTGCATCTTAAGTGTGAAGGATGCACATAGCGTTAATACCTGGATTTTATTGAGGAGCAATTCTGTTTTACCTTTGGCTCCCTTATACTCTTGAAGTAGTTTGGGAAAGTACAGCTATAAATGTGGAGCTACCTTATTAATTGTCAATTTCTGTCAAGTGCAATTACCTTCAATTGTGGAAGAGTGGTTTGCTTTTAGATACTTGAACCCTTATATACATAAATTGTACAAGAGACTTTATTTGCATTAGAGATTATAATGAAAAATTAAAAAAAATATATTTATGGGCGTTTACTTAACCGCATAAACTTGAGTAGAAATAGTTATTACATGGTACTAGGGCCCTATGATCAAGTGTTTGGGTGTTCAATTATTACTGTCCCGATTCTTCATAATTAAATTAAATTTGAGTACAAGGTATGTGGCCTTGTGCTTACTGTATACTTCAAGCCCTAAGGGCTTTTGTGTATTAGAGATAATAAAAATTATCTTTGGGTTTTCACTTAACAGTTTAAACTTGAGTTAAAATCCTCCTTGAAATTTGGGTACCATCTCAATTGTATATTTGTACTTTTTAACGTTTGAATTGACTCAAATTTTATCTCTATTGGATGATTGTATGATTTACCCTTTTCCAATCGTATGTATATGATCGATGTCATTACAATTTTCTCTTTTCATCCTCTGCTTTTATTCAATAACAAAATTGATGTCATGAAGTTAAAGAAGTGGATTGAGACACATCAACATGCATGTAAAGTCTCAAGTTTCCATAACTCTAGTATTTGATTAGTTCTAAATAGTTGGTTTGTCAAGTAAACTTACGAAGCAATTAATATGTGGCTCATTTTGTTATTCATATGCAAATGCTCCACCTTCTATCTAAAGCTCTTCATCTTTGGATTTTTTTTTTTTTTTAAGTGATAGTGTTTGGATGAAGCATTTTCAGAAGGTAATTTAAAACTATGATGATTGAAATATCAAGTTTATGTATAGAGTTGGAAATTGAAAGTAATATGGAATTTGGAAATGAAATTCCACTACTTGGCATTATTCCTAATTAGGGGTTGTTTAAGGTTTCTGCCTTTCTCTTTACATTCCTGCTCACCAGAAGTCACCTAATTGTCAAAACCTAGTCGCTGTTTTAATGTCCGTGGATTTGTTGTTGTTGGCATGAATATTATTTTTTATTTATTTATGCAGACACTTGATATTTTTCCGGCTTATGTAAAGTGTCATTTAAATCTCTCTTGCGACTCTAAAGTTTAACCCATTATTGATGTGCCTCTTGGAATTCAGTTCCTTACACTATGGAAGACTAGCTGAAGTACTTTGTTCTGTACAGTGGTGATGCAGTCTGAAGCCTTCATGCACTTGAAGGAGAGCTGTCCTTCAATGCTGTTGGAGTTGCTGGAGACATTTGCATCGGTAGAAGAGAATTCAAGCCAGCCGTTGAGCAGGAAGAGAAGTGGCAGTAGCATATATGGGCAAGATTTAGCAGATGGAATGGCAGAAGAATCGGCTTATCCAAACGGCAGGCATGTCAAGAGGCGGACGTAGATTGCAGTTCGGATTCAGTCCTAAAAGTGTGATATAAGATGTTTTCCTTGATATGAAACTGTCTGTCCATATGAGTAGTTGATTATTTTTCATTTCCCTTCGTCCCAGCGTTTTTTTATTTGTGAAGTTTTTGGCCTTAACACCTTGTCAAAGTTCACATTTCACCAGTGGCTCCTTTGGAGCGCAGCTTCAATGATAGTATGACCCTAGAGCAGTTTACAATGTAGTGTATATCATGCTTGATGCTGTTAATAAAACGTAAATAGCTGTTGTTTTCTTTTTTTAAATAAATCATCTCCAGGAAGAAAATAGCTTTCATTTTTAAGCTGATAGAGTTTGGACTTTTCCCAGTTTTAATGTTTAAAAATGAGTTAATAGGCTTCTCTATTTTTTTTTTAAGTTGTCATGAGCCAGAAAAGCAGTTTATATTATGAAGTTATTTTACATAAAATAGTTAAAAAATAAGTTGGATTGAAGATGGCATATTATAAATTGCTAATTTATAATTATTTCGACATACCATGGGTTAAGAGGAAGCCGCGTTTCCACTATAGTGTGGTGAAGTAACCTGGTGTTGGTTCTTGGAAAATGTTGCCTTACAAACACCACTGTAACAGATGATTGCTTCTTTAGAACGAAAGTCTTATTAATTGAATTTGAATAGTGCTGAGATGTTTTAGTATGGACCCCGTCCACAGTAGCTCTAAATTTGGTAGGGAACTCCACGAGGGGAGCACGTGACTTCTTGACCAATGATGCTGTGTTAATATCTCTTAACAATAATTTTCAAGATCTCAAAACACATTTTTTTTTAAGTGTGTTTTGTCAATAACTGGCGGTATTATCTGCGCACTCTACGGGTAGTTTGAATGAGACTCGTGAACAGTTTTATGGATCCCAAAAAAGATAATATAAAAAGAAAAAAAAGAAAGCAACAATGCTATTTGAGCAGTAGCATTTGAGCACTAGCCTCACAACTATACATGTATGCAGACATAAAAGATGAGATAAACCTCTCATGGCTATAACCCATGACCCTGACGCTGACCTTGAACACATGTATTATCATGGGCCCCAACCCATTACAATCACTCCCTCTCCAGATGTACAATAATAGACCTGACTATGTTGAAGAAAAAAAATCCTCTTAGAAGATTAGACTCTAAAAATGCGCCGGTATGGTTCCCTCAGCCTCAAGTGTGTTGCCTCTGTCAGTTGTCGTTGATCTTCCTTCGCCATGCTTGGATGTATTATCTGATATTTGTTTGGTGTCACATTTCTCTCAAAGGCGTGAGTATGTTCAGGGTAAGGATTATTCTTCTGCCATGCTTTAACTTCTGTTTGTAACAGGTCTCACTGTGAAAACAGTTTGGCTGTCATGTTGCTATGATCAATCATTGTCCAACACTAATTTTTTACTAGATCCAAAAATTCTTAAGTAATCTGGTTTATAAATAAAACTAATAAAAAAATACGAAAACATATTTAAAATAATTAAAAATTTATCTAATTTTTTATATGTCGACTGAATTTATCTAATTTTTTTTAATAAACTAACTCTGCCTAATTTTTTTTCACATCAGGCCATCTATTACCCCAAACAAAATGACCCCATCAAATGATTGTCCAATGAAACATCTAACGGTTATAACTGAATAGGCCATGATCTGATACTTGAGGAGTATAATTCTCTTGACTGTACAGATTTTCTAGTTCCTACATCATTCATCTCAGAGCCAAAATTGTAAAGTTGTTACATTATATAATGAAATGAGTTATATAGGTATTTTTACTATTTTAGAAATATATACAGACTTTTTTTAAAGTAAAAGGTTATTTTATATTTCATTCTAATTTTAAATTTTTTTAATAAAAAATTATGTAATTTATTGTTATATATTTATTGCTTCCAATGATTGCTTACGATTTCCCGGAAGCTGTACCCGATAGACGACGGAGAAGTTGTTACCCATCGCCCTATTATGGGCCCGACCACACCAATTATTACGAGGCCATTATTAACCACGAGAGATTTTATCCACAACAGGTACAATTATTGGTGGGAGCTTGGGAGCCACATTATCAAGAGTGGCCCATTGGCATGTTTGATAAAAATTTGACACGTGGACTATATAGGGCCGAATTTGGGCCCAAACATAGAAATTTGTGAGAAGGTCTAATTTCCACAAAAATTAGTGGCTCTCAGCAGTATGGCCTAAAGGGGTGACGTGTCTCCACTAGTGTATTTTGGGTTGGGTTTGGGCCGAGATCCGACATTGGTTTAACTACGAAATTTCAAGATTAATTTTTGAATAAATTACACCATTTTTTAAATTTTATTAAAATTATACAATTTTTTTTATTTATTTTCAATATATATATATAGAGTCCTCTCGAAACAAAAAGTTATTATACTTTTTAATTTAATTTAAATTTTTTTGATTAAAGTACTTTCTATTAAACTTAAATATATATTTTTTAATTAAAAAAATTTAAATAAGGAGTATTTTAGTCCAAAATAATTCAAATTTACTTTTGATAAAATATACAAGCTACTGAAATGGAAGGTTTTAAGTTATTTAATAATGAGAGATTTAAGCAAATTAAAAAAAAGGAGCTAAAATTTGAATATTCAAAATTAGATCAATAGATATAAAAGCAAATTTCCTATTAACAAGAATGTCAAATCAAATAATATAGGGGGAAAACATAAAGAAGACCAATCATAAAAGTTATGGTTTAAATAATTCTTTTGTTTGATTCGTGAACGTACAAACTGTACCATTCATATCATAGAATGTCATTTTTTTTAGTGTAGTTGGGGTGAATGGTGACAGCCGCATTATTAAAGCTTCAAACTACATTTTCGTTGGGATGAATTCATTGTACATGCAATTATTAACAATCATGATTATCTACTATTATAGAAATGTAGCATAGCTGCTTCAACTGTTAAAAGATAACCAAGAAAGAAAAAGATAAAAATAATTTTTGAAAAAATAAAACAAAGATAATGTTGACCAATAAAATGAAAATTTTTAAAAAATTTATATACATTTTCTTTTATTTTTATTGTTAAATTGTTTAATCAAAATATAATAAATATATAATTTTTGTAAATAACTATATAATTTTTAATTAAATTATATATTTATTATATTATTATTAAAAAACTATAAATTTGTCATGTCTTAATTAAAAAACTCCATAATAAGAATAGGATATTGAAGAAATTATATGTTTGACATCATAGCTTAATGTAAAATCTTAATATATTAGATTTATGAATCTTTTGTATTCATAGATTTCTTCCAAAATTTAATTCTTGCCCATGTATAAGACCTTTTATTCATTCTATAATTCAACAACTTACACAAAAATTGCAATAAAACAATATAAAGAAAATTGATATAAAATCTTCACCAATAAAAAAGAGTTTGGGTGTCTCATTTACGTTCATATTAATTTTTGTTTATAAATAACAAAAGCAGGCATATAAATAATTGTATCCATGCATGTTTCTAAAATCAAATCATTCATCCAGAAAAATTATATTGCATTTGCGAGAAAAGGAGAAAAAAAAAAAGCTTCCTAAATTTTTCCTCATTCAATTGCTTCGACTTTATTTAGTGCCAATTTCTGGCTGTCGTTGGTGATTTAAACCCTTGACAGCGATAGGAATCGTTATGCAACCAAATTCTAGTTTGTGGTTGGACGGCAACCAACCACAAACGTCTGTGTGTTTCAGAATTGGTTGGTATATGCCCTTTATGCCACCTTCATTCTTTGATCACCTAACAATATTTTTGAGTATGATATTTTGTAATTACAAGTTCATTGTATATATTGAGGAATGTATATAAATAAAAGAAATGAGTTATATATATATTGTATTATTTTTTTAATTATATAATTATATGGCTGCAAAGGATTTATTTTTTAATATTTTAAGTCTAAAAAGAAAAAAAGAGGAAGTTATATGCGTATATTAAATATATTTTATGTCTATCAACACTGATTTCCAAAGTGCAAGAAATAGTCACCTTAAAATGACAAGATTCATAATAAATTTTCTTGTAGTTTGAAGCCAGAAATTTGATTTCAAGTGTAAATTATTAATTATGATTCACTTTTTTTTTTTTATATTATTGATTATTGATCTTTGATACTTTGTAATTGACTGAGCACTATAATTATATATTTCTTTTAAATAGTTAGTATGGGAAAGATCTTAACGTAACTGTCACAAAATCTCTGAAACAAGGAGAGTTGGACTTCCTTTTCGATTTGGTCACTTCAATTCATGACTTATAGCACTAAGAAAGGATGCTGAAAACTATAGTCACCACTCACAAGCATGCGTGTACATAATTGCTCATAAAGCAAAATAAAAGGCAAAGTGGGGAGCAAGGAGAGAAGACGAAAGTTGATTGAGTATATGCTAGAAATAGCTCAATATGTAAAGGGCACAAGAAGTTTAAAAAAAAAAAAATTCATATATATATAATATTTTGATTGATAATATTGTTATAATAATTGTTAAATTTTTCAATCTTGATGGTTCTACTTGTTGAGAAATTCTTAGAAATGGTACAAATACATACATACATGTAATAATCAAAACTTAATTATACATACAGATTGTCAAGTTTAAATATGATAAATTTATTTTTTTAATAATATAATATATGTACAATTTAATTAAAATATATATATTTGTTATATTATTATTAAAGAATCGTATGTTTATTATATTTTAATCAAAAAAATAAAAGGAAAAATATAATTAACTATATATCGCCTGTACAAATTTCTCTGCATTTGCTATCCGACATACGAATTGCCAAAACTAATCCCTTAAAACAGTAAACGGGCCCACCGATGACGTGTCACGGTGTTAAGGTCCCATTGAATTGTGTGTATGCGACACGTGGCAACACATAATGATTGGAGTTTGCTTGGAGGGCTCGCACGAGGCAGGATAAGAAAGCTGCCACGACAGTTCTATAAGAGAGTGAGGCTTCCAGAAACTTCCGCCAAACTCCTGGCTAGAAATGGCCGTGGCATCTAGGGGTCGGCATGACACCACGTGTACACGGGACCACGTGAGCATCCTACGTGGCATCCGCATTCATCTGGAAATGATACGCTCCTTTTTTATGCACCAGCGAACATTAATTAGGGCACTTTCCGTAAACTCCCACCCACACTGAACTCCGATTTAACCTCTTTCTCTTCCCAAACAGAAACTGCCAGAAAAACAGAAACCAAAGGAAAGCTTTTGACTTTGTGCCGTGCTTTAACTGTGAATTTTAATTCCTTTCATTTATTTTCCTTTCTTCTCCGAAGTCACCATGAATGGCGAGGGATATGAAGGAGGAGGTGACGGGGCGGCATTGCAAGAGGTCAAGGTCTTCATGTGGGGTTACCTCCCTGGAGCTCTGCCGCAGAGGTCGCCGCTCTTGACGCCGGTGCTTGTTAAGGTTCCGGCGTCGATTGATTCCTCTGGTTGCTCCTGGAAGGATATTTGCGGTGGTGGTTGTGGATTCGCCATGGCTATCTCTGGTCTGGTGCTTTGTCTCTTCGATTCGTTTCCTCTTTTCTTTTCTTGTTGGTGATTTTTTATTTTTGGTTTAGAAAATTTGTGCCGTTTCGTCATTTGCCTCTGTTTTTTGTTGCCAGCAAATGTCTTAAGTTCGAAATGAGAACTTCGACGTTCGAATTTTGCATTCGCTATTTCGTTTCCTTTTAATGGGAGGAAAAATGCACCTCAGCTAAGCAGCCCGAGCGTCATAGTGATGTCATTGTCAGTAGAGTCACATTTTTGTTTTCGTGGCTCCAAAGCTTTTTTTTTTTTTCCCTTTTTTATTCTTATTTTTCTTGCTCCTCTGCCTGGCCTCATTCCCTTGTCTGATTGGTCAAATCCAAGCAGATCAAATTAAGAGGCTTCCTGCATTTTGTGAGACTTTCACTACAGCTTCGAGCTAGATTTTACTAAAAGTTATCAATTTCTTGCCCCTCATTCATATGGAGAGTATTGTCGTTATTATGTCATAAAAGTTTTCGGTAGATTACAAAACGTTAGGTGGATTGATCGCAAGCATGATCTGTACTACTTGGGTTTTTCTGCTCTGCTACTCCATTACATTTATTGCCTTGAATAAGGAAATGCCATCAGTATTAGTGCGGCTTTTGTCTTTTGATTGATTATATTTGTAATTGGGCCCACGCTTATTCTTTTTCCTTCTTTTCGTTTCAAGGTAGTAGTCATGTGCCTATCTTTCTATTCCTCCCTCTCTCTATATGACGTCCCTTCTCTACTAGATATTTCTTACTAGCTTTTATTTAAATAAAGGATTTATATATTGCTTATGCGTTCTTCATCAAGCAGAGTCAGGAAAGCTCATCACATGGGGTTCAACTGATGATCTAGGTCAAAGCTATGTGACATCTGGCAAGCACGGGGTAATTCTAACCATATATCTTGATACTATTTTTTCCCCTTTTGATTCTTTGTTAGCTAAATTGACATTTTCTAGTTTAAATGGTAAAGGAAACTCCTGAGCCCTTCCCTCTTCCAACTGAAGCTTCTATCATAAAGGCTGCAGCTGGATGGGCACATTGTGTTGCTGTTACAGGTAAGATTGACTTACTTGTTTTGTTTTTTTTTTTGGTTGTTTTTTTTTGTGGGGGAGGAAGAAGAAAAGAAGGAAGGTCTAAACTATGAGAACGAACCTCTCCTGAAAATCATCTCCAGGCTTCCATTTATCCCTTGCAGTTAATGTTTAGTTGTAAATTTATCCAAAGGGGATCCAAGAAATAGTCTTCCAACTAGGCAATAGACTTTCCACTAAGCAAAGTTTTCTGCCTGGTGTCTTTCTACAAATATGTTTTGCTGTTCCTTTGCAGATGGTGGTGAAGTCTACACATGGGGATGGAAGGAATGTGTTCCGTCTGGGAAGGTATTTGGTGAAGCATCAACGGGGATAAGTCTTGAAAAGGATGTATCAGAAAGGCAGAGTTCATTATTGACAGAGCAAGGTATGTTCTACCTCTTTACAACAGCTATTTGTCTACAGCTACTGTCCCTCTCAGAAAGAGGTCTTAGTTAACTTGTGACCAAAATAGAATACTTTCCTTTATCATTGCTAACTGATGTAGAGTGGTTCTGCTACAGTGAGCCCGCGCTCTCAAGGCTCAAGATCCACTGGAGGAACTGCCTCCAGTGCTAGTGGAGAAGAAAGTAAAAAGCGAAGAAGAGTTTCTTCAGCAAAGCAAACAGCTGAAAGCTCAACATCTGGTGATGATACTCTCACAGCATTCCCATGTCTCGTCACACTAAACCCAGGGGTAAGGATAACGAGTGTCGCTGCTGGTGGACGCCATACCCTAGCATTGTCAGGTGATAACTTTGTTCTGAACTATTGATAAACCTAAGCTAAAGATTTGATGTATGCTACTTTCCCCCTTGCTATACTGTGATCATTGTTTGTTTCAAGTATCGCATTTAATTATGCAGGAATCAGTTATGCAGTGCAAAGTATGTTATTTATTCTAATTTTCTGAAAGTTTCAGATACAGGACAGGTGTGGGGTTGGGGCTATGGAGGTGAAGGGCAGCTTGGCTTAGGCTCCAGAGTACGCATGGTGTCCTCTCCTCATCTCGTTCCTTGCATTAATTCTTCTACTTATGGAAAAGATAGATCTGTGGCACTTGCTCAGGGATGCATGAATTCTGGGGGACAGAGTTTCAGAGTTCCTGGGAGTTATGTAAAGGGAATTGCTTGTGGAGGTCGGCATAGTGCAGTTATCACAGGTACATATGTGTGGTCTATTATTCAGTATGAGAACTGGGAATCTTTTCTGGACAATTGTATTTTAGTTGCTTCAGAGAACCAAAAATGATAATATTTGCATACTTCGTTAAGGCAGCAATTTACCTAGAAGGTATTAGAGGGTCTTCTATAAGAATTTTTATAAAGAGAAAATTAGTTTCACATTAGATGGAATGGTTAGACCAGGAATTGTAAGATTCAGTGAGGAGAGAGAGAGAATCCAATCAAAAGCCCATAAATTTTGTATTTCTGAACTCGAGATTGAGAGTCAAATGGTTACAGTATAAAAAAAAAGACCGGTTACTTTGTGGCATATATAATTTGAAAAATTATTCGGTTGTGTATGTACAATTTCATGTATGCTGATATTCCTACATCTTTGTGGTGAATTGACAGATGCTGGAGCTTTGCTTACTTTTGGTTGGGGACTATATGGACAGGTAAACTAGGGATATGAATGGAGCCTTTGCTTTGCTCAAATTGTATATCCTACTCTGCTAATGAAATTTGCTGAGTTCTTTCAATCTAATCTGTCATCAGTATATTAGTAATTTTCATTTTTGTGGCCACCCAACAAATTCTTGATTAGAATGAGTCTGTTACAAAGGTACACATGTGCACAATTTCTCCTTAAGAGTAAATTTTGTTTATTGTAAAAAGTATCTTCTGATGTGCCAGACACTGGCATCTTACATGGGCACTATTGGTTGGAAACACATCCTGGTGCTGAATCGTTGTAGGGGCAGAACAAGAGGTTCCCTTTATCATGTACTGGGAGCCCCAAAAAAAAGGTTTTTTGGGGGGAGGAGAGGGGAAGAAACATTAATTCATCTGTTTTATTGGACCTTCTATGAGACAAACAGTTTTAAAATGTGGAAAGTATTTTGCCCTCTATTAATTCCATTAATTTGAGGTTGGCTGTGTTGCCCTTTGATGGTCTATTATGATTCAATCTTTTGGGAAGGTTTATTTGTGATTCATGCAGTCTTCTGCTTCTGCCCCCTTTCAGCAGATGATAGGGCAGGCTTTGGTACCTGGAAAGAATTAATGGATGTAAGTGATAATTGTAGAGTTATGGATGCATAAATAGCATCGGCATAAAAGATAAAGTTATCATTTTATTTCGCATATTTTCATAAAAGGAAACATTTAAAGGAGTCATAATATAAGGATACGTGAGTATGTCAGAAAGATACCTCTGTAAGCTTACTAAATCAGAAGGTTTTCAAGAAGAGGAGAAATATTGTTTTAGGAAAAATTCTATTTTTAAAAGTCTTCTCCATTGATGTGTTTTGAACATAGTTTGCCAGGATGTTTTTCTTTTTGGGAAATGATTTTACTTAAAGGAATTTTTAATAAATCTTGACAAGAATACTGCATATTTTTTCTATATTGACCTATATTAAGCACTGAAATTAAACCTTCCTTTTGCCAGGTCATTTAAGGATTTTACTTTATTTTCACTTGAAGTAATCACTGCTTCTTTTGTAGTCATTTTATGATCTTCTCAATTAGATCTTAGGAGGTATAAGGATGACCTTTGGTGATAAGGACCTTCCAATGTTCATATACTCCAGCTTATCTACCTTAATTGTGTCAGCATTGTTTCAGTTTTCATGTCACCAACATCTCATTGTTTATTTTGCATGCCTTCCAATGTTGATATACTTCAGCTTATCTACATTAATTGTGTCAACATTGTTTCAGTTTGCATGTCACCAACATCTCATTGTTTATTTTGCATGCTAATGCTGTGAGCAATGTGAAGCAATATGAACCTGATTTAAATTGTACACTGATTTTGCAAAGATCATGACAGTCTTTACTATGTAATTCCATGAATTTTCGATCAAACTAAATTATGCCTTTTTGACATACTCATCTACAGCACTGCTTGGATTTTCTCAGTTGTTAACCATTCTTTAGGATCAATATGTAGGTAAAGTAGAAAATGGTGGACAAAAGCAATGTAGATGTTGAAGATGAAGTCCACTCTAACAAGGGATAATTTGTTCTATTCCTTTACAATATTTATCCTACTTCTTTTATCTTAGATAAAATCTATCCTACTTCACTGTCTTAATTGATGAATTCTTATGCCTGTTATACTCAATTAAAGTCTCCTTGTTTTGGTTAAGTGTGGACAAGGAAGTACTGATGATGAGCTAAGCCCAACATGTGTGTCTTCCCTATTGGGTATCCGAATAGAGGAAGTTGCTGCAGGACTGTGGCATACAGTCTGTATATCTGCTGATGGTGATGTATATGCGTTTGGTGGAAACCAGTTTGGGCAGTTGGGAACTGGTGATGATCAAGCTGAGGTACGCCCTACTTTAGGCTCATCCCATAGATTTCCCACTGCTTGTCATGGAAGCAAAAACAATGCCATAATTATATTTGTTGTCAGTGGCCTACGATTCACTGGTTTCTTGAGCCAAACGCTCTATGCACCAATCCAAATGGATAATATAAGTTTCATTTATCAAATCTAACAATGAAAAGGCTCACACTCTGTACTTCTATAATTTTAATCATTATTGCCATAACTAAAGCTTCATGATGCATGTCAAGTTCACAAACTCTATTGTCATTGGACTCTGTGCTGTAAGCTCAAGTGTTATTATGAATTTTGAAGCAGACTCTCCCAAGGCTACTGGATTCTCTGAGCTTGGAAAATCGGCATGCAAAGATTGTATCCTCTGGGGCTCGTCATACTGCTATAATAACAGGTATATCATAACACACAGACCTCCTCGTGTAATTTTCATAACAACCTAAGCAGAGCCAGCCTTCCACCACTGAAGTCAATTTAACAAAATTTAAGTCATTGTTAGACTTGAATACCTGTTAAATTTTCTCTTTAAAGTCCATTCCTTTTCAGACAATAACAATCTGGAAAGGCACTGTAGCATCAAGCGCTGAAAACACAGCATTTCCCTTTTATTCATTTATAATCAATGCTTTAATGGCCTGCCCGAAGTTGAGCTGGTCATTGTCCTCAAAGTTTGGTTGACTTACTGTTGCCAAGACAACCAAGTGGAATGAATGTGGGATGCTGGTGCTACAGTGGAATGGTTTTGAGGTGAATATATTTTTGATCTTGTGAAGCACACAAAGGCATGGATGCAAGTCAAACTAAATGACTCTCGATGAGGGTTGGCTTGAATAGTAAATGGAGTCTGCTACTCTGTTATAACTTGGGCTTTGATAACTAACCCTACTTAATCAAACACTTAATAGCAACAAGAAAGTGTAACTGAATCAGATGGTGAGCAACACTACTTCAGACAGTTAAATGCTGTCTTTACGTTTTGTTGTAGTCATCTACAATCGCAAGGCTAGTTTATCAATAATCTTTGGATTTAGATTTTGTTGGAACTCAAAAATGTGAAAATTCTAATGTCGATTTTTAACTGATTCTCATTAATTAACCTTGTTTATTTTTGGCCTCTCCAAGAGGATGGAAAAGTTTTTTGCTGGGGATGGAACAAGTATGGACAGGTACTTACATCATGCTTTGACAATTTTCACATGTATTTCCTTTTCATGTCATATTCTAAGCAATAAACGTATATAGAACTTCTGTTCGTCTAAATATGTACTTTAAATGATAAAAATAGAGTTGTGTATTGCTGGCATTCTTCTTCTGCTGTCACGTTCTTAGGTGTTGTAATCTTTCTTTCCATTTTCTTGTTTCTGGGTGTGGCAGCTTGGCCTTGGGGATGTGATTGACCGTAACATTCCTTCTCAAGTCACCATTGAAGGATGTGCCCCTAAAAACGTTGCATGTGGCTGGTGGCATACTCTTCTTCTTGCCGAGTCACCCACTTGAATTGGCTTCCTGGAGGCTTTGACCCAATTTTGTCAGTTAGCAGATCTTTTGATTGGTAAATCATGAAGCTATATGTATATGTACATAAAGTGGCATTATACATACACATACATATATGCAGGTATTTTTTCGTGGTTTGGGTCACCATGGCTGGCTCTGGATTTAACATTATCAGAGTTTTATTCTGGTTTGGCTGTTTGGGAGGGAAGTATTGGGTCCTTTTCAGCTGTGTAACATTTCATCTCATTGTCTATATTTTATTGTATAAACAGTTCAATGTAATAACATGTCTTGGGAGTTAGAGTGCATGTAATCGTGGGTAGAGGTGGTTCTTTAGATTAGTGGATCCATGCAACAAGTAATTTATGGGCTTGATCTTTCAAATGCAAATTTCAGTGCTTTCTCAATTCTTGGACTGAAGGTGAAATCACTCTGTTATTCCCAGCTTGTACATTTTTCTGATTTTAATATTAGTCCCAGACTATTATTTACGTACTTTTCTGATTCACAGGATTGCAGCTTTACACACATCTCAATGGTCATGGTCTTTTACCAAGAAATTTGCATACCACATTGTTAAATGTGTAATTCGCCGTTATATAGATAGTCTGAGTACTAATTTCAATTTGTTGGAGGAAGGATCAAGGACTTTCTAGGTTATGGCATTATAGAGGTTTAACTGCACTGCATTTACTCCAAAGCACATTGTTTTCAGTTGCATCTTCTAAAACTCTCTTATTTCATTCTTGTCTTCCCATTTCTTACTGTAACCAGTTGTCTCATACACTCTCTTTCTCTCTCTTGGGTTTTCTCACTTTCTCCATCCAAATTAACAAGGAATTGAGAGGATCCAATTTCCTAGTTCTCCACTGTCATCCGTGCATAAATGATGTGACAGTTCTACTATAGCAATGCATTGGCTAGCTATGGGACGAACTACAGTGTCCAAGAGAATCACTTCTGGAGAGCTTTCACGACTACAAGCATACTGAGGAGAGGAAAAGCCATGTCAGATTTCTCCGAGTTTTATGTTGTAGCTCTGTCTTGTGTTTATGAGCTTTGGTTCGAAGAGCAAGAGATCCTCTCTTTTCAATCTTGGAGACGCAGTCGTACTGGGAAGAACGGCATGCTTAAGTAGTGTCTGTATCTCCAGTCGCCACCCAAGGTACATTTCATAAACGGCTGGTCGTTTGTTCCCGCGTTATGAAAGCCCCCGCTTAGACTTGGATTTTCACATTAATTGAGCTTCTCTCCTTTAACTTCGGCCCATGTTGTTTAACACAGCATTTTAAGGCCTGTCCAATAGGACTTGTATTTTGTGCCAAGAAAAAACAGGATTTGTGTCCAATCCAGCTTTTTTTTGGGCTATGATTAGAAGTCCGACAAATCTACATCCAGTTCGTCCTATCAAAAGTTAAATTCCATTATTTATGTAATATGTTTAAACATCAAAACGTCACATCACCCAAAAACAATTAAAGGCACAGCACCATTTTAGCATCCCCGTGAGAGATATTCCGGTGTATCTTGAATTTCTAAAGAATCAACTCTTGGACTAATGATTTAGGATTTTACGCATTTTAATTATGACACCTTTATAATGTGTAGCATCAAGGATCTTAAACCTTTAAATTCTTAGGCTAAATTTATTTTTTAATTGCAGACTTTTTTACTAGAAAAAATCCTATACTTTTTGTTGATGTGTTTTTTCAATTGTAGATTGACTTTCTGGTGAGATTGAATTTCAAAAATTAACATTCAATTTTTGTTTTTAATTTGGTAGAGGAAATGAGACACAAATTTCTTATAGGAAGGGTCTCTTAAGACACTAGATATAATTAAGCCTATGATGAAGTTGATGACAGTGTATCACGATTGAGAGTGAGCAATTTGCAAATAGAGATAAATATTAAACTGAATTGTATAAATTGAATAAACTTCAGAATTAACAATAGAAAATTTTAAAAGAAACTGAATATAACTTGATTGATATTATGCTAGATTCAGGCTTTTTTATCTTATTAACATTTTGTTACGTGTGATGTGATTTTTTGGCTAGTGACAGAGATTATGTTAATTGAGGTGATTCGACTAGCATTTAAGGCCTGTCTGATTGATGGAAAGTTTGGATGGAAATGAAAATGAAAAATAATAAAGTAATTTTATAAATAAAAAATATTCATAATATTTTTATTTTTAATAATTAAATAATTATTATTAAAAAATATTAAATAATAATTATAAGAATAAAATTGTAATTTTTTCAAACTTTCTTCCACATTTTCCATTTCCCTTCTTCTCTCCGGACAAACTGAACGGGCCCTTACATCTCGGCTAATAATATCCTTCATTGGCTGTTTGTCCCAAACTTTATTGGCTACCCTTAACCGTTGATAATGGTAACCTCATGTTTATTGCTAACACTTTTATATTCTTAGAAATTCTTCAACAGCATCCTTGAGTGCTAGTGCTAGACATTGTAACCATCGAGATTCCCAGGTAGCCAATGACGCTGAAACTGAAAACACTGACGTTGCCCTGTCATCTTACAACTCTTGGACTAACTATGCAGGTTTTGACTGATTTTAATTATGATACTAAATATATTCTTAGGTTTTGACTGATTTTAATTATGATACTAAATATATTCTTTCTTCTAAATTATTTTTCTCATGCAGGATACTAACTAGTAACTACCCTCTCCTTTAGCTGCCAAATAAAAATTCCAGAAAATTGTTATACTTTTCATTAGAAGCAAGCCATCATTCAATTTCCAATGCAGCCCAGATGTGGCCTTCAGACTCACATATATTTTCTCTCAGTTCTTACCATACACCGCAATGTGAACTCTCTAAATCCCGTTCATCTTAGCATTTACAATTAAGAATACTATATTATTAAAGATATTTATATTGAAAGATTTTAAATTTTAATATTATTTTAAAGAATTTAAAGATAAACAAACTTTAACTTAAATTATAATTATTCTATGTTGTTTAAATTTTTAGTCACTGGGCCATTTAAAATCATTCTAAAATTTCAAAATAAATATTTTTAACTTGACATCCTAATAATTATCAATAAATAATGCCTCAGCATTATCATTCTTCGTAGGAACTTCTACCCATTGTCTGGAACACAGTTTTTTCTCGTTGGTGCATACGCAGCAATTAGGAATCATTCCATAAAAACGATGTTGGGCCTAACTATCAATTCAATTCTCACTAGAAATGCTTTGAAGGAAATGATTTAATTTCTCTTTGGAAGAGATGGTGCTTTTGGCTCTGATGGCTGGTAATTTTCCAATTCCACTTTCAACTGCTTCAATAAGGTTGTCTTAGACCATCAATTAGCTTTCCTTTTCATAATGTCAATCGTGATGTAACGTAACTTGAACAAGATCGCATTTTCATTTTGCAATTAATAATCAACAATGAAATGTGTGTCATATATGTAATTAGACATATAACAAGCTTGAATATTAATTTTGTAAATATCTTAGGGTCAAATTATAAAAATCTTTTAGTGTCAATATAAATTTCTTGCATTTAACAGATCGAAGATGTAAATCAATTAAAATGCACACAAGTTACTTTGGATGCTATCTTTATTATAATAATAAAAATCACTACCGTATTAAATCCTACTAATAAATTTCTGTATTTTTGCTTGTCATTTTCTCATTAATTCTCAGAATAAGTAGATTGTCATAGTCTCTTAAGATAAAGTCGATGAGGTCATAAATATCAAAATTATTTTCCCCAAATCCGCAGCATATCGTAATATATACTAGGCACATGTTTATCAATCCTTGACACCTAAACTTTTAAAATTAAAAATTTAAAAAATATTATTTTAATTTAGTCTCTTAAATTTACTTAATTTATATCAAATTATTTGTTAATTTGATAGGTGAAATTGACGATTTAACTTAAAAGTATAAATAAATTGAAAGTATAAAGAAAATTTAAGGAACAAAATTTAAACAATAAATAAATATAAGAAATTAAAAATACTATTTTAATCTTTTTTCATTTTCAAAACACAACGTGGTGAGCTATATTTATATTCTATGGAAAGCTTAGGAGAGTAACATAATTTCTAAACAACGTAGGTGCTACATTACATCAAGAAATTAAAGTGTCCATTTTTGCCAAGAAGATGCGATTCATTGCTGGCACTTTGTGTAAACTCACTTTTATTAGTGATTCATTGGAAGAAAGTGCATCAACACATGAAATCGAAATGAGGTTGGATACTCTTTATTTTTTATTAATATGAAAAAAGATAAACATAAAATATATGGGATTCATAATTCAAATGAGTCTCAAATATTCAAATAAAACATATTACTTAAATGGGTTTTACATATTTTTATATTTATTTTTTTTAAATTGACAAATGTGACTTATAATCAATCATTTTAATAATACCTGACAGCTTGTCAATGGCAAGTGAGGAAAGGAATTTTAAACCCACGCCTATATATCAAGGACAAGAATTTACATCTAGCTCCTTGTTATATTGATCATGAATCATCATCATTTGGCTTAATTATGCAATTGAAAAGTTTCTGCACGTCTCAATTATGTAGCCCAATTGGTAATTAAGAATGGAATGAAATTTCATTGAACCAAAAAAGATGATTTTTTTCTATATGTGAAATTCCTTTGGAAATTTAACGTCTTAGCCAAACCTTTGTACTTCAACTTCGTTTTGGAAAGAGATGCTCACGCTCTTCACCTACCACAAAAGAGAAAGCTTCCTAATTTAAGAATCTTCATCTAGCGGTCAATCTATAGATAATATATAGGTAAGTCAAATACAATTTCGTCTATCCATGAAATAGGAGTTGTAATTCAGATAATCGTAATTTTAATCTTAATGGCTTAAGTGAATATAGAAACGCCATTCTTATACTCTTTAGTTCCTACACTCTTTTAATATTTGTGTACTAAGCCATGGCCTTCTCTTGTAATCCAAAAAAGAAAAGAAAAACCTTTTACAATTAGTTATTTCTAACTGACTTTTTTTTTAAATAAATAAAAAAAATTTCTTATGGCATTTCAAATTGACATGATTATGGATAGAATATAAATAAATTATTATAACGTACAAAATGCATTTTGGTTGGTGTTTTATAATTGCTTTCTAATATATTAAATTTATATATATTATAGAAACCCACACTACGAGTATGGGATGGGACGGTATCATATTACCTATATTTGAATCCAGATGCATAAAAGTACTCAGCAAAATTTTTAAGCCCATGTTTATTTTTCATTTACATGTCTAGATCCAAACAAATAGATTTTGTAGATACTCATAAGACGTAAGCATTTTTGTCACCCTTAATTCTAAATAGATGAAACTAAAATTCTTGTAATATAAGTAAACTAGTTACGTCTAGAAGTGTTAAGATGTAAAGTGCCTTTTCCACCATATAAAGCCTTGTATGAGGCCAAGACTACTTAAGATAAGTCATAAAAAGAAGGGACAACAAGATCATTTATTGTGCCTTTCAAATAGGAGGTCAGTTCTCTTTTTTTTTTTTTTTTTTAAAAAAAAATTTAAAATATTTTTTACTATAACAACATAGCACTTACAATAGAATTTTTTTTTTCCATCAAATTAAGTACCACTAAGCAATGGCCTTACTCCAATCCTCAATTATCGCTTTTGCTCACATTGTTCAACCAATGAGGAGGATTTCAAATATTACTCCATAGAAAGGTATCATAGCTTTTCAGAAATTGTTCAAACACATCCCACATGCTCAAGATTTTCCTCCAACGCCAAGAAAAATCATCATGTCCCAAAAACTTCCTCCCTAGCCTTGATTTCAATAATAATAAAAAAAAAACCTGAATTATATTATTTGCATGACAAAGTCCGCATTGCTTAACTATTTATTATATTCATATATATTTTTTAAAGATCACCATTTTCTTTTACATAACCATTTTCCATAAAGAAATATGCCAGGAAAAAAGCTTTTCATCCTGATTAAGTTATTATAAGTTTTTGCTTAATTTTTCTTATATTATAATCATTATACCACTGAAAAGATTTAAATTCACTTATCCAAACATCATATCTAACAAGAATCAAAAGAGTCATGATCCACAAGCATATGTATATCATCACCAGAGCTATTTGGTATCATTTCACTATGATAAAACCTTTTCAAATAATTAATTAAATCAATAGATATAGGCCAACCGATGACTGAAAATGAAGAGCAACATGACCAGATCTATATGTGACTTGCTATTTGGTCAAAGGGGAAGCCCAAATGTCAAGGCTTATTGTTTGGCCATTCACAAACTCTTATTTCTCCTCTCCTCTCCTCTCAGACTTTGACTGCAATTTAAAGAAAACAGAAAAGAAATTCTGCACCTTTTTTTTTTTTTTTTCCTTTATTTTCACAAAAGCTTTCATACTCTTAACCCACAGATTCAATTTCTGTGGGTTAAACATTAAACGCAACCTTCTCTGCCTTTCCGTGATTTAAATCTTTTAAATTCTAACTCAAAGTTTAATTAATTTATAAAGCATTAATATAGATCGAAGTCTAACCATAATTAGATCTAATTTTGAATCGTCAACAATGAATTTATAATAATCTTCAAGCTCTCTCTTTCTCTCTCTAGGTCCTAGGATTCATATATCTAAATTTACAGACTAATTCTTTTCCTATACTACATGCTAATGGGAAAAAGAGAGAAATAAACGATGGACTTCATCTCTCTCTCTCTCTCTAAAAGTATACGGCGTGGAGTTATTATAAATTTAATAGAATATATCTTAAGAGTTAAGGCCATCCAGATAAACTAAAATCAATTGCATTTGTTAATCATATACGGCTATGACAGTGGGATTTTGCATAAAACACTTTACCATCATTCAACCATCAATTAGATAAAAAGACAATGTCATTTATGCATTTACCTTAAAAAGGTTGGGAAGGGATAAAGTATCTTTATGGAATATGCTATCTGATCCACAGCCACAACCCAGTATAATAATTAATAATTAGAAAATAATATTTACACGTTTTTCTTAATTTCTTATATTCTAACGATAATCTCATGTTCTAATTCCCCACCATGATAATTCATATAAACTGAAAAGTAATATTAAAAAAAATTGGACTAATTGTAAAAGTGCTATAATTATCCAAACAAAACTAGTATCATTAATAAAGGATTTAAGAAAAAAAATTTAAATTATATAAAAAATTATAATTTAAGATTTTAAGTTAAAATTTTTTATTTTTAAAATTTTAATATAATTTTTTTTAATTTTTAATTCTTTTTTATAATAATCCACAATTGAATGGCCCTCGCGTATGCGTTTGTGGATAAAAGGTACGAAAGGTACGAATTGAACCAATAAAGAAAGCAGCTAAATTCCGAAACAACGCGGAAGCCACGCCGACACTCTCCATCCGAATAGAGCTTTCCCTTCAGCATCGCTGCCAAAGGGAAACAAACACAATTAATCTCGGACTTCATTATTTATTTTATTAAAAGTAAATTATTCTATTTTTTTTTTAAAACTTGATTAAATTATACATAGTATTTTCTTTGTTATAAAAATTATACTTTATTTTTTTAAAATTTTGATGCATTATTGCAAAAGCCTTATTTTTGTTAAAAAATAAATTTTACATGATATGAAATTATAATTTTATTTTTAATAAAATAAATAATTTAATAATTTATTTTTAAAATAAATAAATATTTTATACAAAATTAATTTCATTAAAAAATATATCGAAGGAAAACTAGTATGTTTTCTGAAACAAAAGCAGATATTTCAGGTGTTTTTTTAAAAAAAAAAAAACAAGAGAGGCCTATAGACTATTAAAAGAAAAACTAAAGAAATTTATAAGAAAATTCTTCTAAAATCATCAGTAATAAGAGATTTTAATATAATTTATTTTTTATTTATTATGATTTTTAATAAATAATAAAAAAAGGACAGGTGTGGGTTATAGTTACAGATGATTGGCGCGGACATAAAAGGATGACGCGAAGTCTCTTTGTTCGACCAACGCCATTACAACAGCTCAGCCCCCGGACAACCGGACCGTTGGGGGTGCCAGAGTCACCCCGTCGACTTGCTGGAGAGTGAGGCTTAAGCGCCACTTTCTGCGGGTTTTGCTTCTGCAACGGATCTAATCAAAGGTAATCGTGAATTCTGATTTCCTGTTGGGTTAAGGTGAATCTGACAATGCGGTTGCCGTTAATTTGGCTTCATTTGCGATTCTCTAGCTTGTGTTGAATTCATGATTACTGTTGTTATGTTGTTTCTCAAATTGGATGATTTAATCACAATGCTTGTCCTGCTTAGACTTTACTTCTTTAGATGCTTGAATTATGCTATAATCTCATTTTCTAGAGAATTAAGTGAAGGAATTTGTGTTAACTAGTCAGATCTGCTGCTAATGTAGCTATTTCTCTCTCTTTCCCTGTCTTCTATTTTTCCCCATCTGTCGTTTATGTGTTTGATTGCTTGTCTGTTGAGTAATGTCACTTTTTTTTCCTCCTGGATTTGGGGCCTCTGCTACAGCCTTTCGGGATAGCAGTCTAGTGAGGTTAAAAAAATGCTAGCAGAATCAGTGAGATAAAACTTCGTTGAGATACATCTTATGATAGAGTAATGTGGAGAACAAACAACCTTTTATCTGGTAAAAGAAGGTCTAGCTGATTAAACTAGTTGCTATAAGGATTTTTAACAGTTCTTCTCCCTTGTGTATATGCTCCTGAGAAATTTATCCAGAGAGCATTATAAATAAAGAAGCAGCTTTCCCCCATGGTAATGTCAATATTGCTTGTTCTTAGGAATTCATATGACCTGACTAAATCTCTTGTTTAATTTGTATCTTTATTCAATTCCATGACTTCAGCACTGTTTTCAGTTCAAAACTTGTTTAGAGAACAGGCAGTTTAGCATTAGGAGATTATTTTGGAATTATTGTTCTCTTTCAGCTTTCTTGTAGTGCTAGCCACAGCTAATGCGCTTTGCGTGATTGAGATCTGAGTCCTCAATTAAAGCAAATAAGCAATGCACTCTAATCTGAGGGGATCTCTATATCGTCTATGGAGTAATCTGCGCCAGAATTAAACCATTTTGTCATTCTCATTAAAAACTCTAGCTGGCATGTAGGTGGATTTTGTCTTTGTTTACAAATCCAGCTAAGCCTTTGCATGATTTTTACTTTCCTTTGTAGCTTTATGAATCGTCGATGACACGAAGTTGCATATTTTGGTTGCGTCCCCTAGGTTGAGCATTAATTTTTGGGTGCTTACGTTTCAAGCTTTTTTGGCAGATTGATTTTCTTCCAGCTCCCTGCTTTTAGTAGCATCTGTGTCACGCTCATCATAACACCCATCAGCTCAGGTTCAGCTTCCGTAGCAATGCTTCTTTCTCTTCCAGCCACTATTATATAGAGGACAGAGTGGAATCAACCTGCTCATGTTTTGAAATTGTGCTCTCTGTTAGCCTTTATTGATCTGCTATTAGTTTTATAATTTACAGGAAAAGCAAGAGGAATATCACAATGAAGGCGCTGATTCTGGTTGGAGGCTTTGGAACAAGACTGAGGCCATTGACACTCAGTGTCCCCAAGCCTCTTGTTGATTTTGCTAACAAACCCATGATACTGCATCAGGTTGTCTTTGTGAAGCCTCTTTTCTAGAAGTCTTATTTCTGTTATGCCATACTAGTCAAATGGAGATGTGCTTTGTTGATGAATGACTTCTCTATGAAATATCTAATATATTTATATTCTAGATATTATGGATCTGTCACATCTTTGAAAATGGAAGACATTAGGGCTGGTGAAAAGAATAGTTCCAAATTGACCAAATATGACGGGTTGAATTAGTTCTGATATTTTAATATGTCAAAGTATTGAATCTCTAAATTCAAATTGATCGATGTTGCATTTGATACCCTGTCTTCTCCCTTGTTAATCTATTTTTGGTGGATAGAGGGTGGGAACCCCCATCCTCCCTTTTCTTTTTTTCTCACGAGAAGGTAAGAAATGTGCTTATTTGCTTGAGCCTTGAGGAGAAGGTATCCAAGTCTCACTAGACACTCTTCTCCATCTTTTGTGAATTTTGTTCTCTCTCTCCTACCCCCCTTCCCTCAAAGTCCTATCTCTGTCTGTGTATATATAGGCACCTTTTATGTCTATCTGCAAATGGGATAATAGATCTTCCTACTGATTCGCATTTTGATTTTACTCATTTTTCAGATAGAGGCTCTTAAGGCTATAGGAGTTAGTGAAGTTGTATTAGCTATCAATTACCAACCAGAGGTAAAGATCAATACTCTCCCTGCTACATTATTTAGTCAATGATTGAAGAGATTTATGTGGCTGAAGTTTCTTTGGTTTAACTGGTTACTCCTTATGGCAGGTGATGTTGAATTTCTTGAAGGAATTCGAGGCAAAGCTGGGCATTAAGATCACATGTTCACAAGAAACTGAACCACTGGGGACAGCAGGTCCCCTGGCTCTTGCCAGGGACAAGCTGATAGATGGCTCTGGAGAGCCATTTTTTGTTCTCAACAGTGATGTTATCAGTGAGTACCCACTTAAAGAGATGATTGAATTCCATAGATCCCATGGAGGAGAGGCTTCCATAATGGTGACAAAGGTAACAATACTAAAAAAGTTGCAAACTACGTAAGACTTTAATGACGAGTTAGAGCATTCAATATCATTTTTCCATCTACTTGTGCAGGTCGATGAGCCATCAAAGTATGGTGTGGTTGTCATGGAGGAGACCACAGGGAAGGTTGAGAAATTTGTAGAAAAGCCTAAGTTGTTTGTTGGTAACAAAATCAATGCTGGAATTTACTTACTGAACCCCTCAGTTTTGGATCGTATTCAACTAAGGCCCACTTCTATTGAGAAAGAGGTGTTTCCAAAGATAGCAGCAGAGGAAAAGCTTTATGCAATGGTCCTGCCTGGATTTTGGATGGACATTGGACAACCAAGGGACTATATTAGTGGCCTGAGACTCTACTTGGACTCACTGAAGAAAAAGTCTTCTTCTAAATTAGCCAGGGGCCCTCACATTGTGGGGAATGTCATAGTGGACGAGACTGCCAAAATTGGTGAAGGATGTCTTATTGGACCTGATGTTGCTATTGGTCCTGGCTGTGTAGTTGAGTCAGGTGTTCGGCTCTCGCGCTGCACAGTAATGCGAGGAGTCCGGATTAAGAAACATGCTTGCATTTCTAGCAGTATCATTGGGTGGCATTCCACTGTAGGGCAATGGGCGCGTGTGGAGAACATGACTATTCTCGGAGAAGATGTCCATGTGTGTGATGAAATATACAGCAATGGTGGTGTGGTTCTGCCCCACAAGGAGATCAAGACCAGCATTTTGAAGCCAGAGATAGTCATGTGAGGTTATGTAGTTCAAATAAGTAGCATATGGTAAGGAGGGAGAAACTTATCGAGTCTGAAATATGTTTGTTGGTTTACGTCGTTTTTCTTTCTCCTCAATCCCATATCCTTTCTCTTACCCTCCAGTGTACGAGCCAGTTTCGTCTAGAATGAGTGATGCCATTACAATGTTGAAAGGTGTCTTTGTAAAGGGTATAAATTTGGTCATTTGTGCAATAAGTTGTGTAATCTTTGACAAGTTCTTCTACCATTTTTTGTGTGCCTTAATTAGTCAATTTTACTTCTTCGATATTTATACTCAGGTGTAATTTTGCTTCATCTATATTTTTACTTAGGTGTCAAAAAAGAAATGGTTTGGGGGGTTCAGATTCTTCTGAAAGCAGTTCAAGGTGTTAACAATTGATATCATATTTGATAGTAGGAAAGATATTTTTGCTTATGATATCATAAAAGAAATTATTTTTCACATAAACCCCTTTTAGAAACTCGGCATTTCCATGCTCTATAAACCTATAAATCTCTCCCCATTAGAGATCTCATGACATACTCTGTTGCTTATTTACTTCTCTTTTCTATTTAGAGACATGTATTATTAAAAAAAAAAAAATCCCGTATAGCATTATATGAATACAAATAGATTTTGTTTTCCTTCCTTAACACAACTTACCAGCAAGAAACCGAGAATTTACTTTCTGATTAACAACTTGGGGCAAAGCAATTTTGGGGCTATAATCTAGCAGAAGGACACATTTCTATTCCCAATTTGAATCTTATGTTTGTAAAACAGATGTTTTCCCTGAGTTGTCTTTGCTATTCGGTTGTTCGAAAAAGCTTGAGCTATCTTACACAAAGAAATCATGAGCGAGAATGCCGTGAATCGCTATTTTCCTTTCCCCTCTTTTTTCTTCGCAAGATGATTGATGGGTCATAGCCATGAAACTCAGCAGGAAATCTTGCATATTTTGGGGCCGAATAGACCCGTCGTATCAGTGCCGTCACGTGATGGTGGTCCAAAATATGGTTGTAAGATTGGTCATCCCCACAATTATTTCCAACGTGACATTTTTAAATTGGCAAGTGCCTAATACAATATTTTAAAGCAAGATTCATCAAGAAACATTATATAATTTAGAATTATCAATATATCTAAATTTGTGAGATTATTTGAAAATTTTGATGTAGTGATAAATATGTACGGGGCTAAGTTTCTTCCCAACCACCTTCCAAAAAAATATAAATAACAAGAATAAAGGTGATTCCATTTTCTCTTAATATCCTTTCACAATCTCAAGATTTAATTGTGCATTTTGTGCGGGGGCATTGTGCGTGAACTCTAGGAAAAGGAAAACTTGGTAGGGCAAGAAGTGTAACCCATAAAATTTATATGGTGAAAGCTCATTATTAATTCATTTTAGTATTTTACACGTTTCTAGTGTAGGTTGTGGTGGAAGAAAATAATTTGCAGTTTTAAATATTAATTTAAACCTGAAAACAAAAGGGGGGGGGGGCGCTTTAGGAAGCATGGTCTGTAACTTTGTCCATTTCTCAACAAGATGACAGCATACGAGACAGAGGTTTCTGTTTTTTGTGTATGTAATTTGTTTATGGAGGCATCTCGGTGCTTTCTGGGCACCTTTCCTTTCATTGTCTTTTCTCAATTCGTATCTATATTCTGGGCCAACATATCTTCTTTTGTCCAAGAGAAGTTCCTCTGGAAGAGAGAAGGAGATATGGGATCCACAGAAATCTCTCCTAGACGGGATCCTAGTTCTATTTTGGGTCTTATAATTTCCTTAATTTGATTTTTTTTCTTTGTTATTGCCGCGTGAAAGTTGAGTGTTTTTTCCTTCATCATCTGATATTTTATGCATTCTAATGTTAATTATTGCAGATAGCTTTGGAACTTCTTCATCTAATATTTGATTTTTTTTTTTTTCTGTTTTACTGCAGCATCAAAGTTGAGGTCCCCCGCCCCCTCTCTTTTTCATCTGATATTTTATACATTCTAATGCTAATTATTGCAAATAGCTATGGAACCTTTTCACGTTTACGTAGTACAATTGTAACTTGAACAGACGAAAAATCATTCAATCAACTCAAGTTAATTAAATAGAATCAATCGAAATTTGAATTCTAATTACTTTGATTTTCTAGAATGACGATGTTTATAGTTTCTTTGTGGATTCTTTAGTCCCAACAATAATGTGATGCGGGAGCATCTAACATAGAGCTATATTGGCCGAAGTATAGACCATGTTATTTTGTTGACTGAAAATTAGAATCAAGCTTCTTTTGAATTAGTCCAAACCCACATTTGATGAATAAGAAGTCATTTATAAGGTTAAAATGTCTACTTTAATATAAGTATTTAATTTTGAATTTTTTTAGTATTATGATATTTTATTGCAAATAGTCTAAAGTCAAAGTTATCATTTAATTCTTAATGAAATACCTCGAGTTTGTAACAACTGCTAAGCACGAAATTAAGTTATTGGTATTTTCAAATTTTATATTTAGAGGGATGTTCCAAAGTTATCTTTCAATTGATTTTTTTAAATTTTGATTAATTAAAGAATTTGAAGAATGTTTTGTGTTTCTTTATCTAGACACATAAATTTCATTGAGTGGTAAGCTAAACTCTAACATTTATGTTCTTTTTGGTTGATTCAGGAGGGTGATGAGTCCAAATTTTTGCCTATATAATTCTATATTTCTAAAGTGGTAGCTTGTGTATTTTGAAATGGTGAACTTTTGATTCTTTTATCGTCAAATTACTTTTAGAGTAGTGGTTTTTTTGTATTCCCTCAATGTATATTAGTGATTCCATTATCTTAAGTTCAAAACTCCATCTTTCTCATCATTTTAGAATTGCATTTATCAAAGTTTTTCTTATAAAAAATTGTTATCGTTTTGAGCTTGGTATCATTTTAAGTTACAAAAAGTGTTTGGTTTTAGAAAACGTTTCTTATCTTCATTTTATAAAAATAATTTCCACCTTCAATTTTTCATTTTTTCTAAAAATGTATTTGCCTTTTATTTTCACTCTCATTATCATTATCATTTTCAGTTTGATTACAACATTGCCGTTGCCTGTCTAATAAAATATCAAAAATATTAAAACAAGGTAAACCTTGTAGGTTACCCTATTAAACCCTTAAAAAAATTGACGGCTAAGCTTTAAAAAGACAATTCATTTTTAATTAAAATATTTTAGGCTTAGACCAATTGGTGGGCCAATTAAGGACTAGCCCTTTCTTTAATGAAAGAAAAAAAATCTAAATAGTCAAATTTGTCTCTAATTCTTGTTAGTCATTTTTATATAATTATTGTAATATATATTAAATGTTAGGAGAGTTGAGTCTAATTTTTTGTTAGTCATTTTTATAAAATTATTGTAATATATATTAAATGTTAGGAGAGTTGAGTCTAATTTTTGAAATAATAGGGGGTTAAGTATAATTTAGCTATGTTTTAAGAAATGCTATTTTAATTTATTAAAAAAATATTTGTTTCTAATTTTATTGGGTTGTGTTAAAAAAATTACTAAAGTAGTCATTGTTAATTTATGGTTTTATAGCAAAAAGTTATTAGGGATTTTATTAGAAAAATTTTTAAAGACCCATAGAGAGGCCCTTAGCCTTAATAGAATTAGGTTTGGCTAAAAAATATAAGTTCACATTAAATACACTTACTTGGCTTATTTCTAAAAGCTTAGGGCTTAAATGGGCTAAATCAAACTAATCACCCTATGTTGAGAGCTTAATAAAATATAATATGTAGAGGTAGGATTTTTCTTAACATAATTATAGCATTGTCATTGTTTGTGTAATCAAAACACTTAATGCTATTTTATTGTTCTTAGAAATTTTTAAGTTAGGAGCTCTGTTATATATATATATATATATATATATATATATTAAAAGTATTTTAAACATATTTTTATTTTTTTAGTAACAATGAAAACAAAAATTGAAACTTGCCTTCTTTTGATTTTTTTTTTCTTATTTTGTCCCATATCATTGTAGTTTGTCTTTAAAAAAATAAAAAAAAAATCACTTGAATATCTTTACAACCTTAGCCATAATATAATAAATCACCAGATGCATAAATTTGAATTCATTGAAAGAGAGGCACTTTAGTTAGAGAATAGATTTGGTGCGCAAAGGAGAGATGCATACCATAGAGATTGTTTAAATCTGAATAGTCTAAATTTTATATTTTTTCTTTTCAATTTACTTTTTTTTTTTTACTTGAAAGGATGTATAATATAGAATGAAGACAATTTTATAATTATCAACTATAAAAAATGATATCTCATATTACAAAAATGAAAAAAAAATTCATGAGATCTAGACCATCTAGATTTTCCAGATTAAATTAGAATAGTCCAAATTAGGATGCGTACACCTTGAATCCGCAGAGAATCCAAGTTCCTTTAGTTGCTTGTTCTAGGCAATGCTAATTGAAAGTTTGATGAAATTGTTGAAGCACGTGTAAAAATAGATAAATTACATAGAAGAAATAAATACGCCCCATTTGGTACATAGAATCAAATGAAATGGAATAAATTGAAAAAGGAAAATATGATTTTAAAATAAAAAATGGCTCTTATATCCCTATTTTTAAGAAGTGACAAAAAGGAATAGAAATTGTTAAGTAATAATTAATAAACATTACAAAAAAGTTCCTTTCCCCCTAACTTAGGTGCACTCTCTTCCTATTGCTCAATTGATTTTGCTTTACTTTGGCACCTTCATCTTTAATCATATTTTCATGAGAGGCTCTTTATGGTTATTATTCTTAAAAATGACAAACCATTCCATTCTTTATGGTTGATTTTTTGTTTTCTTTTACATTGAACTTTTCTTATTTTAAATTCCATAGTTGAAGACGTAAAAGATAAAGTAAGAAAAAAAAAAAGCACTCTCACTCATTGAATCAAGAAGAGTAGAATTTACTCAAATATAAAGCAAAGTTTGTCACAGGGGAAGCAACAAAAATGCTTGTGTCCTATTTTCTATGACAGAAAGAATGAAAGAATTTTCTAACAACTTATAAAGACAAACAACCACAAAAAGAAAATTGTTTACAAAAATAGAATATATGAGATAAAGTTAACTTTAACCAAAAGATAGTTAACTGTAGTACATTAGCACTAATATAATTAACTTTGAATTTTATGATCTAACACCTCCCCACCAACAAGTAGATGTAATAGAAACTTTGAGTTTGTCATGAAGACTCCAAAATTGAGAATGGGATAATAGCTTTGTAAGACAATTTGCTAACTAATATGAAGAAGGAATATATTGAACACAAACATGCTTAGCAAGAACTTGATCTTGACAAAGTGTATATCTATTTCAATATACTCTGTCCAAGCATAAAGGACAAGATTTGTGGTTAAAGCATTTGTGCTCATATTATCAGACCAGATGAGAGTTGGATTAACAAAGAAACCAATTTCAGGTAATAAGGAATGTATCCAACTCAACTCAGCAGCAACATTTGTTAAGGATTTATATAGACTTGGTACTAGAACATTAAACCATTTTCTGCCTCCTTGATGACTAGGAGATAAGAGACTCACAAAAGAAAACATAAAAATCTCTAATAGATTTTCTATCATTTGGGCATGCTGTCTGATCAGTATCTAAAAAAACTATGATTCTAAGAACTTTAGAAGGCTTGATATAGACACCCTAATAGAGCATACCCTTTAAATACTTGAGTGCTCTTTTCATTGCTTACCAGTGAAGTGTAGTTGGTGCATTAAGAAACTAACTCAATTTGTTCATAGTATAACAAATATTAGGTTTGGTATGCGTAAGGTACTATAAGGCTCCTATTATACTTTAATAAAGTAAGGAATCTTTAGTAATTCTCTATCATGAATAGACAAATTCTTACTAGTAGCAATTGGGGTAGGACAAGATGCTGCTTGTGGCATATTTTACTTTTTCAACATATCTAAAACATATTTGCCCTAATTCATATACATCCCAGTTTCATCCTTATGAACTTCAAACTCGAGAAAGTAATGCAAAAGACTAAGATCTTTGAGGGAGAACAAATTATTCAATCTTTGAATAAATAACTTCAAACCATTGGTATCATTTCTTATGAAAAGGATGTCATTGACATAAAGTAGGATAATTAGGACCTATGACTTATCTTTGAAGAATTGTCACTCTTAGTATTATGAAAACCCTAATCAAATAGGGTAACTTTGAGTCTATCAAACTAAATTCTTGGGGCTTGTTTCAAACCATATAGTGTCTTAGTAAGCTTGTGTCACACCTACCTTTCTCATATGTCTTAACTCATAGTATTGAAGGATCTTGTACTACAGTCAGAAGACCTTGTTGACAAGGTCTTGAATTCCACAATGCAAAATCCAAGATCCTGTCAATAAAATCCTAGACCTTGGAGGTCTCTATTAGTATATCTAAGGAATTTCTATCTTATATTCAATACAGGTTTATGACTTTGTCCTTCTAACTACCATTCAAATTCATATCCTATTGTGAAGAAATAGAAGTTACCTTAGTTACAAATTGTTTAAGTTTCTGGACCCGATTTTGTGAATTTTCTTTACCCCATCAAATGACATCTAAAAATCATAAAAATTGGTAGGATGACTCCTTATTACATTAATTATAAGCCACTAAAATATTTTTCAAAAAATTCCATGGATGACCTCTTAGCCAACGTCATTTAGACTACTACCCTGTTTGAACTTGGTGCATACTATCCCTTCTAATTTCTAACCTTGTTACCCTATCAAACAAGCTCAGAAAATTCTAATACTTTCTAAATATAATTTCATATATCTTAGCTATCTTCCCATAAAATTTCATGCAAGAATTACTTCGGTTACCTATTTAACAAGATTTATTACGAAATCTGCTCAAAGCTATCCCATACAGAAGCTAAGTTAATTAGTACATCATTTCTTTGATCTAACCTATTCCAACAGTCTTATAACTTCCCAGACCTTTAGTCCAAAGAATGGAAAACTCATTATGAAAGTTTTAACATAGAAATCCCATGATAATGATAATCAATTTCATGAAAAATAGCAATTACAGTTACTTTTATACATGAAGCAATATTCTAGCTAAACATCATCATTAGCTTACACTAGAAGTCATACCCATATGATCATTCCACAGATGTATGATAGAAGGTTACAAAACAACTTTAAATATTCAAAACTATAGTCTTGCTTTAGCATTTAGCGCTACACAGAGAATTTACAAACTAGTTATAAGGACAACACGTTAGTTTGTTATTCTGCTTGTCCAGTTTTTGCACGTTTGGCTTCGTCTGAGGTATAACTAATACCTGAAAATGGTTAGCTTTATAATGAGATAAAATCCTAGTAGATAACATTGTATTCAAGAAGCATATATATAGATAGCATGAAATACTATGCAGGGTACATTCGATGCAAACTTCGGTGTAGGAGCACATAATGCTAGGTAGCAGCATATATTCATTCGTTAGACTACCGTGCTTTTGTTATTGGCTAATAACAGTAATCAAGTACTCATAAGAGTCACCTTAGTAGACATACATGCAACTATACATAGCATAGGAACTTCGAGAATTCATCAAGTGCAATTACGTAAACAGCAAAATAGATATAGTGTTAACTACCTATTTCGTTAGCGTTGTTATGTCGAGTTATTCATTAGCTTTTGTTGCTCCAATTGTTCTCTTAAAATTTTAGTCACACATTGCCTTAATTAAGAGCAAGTTGTGGTTAATATTTGCATTTCAATTAAGTTACTAATTCCTGTATGAAATTCCTAATTTCCCTTCGTTAAGTGGAGATTGGACTTCTTAATTGTAAACAATTACATCTTCATTTTCTTTTCTTCTCATTAGTTAGTTATTGTCTAAATTATTCATATGTTGTCCAATGCTTTGAATTTTAGTCCCTAATCCTACTTTACATTGCAATTTAGTCCCTAAACACTAATTCCCTTAACCTTGGTGCATCCATTTCAATTATAGCACTATGTGAGCATATATTTGTATACTAACCAATTACATGGTTTCCTTTTTTTTAGGTCTCTAATCATTTCTCCTAGGTTTTTTCTCTTACATAGTCCTTCTTATCCAAATTATGACATTCCCATGGTGCTATTCCAATGGTTAACTAGTTACATAGAATTTTTTTTCTACTCATCCACCCCAATTCTTGGTTTATTTGGTGTAAAGGAAAAGTTTAAGCATTCACCTTTAGGTCTTCGGGGCTTTTTCCTAGGCTTTTCCTAATAGTCTTTGCTCCAAAATTCTATGGCTATTCATCCATAATAAAGTATCCTAATTAATCAAATTAACTGGTTAAGTGAAAGGGGTTAAGGAACTTGGATGTTTTTCCTATGCTTACCTTTCAACAAGCCTTGTAACCTTCTTCTACCTCCATAGCTTCCTCTTGTCCTGCAGCTCCCTATTTTTACTTGAAACTTTATCCCCTTCTTCCCTTTTTGTTCTCGGCTCACTTAGGGTTAAAGTGAAGGAGAATTATGGTAGTGACACCTTTTGCTTCTTCATCGCCCAATATATTCTTCTTTTCCATGCCTTGTTCGGTGCAAGCCATGTGGCAGTGCCCCCCCATCTTATTCCTGCCTAATACATATATTGTATATGGCATTTGACTCCCATAGTAATGCAGAACTTAGAGCACTAACCAAATACTATTTATAAGCATTTGACACAGTGCAAGCATGAAGTGTATGGGTGATTGTTTATTTAATTTCCTAACTTCCCATACTATTCGGTTGCTTTGCTAAGTGTCTTCCTTTCCTTGATTATAATTAAGTGTTGCATTCTTTACTACCTCCTAGCTATCCCATAGCTAAACACAATTTAAAACCATTCGAATGACATCCATATATATATATATATGGTTTGCATGGTGAAGCATAAGGTGTCCTTATTGTTCATTAAATCTCCTTCTTCCATAGCCCCACTCCACTGTCCCACTAAGTGCTCCTTCTTATATTATTTAAGCTATAGTTAATCTCATGCAATGTCTTACTAATTCCTACGGCTAAATGAAGCACAATGCCTAGACTGAATAACTAATGTGTATTGTGAGTAAGTGGAATGTCAAGGTGGCTTCCTTTCTAGTTTTAATTAAATTCACTAGTTCTTAATTAACTTTGGTTAGTCTCTTAATGTTTTCCTTGATGCTCTTTGTTAATTTGTTTGGGTTATGTTACTAGTTACAAAAAATTTAGGATGTGACAACTTGCATACATGGTTTGCTTTGTTGGATCCATAAAACCTTCTAGCTAAGACGTGAAAATTGTTTCTTGCAAATGTCCATTCAAAAAAGCATTGTTAATATCAAATTGTCAAACTTCCCAACTGAAAGAAATAGTTAGAGATATAATTATTGTAATTGTAGAAGGCTTAGTAACAAAGCTAAATGTCTCACCAAAGTCAAATACTTAGGTTTTGTTAGAACCCCTTTATACCTAACCTAGTTTTGTGTCTTTGTATAAAGCCATTAGCATTGTATTAATTTTAAAGACCCATTTGCTACCAACAACATTTTGCTTATCACTATAAGGAACTAAGGTTTAGGTGATTCCTCATTAAAGCATCATACTTGGCTATCATGCTAGCTTTCCAATGAGGAATGAACAAAGCTTCATTTGCTTTTGTTGGTTCAACTTCTATTTCTTTCTCAACCTTGGACACACCAATAAAAGGATGTTTAGGTTTAAAAATTTCATGCTTGCTCTTTGTAGCTATCTAGTACCAATTAAATCTATTCTCAGCTTCTTGAACCTATAGAGCAATTTTGTCACCTTGAATGTCATTTAAGACTAGTAACTTATTATAGGTAGGTAATGTGGAGGTAGGTGATATGAAATCACTATTTTGTATTTTTAAAAAACTACTTTCTCTAAGTAACTACAACTAATAAACATCTAGTAAAATACCTAATCTCAATTTTGAAAAAAAGGCTACAACTACTTTGATAATAGTTAAGTGATCAGTCAAAAAACAAGAGCTAAGATCTAATGTTTGTTCTATTGCTGCAAAAGAACTTAGAGAATAGTTATCAACATAAAGCAACTTATCATTATGTTGAATAAACCAAGGCAACAAAGTAGCAATCACTATTTGAAGTTGTAATTTCCTTTTTGCATTAATAAAACCATTGTTTAAAGGAAAATCTTGCTCGTTAAAAACAACATGCCTTGAGATATGCACTCTCCTGATAAAGTTAAGGAATTTTTACCTTTTATAAGATCCACTATAACCAAGAAAGACATATTTCACATAATAAAATTAGAGTTTGTGATGATAATAAGGTTTATGGTATGGAAAGCAAGAACACCCAAAATTTTTTAAAAACTTATAATAGATTTTATTTTGTAAAGTTGTTGAAAAAGGTGAAGATCCTTGTAACATTAGGGTAGGTGACCTGTTTTATTAAATAAGCTATTATTTGAAGGGATTCCCATCAATAGTAAAGAGGCATATTAGCTTGGGCAAGTAAACATAGTCCTATTTCAATAAGATATTTATGTTTTCTCTTTGCTCTTCCATTTTGAGCAAAAGTGTGGGGACATAAGTATTTGAATTGCATGCAAGACAAAACTAAGAGATTCGTAAAGCTTATAAACTCACCACCTTAGTTACTTTGCAATATTTTGATCTTCCTTTTAAACTAATTTTCAACAAAATTCTTGAAATGGGTAAAAGCATTATAGATTCACCTTTGGTTCTAAGTGGATAGATCCAAGAAAACTAACTATGATCATCAATAAAACTTATATAGAATCTATAATCAATGGTAGAATTCACAGGAAAGGGTCCTATACATCAATATAAATTAAATCAAGTGAATTAATAGCATGAGATTGAGATAAATCAAAAGATAAGGCATGAGATTTTCCAAATTAGCAGGCTTTATGAAAACTAAGTTCTTCATTGGCTTTTGATTTAACATTACATTCATTTAGGACTTGATTCAATACATAACTAGAGGGGTGTCTTAACTTTTTGTGTCATAGTTGCTGAACTTAAATGAGAGCAGAAGGTGACAATAAAGTGCCATTATTGCTAGTACAATTTGTTAAACCTTGAGAGGTAAAACACTTAGAAGAGGGTGACTAACTACTTTCCATTCTATATAAACTTTTATTAGGCTTCCTTTGCAACAAAGTTTTCTCTATTACTTTGTCATTTACAAAACATCTATGTGAGTGGAATTTAATATAAACATTAGTATTTGTAGTAAGCTTAGACACATTTAATAAATTTTTAGTTATTTTTAGGACCAAAAAAACATCTTTTATCATTAAATTTTTGTGAGCATTTTGGACAAGTAATTTAAAAGTACTATAACTCGAAACTTCAAGTTTATTACCATTTCAATGGTCAATTTCATCTTACTAGAGTTATTCATAGGAATTTTGAAACTTGGTAATATGGTTGCTTGCTCCGCTATCTAAATAACAAATTGGATATTTTAGCAGGCCAGGTAATGCATAATAGGCTGAATATCCTTCATTCCTCTTATTCTAATTTGGTATTGAATCCATACAACTCTTATCAAAATGAAAATAGTAATGAGCATCTGTGTATCCAATTTTGTTTCAAACTTGATAGATTGGTTTATTAGCTCTATTGCTTCTTCCTCTATCTTTACCACCTCGAAACAACCTTTAACCTAATCCTCTCTAATTTCCATGTCCAAAATCAAAGTTAGTTGAATGGTGCCTATCTTAGGCAAATTGGCAAATGAGTTTCCCATATTTAAGTTGTTAAAGTTTTATAGTTATTCAAGTCTGCTTTCATAAGTCAATAGAATGGCCTACGAATTAGTCTAAGTTAGATTTTACTTATGAGCTATTTGTACTACAATAGGATTATACTCTATATCAAGACCAACTAATGCTTGAGTGATAAGATCAGTCACAGAGATAGAACTCCTAGTAAAGGTTAAATTATATGAAATGCTCTTTAGCTTATTTAAGTAGTTTTCCATCTTCAATAACCCTTTACAAGTTCTCTGTAACTTATTCTTCAAAAGAGTGACCCTAAAGTAAGTATGAGCTTTTGATAGGTCTTTAATAGCCCTTCAAGGATTGTGAAATGTGGTTTGGTGAATCATTTATGACACCATGTCTAAAGTCATGATGCTAAACAACTATCCAAGCAAAAGTTGATCAATGGTAACACACTCTTTGAACTTTGGGTTGAACTTTTTCTCTGCATCATCAAAGAGAAATTCTAAAAGGTATCTTTTAATTCCAAGATCAAATCCATCCAATTTTGTCCCTAAGTCATTGGGTAAATCATCAAATGCCACCAAAAAAAAAAATGTTTCCATCTAATTGGACAAAATAAGCTTGATTAAGCAAAATCATCAATAATACTATCTTCATTATAGCTATAGTGGAGGGGATTTGATTTTTAGTAGCTTGTTTGTTTAAGGAGATGATTGTGATTAGAGTGGTACTAATCTGTGACTCCATGGTGATTGGCTGAGAGGCTTTGATACCAAGTTGAAAAAGTAGAAGATAAAGTATGAAGAAAAGGTCTCTCACTTGTTGACTAGAGAGGAGTAGAATTTACTCAAATATAAAACAAAATTCATTACAACAAAAGCAACAAAAATGCCAAGTGTCCTATTCTCTAAAACAAAAAGAATGAAAGAATCTTCTAAAAACCTATAAAGGCAAACGGCTATAAAAGAAAAAAAATTGTTTATAAAAATAGAATATGTACGATAAAGTTAACTTTAACCAAGAGATAATTAACTACAATAGGCATATTAACAATGGTATAGATAAATGAATTTTATGATCTAATATCCATTAAGTTTTTCAAGTTGTTCTAATATGAGTAACAAATTTTGTGAAACTATTGAAATGCAAGTATAGTTAGCTGTTGATGCAACGGAGTAAGGATTCAAATCAATGATGAAGTTAAAGATGGGCAGATTTAGACAAGAAGGATGAAAAATGGTAGAATTGGTGGGTCAGAAGTGACTTTAGTCATAATTAAAAAGGAAAGAAGCTAGAGCAACTATATTTGGAGGCAGAGAATACGTTGACAAGACTAAAAATGCTAGTAAGATGATTTGAAATTTAGAAGTCAAGTAAAAAATAGGGTTTTGGAGAGGATAGAGGAAGATGATGTATGAATCATGAAAAAAATGTTTTGATGATTCCTGAGAGAACTAGTTAAATAATGTTGAGTAGAACTATGAAGACTAAACGAAGAAAAAGCTAAAAGAGAAGAAAAGAGAAGAAAAATGTTATGGAAGATTTCAAAGCTTTATAATGAACCAATGTCTCCAAAGTTCCTTGACTGCTTTTGCCATGCTCTTAATCACTATAATTACATATAAAGAAATAATGTGTTTAGCTTCAAATCAATTAAAGAAATGAGAGTTATCTTCCTTGAGCCCATTGTGGCTTACCTAAACTTTCTTTGCAACCCTCACTATCTCTTCCCCTCTTCTACTACCCTCACCCATCTTTGGCATTTTAGCTTTAATCAAGATTATTTTACAAAATGTTTTAACTTAGGCAAGGTTTCCCTTTGATCCTTGCCAAAAAAAGTCCTCCTTTTCTCAACCATCCAACAACAATCAATCTGAACTATAAAGAAAAACCAAAATTTTTCTTCGCCATTTATAAACACTTTTTCTTTATCTTAACTCATTACCTCCTTCCAATTTCCCTTTCAAATCTCGATTGTGCCAATGATGAACTCCTATGGTTATTTCTCTGACATTGCTCCTAATTTGTCTATTTTGTACTTTTATTATTTTTTCATTTAATCTTTGCTTGCTTAACTTAACCTTAGTTTGACTATTTCTCCTTTCTCACATCATCATTGACATTTTGTATCACCCTTACCAAATCTACTTCTCTAGCCTTGGTTCTCCCATTATTTTCGTATATTACTCTTGCTAGTTTTACCATAACCTACTTGAACTACCTTGTCCTATTTTCCTTCCTAGTCTTAGTGATATTGTTGCTGATTTGTAGACTATCACTTTTGAAAATATGGTTACTCTTCTTAATGTTAAAAGACACTTCTTTACAAATTTCCCTCTTCTTAGTAAACCTTTATATTCCTTTAGCAGATCAAGACACGCTACTCCTAAGACCTAAACATTTTTGAACTCTTCCCCAACCAGCTCAAAATTAGACAAAACTCATGACTACTTTATCATCTTTCTCTTTTGCCACAAATAAGAACACCTTTAACACAATACAATGTCCCTTTCAACTCTTCAGTAACTCTTTTATTGTCTTATCCTTAGATATATCACTTTTTATTCTCAAAGAAGGCAAATTCCACTTCCCTTTCCTAGTTCATATGTTTCTTCCCACCTTCTAACCATAAGACAAAGTCAGCCTACTAATTTTTCTTCCAACAATGCTTGTCTTTGCATTTTGTTACTGTCTAAATGCTTCCAAAACGGGCCCTTAACCTCATCTAGTTGATATTATGCTAAACAAGCCACCTTCTATATTCCATGTATTCTTTGCATTGCTTACTAACCTTGTTTCCTTTTGTTGTTTCAACTCCTTAACCCCTACCTTAGACTATGAACCAAGACTACCCTTATTTTATCTCTTGCTTTAAATAAAAATATGTCTAAAGGAAACCCAATTTCCTTTCCCAACAAATACTTGATATATAAGACTCTCCCACATCTTTTTAGTTAACTTTTAAGACTTAAACATCAAAGCCTCCATGTAACAACTCTAATTTTTAATTGTTGTGATTATGCTTAATTATACAGTTAATGAGAGAATTTAAACCTTGATATTATTAGGGTCATTAGCCAAACAATCACAATCATTTGATCCCACAAGTAACTCCCATTATCAATTAAGACATTTGATTTACATTATCATTAAACCCAAGCATCACAAAATCCTCTTACAAATGCTTTCAAGACATTATGTATCATGTTTATAGTGAAATCCAAGATTTCTAAGGAAAAATAAGAGTTTGGGGGACTTAGGTCATGACTTGGACCTTCCCCACTATGGCTAAGTTGGTTACTGGAACTTCAAATCAACACTACGAACCTTGCATCATAACTTAGGCCTTTCGCGCCACCACAAAAATGCTCTCAGGAACCTATTGTTCAAACTTTCACGATTTTCGCCGTGACAAGCCTATGTGACACCGTGGTGAGTAAGCCTCCTGAAACTCTACATCCAATTTATTCAAATTGTGCCACGGCAAAAGTACCTACGTCACAGTGAAGTGGGATTCTGTTACCCTTCTTAGGTAAAATTTTATCTTGCGCCACAACACTCCTTGCCTCTGACTAATTGTTGGTTGGACTTAAAATGTTTTAGTCATGGCTTAACTTCTTTCTACACCTAAACTCTCTCAATTTCGTCCTAAACACTCCAACACTCCCTCTAATGGCATCATAAGGTCATTCTACCTTAATTTATAAGGTTTTAAAAGTATCCAACCACCTAATTTGCTCAGTACATTTATCATTACCAATTCAAGGCTTAAGTGTTGATTTCTACCTATTTATCTATCATATATCAGCAAATCATAGTTTTGATACAAGGGATACCAAAAATTGCTACTATTATTATTCAAATTAGGGGTGAACAAAATCAAACCAAACCATTCAAACCGAATCAAACCAATAAAAAATGATTAACAAATGGTTTGGTTTTTTTAAATCTAAAACCAATTAATTCGATTCGATTGTCGGTTCATGGCATGTTTGGTTCAATTAAACTGAACCCACCCGACAAGTTGCCTGTACTATCTTATTATAAAATACTACTTTTGTTTTTTTTTTTTGTACTCTTCAAAACTTTTTGTCAATTTATGAGTGTTTTCTATACCATAAAAAAAGATAAAAATAAGAAATTATGGATACATTATTATTGATTAAAATTTAATAAGATGCATAATATTAGAAATTAAATTCTATATATCGCAAAGAATAAAATCCAAAAAAAAAAATTAGCCAAAAAAATATGAACTAAACGGGACCAAATCGAACCAAACTTATTAGAATTAAAAACTGAGAAAGTCTAAAAAATTGCTAAACTAACAAGGTTAGTTTGGTTTGGTTTTAGTCCAAAATTGAACTAAATCGAACCTATGAACACTCCTAATTCAAATGTAAATTCTAATAGATGTTTCATACAAAACTAGTCTAAATCAACATTTAAGACAACACATAATTACAATCTCAAATAATAAGCCATATCTCATCATCAGCAAGGTTCCATATCAGATATAAATGAGTACATACATCAGATTCTATACAAAACGTCTATCCCTTTATTAGTTACATCATTGTTTATCAAAACAAAAAATACCTATACTTGTAATATGATTACATAATGATGTTATACAAAAGAACAACAAAATTAACATCTATTCTAAGTTAGATCAACCCAAGTGTAGCACTCCTCATATAAGGTCTCAGCTTATAAATGTTCATCCACTTGCTTCCCTTTATCTTTACCTGAAAAGCCTTAACTTGAAATAATTAGCCCATAAAATGAGGTGAGATGTAAATCTCAGTAACCAGAGAAAAATTTCATTCATATGCTTTAAATTAATCAACATATATGCATTAAATCGAATAAATATAAGAAACATATAAATATAACACCATACTTCTAGGACTCAATTCATGCAATTCCCATGCTTCATCTTATGTTTGTTTTATGGAAACAATATAGTGGCATAAGGAGTTATGAATTAAAATGCATTTCTCTACGGGTAAAATTTTTTTTCAGAGTCCCATAGGCCATATGAATGCAGTTATCACATTCTCATACTTAAACACATGAATATAACTCATTTCCATCATCAAATTTGGCCTACAACTTGTGGAAAGCAAAGGAACACATAAAATCCATGTTTGCATTTTCGGCCAGAATTTCCTCTTTTCTGTCACAAATTTTGGAAAATCATAACTAATTCTAAAAAAATTGAAATCATATGTTCTTTGCTATTACGAGAAGCTTCAGATGTCTACTTTATACTAAAAATATGTCCAGACCATAACATTCATCATGGAGAATGTTTGACATCTGAAAAGCTACTGAGGTCATTGGCTACCTGGGCTACTGTTCAGATTACTGATACAAACTTCTAAAATGCATAACTAATTCAATAAAACTTAAAATCACACACATTCAGTCATTATAGAAAGCTGAAAATGTTAACTTAATACTAAAAATAATTCTACAATGAAATAGATACATTTAGCTATTGGGAACTTATGAAATAGTAACTGAACTCTGGAGGCACCACTATTACAGACAGAAAACTTCAAAAATGCATAACTCTTTGCTCAGACCTTCAAATGAGGTGATCTTGGTGGCTATAGAAAGCTTATGACCTAGTATATGAATATAAAATTTTACAAGCATTAGAAACTATTTGGATATCAGGTGACATAAAATATAAAACTGCCAGTATAAACAGTGCACATACCAGAGTCCATAAAAATTTTCAATTTTAAAAATTCATCAAATATTCTATAGACCTCCGAAAATTATGTTCTTTAGCTTTCCAAAAAGCTCTCAAAGAGATCTAATTTCATGCCAAATATCAGATTAAGACTATCTCCTTTGGCCAAAAAGTGATATAGGGTTCCATTATAGTCAAATTTGGCTCCATATGAGATACCAAATTTGCTAAATGGCCTTCCCTTGGTTGTGGCACCTTTTGTGAAAGTCTAAATGTACATTTGAGAGTTGTGTGAGCTGCCCAAATGGTTCCAAACCTTATGCATCTCATTTTGGCTTTTCAACCCACATTTATATACATATTCATCAAACTTTACATTCTCATACCATGGCATTACATACTTAAAACATGGGCTAGTGGTCATATATGGTAATCATACATCTCAACATCATATACTAGTATATTTACACATGTCTCAACGTTTATAGTACATATACATGATGAACCATCATTATGGTTTTAACATACACAAAATAACACATAAGCTTGTCAATTGTCCCTCTTCATGGTTGTTGGTTACCTTCACCATAATTGTTTGGTTCATCTAACATGTTAGATCATTGGAGAGGAGGGGATGAGATTCAAAGAATCCCAGTACCTCATTTCCCATTCAATCATATATAATATGTGCAAAGCAAGCTTTACAAATGCATGTATGGAGAAAATGTAAGACATGCATATTTTAAAAATCATCTTGGCATGTGAATCAATCATACAAGACATCCAAGAGCTTACCAAGTGCTTAGATTAGCCTCACACTTTTTCTCATGGATTTTGGACTTGCCTCACCTATTCTTTAAGAGCTTTGGACTCAACCATACTCTTGGGAGCCCACTTTGCTTTTGGAAGACTCTTTACTTTGTCTCAACCAAACTCAAGGGTTCTTGGCTCATCCTCACCAAAAGAAAGAGTTCTTGGCCTTTCCACACTCAAGTAACTCACACAAACATCATGTAGTTATTTGAAAACATAACATGGCATCAAGAATTATGATATATAAAAGCATGCTAGCATACTTTTCAAAGCTTGAAAATACACATACACATATTCTAAAACAAGCTAAACATACATCCATGTATGAGAGAAGGTAGAGAAAGCTACCTTGCATATAATTACACATTTTTTCCTTTGGACTCAAGCCTCCTCTTTCGGCCACACACCCACAAATTGGTGGAGATGATTTCTTTTAGCCTAGATACAATTTATGGGAGCCAATTAGGTTCATAAAACAATCTCTAAGACCATATAATTTGCTTAGATGCTAGATTAATTTATAAGCTGCATTATGGTCTATAAATGCACCTAATGAAGCAACACCCTTCAAATAATTTCTAGGCCTCATTCTTTCCTTTCAAATATGATTCTTGACTCCTTTTAAGCCTCTTGGAGTCATCACACCATTAAAACAAAAGGCCTAGCACCATGTTGCTTCTTTAGGTCATAATATGGAACCTAAGGCACCAAATCAATTTCTATGAGTTCTAAATTTTTTCCAAGGCCTCCCCTCACTTTAATTCATCAAATATGACTCAAGAATGGCCTTAGAAAAATTTAAAACTCTCCCTAGCTATGAGAACCTTTCTTGGCCGAGACAATGAAGTATATTGGGTTCCATGGAGCTTTCTTTGTTTTCTCAAGGGAAGAAGCATATGGGGGGCCTCTTAGGGATCTTAGGAGCTCATTTAAACTCTTAGTTAGGCCTAGGAATCATCATACAAAATCAGATTTTACAAGGTGCAATTGAAACCCTAGAATTTGCATCTTGAAATCTAATAGCTTTTTGATAATTCCTTTTGCATATTCTTAGTCTCCACACCCTTTTTCTTAAATTCATACTTGGTTCTACCTAAAAATCATCTCCTCCTAGGGTTTTCTCAAGTGGGGCAAAATGGTGGAGAAGGGGACAAAAAATGACAACTATAGGAAAAAAAATTATCTTATTTTCTTACTTTTTCTCACTTGAATCTTGTGTTCTTTGAGCTCCTCTCTTCAAATCCAAATTTTTCCCTCAATTTCTTGCTTAAAACAGATTTATAAACTTCATTTTAATCATAGGAAACAAAGGAGAATGGAGGAGAAAAGGTTTAGAAGAGAAAGAGCATGAAAAACTACTAATTTCTATACCTTAAGCTTTTAATTTCTCCTCCTTTTCTTCCCCTTCTTGTGAGCATCATCCCCTAGGGTTTTCTTCTAGTATTAGGCAGAACATGGTCATGCACAATGAAGGGAGGAGAAGGGTGCATCATATATATAGGTGGGAATAAGTTACACTTTTCAAAAATTTCCATTTTACCCTTCATACTTTGTATTTTTGTTTCTCCTTCAGTTTAGCTCTTTTTTTATAACCGTCTTCTTCATTATAAAATTTAGGTTTCCAATTCAGTAAAATGCCTTTGGAATCATTCAAATTGGAGTTAAAACCTTCCCGAACGAATCCGTCAAAGTTCAGGTACACAGACATTGAAAAACGTCCATCGGAGGGGATTTAACTGTCTCGGGGCTTCCCATGGTTTTCAGGGCCCCGGAGAACTCAAAACTTTCATTTAAAAAGTCCTCCTGTGTGTTTCTCAAAAATTGCCCATATTTACGAAAATGCCATTGACCTTTTGGCAAATTTTTCGAATCACTCTGACTTTGATTTCTGGGCAACTCAAGGCTTAAATTCTCATTTTCTAATATTTAAAATTTTATCATAATTTTAGTTGGCCCCAATTCCTTCTATTTCAGGGACTTTCTTTTATATCTGACCTATTTCTGTCGTTTACGGAGAAACCGAACATTGCATTTCTCACGTTTATGGAGGGACCGGATGTTACATTCCTCCCCCATTAAATAAATTTTATCCTCAAAATTTAGGGGTATACTTTCTCTTACTCTTATAGTCTAGCTAACTGTTCTTTTCTTTCCTTTCTTCCTGACTCTAGATGCTTTCTCAGCGATTTCATTCTTTCAAATTTTCTTTCAGCCAGGGAACTTTTAGTACTAGATCTTAATAAAGGCTTTACTGCTATAAATTACTAGCTAGTTTTTTCTCATAAGGGAAAGAAATTTCTGACTCTGGAGGCCTATCTTGGGAGAGATTACTAATCATGTCGGGTTAATGTTAACCCGATCATAGGATTAATGTTTCTTTCAGTGAACTTATTTACACATCTCGGGAGGTAACTTATTTCATATCAAGTCTCCCATATCCTCTCTGAATGGCTTTTCATAACATCTCATAATCTTTTCTAATCATTAGAGCCACCAGAGGTTTCTATCTGTCTACTTATTTATATATTTTGTCCACTATTTATTTCCACGTTCTTTCTCACTAGCTTATCCCAGGATTATAATTTATATTTCTTTCTGTCATAGGCCTCACATCTTAGTTACTTACTAGGATTACAATTCCTTTGAGGAGTTTCTGCTTTTATGATCCTAATTTCTCTGTTTACTACTACATCTATTTTTGTAGGCTGGGACTTTTCTCACTTTCTATGCTCACTTATTGTGGCATTTTATAGTCTCTCATTTCAATACTAATAGGTCTAACATGTGTGTCTCATACTGGTATCGAAAAGCTATTACCACTGACTATTATTGAGTTCTGGTGGGATGCTAGCTATTCTCACAGTTTTGCTCACTGGAGATATATTATACCACTTACTTCATATAAAAACTGCGCCTGACCCCTTTCTAAATACATAAGCTAGCATGTGGGGATCTCTCTATCCTTTGGTCAGGGCTACTGTTTGTTAGGTAGTGGTTCATCTAGCTCTAAATATAGAAAGCTTATTTTTTGCTTTCCTCAACCTATATACTATGCTCATTTTTTAAGAGAGCTAATCAGTGGGCTAATTGTCTGAGTAAAGCCTGCATATCTCTGTGGCAATAGTCTACCAGACTCAGGAGATCTCTAGTCTCTGAGACAAAGGCTAGTTGAAACTGTATTGGTCTTTGAGACTAACTGCTCTATAAAAACTATCTCAGGCTGTCATCTCTACCAGAGATCTATCATGCTGTGGCTAAGGCTCTTTGTAACTCTGTGGGATCTACTATGATCCCTAGGTCTACTGCAACTTCTCAAAGCCCTGCTAGGGTCTACTGCAACCCGCTATGCTATATTGGGATCTACTGTGATCCATCTCTGAGAGATGTCAAAGCTTAAGACTACTGTATCTGACAGTAAAATATATGCTCATTAAGTCTGATAACCATCGCTTATAATAGTTGAGGCAAAACTCAAAAGTACATCATGCTCTTCATGCGAAGTGGGTTCTGTGTTATCTCATTCTCTAGGATTCTGTCATACTAATACTAGGGAGCATTTTAATTTTTATTTATCGCTTCTTGTGGGATCCTCAAATTCCCACTTCAGCCTCTTTTTCACTAGGGCTTTCTTTTTTTACTTTATCAACTTACTTACTTACATATACTCGTCTTAGCTCTCCTCTCATATCCTACAGTTTTCACTATGCCCACGTTTTGCTTTTAAATGCCTTAGCACTAGAGCATCTCACACTGAGTGTGGTTAACATCTCTGGCAGGAGAGAGGCTATGCACTGGTCCCTGTTTATTTCATTTATACATACTATAAGGGACTCAAACTATGCATACTGAATATGAACATCCTCTACTAGGGACCTCTTTTTGCAAGCTTTTCTTACTATTCTGATATTATTGGAATCCTTTTACCTTTCTTTTCTGACTTATCTCGTTCTTTAACTAGGATACCTTTCGATTATCAGAACACTTTGATAATTGATGTCATCATTTGCTATGCACTCAAGTTACATTACTACTGGGTTAGCCAGACCCAATATCATGTAACCGTTGTTGCAAGCAAACCATAACATCAAACACTAATACACAAGCGCCTCATGACTGAGCTCAAGGCCACTATCACCTGTATATTACAAGTTTCCCAATAATCTAAAGTATTCCTTTCTTGCTTTTCTCTATCTGCCCTATTTTCGTAAAGTACTCGGGGAAAGTAGGGTTCTTCCTCTACTACATCCCGAGATCTCTCTGTATCACTCGGCTATTTTTACTTTGGGTGCTATCATGCTAGAAGGGCATCTATGCCAAGGACAGATGTGCCTTTTTAAGTATTTAAGCACATTAACTAGATATCTATTTTAAATCTGATGTGTCCTCGGCTTGAACACTATCACATCTTTTCTTTCTAGTTTTCTTATCCTCTTACTTAGGTAAAAGGATATTCTACTACTAGTTGTTTCTGTCGCTAGTTCAGGTTTCTTTACACTCAAGAGCACCTACATTTTCCCAAGGTTCCTCCACTTAATCACTCTTTATAACATCAAGGGGGTCTACTTTTTACTCATACTCTTACTCTGCTCTTAGCTAGACCATCCCTTGGTAAGGAGGATTTTATTTCATAAAATCCTAGGAATGTCATTCTATAGTGTTCTCGGCTTATATTCTTTCTCTAGGCTTACCTTCTTTCTCTACATAAGACGAGGCTCACCTTCTTAAGTAGTCTCTAACTTTCTCGAGCTTCCCTGAGGGTACTAGAGTACTAACTGTCTATCTTAGTTATTTCTACATTCGGATCAGAGCTAGGCTTTTTTTCTGTTCAGCCTCTATAACCTCGTCCCCAGGAGCACAGTATGCTTTTTCTAGGGTTCCACTAACTCAATCCAAAATGCATATTCTCAATGTCTGGATTCTACCTTGTTGAAGCTCATGCTCTACTGGGTGCTCTGACCACGTATGTGCCTTAACCCTATACTATTCTCATATTAGGGAGCTCGTCTAACTAACTATCAGACCCCTATCTGTTTACCTTTCTGAGTTTAATCTATACATTTGGTTGTTACTAAAGCGAGGGCATATCTTCTATGGTTAATTTCTTAGCTCTTTCTTGCTTCTTTACTTACTATACTCTACAATCAGGGGGTCTATATAGGGGAGTTACTAATCACTACTAGGTGGTTTCCCTAATATGAGGATATCTCATCTTTCCTTTTTTGATCTAGGGAGAACTTTCACTGAACCTTTCATTCCCATATCTCACCTGGATGATGCTACTGGTCATCTCCTCCAAGCTTTAGCTTATGCTTAGCCTAGACTAGCCATCTCATTGGACCTATAGCTTATTAACTATCCTCATTCTTTTCTGAGCCTCTATTACTGGTTACTCATACTTACTTCTAGGTATTACGTATGAGGTATACCTTTCTAGGCCATTTGCTAGGTGCCTCACTGCTGATAGTCTTATCTTACTTTTTTTGAGGCTCCACTAACGTTCTATTATTCAGCATCTCACAGGGTAACACCTTAGGTTGGAGTTAGCACTTTAAAGGCAAGTCTCGATAACCTTATTATAACTGTGTCTAACTTTCTCTATGCTGAGCTCTTTTTCAGTCTCAATTATTAAGCCTACGGACTTCTTGCTAACACTCTATCATTTAATGTCTCATAGGATAATACCCTTTTCTCTACTTATGCTAGGGGTTCCTACTTTCTCTGGGTTGTCTGACCCCTTATCAACTCCTTTCTTAAGTTGGCCTGAATATGACCAATAAGGCATTCATGGTACTATTTGTTGCGGCTAACACATCATTCACCACGGCTAATTAGCCTCAGGTTCGCCCTAGTTTTCTTATTTGAGTATTGGCTGCGGCGAGGAACTCTCTAGATTGCCTTACTATTTCTGTGGAATAATTAACTGCGGCTAATGGCTTCTAATTAGCTTACTACTCTAGGGATTGAATTTTTATCTTTAGCTACTAACCCGAGCCTCATCGCCTCTATAACCGGCTCGTCATCAAGCTAGAGGGTTCTACCGCTCGCTTCATTCATGCATAACTAGCTATCACCTCTGAGCTATCAGGCTCCAGGGTATAGCTTATAACTCAACCTCTGGCCTGAGGAGACTAACCTTTTAGGCTCTAATACTTATCTAGGCATTTGGGTGTTGTGGCTAGGGGGTGACTCTTTTTCTCACTTCTCTTCTAGACTGGTTTAGTGCAGTCACAGTCTCATCTCATACCGCACTGTATTGTTACTTGTCTCTGTGTTACGCGAGACAACTGGGAATGGCCTGAGTATGACTACCTGAGAGAATGGCTTGCCACTAATCCCGGCGAGCTATCATATCTTATCAAGCTCTAGCCATCGGATCCTTCAACTCTACTCAAGCTACTTTAGAGGCCACTCTTTTCGGTGTCCACTAACTACTCTAAGACCATTCTACAACTTACTTATCATGAATAAAGTCACAAACTACTTTCACACACCCACAATGTCTCATAAAAGACTTTTTATAGTCATACAAGCCTTTTACAAAGCCCAACGGTTACATCCTCAAGCCAAATCCAATCCGGGAAAGCCTGAAACTTTGCTCTAATACCAATAAATGTAACACCATACTTCTAAGACTCAATTCATGCAATTCCCATGCCTCATCTTATGTTTGTTCTATGGAAACAATATAGTGGCATAGGGAGTTATGAATTAAAATACGTTTCTCTACGGGTAAAATTTTTTTTTCGGAGTCCCATGGGCCATATGAATGCAGTTATCACATTTTCATACTTAAACACATGAATATAGCTCATTTCCATCATCAAATTTAGCCTACAACTCATGGAAAGAAAAGGAACACATAAAATCCATATTTGTATTTTCGGCTAGAATTTCCTTTTTTCTATCACAAATTTTGGAAAATTATAACTAATTATAAAAAAATTGAAATCATATATTCTTTACCATTATGACAAGCTTCAGATGTCTACTTCATACTAAAAATATGCCCAGACCATAACATTCATCATGGAGAACTTTTGACATCCGAAAAGCTACTAAGGTCACTGGTTGCTTGGGCTACTGTTCAAATTACTAATATAAACTTCTAAAATGCATAACTAATTCTATAAAAAATGAAATCATACAAATTTAGTTATTATGGAAAGATAAAAATGTTAACTTGATACTAAAAATAATTGCAGAATGAAACAGATACGTTTATCCATTGGGAACTTATAGAATAGTAACTGAACTCTGGAGGCGCCACTGTTATAGACAGCAAATTTCAAAAATGCATAACTCTTTGTCCAGACCTCCAAATGAGGTGATCTTAGTGGCCACAGAAATCTTATGACCTATAATTTATGTATATAAAATTTCACAAGCATTGGGCACCATTTGGCCATCAGGTGACATAAAACACAAAACTGCCAGTATGAACAGCGCACATACCAGAATCCATAAAAATTCTCAACTTTGAAAATTCATCAAATATTCTATAAACCTCCAAAAATTATGTTCTTTAGTTTCCTAGAAATCTTTCAAGGAGACCTAATTTCATGCCAAATATCATATCAAAACTAGCTCCTTTGGCCAAAAAGTGATATAGGATTCCATTATGATTAAATTTAGCTCCATATGATGTACCAAATTTGTCAAATGGCCTTCCCTTGGTTGTGGCACCTTTTGTGAAAGTCTAAATGTACATTTGAGACTTGTATGAGTTGCCTAAATGGTCCCAAACCTCATGCATCTCATTTTGGCCTTTCAACCCACATTTATATACATATTCATCAAACTTTACATTCTCATACCATGACATTACATACTCAAAACATGAGCTAGTGGTCATATATGGTAATCATACATCTCAACATCATATACTAGTATATTTACACATATCTCAACATTTATAGTATATATACATGATGAACCATCATTATGGTTCTAAAATACATAAAATAACACATAAGCTTGTCAATTGTCCCTTTTCATGGTTGTTGGCTCCCTTCACCATAATTGCTTGGTCTAGCTAGCATGTTAGATCATTGGAGAGGAGGGGATGAGATTCAAAGAATCCCAGTACCTCATTTCCCATTCAATCATATATAATATGTGCAAAGCAAGCTTTACAAATGCATGCATGTAGAAAATGTAAGACATGCATATTTTAAAAATCATCTTGGCATGTGAATCAATCATACAAGACATCTAAGAGTTTACCAAGTGCTTAGATTGGCCTTACACTTCTCCTCATGGATTTTGGACTTGCTTCACCCATTCTTTAAGAGCTTTGGACTCGCTTCACCCATTCTTTAAAAGCTTTGGATTCAACCATACTCTTGGGAGCCTACTTTACTTTTGGGAGACTCTTTACTTTGTCTCAACCAAACTCAAGGGTTCTTGGCTCATCCTCACCCAAGGGAAGAGTTCTTGGCCTCTCCACACTCAAGCAACTCACACAAACATTATGTAATCATTTGAAAACATAACATGGCATCAACAATTATGACATATAAAGGCATGCTAGCATACTTTTCAAAACTTGAAAATATACATACACACATTCTAAAACAAGCTAAACACACATCCATGCATGAGAGAAGGTGGAGAGAGCTACCTTGCACACAATTACACACTTTTTCCTATGGACTCAAGCCTCTTCTTTCGGCCACACACCCACAAATTAGTGGAGATGATTTCTCTTGGCTTAGATACAATTTATGGGAGCCAATTAGGTTTATGAAACAATCTCTAAGACTATACAATTTGCTTAGATGCTAGATTGCTCTATAAGCTGTATTGTGGTCCATAAATGCACCTAATGAAGCAACACCCCTTAAATACTTTCTAAGCCTCATTCTTTCCTTTCAAATATGATTCTTGACTCCTTTTAAGTCTCTTGGAGTCATCACACCATTAAAACAAAAGGCCTAGCACCATGTTGCTTCTTTAGGTCATAATATGGAACCTAAGGCACCAAATCAATTTCTATGAGTTCTAAATTTTTTTCAAGGCCTCCCCTCACTTTCATTCATCAAATATGACTCAAGAATGGCCTTAAAAAAATTTAAAACTCTCCTTAGCTATGAGAACCTTTCTTGGCCGAGACAATGAAGCATATTGGGTTCCATGGAGCTTTCTTTGTTTTCTCAAGGGAAGAAGCATATGGGGGGTCTTTTAGGGATCTTAAGAGCTCATTTAAACTCTTAGTTAGGCCTAGGAATCATCATACAAAATCAGATTTTACAAAGTGCAATTGAAACCCTAGAATTTGCATCTTGAAATCTAATGGCTTTTTGATAATTCCCTTTGCATATTCTTAATCTCCACACCCTTTTTCCTTAGATTCATACTTGGTTCTGTCTAAAAATCATCTCCTCCTAGGGTTTTCTCAAGTGGGGAAAAATAGTAGATAAGGGGACCAAAAATGACAATTATAGGAAGAGAAATTACTTTATTTTCTTGCTTTTTCTCACTTGAATCTTGTGTTCTTTGAGCTCCTCTCTTCAAATTCGAATTTTGCCCTCAATTTCTCACTTAAAACGGATTTATAAACTTCATTTTAATCATAGGAAATAAAGGAGAATGGAGGAGAAAAGGTTTGGAAGAGAAAGAGCATGAAAAACTATTAATTTCTATACCTTAAGTTTTTTATTTCTCCTCATTTTCTTCCCCTTCTTGTGAGCCTCATCCCCTAGGGTTTTCTCCTAGTATTAGGCAGAACATGGTCGTGCACAATGAAGGGAGGAGAAGGGTGCATCATATATATAGGTGGGAATAAGTTACAATTTTTAAAAATTTTCATTTTGCCCTTCATACTTTGCACTTTTGTTTCTTCTTCATTTTAGCTCCTTTTTGAGAACCGTCTTCTCCATTATAAAATTTAGGTTCCCAATTTAGTAAAATGCCTTTGGAATCACTCAAATTGGAGCTAAAACCTTCCCGAACGAATCCGTCAAAGTTCGAGTACACAGACATTGAAAAACGTCCATCGGAGGGGATTTAATTGTCTCGGGGCTTCTCATGGTTTTCAGGGCCCCGGAGAACTCAAAAATTTCATTTAAAAAGTCCTCCTGTGTGTTCCTCAAAAAGTGCCCATATTTACGAAAATGCCACTAGTCTTTTGGCAAATTTTTTGAATCACTCTGGCCTTGATTTCTGGGCAACTGAAGACTCAAATCCTCATTTTTTAATATTTAAAATTTTATCATAATTTTAGTTGGCCTCAATTCCTTCTATTTCAGGGACTTCCTTTTGCATCTGGCCTATTTCTATCGTTTACGGAAAAACCAAACATTGCGTTTTTCACGTTTATAAAGGGACTGATGTTACATCAATCATATCAACAAATAAAATAGTTGAGTTACTAGTGACTACTGTCCTATACTAGAATCATACACAACATGTTAAAAGTCATTAACATTAGGAAAGGCCTGTCCATGACACCTACTCCCTAATGAGTACAACTTGGCCTTAGTGCATACAAGAGTTTGATCACAACTCAGTGCCTCATTAAAGCACGATGCACGGGTGGCACCTACACCATAACTCTACCATGGACTCATAAGGTCTAATCACCACATTCAAATAGTCAACTATTCATTTAGCATTCAAAATTATACATATACAACAAGTATAAGACTAAATTGAACATATATAAAGAATAAAAATTAACCCAGGTTACCTCATTCAAATGAGTTAAATTCTAAAGTTAAAGATGAATTCCCACACTTTAGATATCTTAAATCAAATCAAGCATATCCTCAGATGTTAATTGTAAAATAAATCAAATATTATAAGATTCAAGCATCATAAACTACTTAGAGAACACTTACCCAACCACTACAAGACTCCAAATTCAAATTTGGTATTCCTTACACCAGAAACCTTAAGATACTTCTAATTTTTTGGATAAATTCACACAAAATTAATACTCATAATATAAATTAATTATGAGGGTTTTAAACTAACAAAAACTACTTCAAGATGGGAAGGAAATACTTACCTAATAACACTCCTAGCCTTAACCTCTAAAAATCTTTCAAAAATACACCAAACAACATATTTTAGATTTTGGGTGTGGGTGAAAATGCTCCAAATGAAAAAAAAATAATTAAACTTTTATACTAGGCCCCAAGCATAATTAAATTAATCATAAGGCCCAAATTAATACCAACGTTTCTTAATAAATTTTTTTAATTAAACCTATATCAATTCTTAATTAATCATAATTATCTTTAATTAATTTCTGGATGTTACACTCCATCTAACACCAAATACATTGTCCATCATATAAACATTGCATCCCTTTTTCTTTGAACCTTGTTTACTTATTTCAAACCCATCACTTAAAATCTAATTCACATAACACTCCTTTAGTGTGCAACTTATTTTTTTGTTGTTTTACAAGCTCAATTTAAAGAGCCATTTAGGATGAAGCTTGGACTTTTGTTGTCCACCAAAAGCCAAAATAAATAAATAAATAAATTCTCTTAGAAGTTCTAATTACTCACACATCAAACTCCCTTTTCTGACTTCACTCACTTCCTTCTTTTGTAATGATGATCTCAGGCTAGCTATGTTAGCTATAGAGGAAAATTGAAAGCCTTGGTAGTTGGGTCTTGTTGAGTTTAAATAGTTTGGTACATTTGAGTTTAAGGCCTTGACATTGCCTTTGAAATGTTAGAAGTTTAAGTATGCTAAAAAACACTTGTGAACTTGAATAATTTTGATTATGCCATTGGTTGTTCTTTTATTTTTTTAGTGTTTTATTTTTTTTAGGTCATTTTTTGTTGTTATTTGTGTTTGTCTTCAATTTTTTTTAGGGAGAGTGCCATCTTCATGTATTTTTTTAATTTTTTTTATTTTATCCATAAAAGGTACTATTATTATCTTGTATGTTGTAGTTTTCTCTTTCTTTTCCTAAGATTCTACGAGTTGCTTGAACAAATCAATCAATTTGAGTTGAATTTAGAAATTTTGAAGAAGAGACAAAAATCCTATAAAAAATTGAGCTTGATATTTCACAGATATTCAAATTTCTCAAATATTTAAAAATTTATATATAAAAAATTAGATTTTGAAATATTTTAAAAAAATTATTACCTCTATATAATTGAAGATATATCAACACCAATTTTTTTTTTAGTTTTCATATATTGTATATCCAAACTTTATATAAATAAGTTTTCAAAGTGTTTAAAAAATTAAATTTTCTTATGTACCAAATGGCTCCACCCAAATGGCCTAACTGTTAAATATATACTGTAAGGGGTGGCTAACTACTAACTCTATACTGCAAGGGAGGACTCTACATTGTTAGTAATCTTCTGTAATTTTTAGGTACTGTTAAGCAAGTGTGGCAACAAATGAAAGTCAACTATAAAATTCACAAATTTAACTTATTGAGAGATGTTTAAATAAATATAATTTTTTTAAAAAATAAATATATAAGCATATTAAAAGTTCATAAGAAAAATAAGTTTGAGATATTTATATGTATATATATTGTTTAAATTTAAGAATTATACATTTTGTTATAATTTTAAAATAGAACACCTTGTAATTAATAATTTATTAATAAATTATTACTAGTAAAAATTAAATAAAAAATCCTTCAGCTGAGGTAGCTGGACAATAATAGAGTGAATTCTCTAATAAATTTTAATAACTTATTCTTAGAATAAATTTAGCTGTCTTATCTTAAAAATTGGATAAATTATTTCTTTTTTTTTTTTCTTTTTAAAATACCATCCAATTCTCCTACGTCTTATACTTATTACAAAAACTTAATCTATAATTTATTTTTATAAATGAAATTAATTTTTATACATGATAAGTATTTCTTTCAAAAATAAATCATATAATTATTTTTATTATTATATTAAAAATAAAATTACATTACTATATTATATAAGACGTTAAATTTATTGTCAAAAAACAAATTAAATATTATATATATATATATATATCCAATATTACGGAGTCCACTAATTTTTTTTAAAAAAATAACAATATTAAACATGATAAATTATTGTAATTCTTAAGCCACTCTGAGAGTGAATTACCTGAGAATCGCGCATGAGCTGACTTACATAAGGGAAAATTGAAATAATAATATTAATAACAACAACAACAACAATAAATAAATAAACTCTTGAAAAACCTCTGCTTTTCTCGACAAGCTCTAAACCCTACTAAAACCCTTGTGGTCTCTCCTCTTTAGTTGCTGGAAATGGCGTTCCACTCTATTCTTCGCAACTCAGCCTCCTCTCTAAGGCCTCTTGCGGCTCATTTGCTTAAGCCCCGCCGGAATTACCATGCTCTACTCTGCACGGCTATCAACCAGGGCCCTCTCTCTCGCAACCCATCATCGAACACATTCGTCCCTTGCTTTCACTTCTCTTCTGCGGAATTGAAGAAATTCCCCTCTGATGAGAGCTTACTCCGTGCGATTGAATCTGAAATCCATTGCGCCGAGGAGACCGACGACCACCGCAGGGTATGTTGTTTGTCTTAGCATTATTTTGATGATTGGCTTACTGTCAACTGGGAAATTTGGGTAAATTAATTGAAGAATGAAGGGATTTTAATACCCAACTCGGATAGAACGATATGGTTGGAAATGAGCTGCTCGGAAGACGAAGACTTCTGTTTAGGATTTCTTTCTTTCTACCAATGATTTATTTTATTGTTTTAGCACTCATCTATTATATTTGTAATTAGTGGGTATCTGGGAGAACATATTGGGCTGGTACTTAAAATTTGTTTGAGTTTAATTTTGGGATTAATATTTTGGAATAGTTCTACCTGGAAAAATATTTATTGTTCATTTCATTATGATATAATAAAATGCGAAATTGGATATTTTCCAGTATTGCATCATGTGCAATAGGAGAGACCATGTGCAACAAGGGAGAGTGACACAAAGGAATAAAAGTGTGTATGGGTCCATTTTCACTTATCACCTACCCTTTCACTTTTCTCTTCTTTCACTTAAATTGATAACTTCAATTGACCCCTAAATTGAGCAGATCTAGACTTGACAAAATATTACTTTTTTTTTGTTGATGCACCTCTTTGAAATTGCTTGATTTCTTTTTACTTACACTTTCTCTCCCTGCAAGTGAATAACAATTCCAGCGTAATGGGTATTAATTTCTGTTCATGTGTAAGTGTCAATGCTGTTGACGTGTTTGAGATAATTTATTGAGAATCGATATTTATCTCTTATGCAACATTGCACTTCAAATCGGTCGCATGATCACACGCTCTTTTTTTCCCTTGGGAGACAGGTTGAAGACATACCAAGTGATTTTCCTTTTGAAATTATTGATAGTCCTGGACAGCAGATTATAATACTTCAAAGAACATACCATGGGGAAGATGTAAAAGTTGAGGTTCACATGCCTGATCTAGTCACTGGGGAAAACGAGGGTGATCGTGATGATGATAATGAAAGTGAAAGGGCCAATCAATCGAGCATTCCTCTTGTTGTCAGTGTCTCTAAGAAGGGTGGACCCTTTCTTGAGTTTACTTGTATGGCTTACCCTGACGAGATCACGATTGATAGCTTGAGTGTAAAGAATCCAGAAAACGCTGAGGATCAAATTGCTTACGAGGGTCCAGACTTCCAGTAAGGCCTTGTTCCTTCATCTCTTAGTCCTTCAATTTACAATTCAATGTTTTGTGTTCTTTTCCTTTTAATTCGTGCAAACATCTTCCACTTTTTTTTTTCCTTCTTCCTCAGAGATTTGGATGAGAACCTGCAAAAGGCCTTCCACAAGTATTTAGAAATTAGAGGAATCAAACCTAGAACAACTCATTTCTTGCACGAGTACATGATCAACAAGGATAGTAGAGAATACTTGGTGTGGATGAAAAAGCTCAAGAAGTTTATTGAAGCCTAAACTTTCACATCTCTTTATACAACCGTGATTTGATGGAAGTACGAATTATACGGCTATCTTTTAATGAATTAAATTTGGAGGGGAAGATAATAGATTTCCTATTATTGTGGTTTATTCCAAGTATGTTATTTTTTATAATATATTTGTTCCTCAGTTCCCATTCCCCTAGAGAGGTGTTTCTGCTAAAACCTTTCATTGGCGATTTTACAAGCTGAGCTTGAGGCCTGGCTGAAATTCAAGTATTGACCATGTTTATTGTGCCCCTTAAAGTTGCTGATATAATTTTTTTTTTGGGCGTAAATTACTATTTTGATCTTCCAACAATTCTCAATTAGATCACTAAAGGACAAAAGTTTGCATTTAGATACTTAAAATTCTAATTTTCTTCATTGTTCACATTAGATGTAGTAAGCCGTCTAATTCAACCATTTTATTAATATTATTTCATTTTAAAAAATTACAAAACCTATATGAAAGATGCAATATCAGTGAGTGTTGTTTATGCTCTTAACTTTTCAAAAAAGTCTTTTCAAAGCATGACTTGTGTATGTTACAATGCCAACCCATAGGAGGTATTGGCATGAACTTAGCTCGTTTCGCTTATCTTAAGTACATAGGAATAGCGTCGCACCGTATATAAGTCAATAAAAAAAATCTATCTTCCCCAGTGAAAAAAGCGAAACCAATAATTTGAGTCTCTACTTTGTGTTGACTGATCATGTTCGGTTAGCCTTGGGGTTAAAAAATACAAATAATCCGGAAGGGCCAACTAGAAGGACCGCCCATGTCTCGTTGTCAATGCATTCCAATGAAATGCTCATTTTAGGAAGTGATAATTGCCAATTCCTTTCTTAGCTGGAGGATGAAGAATAGGAATGACAATCGGCAAATTTCCCACGTTTTTTCGCTATCCGAATTCGTATATAAAGGAAGTATCCAATATTTAAACCCCAATTGATTTTTTTTTTTTGGGGAAAAATTACACTTCTAAATCCATATCCATACTATCACAAAAATAAAGTAGATAAGGAATACTGAGTATCATGTACTGAAGTAGAATACCCCATTTTGCAAAAGATCAAGGTGACAGATATGGTAGCTTCATTTTAGGGCACTCTTCTCCTTTTACGACGAATTGATGACAATAAATCTAAACTCTCAGAAAAAGCCCCATCTTTGGAATTAAGAGGGTTGGAAATACACAATCTAGCTAGCAGAACCTCAAAAGTTAAAATCCCAGAAACAAAACTGAGGCAAGAAACAGAGGACTCACAGCCAATTTTCCTTCTCAGCAATGCCCTCACAATCAATAATCACTGGTAAAACGTCCATTATTATGAAACTGAAAACCCTATAAAGTTCTAGGATTAACAGAGAAAAGCAAATCAAAGACAAACCAGGAAAAGTGTCCTCCCAACACAGAAATCGACGCAGGGATGAGACGTACTTGATGCAGAGAACTATAACAGTTGTTAACTTGTTTTCTAACAACTGTTTGATTACATTAAATCGGTCTCAATATGAACTGAGTTGCGAGCAATTATCATAGAAACAAGGACAAGCACAGATTTCTATAGATTAAGCACTAAAAACTGAGAAGTTGTATGGCAGCAGAGTGCTCAAGTCAGCTTCCTCTTAACCTCCATGGCATCCTCTGGAAATTGGAGATGAAGGAGCAATAAATAGTGAGAAGAAGGTGCACAACAACAGTATGCTAAGATTGGCGTCCTCTGACATCGACGGCACCCTCCGAGACAGGCTGCGGAGGGTACAGTTTGGGTTTGAGCGAATGAGGTGAGGGCTGTTTCATAAATGGGTCTATGGTCTGTTTGAGGGCTGAGTCTGAAGTGTATTTTCATTTTTTATATTTCATATTTTATATTTAATTATTTTAAATGATATATCGGATTAGGTATCAAATATCTAGTATTCCATCCGTCCATTAATACCGGACGGATATCAAATATCTTATGCCTAAATCTGAATCCATTCATTATTCGATCAAATACCTATTTTTGTTATCCGCATCCTATTCGATATCCAATGGATATCACACATTCTTTTAGGGCGGATGCCACCAGGTACCTCAAATACCTGAACCCATTGCTATCGCCAATCAAGAAGCAGTAGTGAAGCTATTTTCTTCTTTTTTGAGCTGAAGGAAACGAATGTATTATTAACAAATGCAATAGCAAGCAAGATAGCAATTATAATTATTTCCTAGGTTATACATATACGATGGCTATTGATTTCCTACCGTTGAAGAAGGAAGCAAATTGTCAAGTGTAACAACCTAATAGGAAAAACCGAAAAACAGTGAATAACACAAATGTTGCCTCTTCTTCGGATTGTATGATTTTAAGCTGTGCTCTCGAGACACACAAAATAAAGCTCAGACCAGTCGCCTTGCCTTGCCTTCTTGATGAAGAGGGTGAGTTTTTACTAGCAAAACGTAGGATCAAGTGGTAAGGTCTTTGTGGGTGTAAATGACTGCTTTATCACCATCAACTACTTGTCCACTTCCTCTAAGTATCCTGCACATGAAGATGGCGGAAAAGGGTCGAATATATAGGTGATATCATATGTACCTTCATGGAATTATCATAAAATGAATCCACCATAATATTATGCCTCAGTATCTATAAATCCAAGGTGGAAATGATGCATGGATTAGAATTGTACTCGAATAATCTTATGAAACATATCTCTTATAAAGCATTCTGTATCATATGTTTGACTACTTCATTAATCCTACAACAGCGAGTTATGCAACCTGTTAAAAACTACAATAAATCTATCCATGTACCTGCACTTAACAGATTAAGCTTCAAAATTAAAATAGTCTTTGATACAGCTCATTCATATATTAGATATGCACACTATTAATGACAAATGAACAATGGTCTTTTACTCAAGTTCATATTTAAGATATGCACACCGTTTGATGTGGGAAAAAAAAAGATATGCACACTGTTAATGACAAGTGAACCGCAGTATCAGTTATAAACGTTTACAAGCCTATCTAGATTTTGGCTATTCATAAATATATTTCACATAGATCTTGTTATACTTCAACCAATTGTGATTCTTATTACTCGTGTACCAACTAAATAAGAGACCCATCAGCATTGCTAATTGTTACTCCCTCCGGTCTCCTATATAAGAGATTTTTTTTAGATTTGATTTAGTTTTATATATAAGAAACAAACTACCTGTGTCTGATATATTAATTGTAGTATTCCAATTATGCTATTCATTAAATAAGTCATTCAAATTATGAATAGTAACTGTCATTAATTTCAAGAAAAAATTGCACAAATAAAAAAGGGTCATTCCTGAAAAATAATTTTTATTTGAGATAAAATTAAGAAGATTAATTGCTTTTAACTAATTATTTTAATACTCATGAATTAGTTATTTATTTCTTATATATAAGACCGGATGGAGTATATGATCACCAGCTCATACCATCTTGTTGTTAACAATCCTTCAACTCCCACTGGACCCCGAGCATGAATCCTGCTTGTACTTATTCCAACCTATTAAGCCATTAAGAGTATTAAATTAATTTACGACCTAACATAACAGATTAATCATCAAAATGTGAACAATATCATACCTCTGCACCCAGTCCAAATCGTGCCCCATCACTAAATCTTGTGCTAGCATTGTGAAAAACAGCAGCACTGCCAATATATGGTAAACGATGTATACATTACTGACTTTGAACAATGTACTGATGTCTTGTAATGCACTTAATTGAGCAAAAGAAAAGGTTTGTTTACTAATGTATAACTGCCCAAGACCACAGACTAAATTACAGCAATAATGAAGTACTGCAAAGCATATAATGAAGTGAAATAACTTCTGCCCTACAGTTCTCGTGAAAACAAAAACAGGAAATATATACATGATAGTTCATAGAATACCTGTCCACTTGACGTAGAAACAGATCAGCAACTTTGTGGTCTTCAGCAATTATGCAATCAGTATGCGCACTGCCACAGGTAAGAAGAAACTATTACTTATTTCCTTATAAATCCATTGCATCGCCTAGATGTCATTTGAAATGGAATAGAGGGAAGAAGACAGATGAAAGGAACATAAGCTTCAACATGTTTTTTATCAAGAACACAACAGTGACATGCCTTCCATAGAGATTTATATGATCAATAGCTGAATACACATCATCCACAATTTCAACAGTACAAGCCAACGAACTGTACTCATGATGAAATGAATGCGCCTTTGGAATATTCAACAACGAACTTGCCTTGGGTCCTCCATATAAAGTAACACCTGCATAAGTTTTACATCACTTAGCCACTCTGCGAACCTTATATATATATATATATATATATATACATACATGGACACACATATGTTTCCTTAATGTTCAGTATATTAGTTCATCTGACTTCCGGACAAACATTCGCCTATGTTAATATCTCAACAAGCAAAATGTTGCCGAACAGAAAATAAACCAGAATGGTAAGGATGAAACTGAAGTCAACTCAAAGGACAGACTACAATCTAAACCTCTCAGGTTCCAATAAATTTTTTCAAGTGCCTAAATTGTTATTTAAGGAACTGGGATTTCTGCACAGTTAAGATAAATTAACATTACTTTAATTTTTTAAAGTTTCAAATAATGTAAAAAAGTAAACATCACCAAGACCCTCTAAAACTTGCATGTTTTAGTCCAACAGGAATGCTCATTTTAGAGATATTTGTGAGTTAAATAGCAAAAAAACACGCTCCAGATCCTTAAACAGAGTAGACATCCGAATATACTTCTCTTTAGGACTTTCACACAGTACCAGATGTTCCCAAAATGACTTTGATCTGAAATTCTTAGCACCCTAATGCAACCTTGAGCATCCCAAATGACCCTAGGATGTGGAACTTGAACATAATTTCCAAGCTTCATTAATGTTTATCTTCTAACATGACTTCGTTGAACAGAAATCAAGAAGAAAGACAACAGAGCTATATTAGTTGGGGGAAAAGAAAAAATCATGCAGTTCCATCATATATATCACTAGTCTAGGTTGTAAAACCTTCCTTAAGTGGCATTACGGGCTTGAGGTACAAAGCCAGCATCATGCTACTTACCCACAAACATCCTCAGCAACTTTCCCTCCAAAAACAAAGAAAACTACACCAAATTGATATCTCTGATGATACAAAATTCTCAATCTTTTTATCCAAAGATGAATTGTAATTTGTAATCATTTTCCAGTCACATGGCAGAATAATTGCTTAAATTTACATGAAGCACTAAAGATATACTTGCAGCAAGAATCTTCTACTCTTGTTGCTAGAAAATGGCCTGAAGCATCAAAGTTATAAGATACACTAGATTTTGGCCTATTACTAGAGTTGCTCAGTTTCCTTATTAAAACTATATATTTCATGTTACAAAAACTGTGTGTCCAGATAACAATATTAATTCCATCAGGATATCATAAGCTTTTAGTAAAATCACATAGACAAGAAAAACCTTTATCCAATTAAATCTAAACAAAACCAATAGAGATAAATACAAATCAAAGAAGCATACAAAGAAATCAGCTGTGGACCGAATATAGAATCTGAGGTACTGTTTGCCAGAAATCCATACCTTCAATCCGTAGGTCAACAATAATATCATTGAGCCAACCTTTCTCTATTATGTCCTTGTGAACAAGAAGTGTTTCCTAAAATTTGAATTTTGAATAATGGAAAAAGTTATGCATGATTGTGACTAGTGAGCAAATAAAAATTGGTATTCCCAAGCTTGGACTGTCCTCCAGTACTATGGATTACCATGGCATTGCAAGCAGCTGGATAATCTATTTTTGCATCCAATACAATCCGCCTTGCCATCTCCATATTAGCAGATTTATCAACATAGACGTGGCAGATTCCATCTGGGTTAGCAAAAATGCAGCTTTAGTATGACAGTCACAATCAAATTCCTTGAAGAAAAGGATTTAACATAGCAGACCAAGCACTGCTTGAATGTTATATTTAATCATAAGCATAATGGTCTTACCAGCATGACCCAGAACAGGAATTTTAGTGGAACTTTTAATATGAGAGACAAGTTTGTTGCTGCCTCGTGGAATAACCAGATCAATTACATTGTCAAGCTGAAAGATAAAATGCAGATTCCAACTTCAGCTTAAGGTTCCAATCTTTGAAGTGAACTACTTTATAAATTTGGTTTTAAGCTCTACAGGTCTACCCACCTTAAGCAGCTCAGGGATCTCTGCTCTTGAGGTCACAAGTCCAATAAGTTTTCCATCAACAGTTTCAGGGATGGCTTCAGTAATTACCTGTAATTTCATAGGAATTATTATACCAAAAAAAAGTTCATCAACAAGGCTGCCAAACCAAGAACATCTGAACAGAAAATAGTTCAGAAATTGTTATTTCATTTGAAACCAAACTCTGTGCAAAATTGCATTTGATCGCTTAGCCTCCTTGCCTCCTTTCAAGAGAAGCCCATTCCCACTTCGAATTGCCAAGGAAGCTATCTGTGCAGAACATATGAGGCCACTGACTTAGAATGACTGCTAAACGTATAATTCAGAGATCATCAGTTTAACTACTTTTGAAAGCTTGATAAGTTCATGAGATAAGTAAGAATGAATTTATGTCATTATTTTAAGGAAAGGCCTCATCAGAAGCTTAATATATAGTTTATATTAAAGTTTCCTAAACATATCATCTAGACAGCCAAGGGATGCTTCAACATGAGAATAAAATGACCAATCCAATGTCACAGATTCTCCTTGCATAACCATAAAATCAATCCAGTTAAGATCGAAGTAGTTAACAGTAAAACTTATATATATACATATAGCAAGCTAGGCAAATTATTGTTAACAACGAAATGAACAAACATAAGAAATTCCAAAATAATAAGCCACTCAAGGAAGGGAACGATAACATATTAATAACATTGCCAGTGGCATACAATATGGTATATTAATAACAATGTTCTAGAGCAGAAAACCAATTATTAATTTATAGTTGTCGACTAAGATGTCAATTTAAAAATGTGGAAGGACATTATATCTATAACATGCATGCTGAAATATAACTAGTTGAAAGATGCAATGCAAAATAGAAATATGGAAACTCTAAGAAATATAACGGTTTACTATTCCATTTATATTATACAACATGGACAGAAAGTTCCCTTTGAAAATAAACAAATTCAAGACCAGAAGCCAACAGAAATATGGTAAAAACAAAATATAAAGCCCACTGCTTTAGCTCATAAGTCAACACGACAAAATCTAACATTTTTGCATGCATGTTCCAGTGGGAGGAGGGCAAGGTGTCTTAACCTCTCACTTTTACTGGTAGGAAACATATCAATCTAATTTAAAATTTTCCTGTTCATTATATCATCAAGCTAATTTGATCTCATATGTTCATTTGTTAACCTCTAAATAGATCTTCCTTTATACCTGCTGGTCGACAAGGATAGCAATAATTTAGAGACAACAGCAATAGTTCCAATCTCATGAATGACACCCTTATTTGAAGATAAAATAAAAAGGTGACGCAGGAAAGAGTTTCAGTAATTGCCCGGAAATTGATGGCCAGACACTCTTGATTTTCCAGACTACTTAAAATAAACACAGAACAAACTGAAATAGCCGATGAAGAGATGGCTCTTTTCTTTAAGGGATAATTAAGCAGGTCTTAACGAAAGGAGAGAATTAAAAAAGGAAAAAGATTAACAATGTATAACCTACCTGTACAAGGGCATCAGGGCGAGACTCAAAAACAATCAATAGAACTCCTAAAGGAGATGATGTTTTCTCTAAAATTAGCCCATCTGCAAGCTGGATCAAGGGGTGGCCGTCAGAAATATCACAGATCAATAATTGTCACAGTAAATACAGTGAAAGCCTTCTTCCCTTTTCCGGCAATTGCTACTGTGTCATTTTTGTTGACGACCATAGCAGGTTTACCAGGATTTACTTAATAAAAGATAAGTCTGAGGTAATTTCCCATATGGTCCAAGAAAATTTAGTTCAAAACATTATAACTGACATACTTTATACCAAGCAGAATTACAATGACAGACTTTGGACAATCTACTTACATGAAATTGTAAATAACATAAGTCATGTGACATGTACTTCATATTTAGTGGTAAGATACTAAGATGTATTGATGTAAAACTAGAATCTGCTGTTATTACCATACAACGAGGAAAAGCAGATGATCCTACTTAGATGCAACAATAAACTTTTCCTTACCTCAGTTCGTTTTAATACGCGACCAATTGGATCTTCCATGTTTGCAAGAGTTCTCACGTTGTTTGCAAGGCTTGTAATCTGTCAGTTAATAAAGTATACCATCAAAATTTCCGCAGTTAGTTTGAATTTAAACAATTCCCTACATTAAGTTAAAACTTAAACAAATTGTTATAATGGAGGATTATCTTGCCTTCCCAGGCTTTAAAAGCAGCCTAGCAACCAGGGATTTATCAAGACTTGCTTGTTGTGCATCAGCGACATCAGCCTCATTTTCAATCCTTATCTCTTTTTCATTTGCTTCTAGTGCATCAGCTATATTTAGCAAAATTTGCTTCCTCTCTTCTTCAGATAAAGCCTATAGAATAAGGAGATTAGCTTGTTGAACTAGGATCTGTTCATTAACTGCTCAGAAATATATGATCCACCAAACATTTTGGAAGCATGAACATAGGTGGGTAAAAAAACACCTGAAGCCGTCTTGAACAGTCCCTTGCTGCAACTGCCATTTCATGTGCATCAACCTCTTTTACTGGGGCCCATTTATGAGCATCTTTATGGAAGAGGGTTCCAATACGTTGTCCTTGGAGGACTTTAATGATATTTTCAGCAGCATAACCACTGAAAAAAAATAAAAGAAGACATGAAGAAGTAAAATCCAACTTGCAAAGATGAGCATCAGATAGAGTAGGTAGTGTACACAGGATTTCAGAGCCTTCTTGGTAACACAATGACAGCATGTTATATTTATTTTATTTTGAAATATATACATATACACACATACACACATGCACATGCACATACATGCTGAAATGGAAGTGAAAATTTACTAACTCAATGCGTGGTAGGCTAGAAGATATACAAACAGGAAGACAGATAGGTTACAGGATAACAAAACAGATAACTGCATGCAGATTAATATAATAATATTCCCTTTTTTTTTCCTTTTGCTTTTTAGAACTTGCTTGCGGTTTTTTGAAAAAGGACTTTAGGGTATCCACAAGTCATGCCCTCTCATTTCTAAATAACTTATTTCAAAGTGAAAATGGGACTGCAGGAAAAAAAAAAAAGGTCCTTTAGTCAAAAACATGAAGAGGGAAAACAAAAACTCCTTCGACAATTATAATTTTGAACAAGGCATAACAAAGGTTATGTTCAGTTGTAATCTTCCTCAGTGAACCACATAAAATAATATAATAGTGTACCTGGTAATAATAACAGGAATGCCAGCTTCAGCTGCATTCACAGCGGCTTTTACTTTGGCAGTCATTCCGCCTCTTCCCACCCTAGACTTATCTCCAAAAGTAATTTCATTCTGATGCCTTTCCTTGATATATGTATGAATAAGCCTTGAGTGCGGGTCACTTGGAGGGCCACTATAAAGACCCTCTACATCACTCAACAGAACAAGAAGATCAGCTTTTAACTCCAAGGCCAATAAAGCTGATAAACTGTCATTGTCCCAAAATATACCAGAAGAATCCTGCAGAATGTAAGGGTTGGAAACACTTAAATAAATTATATGATTAATAATGGAAAGCATTAAGTAATCATTCCAGAAGGAAAATTCCAAATGCAACTTTCAAAACTGAAAAGACACAAGTTCCACATTCAAATAAGATTCAGTGAAGGATGCTGACCTGCACACAACCAGCCCAACAACCTCAAAGAAGGGAGATAAGGGAAGTGAAGGGAGAAAAAAATGCTATCCTACAAGTTTATTACTTTCTATCCGTAGTGGCAAAATCCTACCATATTAATATATTGAACAAGAACCTTGAAACACACTCAAGAGAATAAAAGTTTAACCAAACAGTTTGAACAAATGCCGGTTATGTTTAATGGGAAAAGAAGGCATTAACTGAAGAAGAAACAAAAAATCAAATTCCCTTGTATGTATTTAGGTAGGCTTGTTGACAAAATTCTGACTATAAGTTTGACCATGCATTACAATAATCTAGATAAGACCTTAAATACAGCATCAAACTTAAGCTTAAACATTTAATTGAGCAAATTTATAGAACGAAAAGGAAAAGAAAATTAATTCTGTCATTTATTTCTTATTAGCTCAAGCTAAAGCTAATCACAGGCCAGGTTGGCTCCAGGCCTTATTTTATCAAAATTTTAACCCAATAAAATCCTATATAATGTAAAGCTTAAAGATTAGCACACAATCAGCTCTAGCCTTGAACATATCCCCTGTAACGAATGCAGTTAAATTCAGTGGCAGTAGTTTTATGCAAACTGCAAGGGGAAAAAGTTTTAAGAACTTAGTTTATCTATGTTAGCAAATCACACAAGTAAAGCAACAAACCTCATATGGAGCTTTCCTAGTACTAACTGCATCATTCTCATTGAAAATGGGTATGACTTTTAGCGCTAACAAAGATTTCACAGTTTCAGTAAGTTGCTTTCTGAAATTTTTATCTCTAAAATCATTGTCTGTCACAAGAAGCTGAGCAGATGTCACATCCAGCTGCAGGGAGGGAAGAGAAAAGAGTAACACATCAAATATCTACTGTACAGAAATCAGGTTACAACAGAAAATGAAATAGCCATGTGAAAGCCAGGAAAAAGAGAAAAGCAAAAAACAAAAGAAGTCCACAAAGGAAAACATGCTAGAATAAGTACAGGCAGAGATGCCAGTGCAATTTGAGACAAATGACATTAAGTAACACCAATTATGGTACAGAGGATTCGATAAAATGGCACTCAATACCAAGAAGTCTATTCAATTCATTCATCAGTCCATCTCTTACACATTCCCCCCATTTATATCTCATTCTTTATTCTTCTAATTGCTAACTTCCTAACTAATCTTCTAACAGTTTCCAACTCACTCTAACAGAATATTAACAACAGAACAGACCTTCAGTCATGTTTCTACTATTTTCCTCATTAACTACTTGACACATATCAATTATGCCCCCCTTAAACAACATCCTTGTCCTCAAGGATGAGTAGGGGAAGTACTATCAAAATCAAGGAATTGTTGTTCAATAGCAACAAGAGACTTCCATGTAGCATCTTCTGGGCTCGTATTCTTCCATTGGACCAACACTTGGGTCAGTGGCATATTACTCTTCTTCACTACCTTCCTTGCTAGGATGAATTTAGGCTCCATGGAAAAATAGCCATCTTCGCTGAGCTGTGGTAACTGCAAAGTCAGTGGGACAGATTCACCATAATGTTTCTTAAAGAGAGGAACGTGAAAAATAAGGTGAATTCTCTTGTTGGTGGTAGTTCTAATTGATAAGCAACTTGGCTTATCTGTTTCAGAACCTTAAATGGCCCAAAGTACTAGGTAGCCAATTTATGCAAGGCTGAATTATTGATAGTATTACGATGAGAAGGATGCAACTTCAAATAGACCATGTGACCCACTTGAAATTCTTGTTCACTTTTTTTATTTGCTATTTGTTGCATTTTATTCTGGGACCTGTCCAAATAATAGTAAAGTAATTGTCTTGTAGCTTCCCTCTCCTTTAGGCTTCTATCAACAATAGCATTATCTAAATCCCTAGCCAAGTAAGGCAAGTGAACCAGAGGTGGAATGCCATAAACGACTTCAAATGGAGACATTCCAATATAAGAGTGATGGGTTGTATTGTATCAGAGTTTGCAAGTGACAATCATCTAACCCACTCTTTGGGATAGTCTTCGGTCATGCAATGTAAGTAACATTCAAGAGTTCTATTTAAGACCCCCATTTGCTCATCAATTTAGGGATGATAGGCTAAGGAATACAACAATTTCACCTTACTAACCTTGAAGAATGCCCTCCAAAAATTCCCACAAAAGATTGGATCTCCATCTGTAATAATAGAGGTGGAAAACCTATGCAATTTAACAACATTGTCCTGAAAAGCTTGAACTACCTCCATAGTCGTAAAAGGATGATGAAGGGTGAAAAAATGACTAGCTTTTGTGAGTCTATCCACAACTACAAGAATAGCTATCTTGTTATAGGACCTAGGCAAGCCTTTGATAAAATCCATGCTTACATCACACCATATATTGCCTAGGATGGGTAATGGTTGCAGGAGGCCAAGGGATACTACTGTTTCATATTTGTACCATTGACAAGTTTGACATTCATGCACAAATTGCCTCACATCCTTTTCCATCCCCTTCTAGTAAAAAACAGCAGCAAGTCTTTTATAAGTAGAGGTCATCCTTGAATGGCCTCCCAAAGAATCACTATGATAGTGATGCAAGAGCTGTATTTTCAAGGCTTGATTATTCCCAACCACAAGCTTCCCTTTTCTCTTTAAAAGCTAATATTCCCAAGTAAATTTGGGATGAGAGTTAGGATCAGCTTCTAATTCTTCAATCAATCTTTTCAGCTTATCATTTGACCTCCAAGAAGCTTTAAACTTGTCATTTAAACTGTAAACTATGGAAATAATAGCATAATAGCCCTATGACACCTGATTCCCATTAGTAATTTGTCAAGATAGCCCATCAGCCACTAGATTATCCTTCCCTTTCTTGTAGACAATCTCATATGTAAGAACCCATAGCTTACCCATTTAAATCACTCCAAGGTAATTGTTTGCTGGTATAGTAGGTGTTTAAGGGGTAGGTAAATAGTAGCAATGGTAAATTTTCTGCCATAAAGATATTGATGTCAATGTTTCACAGCAAATACTATAGTTGTCAATGATTTTTCATAAGCTGACATGTGCCTCTTTGTTAGGGATAAAGCCTTACTAACAAAGGCTATTGGATGCCCCTTTTGTGATAAAACAACACCTATGCCCATATTATTAGAGTCAGTTTCCACCGTAAAAAGAGCTGAAAAATCTAGGAGTGCAACTGTAGGGGTGGAGGCCATGGCATGTTTTAAGCACTACAATGCTTCCACAGCCTCATCACTCCGCATGAAGGACCTTTTTTCTTAGCAAGTCAGTCGAGGGTTTACTTATAGAGCCATAGTCTTTAACAAATCGTCCGTAATACACCGTAAGCCCAAGGAAACCCCTAAGAGCATTAATGGTTAATGGAGTAAGCCACTCTTTCATAGATTCTACATGCCTGGGATTTGCTGTAACACCTTGTTCAAAAATAATGTGGCTCAAGTATTCAATCTCATTTGCCCCAAAAATACATTTACTTCATTTGGCAAATAATGAGTGATATTAGAGTAGCCGTAATGTTGGAGATGATCCCCCCATAAACCACTATACATCAAAATATTATCGAAGAAAACCAAGATGTATTTCCTCAAAAAAGGTTTAAAGACTGTGTTCATTAAGCCTTGAAAAGTGACAAGGGCATTTGTTAAGCCAAAGGGCATAACAAGGAATTTATATAACCCTTCATGTGTCTTGAAAGCAGTTTCATAAATATTCTCTGGGTTCACATGGATTTGGTGATATCCTGCCCTCAAATCTAACTTAGAAAAGTATTTAAACTTTTCAATTCAACAATAAGTTCCTCCACAACGGAAATGGAAAACTTATTTTTGATTGTTTGAGCATTAAGTTTTCGATAATCAACACAAAATTGCCATGTGTTATCCTTCTTTTTCACCAATACTACTAGAGAAGCTAATGCACTACTACTAGGCCAAATAACACCAGTCTTCAACATGTCCCTTGCCAACTCTTCTATTGCATCCTTCTGTAGAGGTCCATAGCGATATGGTCTTAGACTTACGGGTTTTCCTCCTTAAAAGCAATTTTATGATCAAATGCTCGTGAAGGACATAATGTAGTAGGTTCCTTGAACACATTAGCAAATTCTTCTAATAACTCCTCTAGGCACTGATCTGTATTTACTGCTGCTACTTTCCTCACAATCCCTTGTTTTTTTTTCGGTTCACTGATTCTGACAAAGCACAGCTGTTGAGCCCAATCATATGTTTCTGCTGAAAATACTTATCTTCTAATAATATTTGTGGCCTGTCAATTCCCTGCAGCTCATAATATTTGTCACCCACTATGAAACTTATGAATTGATTCTCCAGATCCCAAGTGATCCTACCCAATGTATACATACACTGCAATCCTAATATCATATCATAAACCCCCAAGTGCATGATTGAAAAAATCTAATTCAAACAACTTTCCATTCATACTCCATTGTAATTGCACACATTTGGCATTGCTCTCTATTGACCAAAAATACTTTGAACCCCGTAACTGATTGTATTTTCAACTTCAACTTTTTGACCAAGTTAACATCTACAAAATTATAAGTACTCCCTGTGTCTAAGAGCAACAAAATTGGATGCCTTTTAACCTTCCCTTGAACTCTCATTGTAGAAATGCTTAAGGCTCCACCATTGACCCTATAATAACATTCAAGGATATCCTAGTTTGAATTAATTCCCCTTGTTCTTTCGTACCTTCATGAACCACATTGATATCCATTCTATCCCCTTGCCCTTCTTCCTCTACCATCAACATAAACAATTAGGAGTTCTTACATTTGTGATCAAATGTAAATTTTTCAGGGCACCAATAATACAGGCCCTATTTTCTCCTCTCAAACATCTCCTTCTTGGTGAGTTGTTTAATTGTTTTATCATTGAAGGTATTGGTTTTTGGTCTGGTGGAATGGGAAGAGGATGTGGTGATTTCTTTGGCAATGGTCATGGTATTCTTTTGAGAGTTTGTCGTATAGGAATTTTTGTATGGGAGAGAGGTGGTGTTAGTATAAAATTTCAAGGTTATCGGAGTTGTAGTGCTGAAAGTAGTAGCAGGATTATAGGCCGTAGGTGGTCTTTTTTTGGTAGTTTGGCTATTTGTGTAGTGCATTCACAGAAGTTTCTCTTAATTTGCCAAGGCACATGGTATTAGAGAGGGAATTGGATCAAAATATTCTCACCTGTGCTTCAATTTCTGGCTTGAGCCTTCCGAGGAAGCAACTAGTGGCAATCTCCTCAAGTAACTCTATTTTAGCAAGAAACTCTTCAAATTTCTCCTAATACATCTCCACAGACCCATCTTGTCTCAAATTCTTGAGCTCTGCCATTGGATCCACCTTGAAGATATCACTAAATCTAGCCTTCAATCTGTTAACATACTCCATCCACCCAACCTCTCCCATCTTTCTCTTCTCAACAAAACTATGGTGCCATTGCAACGCCTTCTCCTCTAAATGCATAGTCACTAGTCTAATTCGCTGTTCTAAGAGAATCTAATCAATTGCGAAAAATTGATTGCAATGAAAAAACATCTCTTAAGATCTGATCCATCAAACCTTGGGAATTCTACATGAGAGAACTTGGTAGGAAATTGGTAACTTGTTGTTGGGTTACCATTATAGGATCCGAATGGCTTAGCTTGACCCCAATGCATATTGGTTGCACCATTCATGGCATTTGTTTCATCCATAATGTTCATTGTTGCTGACAAAACCTTCACTGCTAACTCACCAATTAGATTCTCCATCCTCACATTTGATGACTCCGACTTTGACACCAATCACGTGATGGATGTGTTCATCGATGAACATAAATTGTTCGCCTCCAATCGACTTTGCATCATTTCTTGCTCCATCTCACGGAAACAATCATTCGAATGTCTCTCTTTTGCCATCTTCGAGAATCAAATGCTCCAATACCACTTTGGTACAGAAGATTTGATAAAATGGTACTCAATACAAGAACTTCTATTCAATTCATTCATCAGTCTATCTCTTACACATTTTCCCCCTTTTATACCTCATTCTTTATTCTTCTAATTACTGACTTCCTAACTAATCTTCTAACAGCTTCCACCCAACTCTAACAGAATATTAACAACAGAACAAACCTTTAGCCACGTTTCTACTATTTTCCTTATTAACTACTGGACATGTATCAAGTTACCTGAGTGAACAGAGCATCATATATTGCCATTAGACTGTTTTGTCCAACTGCCGCGCATGCCTTGCCATCAAGTTCAACTTGTGGCTTTTGTAGATCAGCAAAGCTACAACAGCACATAAAACAAACAAGTAAATTAATATTTTAACTTGATTATAAACCAAGAAATAGTGATCTACCTATACTTCCAAAATTCAACAGATTTGAAGGATCTACTCAGCAATAATGTCTAACCTGCTGTTAACTAATTTCCTGTATCTAAGTCTTTGGCGACCAAGGCCAACAGCACCCGATGACACCAAAATAACCTCATATCCTAGAGAGTTAAGCTCCTTAATCTACATTCGTTTCACAATTCAATATACCGTTAGACATGCCAAATTGAAAAGTCAATGACAAACCATAACAAGTCAGACATTGATGTATAAGTTAACTATGGGTAACACCATGTCAACTTACCTGCTCACAGAGTGTCCCCAATTTTCCAACTGCTAATCTTCCATCTTTACGGGTCACAACAGCAGTCCCAACCTTGAAAAATCAACCGAGCAACATTAGCATTTGTATCAAACACCCACTCAATCACAACTATATGACATCATCCATCACATCAGCTTTAGAAACTTCAATTACTTGGGCTATAATTACGCGTCAAAAATTATTAACAAAACAGTAAATGAATTCGCGCATACAACTCTGAATTAGCAATTGTTAGCACTGTCATTTAATTGGGTTTGAAAACTGATGCAAAACCATCACATGGGACCAACAAATTCAGTGCAGTTGCTTCAAACTTGGGCAGTAAGCTAGCAATGCGGTGTTGAATTGGAAAAGACGCCATTTGTTGTGGAATATAGAAAGGGAAAAACAGATTTTGGAGAAAGTAGTGGAAGAAAATGCAGCTAACCTTGATGATAAGGCGCTTAACGTCTTTGACGAAAGCTCGAGAAGGATCTACGGCGTCCATAACGAACGCAGTGCAGTTCAGCGTCAGGAGAGCCAGGCGGCACCCAACGCCAGATGTGAATAAGCTGGAAAGCGAGAAGGAGAGGCTGATGTTCAGGCAGTAGCGGCAAGAGAAGACAAACAACAGACAGCAAAGCTAAGCCGCCCCTTGGAGGGCTTTCGAGGAATTTGCCCAAATATTGTACCCACAACCCCACAGGCTCACAACTTGTCCTCAATCTCATTTCACAACTGAGGTAGTACACCCAGCAGTAATAAAATTTTGAATGTAGTAAATCAGCGTGCGAAAGTTCCTTTTTCTGACATTCTTTTAATAAAAAAATTTAACTTCAAATAAAACTTGAATACATCTTTGACTACATAACCAAGCCTTCTTCATTATTGTTCATGACCAGCAATTATACTATCCACCGCATTTAGGGTGGCAAATTTTAATTATTTTGGATTAAATAATGTGTACAATTATGCTGCCTAAATAACTTGTGCTTCTGGACAATAGAGAACGCAACTTTACTTGTGGTTTTGATCAAATCATTTTGTGTTAAATTTTTATTGAAGCTATGGGCACAGCTGTACGTTGCCATAAATTTTATTCAAATCATAGTTAGTGTAGTTAGACTTAGCATTACTATAAGTCAAAACTCAACTAAATTATATTTTATATGAAATTGTTATATGCATGGTAATGCACAAGTACGAAAGATTTAAATATTACTTTTAACCAAGTGTCTTGAGGACATATTTGAGGGTTCCAAGAAAACCAAATGCCCTCGTTCTATTTGAGATGCTTTAAAATAAATTAAAGGAATGCAAAGAACTCTCATTTTAATAAATTTTTAAAGAGCTAGAAAAAAAAACATTTGTAAAGAAAATGCTACAATGATTATTAGGAAATACTCCTTTCGAGACTTGATTGGCCAAAGTGCTGGTTTTTTATTATAAAATTTTTATAGATTTTAGAAAAAGAGTATGGATCTATTCTCTCTCTTTTTATACACTCCTTTTTTTCTAAAATTTATAATAATTACAATAAAAAAAATTAGAAGATACAAACTCTTGATTGGGTGTAATGAGCACAAGCCCAAAAGGAGAGCCCATTCCAAAAGACTAGCCTATTAGAAGGGAGAGCCCCTTAAACTTATAAACCCCACTTCACTTGTGAGATTTCCCGATGTGGGACTCATAACAATGCCACCCCCTTGAGAATCGACGTCTCCGGCGGCTCCACTCTGTGATGCTTTATTCAGCGGCGCTTCACTCGGCCTTCTTCCGATCAACCCCTCCGTTGGTCAGCCCCTTCGCAGGTAGTCCTTTTTGTGACTATCGGTCTCTCAATGAAAGCACCAATATAATGAGTACAAGCCCAAAGGGAGAGCCCATTTCAAAAGACTAACTTATTATAAAGGAAAGCCCCTTAAGCTTATAAATCCCACCTCACTTGTGAGATTTCCCGATGTGGGACTCTAAGAAGGCGTAGAATTTGGACATTCGAAGGTTGTGGCTCGTGTATGATTTTGCTGTGGTTGTCCAGTTTTCTGTGAATGGCAGCTCCTGGGCTTATCCTTCTTCTCATGTGCAACTTATCCGGTTGTCGGTGCTGAAAGAATTGGGAAGTTAATATCTCTCGTACCTAAAGAGAAAATTTCGAAATAATATTTTATAATCATTCACACAAACCCTTAGGATATATTTAGGAATTTATTTTAGGAGGAAATAGAGAAAAATGAAATGAATTTAAGAATTAAATTATTATTTAAAAATTTTTTTTAGAGATGAGTGAAATAATAAAAAATGACTTTTTAAGTTATCTAAAGCTATTCAAAACTTATTTTTTTTTATCCTTAATTTGGAGGATAAGGATGGAATTGTCAAGTTTAAATATTTAAATTATAAGATTATTTTAATCTTATTTAACTGATACAAAATTATAAAATCTCTAGTATAGATATATTAAAATTATGAGTTTTAGAAAACATTAATTCTAGAAAAGCGAATAAAATATTTTTTATTTTATTTTTTTGTTAGTTTTTAAATTATTTTAAAATTAAATATATGACTTTTAATAAGATTACGATTTTATATATTTATCTTTTATTATTAAAAGTTATCTTTCATTAGGATTAGAATTAAATTTCTATAAATATAAATTTTTATATTTGTATTAGTTCAGAATTTAATATTAAATAATAAGAAATATCTTTTAATTTGGATTCTAATTTAGCCTTAGTATTTTTTGCCTTGCAGTTATCAAAAATCAATAAACTAAATTGATAAAAAAAATCAATTGCATATATTATGAGTAGAATTTATGAAAAGAAATAAAATTATATATCTTTAATTTTTTTAAACTTAATATACTAAAAGTTAATAAATTAAATTTACATATTTTTTTATTAAGAAAGTGGCTATTTAAAATAAAAATTGTTACGAAAGAAAATATGTATGGAGGCGCAGCCAGACGAAAGTGGACTACACGACAAGTTAACGACGTTGATTGAAGTGGATCGTAGGTCCGTGTCCCACGGTTGGATCCCGAGTCTCATCTTCAAACTCAAGGGGCTTCTACCATATGCTTTCTAATTTTTTTTAATCGCGTTTATATTTGAGTAAATTATTCGTCTGGATGCATTGTTCGTTAAAGAGGATCGATAATAATAATAATAATAATAAAATGAATACCGTCTTTTTTTATTAATGTGCACAACCAAAAAAAGGGAAAAAAAAGTCGAGAAGGATTTCAAATTTGTGGAACCCATCAAAAAATTGGTCTTTCCAAGGATGAAAAGGGAGAAAAAAAGTGTCAAATAAAAATATTTTATTCACTAAAATCAAAATTTGCATCCCAATTTTATTTCCAATTTCTTATTCATAATAAGTATATTTAATTAAATAAAAAATCATAAGATAATTTAATATCTTATTTACATATATTTCACTTTTTTTTTTATGAAACTAAATAAGATTAAAAAAAAATTCTCTTTCTTTTTATCAGATCATGCCAAATAAAGTAAGTATTACTTTATCAATTTATCATTTTTCTCTTCTTCTTTTTTTCCCTATATTCTTTTTTTTTTTTCTCTCTTATAATATCAAACAATGTACTAGAAATATTTGAATTATATGACTCTCTTTTCTATTTTAAAAATATATACCTATTCTTTGAATAATTAAAATATGATCAAAATACCTTAAAAATAATATTAATTTTTTTATTAAAAATATAACTTTTTAAAAATTTTTAAAAATTTTATTTTAATATTATTTATTTTGGATTGAGAATCACAAATTTAATTTATTCTAAAACTTTATTAAATTTACAACGATACTTATGTTTGTAAATATATTTAATATAAATTTGTTTTAAAAAATTAAATAACTATTTATAAATTACTTAAATTTTAAAAACTATTTTGTGACTATGTTTTTCATTTTTAATAGTTTGTTTTCATCAAATAATTTTACCATTTTTTGACTTTAAAAATTAATTATTTTATATTGGTCAAATATATATAATATTTATTATATTACATAACTAATAGATATAGAGATATTTTAGTTAAAATAAATATAAATATAATTTATCTTTTATTATAAAGTCAGTACAATGCATTATTTGATTTCAAAAGATTAAAATATGTATTTTTTTAAAATAAAATAAAAAATTATATAATTTAAGTATACTCTTTATATTTTTATTTTCAGTATAATGCATACTCTTCATATTTTTATTGTCAGATTAAAGTCAGTATAATGCATACTCTTTATATTTTTATTGTCAGTCTCAATTTTTTATTGCTTGAAAAAAATTTTGCTATCTTTCTCTATATAAAAGATTTACTAAAATAATGTAACTTTTATAAAGTTACATATACTTTTAAAAGAATTCAATATTAAATTACATTAATAATCATATATAAAAAAAAAAATCAATCAATCAAATAAATTTAAAATATACCAATATTGACGGAGTCCGAGTATTGGACTGCTTCTACCATATATATGTTCCAGGGGGTTTAACATATCTTTTTAATAAAGTCTTTAGTACTATTGGTCCAAACTCCCAATTCCAAACCGTGCTCCAGGGGATGAATAAGACTACCATCAATCAAATACAAATGTAGAGACTGAACGTTTTCTTTTTAGGTGATGTTAATTTAAATTATACAATTTAAACGAAAAAACTTATACTTTCTTCCCTTAAAATTAAAAGATATGCTATGTTGATCTCTCATGCAATAAAAAGTGAATTATAATCGCACTTGTTTTAACTAAAATATCCTTGTATTTACTATTTTTATAACATGACTAATATTAAACATATTTTTAACTAATATAAAATAGTTACTTTATAAATTTCAAATAAATGAAATTTATGGTGTCTACACAAACTAAATAACCTTAAAAAAGTTTAAGAAATATATTTTAATAAATAAATTAATATTATTCTTGAAAGCATTTTGATTATCCTTTTGTTTTTAAAAAAGTTATATATATATATATATATATGTATATGTATATGTAGATGTAGATGTATTTTTTATAAACGAAAGAATTGTATAATTTGGACATACGAGAGAGTAATTTACTCATATATAACAGTGTCCAAAACTATGGGTGTTTATCAATTTGGTTTAGTTAATTTTTCGTCCGTTGGCTAATCGAGTCATCATGGTTAATTTTATATGGGAAGGCACTGATCAGTGTGGTTTATATAATGCAAAACTGCATCAAACCAAACCAAAAGATGATTGATAAGTCCCATTTTTATATATATGTTTTTATATCATTTTATAGGGATTTGTCAAGTATATTATGCTAATATTTCTTATTTTAGATGAATTATTTGAATCTATGTGAATTATTGTGAAAAACATTTTATTTTGGCCTCTAAATTATGTGGATGGGAGAAATTCCTAAAAGACCTAAGTATTGATGATTGAAGGTCTCAAATGAAGTGATGGAGTTCAAAGCCAAAGGCTCAAAAACACTTAATTAGGCACATAAGGAGTTTTTTGAAGCCTTTCTTGAAAGCCTAATTTAAAATGACATACATCTAAAGGAAAGAAACTAGCCATATCAAATATTGGTTTGGACTAGTTTTAATCTTGCCCCAGCTTACTTTATTTCCAAACATTTTTCACAATTTAAGCCAAGCCTAAAATATGTCCATTGTAACATGTTTTTCTTTACAATTCAAGTCCATATGAGTACCAAAAGAGCCTTTAGAAATAAACTAATCTAAATAAAAAAGCTACTTTTAGATGTAAAATAAGTTTCATCGTAAATATATATAGTTTGATTTCTTTTTTCAATATGAAACTAAACATTGAACTAAATGATTATATCTTATTTGGTACACAAAATGAAGAGGGAAATCGAAAAAAAAAATTGTAAATCAAAAATAATTTTTGTATTCTTACTTTAATTATAGAATAAAAACAATAAATATTGTTAAATAATTATTATAAGGACACCATAGACATTGCATATAAATTTGAAAAAGGAATCTCTCCTCCTTGCAAGTAACTAAAATACCCAAAGCAATTAGATTTACATCAATTAAAACCAAATTTTAAGTTTTTTTTTATTTGAGAATGCGATATTGATTTTAATCAATTATCACACTAACAAAAATACAATTTGGGTTCTTTGCCCAAACCAAGTTTGGACAGCGAATATTTAAACAATTTAAACTATTCAGATTCTCTTTACACAGTTTGAATTAAAAAAAAATATGTAGTTTTTAAAAGATAAAAAAATTAAAAATTAATTTTTTAAAAAAATTTGAATCGTCAAAAGAGGATCTTCTTTTCCCAAACTTGATTTGGACTGAGAATTTCAGTTAGCAAAAGTGCTCAATATATACTAAAGTGTTTGAGTCCGAACCATTAACAAGAAACGTTAGTGAAGATGTCTAAGCCTAGATTCAAACTGGGACCTCTTGTTTGAGTCTAATTTGAGAGCTAACTTGACCACCCAGAAAGTTTCTATGGGCATGTTTGGTATGGCGAGGGAAAAGGAAATAAAAAGAAAAAATGATGTAAAATGTCTATTTTATTTTTTTAATCATTATTCAATCATTATTTAATATTATTTATTAATCATTATATAATTATTAAAAATAAAGATATTAAAGTTATTTTTTATCTCTAAAATTACTTTTTTACTTTCTATTTTTATTTTTATATTAAATTTTCTGTATATCATAATCTTCGGTCAATAAGTCACGTACAAGGGTTAGAAAGATGTCACGCTGAATTATTTCGGTGTTGGTTTTGTCTTCAGTTTTGTCACAATTACTCTATTAGTTGGCCCCATGTTTGACGATTAAGCATTTATAATTTTATATGATGAACCCCTAGAATAATTTTGATTAAAAAAACAATCTACGTCATCCCACGTCAATATGGAATTTTGAACAATAGTGTCTTACCGTCTTATAGCTGAAGGAAGCTTCAAACTTGTGAAACGCGCGGTTTAGTCAACGAAAACCATACAGATGAACATCTCTATTATGTACGTCATTCTTTCATGAAACTCTTGTCCATAACAATTAAGCCAGACGATAACATTCCGCTCATCTTCAATCATTCAGAAAAACTTCATTTCCCTAAATTCCACAAACTTAGCTTAGATTGTCTGCTCTTTCAGCTCTTCAGTCTTCACTATCCATGGCCAGCTTCTCTGTACTCCTCTGCTTCTCTCTTTTCCTCATAGCAAAATCCGAACCATCAATCCTTCTCAATACTTCCCCTTACTTATCATCCACCACAATCCTCAACTATCAAAAAATGGTTCAGAAATTTAAAGTTTTCATCTACAAACCAAACAAAGCCTTCGACTATGCCACCCCAGCTGAATCCCTGTTCTACGCTACGCTTGAAAGAAGCCACTTCGTAACCCAAAACGCCGAGGAAGCACACCTTTTCTTCGTCCCTTTCTCTCCCGATATTTCAACGCGCTCCCTCGCGCGTTTCATTGGAAGCCTACGAACAGACCTCCCTTACTGGAACCGCGCCCTCGGAGCCGACCACTTCTTCTTGTCCTGCACCGGGATTGGGCACGATTCGAACCGGAACATCGTGGAGCTGAAGAAGAACTCGGTTCAAATCTCATGCTTTCCTGCAAGAAACGACGGCTACTTCATCCCTCACAAAGACGTGACGCTACCTCCAATCGCAAATAATACTCACGCGCTGGCGAACAGAATGGTGAGTGTTCTGGGTTACGTTAGGCACAAAGCGGTAACGTCGTCGAGTTTGATCGACGAGTTGGTCAACGATCCCGTCTTCTGGGTCGAAACGGAGCCGTCGGATGCGACTACTTATGCTGAGAGATTGGGCAGCAGTAAGTTTTGTTTGTTCCAGTACCGGAACGACGTGTCGTGGATAGGAGAGGCCTTACGCTTCGGGTGCGTGCCTGTGGTGATTGCCGATCGCCCTGTGAACGACCTGCCGTTTATGGACGTGCTGAGGTGGCAGGAGATGGCAGTTTTCTTGAGAAGTGGAGGAGGAGTGGAGGAGCTGAAGGACGTGCTGAATAACACGTGGAGGGATCGGCACGAACAAATGAAAGGATTGGGTGTGGTGGCGAGTAAGCATTTTGTGTGGAACGAGGCACCTCAGCCGTTCGATTCGTTTCACACCGTGATGTATCAGTTGTGGCTGAGGAGGCATGTGATTAGATATACAAGAGCCGAATAAAATTAGTGAAGTTGAAGTCAGAGGAGAATTCGGCTTCTGCATTTACTTATGACTCCAATTTGTTGTTTTTGTTTTATAATTCCACACGTCGTGAAGCTGCGTGTAAGTGGCTCCAGAGAGGTATTTTCTCTTTGATGAGAGCTATTTTTTTCAACGAAAATAAATAAATAAGAAAATGAAACATTTTTAAACTATAGATGCTTCAGACTTTTCAACTCTAACCAAACGTGATGGTGAATTAAAAAGAGCAGAAAAGTAATATGGAGATATCAGAATAGCCAATGATTCATGAACTCTTACACATGGTTTCATTCCATTTTCAAGCGACTACTAACCGTAAACCGCGTCAATAAATAAATAATAGAAGGGTGTATATTTTTATAACAGTAGGGAATTGTATGTATGATTAGATTATCATTGAAGAGAAGAGGGGGTATTAATTTTAGCATTTAAAATTTAAGGCAGTGTGATGTAATTTATTAGCTCATAATCCAACAATTTATTTGCCATTATCATCAGTTCAGAACCTGCAAATAATAGCCACTAAAAAGTATTCTATGTTATTCTTGAACCAAGAAAACAATATCACAGGAACAGTTTAGCCACCCAGAACTTGGGTGGTCATATCTGTTTAACAAATCAGATACCAACCTATGATAGAACGGTGTTACCATAGAAACAGTGTAAGTAGAAAAAACAGATAATAAAGACTGAATGTCCTGAACAATGAAATTTGTCTCCCATGGCTGACAAAGGTGTCTGAAGAGCAAGATTTCCCTGGGGTGATCTGATGGACAACGAGTGGGGATAGTTCCTGTGCCTATACCTGCAAGCCGACTGATTGTCGAAGGTGAAGCAGGAGATGGAAAGCCATGTTCTTCTTCCTCGGTTGCTTGCGCCGCCAAACTTCTGCCAATGAAGTTGAAAAGAAGTAATTTGTTCTCTTTTTGTTTTTGGGTAAAATATGGAGGCTAGGACCCAAAGGAAACTAAACAGGACAGGTAAATTTTCATCATATCAGCAAGTAGAACGATTATCATACTACCAATGGATTGGTATAAGTAATAAAACTAATTTCATAATTGAACCTTCAATTGGTAACATGATCAGCACATATATTGGCTAACTTTTTGACTTTCATATTATAATAAGAAAAACTTCTGATGCAAATACTCAATCACCAAGGCTTTTTTTATATGTATAGAAGTGTTTTTAATAGGTATATAGAGGAGGTTCATTCGTGTTTCAAAAAAAAATTTAACTAAATAAGATAATATAGAATACACATATCTGCATTTTTTTTAATTTAAATGAAATTCACGTCCCATCATTTTGGGGGGAGGAGGGAATTGGGGGCCGGTGGGGGTGGCAAGAGGGGTGGTCTGGAGGTATATAATATATATATATATATATATAAAATTCCCCCTCCCTTCAAACGCATCCGTCTTGCTCGCCTTCACTCCCAATTCCCCCTCCCTTTTATTAAGGGAAATATGGATGAATATATTTTGCGTCCTCTTATTTAATTAAAATAATTTTTTTTTTCATGAAACAAAGAGAAACATTCTCTGCATTCTTATTAAAAAAAAACTCTTATACATGTGAGAAAAATGTTTTGATAGTTAAGTATTTGTGTCATATGTTTTTCTATTATAGTATGGGAGTCAAAAAGCTTGTATTGGCTTATCTCCACCTATGTTGCCGTTTAACTTTCCAATTACTTTTGATCAAATCCTCAAATAAAATGAAAATGCTATGTAGGTCACCATTGTGTTTATGAGACACGGAAAGACTCTCCACTAATAGCTTTGAATTACAATATGATCTTAGTATAACCTTGAGCTCATAAAAGCTTTAAATTACATTCTAATATGATCTTAGTATAACTTTGAGCTCATACAAGCTTTAGGCTTTCAAGCATTTCTTAACATTCAACCTTGAGAATAGAACAATTACCTAAGTTTTTTGAGAAGCTAAAGATTTACTTACCATTCTCATCTTTGATTAAACCATCATAAGCAGCCTTACCTATATAACCTCTTATTGCTCCTTCAATATTGACTTAAACCTAGCCACATTTTTGTTTTTGCCATCTTGTATGGTTCTCTAATGTAGCTTTGGCCTTTTGAGTATTACAAACATCATAATGAGCCTATGACAATTCTTTCAAAAAAATTTTTGATTTGGTTCTTCAAGGAGGGAGGTTTAGAATACCGTAATTTAAATAAACTTTCATTATGCCATCCTTATAACTTCTAAATGCCAAATGCTTAAACCATAGCTAAAGGAGAGAGAGATTGTTCTCGAGGTTATAGTTGAAATTTAAATTAATCCATTTCCACATGCCACCATTAAAGAAGATCCCAAGTCTCGCCAAATTAACCAAATTAAACCATAGACCTATAGCATAGGGATAGGCTTACGGGACATGGGTAATATCCTCATGTAAATATGGACAATTGTCATGGAAAAAGCTATCTCTAAATAAGTTACTAACAAAAGCCTTAGTTAGGAATTTCTTACTCAATATTTGCCAAACAAAAATTTTAATTCTCTAAGGGACTTTAAGCTTCCACACCTTTAGCTGTCAAGCATGATCTTGACCTTTGTACTCAAAACAAGTCCAATAAGCACTTTTGACACACACAAAAAACATTCTCATTACTTTCCTTCCCCTATTTAATTTGACCAGCCTTACTTTAAGGAGGAGGGACAATTTTAGAATGTAACTATTCAAGGCTAGAAGTGTTTAATAATTGGGAAAGCTCATCAAAGTTCCACTAACCATCTTTAATGAAATCATTAACTTTTTTTATTCATCATGTCATTTAGTATAGGCCTTAGGGCTTTTATAAGAAGAGATTTATCACATGCTCCCTAGATGTTATTCTAAAAGAAAACATCTTTACTATTGCCAACAGTCCATTTTTTCTAATTAGCCACAACATATTTGTCAAGATGACCCACTTTTTTCCACAGAACAAAAATGTTGGGGTTTAAAAATCATGTGTTATTTAGTCACAGTTGTGCCCATACTTTCCCTTGAGGACTCTTGTACATAGGACATTAAGTTGTATGTTCATTTTTCACTCAATTTTTATTAAAAGAACATCATTCATAGTAACCTATCTTTTGGCCCTTAGATCCTTGTAGGCTTTTGAATGACAAATAGTATTCCAATTAATTAAGTAAGCTTTCTTGGTATTGTCTCAAGTAGCCTTAAATGAAATTTCATTGAATTTTCTCAATTTCAAGTGATGTGCTTCGAGGAACTCTTATGGATTACAATGTATAAAAATGGAATTGAAGAAAAGACAAATTTGGCAAAAGTAAAATGCCTAACCATAGAATAGTAACCAATCTTTCATTCGGCTAAATGTTGCTAAACTTTATTCATTAAAGAGTTAAAACTTCGCTTACAGTGTCTACCATGCATAAGAGGCACTCCTAAATAATTTTTTAAGTTGCTGATACTAGAGAAACTAGTGATATTAAAGACTTCATTTCCAAAATTGTCACTTACATTCTTGTTAAAAGAGATTTTGGTCTTCTACTTATTAATTTTTTGCCTCGACCCCTTATAGAAGGAATTTAAACAATTCATACTGCACTTAGCTTGATCAATAGTTGCTTCATTGAAAAAAAAGATACCATTAATAAATAACAAATGAGACATTAAAGGGCTAGATTTCCTAGCCTTTAATGACATCCATCTCTTAGATTGAACATTTTCTTTAATGATATGAGTCAATTTTTCCATGCACAACACAAAGATGTTAGGAGATAAAGGATTCCTTTCCTCTAAAAGGTCTAAAAGTTTTAGTCATCACTTTATTTTAAAGAATGTTGAAACTGGTAGAAGAAATGCATTTCATAATTTACTGAGTAAGATTGATAGGCAAATTAAGCTCTTAAAGATCTTGTTTTATACACCCTTAGCTAACCTTGTCATAGGCTTTTTTAAGATCAATTTTACTCATAAAATCCTTTTTTACCTTGTATTTTCTTCATGGAATGAAGCATTTCCTAAGCAATAATAATGTTATCTTGAATGGATCTTTTAGAGGCAAAAGTAGCTTGGTAAGGTGAAATATAATTCTTCAGGTAATTCTTCAATCTGTTAATAATGATTTTGGCTATGCATTTGTAGATAATATTGCAAAGAGAATCAGATGGAATTGATTAATAAACTTAGGCTTCTTCACTTTCTAAATAAGAATGATAAGAGTATTGTTTATTTCTTATAGATCAAACTGACCATCAAAAGAATTTCTAACCATGTCTAAGAGGCTATTTTTAATCATTTACTAATTTTTTTGAATAAAGATCATTGGCAATCCATCATCCTAAGAGCTTTTAAACCTTTCATGTAAAAAATTAGAAGTCTGACTCCTCTTTACTTACTACATTTCCTAAAAGGGCTATAAAGGAAGAATTTAAAGTAAGGAAATTGAAAGAAGACTAGAGACTCCATTTGGACTTGTTTTCCTATCTAAAGATCTCTTGAAAGTACTAAAACAAGAATAGCTTGAACTTTATTATCATTATCAACCTAAAGGCCATCTATAACAACCTTAATTACTAATGAATCTAACTAAGTATAATTAATAACCAATACTTAAGGTCTAATGCTAATAATGGTTTAATAATGGATGAAAATATGAGAAAACTTAAGCCTTTTAATCATTAATAATCACCATTCAGATAAGCAAGAAAATTTATGTTAATAGGGAATTTAATTTCTCATTTAGGACTTTCAACTCATTCACAAGTGGATCTAGAAGCACAAAACTATTATATATTGGTTTACAAGTTATCAATCTCCATTAACACAATGAAAACTAGAATTTAATAGTTAAAATGAGGGTTTAAGGACTTAGGCTGCAACTTGAAAGGACTTAGCTACCGCTAAGTTGGCTATTATAATTTTTAAAAGCATCAAAATACACCCATGTTGTGACTTAGACAATTACTGTCATGACTTGATTCGAATTTGTAACTTTAGAACTAAAATTTTGGATTTACACCTAAACATAAAAGGCCTCACACCACAGCTAAGTGCAAGTTTGGGACCAAAACTCATGAAATTATTGATCCTCACCGTAGCCCAAACTACCCACGCCATTGCGAGGCACCCTATGTGCCTTACTATACACCAAATGTTTAAGTCTCGCGCATGGTGAGGTTGCTTATCGCCGTGATAAGCTTGCATACTAGAAATTCATTGGGCAAAAATATTAGTTTGTGTTGCCGCAAAACATGCTGCACTGTGACATGGGTCGATTTTGTAATATTCTTGGGCTAAGATTTTCAAAGTGCGCCACAACGAAACACCCTACACTGTGGCAATGTTCGATTTTATAACCCTTTTGGCTGTGAGTCAAGGGGTTTGGTCATGACTTAGCCTCTTTCTAATTCCTAACTCATAGACACATGTCCCAACTAAAAAGACACTCCCTCTAATCGAATTATAAGGCCCTTTTTATGGCTGAAAAAGTACGGTTTTAATGGTATATAGTCTCTTATATACCTCAACTTACTAACTTTTATTATTTAGGAATTTAAGGATTAATTAAACCAATTAATAAACTAATTAACCTTACTATATATTAGTAATTCACTAATTGTGATAACAAAAAGGGACCTGAAGCCATTAGTGACAACTTCAAAATATCCAATTTCTTACCAACTGACCTTAAACCACCTTAAACAAGTTTTAATAGACTAAATAAACTCAGTCCTATCCTCAAATTGCTAAAGTATTTACAAGTAAGAAATATGGCTATGATACACCTCCAATCCACACACAAGGCCACACACAAGGCATAAATGATAACAAGAACTTTCATACACCAAAATGTAGGCTAAACATTCATATAGTAACATAACCTCATCCATGGATTAGCAATTCAAGCTTTATACATTCACAATAATTTATATTTGATCAACATTAGATAAATACATCAGATTCCATGTAAATTAAAGTCTAACTTTCTAATGGTTATATCCTTAGTTACAAAATATCAAAATACTTACACTTGACAAAAATAAATGCATCATGATGCTATACAAATTAGTTTACAAAAAAAGTAGCATATATATTAAGTTAAAATTGTCCAAGTGTAAAAACCCCACGCAAGGCCTAAATTTAAAGGTGGTCATCCATTTGTTTCCCCTTTTTCCTTTAGACAAGGAACCATCACCTGAAATTGTTAGCTTATAAAAGGGAGTGAGATATAAATCCTAGTAAGTAAAAAGAAAATTCCATACAAATGTGCAATTAATAGGCATAAATACATTTTACATAGAGAAATGTCAAAAGTATCAATATAATCAGCAAATGAATTACTTGAATTACCAGTGACTATTATCCCAAACTAGTAATCATATATAATATGTTAATGGCTAAAAACAAAGAAAAAGGTCTGTTCACAACGCCAATTCCCTATTGAGCACACTTATGGCTCGGTGCATTCCATGGAGTCTGGTCACAACTTAATGCATGATTACGATATAATGCACTAATGGCAACATGACCACATTTTCATCAAGGACACGATTACTATCCAACACAGTTAAGTAGCCACCCAATCATTTAATACAAAAATCATATAAGTGTAGCAAATATCATATTAATATGAATATATATATGGCATTAAAATAAACCTGTGATTATCACACTTAGTTGTGCCAATTCCTTTAGAAGCCAAGAACAATTGCCAACACTCTAAAAATTAACCGAAAACAAATTCTTAGGCATTATCCATTATAAAAATAAGTTACTCATTCATTTTAAGCATTATGAACTACCTATGAATTATTTACCTAGTTTTCAATGAATTCTAAATTTGAACTTGAACCTTCTAACACCAAAAATTACAATACCTCACTCTAATTTCTTTATATTTTTACACAACAACACAACCTAATATATAAGTTAGTCTTTAGGGCTAATTTCTAGCATAAAATTCATCAAAATGAAGAGAAAAGACTTATCCAATGGTTCCTCTAGCCTCAACATATAAAAGTAATGCAAGAAACAGCCAAGCACTCACTTTTAGATTTTGAGATGAGATAAAAATTCACCAAACCAAAAACTAATTAGACCAAAATATAGAAGAAGATAAGAGGATTAACTTTTATCTAGCTCATTTTAGCAAAATATCCCTTTAATAGTGTAAATTAGAGTTACAATATGAAGAAATCCTAACCCTCCTTTAATATGTGAATTTTCTTGTGTGTTCTGCAACCAAATTTATGTTTTAGCACCAAAATAAATGGGTAATTATGCCTTTTAGGGTTTTTTTTTGAAAGGAATGGGCTGATCCAAGATCCTTTGGTCTATTTGGGCCTATTTCATAAGTGTTGGAATATGATTAAATGGATTGGATTTGGTTAATTTAAGTTGGGCCTTTATAAAATATGAAGTTGGACTTCTTTAAATGATTCTCGGCATAACTTCAATCATAAGACTCAAATATTAAATGTCCACCTTCTTTTAATTAATTTTTTTCTTAATTAAGCTCAAATCTACTATTAAATTTATTTTCAATTTAGAGTGCCCAATAATTATTATTTGTCTCAAAATGCCCAAAATAATAATTTCTTATAAGTTATTCCAAAATTCCTATAATAATTCTGTATTTTTCCCAAATTAAGTACTTAATTCTTCATCATTTTTCTTAATAAATTTTTGTATGTTACACTATAAGCATCATAGAGCATGCAAACTTTATTTTGTTTATATGTGAAAATTGTTTTGGTATGGTAGAATATGATATTTTTGTCACCTTAAGTTAGCCATTAACCTCTGAATTTTTTGGTACCAAAGTAATTTTTCTTGTTGAAGCATTTCAATCATCCTTTTATGAAGTTCATGCTCCAAATGCACAAGGAAGGGATTATAATGACAAGGCAACATCCACTTAATCCCTTTAATTAGAGATATAAGTTTTCCTTTTACCTATATGACCAATATCATTTTTGTTTGATATTTTCATCTTATTAGTGAAATTATTCAAGCTGTTTCCAATCACTATTATACATTCAGCGTTCCTTCATGAAATCATTGAAGATAGAATATGTCAACCAAGCAATTTCAAATATGAAAGGTCTTTCCTTAGAATTGTTTTTAACTAGTTAAGAAATAATAAAAGAGGATGATGGCTCAAGTAAATTTGAGAAAGAACTTTAACCTAAGCTTCATTAAAATCAATCTTCCAAAGAGAATTACATAATAATCTATTCAATCTTTCAAAAATTTTATCATACCCATCAATTTTAGAACCTTTCCAAGTGACATGAGGACTTTAAAGATGGCACATCCACGATGTGACAGTCTTGAAGGTAGTTAAGAAAAGAAACTCTCCTATTAGAAGTGGACGATGCACCTCCTGAAGGCTCTTTAATTTCATTGAAGTCATATAAGAGCCTAAGGACCATACCATTCATAGTGTCTTTAATATTATGAAAAGCATCTTAGAGTTCCATTCTTATGTTAGAATGAAGACTAACATAAATAAGGATAATGAACCAAGTTTTAAGAGTATCTTTAACATAGACATGGAGAAATTGGTCATGTTTAATTAATACTTGAACATCACCAAAACCATCCTTCCAAGCAAGCCAAATTCTCTCCCAAAACCTTGCCCATCAATACACACAAAAGAATTGAATCTAGGATGCATAAAGAGAGGGCCCACCACTTCAATTTTGCATTTTATTTCTAACAAAGTAATACAAACAAGCTTACTTAACTCAATATAATTATTAAAAGCTTTAGAAAAAAACATTATTACCTATCCCTGGTGGTTCCACACCGTAATTTTTCTGTTCATTGAAGAAGAATTAGTTTTCGTGGGAAGAATCCCTGCACGCATCCATTACTGTGTAAAGAAGGCTCCTCCTGGACAGTGTTAGGAACCATCGAACCCAATGTATCCCGTGCTATGTTACAATTTGGATTAGGTGGCTTTGGAGGATATGAAATAGAAGGGTCTAAATCATCCAAAGCCATATTGTCAACATAGCTATCTCTGCTCTTCAAAAGAATTGGCAAAGGAAAGCCTCTCGTCATGTTGGCCCAAGGTGACCAACTCCTTTAAAATAGAAGAGTTGGGCTGAGAAATAGCACCGAAGGCATCGAATTGGGCTTAGGGGACTCATTGATGGGCTTAACGTATCCCTCATCTCCACCTCATTCGCTGCTAAGGTTTGCACTGTTTTCGGCCTTGCTTCCATTGGCTAGTGACTCTTCCATCCCATAACGTGCTTGCGGGTTTTCGTCTTAAAAGCACACTGCATCTTTATTCGTGGTCCCCTCTTCATCGACACGTGGAACACTTTTAGGCGAAGAAATATGCAACTGCCTTTCCATTTCAAAGGTATCTTCACCGTGGTCTGCCGGAGTCGCGAAATGAGAGGAATGAGCACCGTTACGTCCTTACCCGATTTTTGTCTGCTTGATGCTTGCAGATCTAGAGTGGGCCCCTCCATTATCCATTGCGTCAAGCACGTTACGAACACGTTTAGGTCTTTGCACAAGCATCCAAGGACCAAACTTGCTGGAGGTATGCTCAACAGGAATAGTCTCATGAAGCTCAGCAGCAACGTTGGCTTCAGCTGCATCGGAAGGCTGCTTCTCTGAATTATTACCTTTAGTATCTTCTAACGGGCACTTTCCCACTAAATGGCCATATCTACCGCAAGAAAAATACATTTGATGAATGCTTTCTACCCCAAGGAAAACACATTTGATGAATGCTTTCATATTCAATCGGGTATTTTTTGCCATCAATTTTAAACTTTGAAAGTAGAGGTTTTTTCAAGTCCACTTCGATCCGCACTCTTGCATACTTGCCTCCTGCCTGAAAAGAAGTGGTAGTGTCAATCTTGATAGTTCTTCCGATATGATTACCGAAGTTCCTGAAAAATTTATCATCAAGATATTCAATTGGAAGATCAGGAAATCTCACCCAGACTGCTACCGAATCAAGACTAGCCGTGGAAGGATCAAAATCAGGATACTATTTTCTGACTGTGAGATAATGATAAAAAATTGAGCCAATGACCTTTGGTTAAAGCAAAATCATAGTCGACCTCATTAGAAAATTTCACCAGATAGAAATCATATTTCAAATTGATCATAGAAATAATTCCCTTATTAGCCAAAATCTGGTATAACTTTTTCTCTAATATCCTGAAACCGAATCTTCTTCCCAAGAGTTTAATAATGAGAGACTTGTAAAAAAGCTTTTGCATTCTCAGTTTTTATTTTCTGGATACTTTAACCAAGGTGCAAGACTCATTTGTTGGAAAATTTTATGTGGGCTCACATTAATTCTTTTAATGTTTTTTAATGTTGGATTGACTATGGTCCATTAAGATTATCTTACGTCTAATTAAAGTTAAGTGATTATAAAGTTAGTGGGTTTTAGCATACATTCAAATTAAAGGTCTAGTAAGCGATCATAATAGTGTGGGCCAATTGTTTTGTTGAAACTCATGATGGGAGGGCCCAATAAAACATCGATAAGTAAGAGCTAGGTCCCCTCTCTAACCCTAGTTCAAGTGTGATAGTCCCATTGAAAGCCGCTCATCTAAGCATAGGGTGATAGAGATGAAGATCCAGTCTCTAACCTATTTCCATGGCAGCTACAGGTATGATTCTCATTCTAATATCAAGTTAGTATTTTAATTTCATACAAGATCCCACTTTACTAATAGTGGTATCAGAGCTAGGTTTCTGTATGAAATCTAGAACCTAAGATTTAAAATAAAGCAATAAAATTAGTGTTCATTCGCATCACTTTGCTAATTGATATTTTTTGTGATTATTCACTAATTGGCCAAATCAATTTAAGGCTTTGGTTCTCCATATCACAAGCTTTCATATGACAGATTATTTGCTTCCTAATTCCAACTGATCAAAAAGAATTCAAAGTTCGAAAATCTGAATTATACATGTTCATCTTATTTTGATTTCTCTTAAATTGGAATTTTTTGCTTGAATTGTTGCATCAGAAACCTTCATCTCATATTTGTTAATCTTTATATGACATTTAATTGCATTCAAACCCACTAAATAGCTCGAAAAATGCAAAAAATCAAAATTAGGGTTCTTGTACAAAACTCATTCGAATAATTGAGAAATTTTTCTTCTCCTTTCGATTTTTCGTTAAATTGATGATTCAAACACATTACAAAACTTGTTCTACATTAAAACCCCATAGATTTCAATGTTAAAAGGCTTCGAATTACAAGATAACAAGTTAGGGTTCATGTTTCGAAACCCATATGCATATTCATAAAATTCATCCGATTCTATTGTTAATTTGTTTAATTAATCCTCCATACATATTAGAAACATTGTTTTACATAAAAAATCCATGACTTCCAATTTTGAATTGCTTCAAAACACCATTCGTGTGGGCAAGATCCATGTCTGCGAAACCCACGAAGAAAATTGGGTTGGTTCATCAATTACGATTAATTTCATGGACAATTGATGTTTTATATATTTTAAGAATCTCAGTTGTGACGAAAAACACAAAGAAATCGAAGCAAAAGGGTCAAAAATAGCGCTGAATCTTGACGGGTAAAAAACGGGTCATAAAACCCGTCTTATGACCCGTCGTGACCTAGCTGGAGGTTGAAGATGACCTCCAACTGGACAAGATGAAAATGTGGGGGTGGCGCATGTGGGCCACCCCCAGCTCCAATTGGAGCATTTTTCGTCCCTTTTTTTAAATCATTTAATTTCCTAATTTTTTGTGATTTTTATACTATTTTTTTAGGCTCATAAAAATTATTTATTAATTTTTATATTTCTTTAATTAAGAATCAAGTTTTTAATTATTTTGGATAACCAAACAGCCTCAGAAAATTACAAAAAAATTCAAAAAAATACTTTGACACATAGAGAGCATGAAATTTAGGTGTACTCTCCTTAGATATATATACAACAATTATACTCTTTAGCTAAGCTATTAAACATCAATATTTAAGCTTTATTTAAAAGAAAACTTGTTGTTATTCATAATTTTCTTGCAAACATGGTTTATAATTAGCTTTTTTGGATACATATGGTAAAAGTATCTTAATGAGATATCAATTTTCTCCTAGTTTAGGAATTTTGTTTTAATAAACTGTTGTGAATAAATCACTTTGGTAATTTATTCATCAAAGTTATTAAAATCATTTAATTCCTTTTGTTGATAGAAGATAAGGCAATTTCCTTTGTTCTAGTCTGGGGATGTTATTTTGTGTATTTTTGTAGATATTTGTCACCAAAGATATTTGTCCATCAAAATACACAAAATCGCAGAATTCTCTTGTTGATAGAAATTGAGTCACTATATATAATTATCTGCCCAAAGAGGGTTATTATATATACTAACTCTGGTATAGCATGAAATGTGGTGGTGGAAGTAAGTAGTTAAGAGAATTTATTTGCCCAAAGAGGATAAATTTTCTCAACTATAATCTTTCTTGTTGGATAAAGATATGTAGTTTGAGAGACTTATCTGCCCAAAGGGGATAAGGCTCTTAATACTATATATTCTCCTTTATATTAGTTTCATGCTATAGAGGCCTAATGCATTTTTTTTTTGTTCTCTACCCAAAGGGGAGTTCATGGTAATGCAACAAGTGCTTTTTAAAGATAGTTTGTTCAACTTGAGTTATTATGAAATTGCCTGATTTATTGACCATGTTATAATTTTATCTACAGTCTCTTTTGCTGTGAACAATAATAACGCTACCATAGAGGTCCTAAATGGTTCCAACTATAAGAGGTGGAAACAAGATATAAAATTTGCTCTAGGAATAGTGGACATAGATCTGACACTACATGAGAACGAACCTTTGAAACCCACTATGAATAGCAATGCTGAACAAAAGGAGTACTATGCTAAGTGGGAGAAATCTAACTGTCTCAGTCTTATAGCTATAAAAAGATCAATTGTTGAACATCTTATGAGTGGTTTACCAGAAACCACAAATGCTAAGGAATTTTTTGATGCTATAGGAAAGAGGTATCATGTGTCTGACAAAGTTGAGGCAGGACAACTCATGGGTGAATTGACAAGTATGAGATATGATAGCACTAAAGGGGTTAGAGAATATATCATGAGGATAGTTCATGCTCAATCAAAATTAAAGGCTCATAATATTCCAATTCCAGATAATTTTGTCATTCATCATGCACTTAATTCACTTCCGCAAGAATTTAGTCAGATTAAAACTGCTTATAACACGCAAGATCAGACTTGGGATCTGAATAACTTGATTTCTAAATGTGTGGCTGAGGAAGAAAAGTTGAAGAAGAAAAAGAATGAGAATGCATATTTCGTTTCCCACAATAGGCCAAATTTTCATAAGGGAAAAGGAGAATTTAAGAACAAGAAGACACAGGCTCCTAGAAGGGATCAGGACTTCAAAAGGCATGGTAGGAATCATACTCCCAGTGATGCAGATAAAATGAGAGATATGAGTTGTTATTTCTATAAGAAGAAGGGCCATAAGAAGGTTGATTGTTTTAAATATAAAGGTTGGCTAGCAAAGAAGGGCAGAGATCAAGGTGAGTCATTGGCTTATATTTGCTTTGAATCAAATGTAATTGATGTTCTAATAAATTCTTGGTGGCTTGATAGTGGTGCTTCTGTTCATGTAACTTTTACATTACAGGGGTTCAGAAATGGCAGGAAGCCAAGTGAGAATGAGTTTAAGCTAAAAGTAGGAAATGGTGCTGATGTTGAAGTTGAATATTTAGGAACCATTTTTTTGTCATTAGAATCGGGTTATCGGCTTTGTTTAGAAAATATTTTTTATATTCCGTCATTTAGAAGAAATTTGATTTCTCTTTCATTGCTTGATAAAGCTGGATATTTTTTCAATTTTGGAAATAAAGGAGTTGAAATTTCTTATCATTCTAATGTGATTGGAAAATGCATTTTATCTGATGGATTATACAGACTATGCTTGAATTCCAAAACTGATAATCTATCTTTCAATGTTGAGAATTCTACGACTAAATGACCTTTAATTAAGGAGAGGTCTCCATTGTTGTGGTATAAACGACTAGGTCACATTTCAAAGGAAAGAATTGAAAGGTTAATCAGAGATGAAATACTTCCCTCTCTTAATCTGGAAGATATAAACACCTGCGTTGATTGTATGAGGGGAAAATTGACCAAAACTAAGAAAAAATGTGCAACTCATAGTGAGAGTCTTTTGGAAATAATACATACTGATATCAGTGGTCCCTATCCGTCAACTATGTGCGGTAAAAATTATTTCATAACCTTCATTGATGATTTTTCTCGTTATGGATATATCTTTCTCATCAGGGAAAAGTTTGAGGCTCTTGATATGTTAAAAATTTATCGAACTGAAGTTGAGAAACAATTGGGGAGAGTTATAAAAATAGTTAGGTCAAATCGTGGTGGTGAATATTATGGAAAATATGATGAAAGGGGACAACAAAAGGGACCTTTTGCTAAGTATTTACAAGATTTTGGGATTGTTGCTCAGCATACCATGCCTGGTAGTCCTGAACAAAATGGTGTGACAGAAAGACGAAACCGCACACTTATGGACATGGAGAGGAGCATGATGAGTAGGTCTAACTTGCCTAAATTTTTATGGGGAGAAGCAATAAGGACTGCTAATTATATTTTGAATTGAGTTCCAAGTAAATCTATTCCTAAAACACCATTTCAACTATGGACTGGAAGAAAACCAAGTATTAATCACTTTCGTGTCTGGGGCTGTCCTGCTGAGGTGAAAATTTATAATCCTTCCCTAAAGAAAACAGATCCTAGAACTTCCCGTTGCTTCTTCATTGGTTATCCAAATCACTCAAAAGGGTATAGATTCTATTGCCCTACAAGGGGTACTAGAATTATTGAATCACTAACTACAAAATTCTTAGAATTTGATGTCGCTGAAGAAAGTTGCTCTCAAGGCTTTGAACTAAATAAACAGCATGATACAGTTTCAATTCCTTTACAACTCACAGATGCAGTAGTTGTACAGCCGAACGTAATAGAAGAGGTAGTGAATTTACCTATTCAGATAGAAGCACCCATTATGGATGATGTTCCTTTGACAAGCGAAACAATTCCTGAAACAATTCAACAAATTCCAGAAATTCCTTTAAGGAGGTCCCAAAGAGAAAGAAGATCAACAATCTCAAGTGATTATTATGTCTATTTGGGAGAAACAGAATGTGACATTAGTGAAACTATGGATCCCTTGAGTTACTCTGAAGCCATCAATAGTCATCAATCAGGTATGTGGAGGAATGCAATGAGTGATGAGATGAGTTCTATGTTGAAAAATGGAGTTTGGGAGCTTGTTGAGTTACCTACAGATTGCAAACCAATTGGTTGTAAATGGGTATTCAAGACCAAGAAAGATTCTAAAGGCCAAGTTGAAAGGTTCAAAGCTAGATTAGTAGCTAAAGGTTTTGCATAGAGGGAAGGCATTGATTTCATAGAGACGTTCTCATTGGTCTCAACTAAAGATTCATTCAGAATTATTATGGCATTGGTGGCCCATTATGATTTAGAGCTTCATCAGATGGACGTCAAAACAGCCTTTTTAAATGGAGATCTTAATGAAGAAGTCTACATGGTACAACTAGAAGGTTTTATAGAAAGTGGGAAGGAACACATGGTGTGTAAATTAACAAAGTCAATTTATGGCCTCAAACAAGCCTCTCACCAATGGTATTTAAAGTTTGATTAGGTGGTAATCTCATTTAGGTTTATTGAGAACAAATTTGATCAATGCATTTATATGAAAACCAGTGTGACCAGATTCATTTTCCTGGTCCTTTACGTTGATGACATTCTTCTAGCGAGTAGTGATTCGAATCTACTTCATGAAACTAAAGTTTTTTTATCTAGTGCTTTTGACATGAAAGACTTTGGAGAGGCATCTTTTGTTATGGGTATTGAAATTTATCGCGACAGATCACGCCATGTTTTAGGACTGTCTCAGAGAGCATATATAGATCGCGTATTGAAACGATTTAATATGCAAGATTGCAGACCTAAGGAAGTACTTGTTGTCAAAGGTGATAAGCTTAGCAAAAGTCAATGCCCCATGAACGAGCTAGAAAAGGAAACTATGAAGAATACCCCTTATGCTAACGCTGTTGGTAGCCTGATGTATGCCCAAGTATGTACTCATCCTGATATTACATTTGTTGTGAATGTCCTTGGTAGATATTTGTCAAATCCTGGATCTCAACATTGGGTTGCAGCCAAGGAAGTCATGAGATACCTACAGAAAATGAAAAATTTCATGATTATCTACAGAAGAGTTGACAACTTTGAAGTGTTGGGATACTCAGATTCTGATTTTACTGGATGCCCAGATGATCTAAAATCCACTTCAGGTTATATTTTTATGTTAGCTGGTGGAGCAATCTCCTAGAAGAGTGTGAAATAAACCTTGACTGCATCATCAACGATGTATGCTGAGTTCGTTGCATGTTATAGGGCAGCCTTGCAAGCTGTTTGGCTTAAGAATTTTGTATTGGAGCTTCGTGCAGTTGATTCAATTGCTAAGCCGCTGGTCATTTATTGTGATAATAGTGCAGCAGTATTCTATGTCAAGAATAATAAGATTAGCAATGGATCTAAGCATATGGAAATAAAGTACCTTACAGTTAAGGACCTGGTCAAGAAAGGAAACGTTTCCATAGAATTCATAGACACCGAGTCGATGTTAGCTGATCCTCTAACTAAAGGATTAAGGCTCATACAGTTTAATAAATATGTTGAGAACATTGGTATCTTGGGGTCTTTTGATCTTTTAAGTTAGTAGGAGCTTACATGTTCTGTCTTTTTTTGTTTTGTTTTATGTGATGATTCTGTAGATGTCTTTTATTTATATCGATGAATTTTATTAATCTCTATATATTTGATATATTATTGATGATTATCATTTTTAATATATTACTTGTATAAAGATCAAATACAACATGTACCTTAAGATATGGTACTAATCTTAAGGATGACCATTGTATTTGTTATGATATGTCTCTTATGGTACTATACTATATTCTCGAGATAAAGCATTTGAGACATATAGACTTGTTATGAGTTGTACGATTTCTCACTACGGTTTAGCGTATGGATTTTGAGAAGTCGTGATTTCTCATTGCAATTTAGCATACAGATATTGAGAAATCATACGGAGGACTGATAAGAAATAGTGTATTATTGATCACTTTGAGAGCTATTTCTTACCACACTTTCAGACTTAGGATCCATGTCAATATGATGCTAATATGTGTGAGTATGAACTGGTCTTATGTCATTAAAGGACATGATGATTGCCATTATCCCTTATTGGTAGTTATATTGGACCGGATTGTGTACGATGTGCTTTCTTAAGGACCATTGTTTTCTAAATAAAGTGCGCACATAAAGTTTTTATTGTTTCGTCAACCCATGAGTCGTTTTATAAAATGAAATGAATTTTTCTAAAATCAAATTAATGTGGCCCAAGTGGGAGAATGTTGAAAAATTTTATGTGGGCTCACATTAATTCTTTTAATGTTTTCTAATGTTGAGTTGACTATACTCTATTAAGATTGTCCTAAACCCAATTAAAGTTAAGTGATTATAAAGTTGGTAGGCTTTAGCACACATTCAAATTAAAGGTCTGGTGAGCGGTCATAATAGTGTGAGTCAATTGTTTTGTTGAAACACATGATGGGAGGGCCCAATAAAACATTTATAAGTAAGAGCTAGGTCCTCTCTCTAACTGTAATTCAAGTGTACTAGTTCCATTGAAAATCGCTCATCTAAGTATAGGGTGATAGAGAGGAAGATTCAATCTCTAACCTGTTTCTATGGTAGCTACAGGTATGATTCTCATTTTAATATCAAGTTAGTGTTCTAATTTCATACAAGATCCCACTTTACTAACATCATCTCCTCCTAGGTCATCTTCAAACATGTTACCATTTTCTTCCTCAGCGCTTTTCGACTCCTCTGGACCTTTAGAATGAACTTCATCATCAGACTCTCCTACCATAGAGTCTCCCCTATCATCCTAGTCCATATCCTCTTCTGCAACCTCTTCACTAATACCCAGCAAGGATGCTTCATAGGATTTTCTGTGGTCAAGGTTTTCTTCAGTTGCTTCCTCATGCATTCCTTCAAGGTCTCCGTAGCATATTTGTGACCTGGAACTACTTTCAAAACCATTTCCTTTTCTTTTAATCTTTTTCGTGTTTCTGGCCAGTAAATCATCTTCCTCTTGCGTAGAAAAAGCGTCCCGTTCACTGGGCACTCCAGCTCCAATCATCTTCCTCTCAACAGTCACCTGCTCACGTTTTCTGCTTTTTGGTTACTTTGGTTAACAGTTCACATGTTTGAAAAGAAATAATTGTCGCAAAAGTATAGTAGCACTTGAGTTTTCTGCGTTTGAGCCCTGCAAAAGAAATAGAATAAATAGTAGAAAACCGAAAGAAAGGTGGTTGTGGTCTTGTAATGACTCGGGCAGTTCTCGATGCGATGAATCGTGCAAAATAGACCGAACATTCCTCTGTTCTCCGATGTGGCGCTGTAACTGTTGGAGGATCGAAACTTGCTCGGCCTTCTTTCCTTCGAAGACCAATTTATGTCTCGCCTTCCATACTGCGTCGAGGATGAAGGCTATAATCAATTATTTTTTGGCCAAGTAATGTATACTGATATAACTGTGAGTTTGTGTTGTCAATTTTATCAAACCACATCGTTAACGAAGAAGATAAAAATTGAAGAGAGAGACCGTGTAAGCGTTTTTACAAAAGTGGAATTGAATTTGATGATAACAAAACAAATAAAATTAATAGCATTTAGTATTTAATATATAATTTAGACACATGCGACAAAACGGGTTTAACTCTTTGATAGGGAATGGAATTTGTTACAATGAAAGGAAAGGAACCAAATACTTATCCTATTCCAACTTTTCCAGAAGTCAAAAGTTTCAGAACCAAAGTATAAGTGCAATACTTTGTCTTCCATCAAGCAAGAAAGAATATAAAATATTTTTTGGTAGTTGGCTTCTTTCTCAAACAGCTACAGGGGGATTAGATGAGCAATTAATGAGATATGAAAGACTTGGAAACTGCATTCTTCACGGCTGGCATTTACACCAAAGATGAAAGAGGAAGAACATTTTCTAAACGTTGAAGCTACTCCTCTCCAGACAAGCTGAAAGGAAGTCCAAGTCAAGCCTAACCTTATTGTGATATCTTGCTTTAAGAGTATTTATTGAGTTACGCTTGTATTCCCTTCATTAATAAGGGTTCTTAAATCCTTCATCCATTTTGTTAAAATCTCTCATGATGAGTGAAGAGTGGGTTTAGAATTAGTTGGGACTATGTAAATATAATTTGAAATGAGATAAAAACTTTGTATTGTTGATAAACACTTGAAAACTCTTTTTTTTTTTAATGCCATTCTTATGTTTCAAGTTTTAGTTAATTAATTCTACTTTTATTTAGCTATATCTGATATTGCTTTACTATTTCATATTTCAATTAACTAATATTGTTGCAATCAATTTATATTTTAGAACTTTATTTACCTTGCAAATTTCTAAATTCACTTTTATTCCGTATCCTCGTTACTTTTGTTGAAATCTTGTGAATTTATCCAAATTTTCTTTAAATATTTTAAAATTCAGTTTTTTGTACATAACACCTATTAGCCCCTCTCGTTGGATACACAAACCAAATGGATTGGGCAAATGGGCAAGCCAGAAATTAATAGCTTGTTTAAATAGGCAGTTTGTCTTCCAAGATCACGTTTTGGATAAAACAATAAATTGTTGCTTCACATATCGTGGGGAGTCAAACATGATTTTCAGGCTTTCCCAGTCTATCCAAATAGGCTATAAGTGATCAATAGATTCCTCTTCATACACAGATGACATGTTGTCCCCATCGCTCACCTATTCTTATAAAATAGCCTAACAGATGACTTTGGTGCAGGTTTTCCAAATTAGACGAATAAGTCTGCGGGGTTGTTTGGACTGTCATAACTTTATCATTGATAGTTCTTCAGCTGATCATGTGAAACAATTGTCAGAGATAAATTGCGTTGGAAGAGTAGAGTATAATCTGCTTTGACCGAGTAACCACCTCTGAGATTACCCTTCCATATCAGCTTATCTTCCTGAATCGTAAGAGGGATGGGAATATCTAAAATTTGTTTAGCAGTAAGGGAGTCATAAAGTTGATGAACAAAAGGACCCTTCCATCTTTAATTACAGATCAGATTTGACACTAATAAATGTTGGTTGAAGGAGGGACTTTGAGGCTACCAATATTTGGCTCCTGGTTCTGGTGCACATCTATGGCATGGGCATACTATGTGCATTTTATCTGAATCGTCTAGATATTATATATATATATATATATATATATATATATATTTTAATTTCTTTTTTTTCTTACTTTATAAGATACAAAATACTAAAAAACCAAAATAATTTCATAACTGATAAATATACAAAATAATATTTTATATCAAAAAAATCATATATTTTTTATGAAATCTAGACCGTCTCCTTTGAATTCGCAGACAATCCAGGTTCCAATATTTGTATGTTGATGATCAAAGCATTTAATTGAATTAAAGACGGTTGAGGAAAATACTCATTAGATCTGAGAGACAGAATAAACCGTATCCTTGTAGGACTGCCTAGCAAATTAATGACATGGAAGTGAAAATGGCGCTTTGGTAGATGCTGACAGATTTGAGCTTCTCAGCTTTCACCGCAAGCGCTTATAGCGAAGGTAGTTTTGCGCTAAAAACTCGAATGAAATCAAAAGAATTGATCAATCAACAGAAAAGCAGCCATCTAAATCGGCAAATAATCATTTCTGTACATTTTCGAAGTCCTAATCTAGTAACAAGCATTTTTCTCGTTTCCCTCTCATATTTTTCTTCAATCATCACCTTCTAAACTACTATTGCTGAGGGAAGCAATCTAGACACCTATAACAGGCCATACATTAAATGTCAATTTGTGAATTAAACAACAAATCCCACAGAATAGGATAAGGGCACAAAAAATGTTATAACTTTATTAACAAAAGTCAAAGCATTTGTCGGAGCTGCTGATTTTCCTTCCGAAGAGACTTCACTTCTTTCATCAACTCAGCTTGGTTCTCCAGAATGGAGTTCATCACGCTAGACATTTCCATCTGTTGAATGTGGCTATTAATCAGAGAAGAAGAAAAGAATTGGAAAAAATTGAAAAATGGAAAAGAATTTCATGTGCATACCTCCTGCAGATGAAACTGTCTTAAAATTTCAATATGAAGGTTCCTCATATCCTCATGTATGGATTTCTGAAACGAATCTAGAGTTTCTTCCAAGGTTCGCTGAAAAAGCTGAAGTGTAAATGAAGAACCTTGCTGTGCATCTAATTGAGATGCTTTCTGTTGTTGTGAGGTTACCCCCTATTATAAATTTCACATCAATAGACAGCATAAGAAAACTCGAACAACTATATATTGGCAGATTATCGTAATGGGTTCTGTGACCAATTTAAATTCTGAATTAAACCCCAGAACTAACACAATCTATATCAATGAAATGCATAGATGGCCTAAGTTTTTTCTGAAACCTAGCAGTGGAAGAATCCAGGATGAAGGAACAGAGATAAATGTTTTACACAGCCTACTAAAAGCAATCAAACACTAATACATGCAAAGCAAACATCAGATATAATTAATGCACAAACTTTTCAATTACATACAACACAATCTATAACAATGAAATGCATACAGGGCCTAGGTTTTATTCTGAAACATGGTAGTGGAAGAATCCCCGATGAAGGAGGAACGGAGATAAATGTTTTACAGTCTACTAAAAGCAATCAAACACTAATATATGTAAAGCAAACATCAGATGTAATTAATGCGCAAATTTTATAATTACATACATTTGCTGGTAATACAGAACTTGATTCCGTTGGAACTGATGTATCAGACTTCAGCAGCAAACTATTTAGAAGTTCTTCTCTGGTTTCTGCTCCTGATTTTTTCATCTTAGGTGATCCTACTGAGAGGGATACTCCATCACTGAAGGTAGATGTAGTGCTTATTCTCTCCGCATAAGTAGAAAATCGTCGGGTCAAAGATGACATTCGTGGAGAATCCAGGTTACCCTGTCCAAGAATGGTCTTTGTATTGATGGACAAGGAGCTAGAAGACATATGATCAGGAAAACCCAATGAAGTCTCCTGACTCGTAGAGACATCTTTGGCACGTAAATTGGCATAACTGATGCTTGAATTTGTAAGAGAAGTACCATCTGCTAAAGAGGAAGCCTGCAATCCAGAAAACATTGATCCTGCTGTCTGAACACCAGAAACCAGTGTCCCAAAACGAGATGGTGCATTAACAGACTGACGTAGGTAAGTATATTTATCAGATAACCTCTCTCCACCCCAAGCCTCTGGAGGAGTGATTGAAGAAGCTTCATCCTTGGAAGATGGGAGAGCAATTGATTCCACGAGTGGAAATGAAGATCGAGTTTCATCCTACACCAAGTTATAAAGCAATATAATAATTCAAAATAGGTAATCTCCCTTGAATGAACTATCCTGAGCAGGTACAATGAAGAATTCAAGCCAAGCCATGTAGCATATATTAAATCCTGAAAATTTTTTTGCGCTAGAGGGTGGAAAGAGAAAGCCCTGGGGAATGATTAGATGCATTCAATTATAATGCCTAACCAGTGCTCTTAAGCAGCGTGTCTTCTTTGCAAGTCATAATTAACACAAAAGCACAACTTAAATCTTTCTAAAATCATTCTCAAGGTACTTCCAAGTTTTTGCTAAGAATTTGAGAGAAGGGAAAAGAAAGCATAAACATGTGGAACAAAAAAGGTACTAAATATTGGCAGTGCAAATAAGATCTAGAATAATCAAACTGAACAAGCTATGTCAATAGATTAGAATGAAAAGAAGAGAAATGATCTTTCTAGTTGAAAGATTTCAATTATTCATCTGTTTTTGACAACCATCATCTCTTTTCATTGCATATTAGGAAATTCTAGCAACATGCACCACATAGAGCAGTTAAATTCAAAACTAAGGCCACGGGGAAACAAGAACCTGCTTGGAAATTGAGCCAGATTTCCAATCAAATATTGGATGATCAACGTTGCCTTCCTCTGTACTTGGAAATCTCCTACTAGATGAAGGAAACAACAGTGATGAAGGTTTCCTATCTGCAAATATATTTTCCTTCTTTGCTCCATGTTCATCCCATAGTGAGGGTGTTATTGGCTGAACATCAACTAGAGGGGAGAAAACCTCCATGTCATCTTTGAAGTTATAACTAGAACGTGGAGCATGTAACCTTGAGAGAGTTCCACCTGGCCATAAATGGCTTTGATGTGGTGTTTCCTCTCCACTAGACACATTTAGCATGCTTGATGAAAATCCACTGCCAGATGCTTTAAGTGAAGATGCTTCAATGGAGGCACTTAGACGACCAGAATTCCTAGAACTGGATATTACTGTAGATAGAGAAACACTTGATGAGGTTGCAGAAGGTAAAGGATCCGGCATAAGGATGGAATCTTCAACTGCATCTCCTACAAGTGCAGTCTCAGCAGTGCAACTAGTTTCATTAACACTAACAGGTTTTGACCTTTGCCAGCATAAGCCTGTAACAGCCTGTTTCACAACATACATTATTAGAGCAAAAGTTTGAAAACATAAATCAGTAAGCTAACTCCATGAGAATAATCAAGTTCAGGCAGTCGAAATCACTGTTTTGAAAACCAAGCCATTTATTGAACTAAAGAGGAGAGTGGCGCATGGTTCAATGGTCCAACCAGGTTTATTCTTGATCAAATCAGAATTTCTAATTATATATTTATTTATGTAGATATATGATAACATGTGGCAAAGTGTGACACAATAATTAACTAAATATGGCAAGTACAAAAAAATTAAAACAATATCTAAATATTTCAGACCATATAATATATATATCAATCAAGTTTATAAAAAAATTAATATACTACCAAAATATAAGCTTCAGACTTTATTTAGAGTTTTAAAGCCAATTTTGATTGTATGTTAAGTTTCATAATATTCAAATTTATTTTTTCTAGTTGGCACTTCATAGTTACTTTTCAAAATGTCCGAATAGTGTGTGTGTGACGGCCAGGTTAAAGTAAGTGTGTTGATGGCAAGTAAGATAGCCTTGTACCAGTTGTCTTTCCTCATCTCAGCCCACTAGTCTGTCACACACACACTATTCTAACAAAAAATAAGAAACAAAAAATGTGTTTCTATGATTATTTTAGTCATCTTTCAAGAATTATTTTTTACTAAGGAATGATTAACTATAATGTTTTCCAATTTGGTTCTAATAAACCAAGTTGGCTTATTGAGCAACCTTGCTGGCCTGGGTTCGAACCCTCACTTTTCGCCATTCTAAATTAAAAGGCGTATGCCACCAGCCAACCTAGTTTGGTCCATTGACTAAAAGGCAAGATCTGAACTTGGTTCAAAGATGTAACAAAGGCCAGTTTTCAGTCATTTAATGGTCAACTAGCCAGTCCTGATGATCTTTGACCAGTTCAAAATAGAGTCCAGTTATTGGAAGTGAACCAGGCCAAAGAACCACCCAAGTCAATGGTCGAATTGGTTAGTTTGATTTTCAAAACTATGGTCAATACTAACTCCTCATAATACACACAATACTCAATTGGCAAACTGAGCTCCATGTGGTTAGACTTTACCTGCAGTGCAGGGGTTTGAATCCCACTGGAAGAAGCACCTTGTGGCCAAGACCAAGCCAAAGCACAAGTTAGGATTAGTCCCACAGGGTGTAGACACACTTTGTGGTCTTAGCAAGGAAAAAAAAAAGGTTTGGTAACACAGAGGAACAGAGCATATGAAATCCCTTCATCACTTTGAAAAATCATATGATTGGTTTATGAGTCAGTATGTTACATGCCGACAAAACATTCAATACCCTTTGCCATTATGTTTGTGCATTCTAAATCTAGTGGTCAACATATGGAGGATAGGTTCTTTAAAATTCTGACAGATCATGCATATCAAACAATCCCAAATAATTTTATTGTGCTCATCTATTATGATACACCAATGACTATTTGCTAACAAGGCACTGAAAAGTGAGAACCCCATAGGAGTGCCGTTGGAACCAGACCAGACTGGCCAGTCAGACCAGAGGACTGGTGAAGTGGCCAACTGTCTGGTCTGGTTCCATCGTTGGACCAACCCTTACCTTTAAAAGGTAAAATTAAATTGTCTTTACTTTAAATAGGCCCACTTGACAAACTTACGCTTATCCCACAAACTCACTTTGCTCTTCTGCTCCTAGAATATTTATAGACCACAACGCACTCAGCTTTTCTCATTTCAGGCACTGAGGGACTTTCAAAAACACTTTCACATACTTGTTTTCTCTTCTTTTGTGCTCCATGTCTCCACCTTCAATAAGATTAAAGATTTTTTTTCTTCTATTAATAAATATTGAGTTTAATTATTTTTTTTCTTCTATTAATAAATATTTTAAAATTTAATTTCAAGATATTATACTTTTACTACATAATTTTAATTATTTATTTAGAAAAAAATTTATTATGTAAATTTTATTTCATGAATTAAAAGTTGATAAAATAATATATCAATAAGTTATGTATGTTATACTTAAATGATTCTTGAATAGGATGTAAAGCTTCTGTCATATTTTAGTTGATTAAAAAGATATTCATCTTTTTTATATTAAATGCTCAACCATAAAAAATTATTTTTATTACTCAATAAGAACCAGGTCCACCTCATTAATTAGTAACCCCTAGCGACACGGTACCCTCACCAGGTCCCAGTTCCAATAAATATGCCCAGTAGGCACAAGGGAACAAATCTTTTATAGAATATAGTTCCTACAGTCCGCCACCCAAGGTTTAGAGAACGCTCATATTGAGTAAAATTTGAAACCTTAAAGCAGCTTCTATATCATGCTAATTTTTTAAGCAACATACACCAAGCTACAACCAAGTGCCTCCATACTTCCATAAAAAAAGTTTTAAATTGGGCAAAGAACTACCTCGGAACTACCATAAGCATGAAGAACGACAAAAGGTTGTGGTTTTCCACGGACATCATAGAATGCAACCCTACCATTGCTTGTTGCAGCTGCTAGCATCCATCCATCATCTCTAAAGGCCAATGAAGAGAATGGTGCCTCATAAGAAATGCAAGATGATGGTCTTCTAGAACCAGAGTCATAAGTATATAATTTTTTGTCAAGACCCACACTAGCAATTATCTGTCAACAGGAGAAAGATGTCAGGAAGCAGAGTATTTGAACCATTTTATTAACTATCCTAACCCAAAGAGAGGTTCATAACTTCACAGGAGGATAAACAGTATCCCTATGTATATTAAATATAATAAGCCATTAGAAATGAAACCTTGTCATTGGATGGAGAGAAGCTAATACCAGCAGTCGGTGCAGAATGTTGCTTCAGCCACGAAACCTGTTATTTTGTTTTTTATGAGACAAAAAGGAAAAAAGAAGAGAAAAGCAAATGCATACAGTCAATTCCCAAAGATGCATTTCAAAACTCAGTTAAAAAGAAAGCAAGAAATGAAAAATCTTCTGCAGGACAAGGTAATAATAATAATAATTATTATTATAATAATTATTATTATTTTGGTTACATGCAGGATCAAAGGCCCAGGATGAGATAATTCTTTGTATTACAATAACACCACATAAGTAATTTTAATAATTAGATTAATGGTACAGAGGATATGTGAGAAAGATGCTGCAAGCATGTGTTATATTACTATTGTACATGGAGGAGACCAATGCATTGTTTCGACAAAGTTGGCAAAATGAAATTCCTGTACTTGTGTGCAAAGCAACAAGACAATGTCAGGACTAGACAATTGGTTGCACACTCTGAATATATATATATATATATATATAAGCAAGTCAATAGAAGTCTAGCAACACTTCACTGGAAAAAAGCTTTCAGAGAAACAAACTGTCAACCAACTAAAATGGCTTTTTATTATTGCAAAATGTTTCAGCATGTGGTATATAATATATAAAAGCAAAATGGCATACCTTAGGGCTACGACCAGTTGTATCCCACAAATGAACTGTACCATCATCACCAGCAGTCACTAGAAGGTGACGACTAATCCGGGAATAATCAAGAACTCTCAACACCTGGTCTTACAATTTTAAACACAAGTGATAAGCAGACACCTCAACTTTTTTTTTTTAAATTGAAAAAAAAAAGAACTTAAGAAGGAGGTGGTTCAAAAAAGCAGAAATCCTTGTTTTTTCTACCAAAAAAAAAAAGATAAAAGAAAGAAGGATAGAAAACCTGTTCATTGGGGTCTTTGAGTTCAGCAGCCCTTGCACCAGAAGCAAGGTTATGAAGTATCAGATCCCCACCAAGGCTGATAGAAGCCAAGTGTTCATCTTTGCAATTGTACATTACACCTGTAACGGTGCTTGTATGACCCCTCAACCATTTAATGCAGCGCTTCCTTTGCAAATCCCATATCCTTACAACTTGACCACTTCCTCCAGAGCATAGGTATCTGGATGCCTTGTTGCTGAAGCTGATAGCCATTATAGACTCCTGCACAAAATGATATTACCAAATTGCATGAACTAAACCCCGAAATAACAAAACATTGCTTAATTATGCAGAACTAGAGTTACTTTCAGGACCACTGACACCACAGAGTGACCATATAATTACAGTAAACAAATCAATGATTACAAAGGGCTTGATAATGCAGTTAAGTAATTTTTAAACGCAATACAAGGCCTGTATGGAACACTGAATAATAATACTTTGCCTCAGCTCTTAAAAGTTGAAACAAACTACACTAGAGAAGACACATCAGAATTATACAGATATGCTTCCTGCCTCAGTTGCTTCTTCTGAAAAAGCCAGAGGACCAACTTTAACAGAACAGTGCTGCTCCTCATGCATAAATTATATTCTCAAAGGTCAAAGCTTTGTTTGTAGAACTAAAGGTAGTAGGAGATTCTATAAAGTTAATTTTTTTTTTCATTCTTAAAAAAAGATATTAAGAAAAGTTATGTCAAGAATTCCACATACAATAAGTGAATGCATATAGAGTCCAGGCATTGGTGATTGTGTGAAGTGCAATTCCTACTGCCGCATGTTCCAACCATGAGTGGTTCAAGAAGTGAGTGGGCATGGATGACAGTTAAATCCTTTTTGCCTTCATTCTCACAATCTTCAAATGTTACTCATCAAAGACAAAGCAAAAAGAAAATGCTGCCAGAACACATAATTAAGCTATTTTCCTGCACTTTTGGGGGAAGAGTGGTGGAAGAGAATATTTTGCGACATAACTTTTTTCCAATACTACGGTGTTTTTAGTTTCAGATAGAAAATGATAAGGTTCATAATCATGAAACATCACAAAGATCATCTGACTCAGATACATTTTTCTTTAAACCTTTACTCTTGTAATGCGTTGTTCGTTTTTTGTATGTGCACGTTCAGAATTCATTTTAATATCAGCATAATGAGACACTTTCTATTCCACCCAACGGCAGAAATTACCTCAATGTTGTCTCCACTATCAGTACCAGCCACAGGAATGGTACCCATGCTCTGCCCATTTTTATGCCACAAAGAGATCTTCTTATCATCTCCAGCACTGGCCACAACCAAATCTGTGAACAAAAATTTCAGTTCAAACAATAAAATTTTTGTTTTGTAAGCCAGTGTATACAATCAAATAGCTTAAATTAATTCTACCGCAATTTAGGAACCATAAAATCAAATGCATCAACCATGTCAAACACCATTGTTTAGTTCAATTGCGTTCAATCTCTCCGCGAGTAAAAGAAAATAGTGCAAAGAATCAATTTCTAACGGGAGGAATAGCATTGATAACAAGACGAAATTTCACAAACGCAAATCCTCCTAAGAAAAAATTGAAAATTTTTATGCGGCTTAAAGGAAAGAGATCTCAGATTGACTCACTTGTATGGTTCCACTTCACTGAATTGACTTGGAAACCAGGGGAAGGGGCATAGCTCAATGAGCAAGGATCCCCGGGTTTGACCGAGGCATCGAATAACTTCACAGTATCACCTCCACTTGCCGCCAACAACGCCATTGATAGATCCCAAAAATTTATCACCCACTTTTTCACTATCTCACTTCAACAAGGCGTCCGAAACCACCGCTACAAAACCCGAATTTTCCCGCATAAATTTAGTAAAAGAATTCTTTGGTGAAGATTGTGGTAGAATCTTTTGGGAGTGAAGTGAAGGAAGATGGAAAACAATTTTTCGAATTGGGTTTGGAAACCCTACATGAGTTAGACAGGGTTGGGGAAGCAAGAAATAATTTAAACGAAAGAAACGTAGAAAGTGGGCGCCTTTATAGGCTATCAATGATCTGGGAGCCCAGCTCTCAATGAGCGTCCCTATTATCTTTCCCTTTAATTAAATTTCAAATTATCACATGTGCAGTTACTTTTAGCTGTTTTAATTGTTCTTTTTTATTCCTTTTTCTGAAATGAATATGCAGCTAACCATTATCTGCAAGCATATGGCGGAAGAAATGGTTGGCATTCTTCCACAGCACTCCTTTGTCCTCCTAAACATTTCAAGGCAATAAAGCTTAACTTTTGTTTTGGATATAATGAGGGAAATGTAAAAATGAAGGGAATTCAAGAATATAAAAGTATTACTTTATATTTAGTCATTAATCACAATTTTTAAAATAATTTAGATCAGATTTGTATTTTATGTGGACAGTCAATATGCATTTAAGCCTTATATTTATTATTTTATTTTTTAATCAATATTTATCTATTTAACGAATTAAAAACAAAAAGAATAGATGAATTATTTAATAGTCTACTAATTAATTAATATATCTTATATGTTTATTATTAATCGCACTGTCATAAATCATAAACAATGTAAATAGTTTTGGGGTTATGTGCCATTTGTTTTAGCCATATATATATACATATGATTTGTTTTTCTTTCTGTTTAAATTTTTAATTTTCAAATCTAAAATTTCTTATTATCAAATCTCTTTCACTCTATCACTTTCTATTTTCTCCTTTTTGCTACTCTCTATCCCACTCTCAACACATGTTTAACTTCTCAACCTTCATCCTATTTCTTCTTTTACTTTGCAATATCAAGTATACATGGAGCTAACTTTTTTTTTTCCCTTTTATTTCACAACATCAAGTTTCATCTTCTTCATTACATCCTCCTTCTTTCAATTTTTATCTTCCTCTGCCATTTGCCATTTTTCTTTAACGTAAGCAATTTCTGTGCCATGGGTTAATCTATGAATAAGGTATTAGATTTCTACATCCATTGTTTGATTCTTTGTGCCTTTTTTTTTTGTTGTGTTTATGTTTGTTGCCATGGATTTCATCAAACATTGGGTAGAAATCTTTGCCCATAGTCCTTTTTTTCATTTTATTTTAGCACTTAATGGAATTTTTAGATTGAGTTCCTTCCTTTTATTTTATTTCTTTTGCGTAATGTAGCAAACCCACAACAACTTATAAAGAAGCTCTAATTCATAGTCTTCTATCAGTCAAGAAGGAAAAATCTTCCATTTTCCCTCCTTAGATTAAGTCCTTAAAGAAGGCAGCAATAGTGGACGCTCCTTTTCCTTACTTGTAATTAAAGGATTGCTCGTTTTGGTCTGTGTGTGGTCATTTTTCCAAAAGGAGATCGTAATCACACTTAAAGTAGCGATGAATGGATGTGGTATACAAAAAATTAAGTAATATAACACTTTTGAAAATGTTAATATGGAGGAGGCTTAAAGTGGAGCAAGTAAATAATAAATGGAATGAGCTACTATGAGTAAGTGGAGGGAACTACTATAGGTAGATAAAACAAGCTTTTATATACAAGTGGAGTAAGGTATGGAAGTGAAATGAGCTTGAATATACAAGTAGAGGATCCTTCAAAAGTAGAGTTAACAGAATATACAATAAATAAAAAAAGATAAAGAGAGAGAGAAACACTCTATCAACTTTATCTTGATTCAACCTTTTAAGCTTACATCTAATTCCCTTAAAAACCTAAGAAATTTTCTTTCAATCAATTTGAAAATACAAGATACTTGTTTTGTGTGTTCACCACTAGCATAGGTTTCACAAGTTCACCTTAAATTTATATAAGGTTTTCTACAGTTCATCCTCAACTCACTCTCACATCTAAAGAGTTACAATTTGTAATATAAAATAATAATTCAACCTTTAAATAGGGATTTTAATAAGCTTAGTAGAAAGTTGATAAACTAGAAACTAGGTATATTTTTTAGAGAAATAAATGCTATTTTTACATGATATGTAAAAATTGATTCTTTAAATTCATGATTTACATTTAAGTCTTCCATATATTTATAAAGTTTCAATAACTTTTAGTCATTAGAGATGAAATAATGATAGCAATAGCTTTTTGGCTCAAGCAAAGGAAATGCGTCTCTAACATTCATAAGCTTTCTTTTCAATGGCAACAATCGACACAAAGAGTTCTTTCCAAACAACCTATTTTATCTAATCTTCATAAATGTTATTAAATGGTTGCTTCATGGGTTAGAGAAAAATTATCACCTTTTCTTTATAAAAGAGGTAGTTGTAGAAAATAGAGAGAGAGAGAGAGAGAGAGAGAGAGAGAGAGAGAGAGAGAGAGAGAGAGAGAGAGAGAGAGAGAGAAATAAAATAATTATACCATGTTTCATTTCACTTGTATGAGAGAGATAGAGATTTTTTGTATATTCCTTAATATTTTTGTTTTCAAAGAAAACAGAGAATTGAAAATGGGCTAAAACAAAATAGGTTTTTATATGAATAAAATTTCAGCTTTTGTTATCATCAAATTCATAGATCAAGATAACCTTAGGCCAATAATCTCCACCTTTTGATGATGATAAAACTAGAGCAATGCAAAATTAAAATTCATGTAATCATTATATATGCTTCCCTTAAATATTTACATCTTTTAAAAAATAATTTGCCTAAGAGTGCAACACAAAAAGGCAAAAATAGATAAGGTACACAAAGATTTAGTCAAGTTACAAATAAGCACATAGAATATATAATTAAAATTTGTATGTAAACTATTCTCCCTTTTTTTATCAACAACAAAAAAGTAAGATAGTAGAACAACACATAACAAATAATAAAAGGCAACAGAAGTAATTGATATAAAGCATAAATTTAAAACATCACTGATATATTACTAAAATTATAAAGTATTTAATCATTACTAGCTAGTTTAAAAATTTTAACAAGTTTTCAACAAATTAAAGTGCATATCTAAGTTGTTGATCTAAATGATAGAAGGCCCACCCCATATGATTAGCGAGGTAAAGAATGGTAAAGTCAACATCTTAAAGTTGTTGTAGCAATACTTGTTTATCCTCTTGAAAAGCCTATTTGGAGTGATGTAATTCAACAATAACAAAGTTAAATTACTACCTTATAGTCCCATGATAGCTGACCATGCTTTGTATAGTTCCAAAATCTATGTCATGCTATCAAAATCGTTCCTAAGTTGTTACACATTTCAATTTAAAATATGAAGAAGTTGAAGAACTTCATCTTTGGAAGATGGTTAAACATTCATGGGAGGAGGACGTAAAGGTGAGGGGGGAGGAGCTTGGTAATCTTCATAAGGGAGTGTAAGAGAAGAATCTGGAGGTAGAAAAGGTATAGGTAGAAGAGGTTCAGTTATAGTTGGTGGCAAGAAAGAGAATTTTAATAGAGGAAGGGATGGAGGAGGAGAGCCATGATGGATGGAAGGGATATGTAAAGGTGATAAAAATGGAGAAAAAAAATCAAAAATGGGAGGTGAAGGAGAGAAGGAAGAGATGATGGGTGGAAGGAGCACATCTTTTTCAAAATTAGAAGTTGGAGTTACTTCAAGTTTCTTCTTTTTTTTTGGTGTAAAGAACCTTTACTAGATGGAGAGGGCACAAAAGATTTTAGAGGATGAACTTAAGAAGTGGAGGAGGGTGGTAGAGGTGGCTTTGAAGATGGAGGATCTTTATCATGTTGCATAGGAAAAGAAGTGTTGATTTGAAAATTAGAAGGTCTCTCAGTTGGTTCTGATAAAAGGTAATCTTCCTCTAGTTGTTCCTATGTAATAGGCTTAGCAACTTCCATTACAATGGATTCCTTTATAGGTTCCTCCAAAACAAATTTTATTTTATTTAGAAGAGGAAGTTCTGACAGACTTCTTCATGATAGAAGGTGGAAGAGCTTGTAGTAGGTGTCTTCCGACCTTGTCATAAGAAGCTTTAGGATCAACCTTGAATTCCTCCAAGTTACAACTTTTAATCCATTCTCCATTTATTGGTGTATACTTCATGAATTTAAGGATAGTAGTATTATAAATCACAAAAATTGTCTAATAGGTGTATCCTTCAAAATTCACTCCTTAGCCTCTAAAAATTCGAGTAAAAAGCATCCTATAGTGTAGACTTATAACCGGTGAAGAGTTATAAGCAACTTCCTTCATATACTTCAGTGTTTACTAATATATATTGATACATTGTTAGGCCATGAGATTGTAGGCCCAGAAAAAATCTTTTTGGGATAGCACATCCAGAGTTATAATTTGGGAAAACATAGTAATTTTTATTATATGTGCTACTACTCAAGGGAAAGAAGTCACTTGAGCATTGATTTTCCTTATAGTTATTAAGTCCTTTTAGTCAACTACAACTTTAAAAGCATCAGCATATGTTGCTTGCATTTGGATAGGCTAAGAATATCTAGCAAAGAAACATGCAAGCTCTCCTAAAAAGGATACATGAAAAATCTTTTGTAAAGTATTTGTGCCCATAGTCATGATTTTTCCATAAACCAATGCATTTAAAGCCTTTCTTTTTTTAATGACATGTAAATTTGTATAAAATTCTTAAACCTAGCTGTCATAAACTAGTTTATTTATAGTTATAAAGCAAGTCCATTTCATGGGCTTAAAATCTATTTCAATAAGATATTCAACTGGGTTAGTTTTGTAAAATCTACACATCTAACATTAGCAATAGGTCTATGTATAAAATCAATAAGATGCCCTTTCAAATATTCTTTTGAATGAAACTTAGGTAGCAAATGCTCGGAAGATTCTCTGTTTGGCTCTTCTTCCCTAGTCTTTTTCTTCCCTTTTCCTTTCATTGTTGCTGATGATTTTTTTGAAGGGGTTTCTCGAATAATGATGCCTATGGGTTTTCTTTGTTGCTACTGTGTTTCTTCTTCAATTTAATTTAGGTCTTCATAACATTTCTCTTTCTTTTAGACTAAAGATTTTGGGTTGATGATGATTTCTTCATTTCTTCCTTCTTTTGCTTTGCTATCTTCTTTAATATGAGTTTTTCTAAGGCTTATTGGCTTTTATTGTATTCTTCTTCATTGTCGATAATACCTTCAATGGGGATAAACTTTCTTTATCTTTGAAATCTTTAAAGATAAAATGTGAATAAGTTTATCTGTCCACCTATAAACTATTTTAAGGTTAGGATAGAAGGTTTTGAAAGAGAGAGATGGGAGAGGTTCAAAGAAATGACACTTTGTTTCTGATACTGAGTAGTTTTAAAATACTTGCCATGCAAGCATGTAAAGGCAAAACATCATTAATGCCAACCATCATTAAGGATAACCGTTATTAATTTTAAATTTGGAGATGTACTATTTTGAAAACCAATTAAAAATATTTGCCAATCATTTTAGATTATATGGCAATTAATTTCAAATAATTAATTTTTTGTTCAATAAGTTTAAAGACACATGTCACGTAATAACACAACTACATAGCATAATCATTTTAAGGAATTAAGAAATGAATTTTTTTAGCAAAGTTACAAAATAAGAATGGAGTAACTAGTAGTCTAAATTGAATAGAGCAACAAATAAGGTAGGGGAGACAGGTAGCTCTACATAAAGGAACACATAGAAAATATCATATATTGTCAATCATTCCAAGTTTTTTTCTAAGAAAGAGAACTTATTTTCTAATAGGGGTTTAGTAAATATATTAGTAGGTTGATTTTTAGTTTGTATGAATGTTACTTCTGTATCTCCACGTTAAACATGATTTTCTAATAAAATGATGCTTTTATTTCAATGTGCTTAGCTTGATAATGATGAATTGGGTTCTTTGTCAGATAGATGGTATTTGTATCATCATAGAATATGGGAATGTGGTTGAAGCTCAAAGAATAATCTTCCAATTGCTATTTCATCCATAGAAGTCAAGTGTCTAACTACTATATACTCAGTTTCAGTAGTGGAGAGTGTTATAGAACTTTGTTTATTATTGAACTAAGACACCATAACGTTTCCAAAAAATTGGAAACTACCACTAGTATTTTTTCTATCTAATTTACCTTTTGCAAAGCTTGCGTTAACATATCCAACTAGATCAAAGGAGTTAGTTTTAAGATATCACAATTTATAATTTTGTATTCCTATTAAATATATAAAAATATGCTTAAGGGCATTAAAGTGTGGCTCTTTAGAATTTGTCTGAAATCTTTCACACTTACAAATATTAAATAAGATATTTGGCCTACTGACGGTTAAGTAAAGTAGTGAGAAAATCATACCTTTATACTTTTTTGGTCAAAGTCCTTACCATTCTTGTCTTTATCCAAAGTGGAGGACAGACATATTAGAGTTCCATATGTTTGAAATTTTGAAAACCATATTTATTTATCAACTCCTTTATGTATTTAGCTTGATTAATAAAGTTTCCTTCTCTTGTTTACTTGATTTACAATATAACAAAGAAATTTATTTCTCTCACTATACTTATTTCAAATTCAATTTTCATAAGTTTAGCAAATTCTTTATATAAAGATTCATTAGTATTATAAAAATTATATCATTATGTAAATTTGTATAAGTAAAGAATCATTTCTATTTTTCTTAATGAGAAGGGTATTGTCAACTTTTCCTTTTGAAAACATATTTTTTAAGAGAAAAGCACTCAACCTTTTATACTAAGCTCTAGGAGCTTGCTTTAGACTATAAAGAATTTTAAAGAGTTTAAACATATTGTTAGGTAGCTTTTCATTCTCAAAACTAAAGGATGTTTAACATACACCTCTTCATTTATAAATCTATTAAGAAAAATACTTTTAATATCTATTTCATATAATTTAAAATTTATGAAAGAAGTGTAAGCAAGCTATATTCTAATAGATTTTAGTTCAATAATTGGAGTATAAGTTTTATCAAAGTTTATACCTTTTTATTGAATATAACTTTAGGCCACTAATTTAGCTTCATTTCTAATAATATTACTTTGCTCATCTAGCTTGTTGTGAAACACCTATTTTGTTCCAATGATGGAGGCACCTTTTAAATATTCCACTAAATTCCATACTTTGTTTCTCTCAAATTGAGGTAGTTCTTCTTGCATGGCTATAATCCAATTTTCATTGTCTAGTACTTCTTCAACTGATTTAGTCTCAATTTAGGATAGAAGTGCAAGGTTATTGTTATTATTTCTGAATGAGGATCTGGTGCATACTCCTTTATTTGGGTCTCCTATGATATATTATAATGGATAAGTGGAGGAGTGCCTCCATTTTCTTGACAGTTGATGTCTCTTGGTGTAGCTTTTTGTATATTTGGTCTTTAAACATTACCTGTTGGTTCAACTTCCTTATTGTTGTTGATTTGAGAATCTATATCTTTGTTGGTACTTTCCTTAAGATGTTGGAATGGGCTTTCTCTTGGAGTTTGTTTCTCACTTTAAACTTAGAGTTCATTTCTGTTAAAGATTACTCCAATTTTCGTCAGCAATTTTAAGGTGGTTGGGGTTGCTTTTTGAGTTTAGTTCTTTTCTTATATCTATTGTATTTGAAGTTAGCTGTTGATTTATTGAATTATTTACTCCTAAAATATTCTTGTCCTTATCTGTATTCATTATATTTCTTAAAGTAGAATTAGTTTCATCAAATGCCACATGCAAAAACACTTCTATAATCATGGTTATCTTATTATGCACTTTATATGCTTTATTATATATTAAATATGCTAATAATATGTCTTTATCACTTCTTGTATCAAATTTTTTAAATTATCTTTTCTATTATTATGAATACAACATTTATAGCCAAATGCATGGAAATAACTAACATTATCTTTTCTACCTTTCCATATTTATATGAAGTTTTCTTAACAATAGGTCTAATGTGACAATAATTTAGATATAACAAGCATTATTTATGACTTTAACCTAAAAATATTTGAAACGATCATTCAGTGAACATGGTTCTAGTTATATCTTGAAGAGTATAGTTTTTTCTTTCAACAACTCTATTCTATTATAGAGTTTTTAGTAAGTTATGATTAAAACCCTATTTATCACAAAAATTCTTAAATAGTTTGTTTTCAAATTTTTCATCATGATTACTTTGAATACTAGAGTTTAAATATCCTTTTTCTTCTTAAACATTTTTTTTTGAAAGACCTTAAAATTTTTAAAAGCTTTATCCTTACCTAAGTAAATCTAAAGTAGTCATTAATAATAATAAAAACATAACTTTTTTCCACTAAAGCTACGAAGTTTGTGTGGGACGAAAAAGATTTATGGGTAATAATTAGAATGGTTTGGAGGAAGAAACAAATTTCTTTGATTTAAAAGAATATCTTGTTTTCTTAATTGGCATGTATCACATAAGTGATCCTTTTCAAAATCTAGCTTTAGAAGACTTTTTACAAGATTAAGTTTAAATAGTTTGGATATAGTATGTATGCTTGTACGGCCAAATTTTTGATATCACAACCAATGATCATTATAAATAGAGGAAAGATATGTCACACTCTTTGAACTCAAATTACTTAGGGGTAAGAATGTAAATATTTTTATATCTTAGGCCTTTATCATCATTATAGACAATGCAATACATGGACTCAAATATTTCTCTATAACATTTATCACGTACTTAACTAATACCAAGTAAATTATATTTTAGGCCAACAACTAGACAAATATTATTTAAGTAGTAATGTTCATTTAGCTCAACCTTACCAATACGAATGATTTTACCTTTTTCTTCATCATCAAAAGTAATAGATCCTACGTTTTTTTTCTTGTGAAGGATAAAAACTGTGATAGGTCTTAGTCATGTGCCTTGAGTAACCATTGTCTAGAAGACATTGATGTTTTAATATCCTTCTTTTTAGGCATACTTGCAAAATTTTTAGCTTTTCTTAAGTACTTAAATATTTTTTAGTCATTTCATATTAGTTTTAGATGTGATAGTTCCTTTTGGAACCTAAACTAAAATTTTCTTTTTAGATTTACATTCATAACATGCATAACCACCGTTATTATAGAATAAATAAGAAGTAGAGGATACTAACTTAATGAAAAATTTTTTACATAGTTTTACATTTTTTTAACTTTACACTTAATACCTGATTTATCAAACTTACATTTTTGTTTATCTACTAGTATATTTAGATTTTCTTCCCCTTTTATAAAATTTGCTAAGTCTCTTGCTAAAGTAGTAATTTGTTAATTTAAGTATTTGTTTTTTTGCAAGAGCCAATTCCAATTTGGTTTCAAGAATATGATTTTTTTTTTATTTTGGAATTTACTTAGAGTTGTTCCTCATATTTTAAAAGTAGATTCCTAAAGTTAGCAAGAAGTTCATTAAAAGTTTCATCAAGTTCAGCATAGGGGAGAAAATATTCATTTTGTACCTTATTATCTTCTAGCACCATGAAACACATATCTACAATTTCTTACTCCAACTCTTCCTCATCTTTATCATTGTTGCTCCATGCTGCCATGGCCTTTTTCTTTCCATACAATTTGATGGGCTTCTTCTTTATATGTGGACATTTTAATCTTATATTTACACTATTTTCACATTCTTAACATGTGATTGTAACTTTCCCTTGTTCTTCTTTCTTGTAGTTATTTTTTGAAGTATTCCTTTAGAGATCCTTCTTCCTCTTAGTATATTTATCTAGTCCATTTTAGAGGAAGGCTATGTCCTGAGCATTTAACTCTCTATCATCTTTTTTAGTAGAGATTTATTCAATAATAGTAGCTTTTAAAGCAATTGATTTTCTTTTCTACTCCAGTCATGTCTTTTAAGATGATTCATTTTGTATTAAATAAGTATACCTCGTAGTTAATCATAAGATCATGTTGGTTGATTTCTACTTCAATGGAGTCCATCTTGGATTGCCATCATTGTAGAAGACATTTAAGGATCTTGTAGTTGAATTCAAGATCAGTGTACGTTCTATCAAGAGCTTTTAGATCACCTATAAGTTTGGCAAACTTGTTGTACATTTCTTCAATATCTTCATTTACTTTTATATGGGATAGTTCATATTCATATGAGCACATTCATGTTACTCTCTTTAACTTGAAAAGTCTCTTCATGCATGACAATAAGCTTCTCCCACATTTCTTTTTCTATTTTGCAACTTGATATTTTATGATATTTTGGACCACTGATAACATAAATTAAGATATTTCTTGCTATGTTATTGCATTGAACTGGTTTAATATCATCTTCTATCCATTCATTTTTGGGCTTGTTCGCAATATCTCTAATCATCAAATTTATCTTCTTGGACATCTTAAGATCATCTGTAATGACTTCCTAGTTAGTAGAATGAATATATATTTTCATTCTGTCTTTTCAATTGAAAAGTGCTTCTTTGTAAAATATGATGGTTTGATAGTTGAAAATTCCTCCTAAAAGCAAACTCTTTCAAAAATATGAGTACTCATTTTCTACAATAATAAACAGAACCTTTTCTTGTGGCTATCAAGTAAAAAAACCAATTGAGAACCACTTTAATACCAATTGATAATCACACCTAGAGAGGATCAATAAGTGTGGTACGCAAAAATTAAGTAATATACAATTTTTGCAAATGTTAATACGAAGCAAATAATAAGTGGAGTGAGCTACTATGAGTAAGTTGAGGGAACTACTATAGGCAGATAAATCAAGCTTCTATATACAAGTGGAGCAAGCTATGAAAGTGAAGCAAATTTGAGTATGTAGGTGGAGCATCCTCCAAAAAGTGGAGTTAACAAAATATGCAATAAATAAGAAAAGATAAAAAGAGAGAGAAATACTCTACCAACATTATCTTAGTTCGACCCCTTAAGCCTACGTCCAGTCCCCTTAAAAACTTAAGGGATTTTCCTTCGATCAATCTAAAAATACAAGATACTTGTTTCATGTGTTCACCACTAGCATAGATTTTACAAACTCACCTTAAACTTATATAAGTTTTTCTACAGTTCATCCTCAACTTACTCTCACACCTAAAGAGTTACAAATTATAATATAGAATAATAATTCACCCTTTAAATAGAGATTTCAATAGAAAGCTGATAAACTAGAAATTGGATATATTTTTAAAGAAATAAATGCTTTTTTACATGATATGTAAAAATTGATGTTTTTTAAAAATTCATGATATGCATTTAAGTCTTCCATGTATTTATAAAACTTCAATAACTTCTAGTCGTTAGATATGGAAAGATGATAGCAATAGTTTTTTGGCTAAAGCAGAAGGCTCACAAGCTTTCTCTTTAGCAACAATAATTAGCACAGAGAGTTTTTTCCAAACAACCCATTTTATGTAATCTTCATAAATGCTATTAGATACTTGCTTTATAGGGTGGGGAAAGATTATCACCTTTTCTTCATAAAATAGGTAGTTGCACAAGAAAGAAAGAAAGAAACAAACAAAAAAGAAACAATTATACCATGTTTCATTTTGCTTATAGAGAAACAGAAATTGTATCGTATATTCATTAATATTTTTGTTTTTAGACAAGGCAAAAAATTGAAAATGGGCCAAAATAAAATGAGTTTTTACATGAATAAATTTTGACTTTTGTTATCATTAAAGTCATGGGTCAAGATAATCTAGGGCCAACAAGAGATACAATAGGTTGGATCATGTGTGTGCTCTTTTTATTTTTATTTTTTGGGAACAAGATAACTTTAATCTTCTAATTTCTTTTGGTGGTTGTTACCATTTATTGATGCTGTAATGATGATGACATAACTCATTATGCTTGATTCATAGGATTTGTGGTACCATCCATTAAAATTGTTTTACTGCGAAGGATACAAATCTTTAGGTAAATTGACATCTCTAGTTGTACAAATCTTGGCATATTCAAGTCTTTTGCTTTGTCTGGTAATCGTCTTTTATGATTTTGTAGTGCGTTGACATCTTTAATTGTATAAAAATAGATATATTGCTCCCGTTTTCTCTTGTTTCAGGTATACTTATTTATTATTACCTCCAAGAAAAAAATGTGTCACCACTATGTTCTTTAAAAAAAAAAAAATTTCCTATCATTTAATGAAGAAAAAGATTGGAGTTTTTAGACATAGAGAGAAAGGTGGTGCCTATTTGAAGGTTTGCCTTTTTGACTAGCCTTTCCCATGAGGCCATGATAATTATTTTCCACTAACTTGTTGTATTTTTTTTTTAAAATTTTTTAATCTGCGTTGCAAATACATTGCTAAGTTACCTATTGAATTAAAAAAAAGACACACTCTTTAAGTCATTTTACAAGTTGTAGAGTTCAAATAATCTTTCAATAACAGATGATCCTATTTGTGGCAACAAGGAGCGTATTTGCCTTACAATCTTCTTCTAACCAAATCTTCATTTATTTAATACTTGAGTCAACATCCACACTCTAGGAAGAAAACAAAAATTTCAAGCATCACTTCTCTATTCAGCTCAGAAACAACCTAGCAAATATTATTTCAATTAGTTGTTAAACTTATTATAGACAAGTTCCTAAATTTCAAATCTATGTTGCAGTACATCACTTTTTCCATTGTTTGATAGTTTGTAGTGTGATCATATAATTTCAAGTAGTTGTTTCTTTTCTTTTCTTTCTTGTAAAAAAAAGTGTCAATGAGGATGTATTACATTTGTTTGCTGTAGTTTATCTTGAAGCAATACATTTTTTTTTTGGATTTCGGTTATCTATACCATTTTTTCTCCACAATTGATGAAAGAAAAAGCTTATAGAAGGGAATAGAGTACCATTCACATGTAAGGCTTTTTCTTTTCTTTTTCTTTTTTAAATGAATTCATGGAATCATAGTTTCTCTAATTTGGATATAAGTCTGAAAATAGTTAATAGCTAGAGCATTCACAAGTAACAGTGAGAAGCCATTCATCGGAAACATCTTTATAGTACTTGATTCTTTCTTTTGCTAATGATTAGAATTTGTTTTTTATGCTTCGTCTAATTCCAAATGAATGAGAGAGAAATAACAATAGAATGATGGATAGCAAGAGACCCATATGTGATTCTCTCATTGTATACTTGCACTTTCAGGTGATTTGTTTAAAAATCTCATCTTTTTACAATTTGGGTTCCTTTTTATTTCTCAAAACAAATTTCTAGATAAACAAGATATCCTGATAGTTACAGTGAATCTAATTTATATCTCATCTTTTTACTTCTTGGCAATCTTTGAGATGTCAGTGATAGTGCTAAGCATACTTGAATTTATGTTCTCTTCTTTCTTTTTAATCAATTTTAAAAGTAATTAACCCACAACTCTTACGATCTAATTTGGTAGTGCACCATTAGCGTCAGAATCCTGACAACTTCCTCGAGGCAACTTTCCATAGAAAATGGTTTCAATTGTCCACTTTGATGCAGGTAACATTTTGCTTCTTAACCATTTTAACCTTTTCATTTGTTTCTCGAATCTAATATGGCACTAGCTAAGCTAAGGTATTTAGGCTTGGGCTAGTTTCAAATTAGATTAATGGTTGTCACCGTTCTGGATGTTTTGAGTCATACGTTTGTTAGAGGCAAAATGCACTGCTCTATACTTTAGGGAATTCCAACTATTCTCACTTGCAATTCTTGGAAATTGTGGTATATTCAATTGTTTGGTTGATTTTGTTTAAAGAGAATGGAGTACAATGTTAGTCATTATAAGTAAAAAGGGATCATTTATAGCATGTTGTGATATTTTCTTTTGTGATATTGCATTTTATGATTCAGTGGGTTAACCTTTGTTTCAAGCTCTTGTGCAAGTGAATCATTTATTGCTTACCATTTGAAGAAGCAGAACATTAATTTTTGTGTTCTTCTATCAAAAAATTCAACTTAGATTTATTTGAAGTTAGCTGGGAAGAGAACTAGATAGATGAGTTGATGATGAAGGAATAGGTGCTAACTTAACTATCAGCTAATAATAGGACTTGATTGCAAATTATCCTAGCCAAGTGGACCCTTAGGGAAAAAAAAAAAAAGAAACTGGGAAATAGCACAATTGCAATTTCTTTAGCTCGGGTATATGTAATTTTTTATGCATCACAATAAGTTAGTACTTCGTTATGCCTTGTCTTGGCCTTGATCTAACTTAATTAAAGACATACTAGAATGCTTATCGATATAATCTTTCAGTAATATAATTAGGTACTTTATAGAACTATTAAGGGAAAGGACTAATGAGGCCTAGGCACTTGCTATAGATTATTAATGCTAATCCTAGCCTTATCTTTAGAGGAAGCTTTAATCTTCCAAAAGGAATTAGTCAAATTGATATTTGCCAAGGTTAGAAATAAGAATTGGGTGGGGGGAAGATTTACATGTGAATTATTCTTATTCCTGAAGGATCTATGGTCTAAATACTAGCATCAGAAATAATTGAACATTGAAATTATGTTTTACTTTCTTTATTATAGATCAGGCTGTTGAACCTTTAGATGTTGCTTCAATTATAATGTTGACTTTTCCAATTGCATTTGATTGCTTCTGAATATAGTGAGGTCACACTGCAAGCCAATAATGATTAAGAAGGCAATATGGAATTACATATACTGCTACGTGTTCTTTTGAAAGATTTTCTTTTAAATCTAGTTCTTAATTGTTACTCTGAGAGTTAGAATTCGAATATTGCTTTTTAAATAAAGTATATGCATTTGAATAAAAGTAGACTTATTAAGATGAAAGAATATCTTAGGTAAATATGATGCTTGCACAGTAGCTGGAAACCACTGCATAAAGAGACTGTCAAGGGTACTTTTGGTATTCAATTGTTGATCGATAAGTTGAGTTTTGTTTCTGTAAATTGAACTCAGGTTTTTTGGTATTTGGATAATTGTATTTTGTTTATTTCAAGAGTCTTTTATTTTCAAAAAAGGTCTGTTGCCATTTTTAAGTGTTTTTATTTTTAGTTACTTCATCATATTTTCTGCAGACAACAATGATCATGTCTCTGAAAATAATAGCCATCTCTATCTTAATTGCATATACATGTCTATATATACATTAATTGTAATATTGCATATATATATATATATATATATATATATATATACTAGCATTGAGCTTGCAGGAAGAGGGATATGGCATCCTATTTGAGCACAGGACTTCGGATAACATGTGTATTAAGGATTCTATTGTAATATATTATTATCTTATGATTATCTTGAAAATATCTATTTTATCTTGTGAATTAGTAAGCAATTGGATAAGTTTTCATGTGACAGTTGATACATTGGTTTCAAATTTTAAATTTTGGCTAATTGTTGCTAAACTATTAAGATAGTTTATGATAGCTTAAATTTTAGAGTTGCAGATAATTATTGCCACGTCAGTTCATGGTAGCTGTTGAAGCAAAGCATTTATTATACTTAGTATTTGTAAGTCGTATCTTCTTTTAGTTGTATCTTCTATTAGTAGCAGGATTTTTATTTTGTAGCTGTTGAGTATGAAACCCCTGTTCATTTTTGAATCAGATAAGTTATGATAAGTTTGGTTATCTCCTATTCATTCCACTCAGACGGCCCCAAGAATTAAGCTGAACATTAATTGAAAATCGTATTTTTCTTTGCTTTCTCGTCTGACATTGTGAACACTTTGAAAAGTTAGTTACTATGATCTCACTTTTCTTGAATCCAAATTATCAAAAACCAGATCTCCTAAAAAAGTTGTGCTTTGTTGAAGCAAAGTGGATTATTATTGCCTAATGACAGTGGTATTTCACTTGTATTTTACTTTCAGACGTCAAGTCACTTGCTCTTCAGTTTATTGTGGACAAGGTAACTTAAAGTGTCTGCCATCCTTAAACTCATAGTTTTGAAAAATTAGCACCACTGTTTTTACCAGACTAATTTGTCATCATTTGTTGATTTTATAGATACTGCTTAATGAAGTCAATACCAAGTCTCATACAAAACAACTAGAAGTTTATCAGAAAAGAGTGGATGCAAAGTGATTAATGCATGTTTCTATTTCAAGAGCAATGTAAGTGTAAATCTTTTTTATAATATATTAACTCACTCTCTTTCATTAGGAAAACAAAAGTCAAACAAAAAATATCAATTAGTGATAGGTAGAGTTACTTTTGTGCTGTACTTTGTGTACGTCATTTTTTTTTTTTGCTGTTTCTAATTTCCACCTTTTATGTATTTTTGGCCACTGATGCTAGGGATGTAACTGCTAAAGTTTTTCTTTTATGAAGATTGTCTTTCAAAAGTTGGCCAGAAATCTCAAGATCAGCTTTAAGCAAAGACATGTACTATCTAAATGATCTAAGGATTTACCTTTTGGCTTTGAAGGCAATCATTTTTTGAAACATCTTAATGATGAACTCTCCCACATTTGTCAAATTAAATGGAAAGCCCCTCTCCCAGTAATAAGATGTTAGGCATTTACTATAAGATATTGATCACTAATATTACTCCACTTTACATTGATTATAACTTTCCTTTGTAATTGCAAGAGACCTCCTCTGTTGTGTATTCATTTTAGGTCTTTCCATAGTTTATAATTTTCAAGTGTTGGCTTTATAAAGATAGTTCGTTCAGTATTCTTTCTTTCCTTGATTTGTTTTCAATGTCCTATTTTCTAAGCATACACACACATAAACATTATTGCATTTGACTTTACAAAAATATTTCATTTTCCATACTAGTCATAATTTTCATACTACTATCCACTATTTTCTAAATTCTTATATCATAAACGATTCTCTACTGTTTATGTTATACCATTAACTATTTAGTATTTTGCAATCAGCTTACAAAAAATTCTTCTCATTATATACAAAAAGAAAAATACCCTGTGTAATGCACGAGGATCCTTTGCTAGTTGTAATTTATTACCTTTTAAGGTAAAGTTTATATTTTAAAGAGATTAAAGAAAGATAATCCAATTGTATCCTTTAACCCACAAGAAAGATAGAGTAGATGAAATAAAGGCAAGCTACTCATGCAATACTCAACAGATGTTAGGACCATTTAGAATAAAAGAATTTGTTTTTTTTAAAGTGTAATTTGTTTATTTTTTAGATGATTTGAACGGTCAAGATTTGTTTAAAATTACTTATTTTTCCTTCACAAATTAAGGTAATTTAGAGTTTAAATTTGTTTGTTCCATCTAGTTTCGACTGCTCTTGAAAGTTGAAACTTTTATAAAGTAGATTACTTTCATAACAGTGGCAACTTGTTTGGTTGCTTACAAAGGGATGGGAATCCCTTTCCAAATTGTGTGCAATGTTATTATGATTTTATAATTATTATTCAGTCGTATTTGTCTATTTTTATTGCTTTTTCAAAAATAATAGTATAAAAGTTATTTCCTATCTTATTTATCCACTTTTTAATTTCCTTTCCCCTTACATCATTTAACAAAACAGCCATGATTTATCTCAATTACCTATAATGCTTCAACTTATATCAGCCTCTCATGAATCTTCATCTGTGTTTTGGCACGACTAGAATCGCACCCCATTATAATTTAGTAAGATAAAATTATGTATAAATAAAATCATAACTACAAAAGATAATATTTGCAAAATAAAAAATTGATATTATAAACTTTTAAATTTGTAACATCAAGAAAAAAATTATAATATAATAAAATTATATATCGCTACTGCATATATGAAAGTTAAAAAAATTTAGTAATAAATCATATTTATATTGATATTTATATTAATTAATGTGAAATATATGCATGAAAATAAAGGCTATATATTAGTATCATAATTTTAGCTATTTATCCATATGATATATGATGATGTTACAATAATATATATATATATATATATATATATATAATATGTGTGTGTGTGTGTGAAAAAAGCTAAAAATAAAAACAAAATAAAAAAAAAGATGATATTAGTAGTACTTTTAGGTTAGCATCTTTTTTAAACTCAAGCACACTTATGCATCCAACTTAAATCCTTATTCTGCCCTCTTTTCCAAGTTCTCGTATCTCCATGTTAACATAATACTATTAATATGTTAAAATAATACTTACATATTTATGATCAAATATAAAATATCAAGTAAGATTGAATAAATGATATTGCTTAGTTTTACTAATGATAAATTAAAACCTAAAGGTTTTCCCTCCTTGTTCTTATTATATTCTCAATGCAAGTTATTTATACAAGTCTTATTCCTAAAATCATGGAATTTTGTATGCATTGCCAAGCTTTTACCATGATTGGCATAACACAATTAGGTAAATTTCTTGTCGCCTTGACTACTCAAAATATATTTGCTAATACTTAGGTTGTGGACTTTGGAACTTATGGCCGTAGGACTAGTAACCCATCACTATTTAGTCATTTCAATTTTTGTACTAAACCTATAAAAGTCAAAATAGTTGATAGGTCCTTAGTTAATGTCAGTGGAGTGGGAATTGTTCTCATTTTTTAAAATATGGTTCTTAAAAAGGTTTTTTTAGTTCCCACAAATACTTGTAACCTGCTATCCATGAATAAAATCCTAAAAGACAATAATTGTATAACTAATTTTGCTCATGATAGTTGTGTTTTCTAGGATTTGGTATCTAAGAATATGATTAGTAATGCTAAGAAAGTGAATGGACTCTATCTCTTAGGTACTCCTACTTGTAATTAAATGGCTTTTACCTTTAGTAGCTCTAAAATTTTATTATGGCACAATAGGCTTGTCCACATTAATTTCCCTTATATGAAAAAGATGTATCTTTCCTTATTCAAAAAGATTATACTCTTCCTTATTGTGACCATGCCATGTAGCCAAACATACTAGGGCTACCTATCTTTCACATGCTTATAAACTAACTTAACCTTTCTAGTTAGTCTATAGTGATGTTTAGGGGCCATCTAGAGCTAATAGGCTCATAAGTGGTATGTAATTTGTTATGTTTGTCAATAACCACACTCAAATTATATAAGTTTACCATATGAAAGAGAAATCTAAAGTTCCAAATATTTTTAAAAATTTTCACCAACTAATCTTAAATTAATTTTAGACCTCTATAAAGGTTCTTTATAGCGATAATGGGAAGGAATATCTTAATACCTCACTCATGTTTTACTTGACCAATCATGATATCCACCATTAAAGCTCTTGTGCTTATATCCCTTAACAAAATGGGATAGCTAAGAGAAAAAAACAGACATATCCTTGAAGTTACTTATTCCTTTATGTTCATTATGAACGTACCTAAAAGATTTTGAGGTGATATTGTCCTAACGGCTATTGACCTCATAACTATGATGCCATTAAAGTTTTAAACTTTACAACACCATATGCCTCTCTTTTCACTCACTGCTAAAGTTACCATTTCTTTTACAAATGTACCTAAAAGATTTTAGGGTGATGCTATCCTAATGGTCATTTATCTCATAAATATAATGCCCATTAAAATTTTGAACTTTATAACTCTGTATGCCTTTCTTCTCACTCATTACCTTAACACTTCTCAACTATCTACTTTACTTATAAGAGTCTTTGGTTGTACCACTTATGTTCACTTACACAGTATCAAACTTGACCCTAAAGCCGATAAGTACATATTTGTTGGGTACTCAACCTCTTGAAAGACTTATAAGTGTTATTCCTTCACTTCACAAAAATATTTTGTGTTTATGGATGTGACCTGCTTGGAAGATCAACCTTACTTCACTAAAACCTCCATTTAGGGGGAAAGTGGTAGAGAATGGAACTTTCGTATAGAAGAGTCATTACCTAATGTTCCAACTTTACCTAATATATCTAAGCTAGGTACTACCCTTAACAAACTTGAAATTGATCAACCTCATTCTAGCATTATACTAGGTGAACATGATCTTCAAACTACCCATAAATTTGATGCCACTTCTGTATTTGAACCCAATGTGCTTAGAGCCACTAACATACCTCAAATAGAGTCCTTGGTGTATGTTAAAAGGAAGATGGTCCAAGAGGTAAAGGCCAACCTACCACTTGAGTTAATTAGTCCCTTTGGTCCGAAGTTTAATAGATGTTCTTATAAGTAGGAAAGCTTTGGACCTTCTTATTACCTTAAGGAAAGGAATCCGAACTTGCACCAAACATCCTATTGGTAAATTTGTAACTTATAACAAACTTTGACCTTCTTATTAGGCATTTGTAGCAATATGTCTAATGAAAAAAATACTAAACAATATTTATGAAGCCTTGAAACAAGAAAAATGGAGACAAGTTAGCAATGGAGAAATGAATGCTTTCTAAAAGAATGCAATATAGGACCTTGTAAAGCTTCTTAAAAGGAAAAAGGCTGTAGGTTGTAAATGGATATTTAATATCAAATACAACTCTGATAGGAGCATAAGCAACTTAAATACAAGGCAAGGCTAGTGGCAAAGGGCTTTAGTCAACCTTATGGAATTGACTACCAAGAAATGTTTGCTCTAGTAGCTAAGTTCAACTCCATAAAAGTTTTCCTTTCCTTTATTGACAATTTGGAGTGGCCTTTTTACTAACTCGATATAAAAAATACCTTCCTAAATAAGGACTTAAAAGAAGAAGTTTATATCTTTTAGGTCTTGAAGGTCAAAATAAAGGGATGGTTTACAAATTTAAGAAATCCTTTTATGACCTCAAGCAATCTCCTCATACATGGTTTGAGAAATTCATTGTTGCTGTTAAAAAATAAGGTTACACTTAAAGGCAAGTTAATCACACTATTTTCACCATCTTTGCCAATGGAAAGATAGTTTTGATTGCTTATTTATTGATGACATCATTGTCCTAGGAATCATGTTCAAGAAATCAAGAAGCTGAAAGGTGCCTTAGCCAAGGAGTTTGAAATTAAAAACCTTAGGGCCTTTAAGTATTTCCTTGGTATGGAAGTGGCTCCATTCTTTAAAGGAATCACTATCTTCTAAGGGAAGTACACCTATAACCTTTTTAGTGAAACTAGGACGCTAGGATAAAAACCTGTAGATACTCCTATAAAGGCAAATTATGAAAACAAACTCTCTAAAGAAATTAATTTTATTGATACTAAAAGATATTATAAACTTTTTGGTAAACTCATCTATCTTAACCACTTAAGACTTGACATAAGCTTCCTTATAAGTGTCATTAGTCAGTATATAAGCAAACCAACTGAAGCTTATCTTTACACTACCTATAGAATTCTAAGGTATCTATAGTTGACTCATGGAAAAGGGATTTGCTTAAAAAAGGACGTACATCGTGGCATTGAGATCTATTGTGATATTGATTGAGCTGGCTCCATCTCTAATAGAAGATTTACTTATGGCTACTATACTTATGTATAGGAAATTTGGTTACATGGAGAAGTTACAAGTAGTTTGTAATGGTAAGAAGTAGTGTTGAGGCTAAGTGTAAACCCCTGGTTTAAGGAATTTATAAAGGATTGTGGCTGAAGAGACTTCTTAAAGAACTAAGAATTGATTGTGAAGAACCTATACAAGTTTTGTGTGACAACTTAGTTGCCTTGGGTGTTGCAAGGAATCCTATCCAACATAACATGACTAAGCATATTGAAATTGACAAACACTTCATTAAAGAACAAAATTAATACTTACCTACTTGATCTTAATCACTCTCCAACTAAATTACAAGTGGTTGATGTTATAATAAATCCTTTTACTCAAGTTAGATTTAAGGAACTCAAAGTCAAGTTGGATATAACTAACATCTACTCTCTAACTTGAAAGGGAGTGTTAATAATTGAAGACAGTTGGGATTGAACCTATTGAAATCATAACTTGATATTTTGATTTCATTTAGAATAAAGCCTAACATTTCTTCTCTTATTTTAGCTCTCCAATGGCTAGCTCATTATTTTAGTTCATTTCCTTTTTGTATTTAATGTCAATTTTCCTTTTTCATTTTCTTAGACTTTGTTTCTTCCTTAATTCTATTCAATACCATGCAATAGGATCTAAGTAGCTATTTTGCAGTTGTGTTTCCTATAAATGCATCATTTTTTCTCTAATGCAATAATGGGACCTCTTTTTACATTAACTTGTCTCTTTTCCTCTATTTTTTCTACAATTCACCCTCTATCTCCTTTTACCACATGCTACCAAATAGGGCGTAAGAGAGTCATGTCTATAGAGCTATCTTATTAAAGGCCTACTAGCTTAACACTTTAGAGTTTTCAATAAATCCATTTATTAGATAGTAAACATAAGTTATTCTCTTAATGCTAAATGTCCAATGCACTTGCTATAAGTGGCTAGACGTGTGCTTACAAGGCATTGCACCTTGGTGTGCCTAGCACTCAAACCTAGGCATGTAGGTATTAAGCAATGCCAAATGGCATACCTTTTACTAAGCCTACTACTTTAGAGTGTCCCTTTAGACAATAAACTTAAGTTGCCTTATAGTTTTTCCTATGCCTTTTAAGAGCTTAAAGTTAAATAGAGTATGATAGGATTTTCCCTCCTCATAGTCAATATAATATTGGCTAGAGAATAGCGGTGCCAAAGTTATCTCGACTTGTCAAGAACAACATTCTTTAAGTGGGTTTAGTACTAGCCAAGAGACAAATTTTAAACTTTCAAATTTCTAGCTTTTAAATTTTCTCTAAAACCCCAAGCATCCTTCAATTTTAAAAAATTATCCCTTCTTGAATCTAAAGCTTAGAAAGAACAACTTTATTAACTAGAAACCTTTAGACTTTCAAATTTCTAGTTTCTAAATCTTGTCTTTCAATCTTCAAGAGTAGTTAAGGCACCAAAAGAGCAGGTTAAGGTAAAGACAGAATCAACCTCTCTTGTCTTGCTTGAAGGTTTGTCTAGAGTGCTTCACTTCTCTCTTGTCACAATCTTTTTAGTGACTAGATCCCTTTCCCATTTCCAAAACATAGATTTAAGATTTTTTGTGCTACATTATGGAAGACTTGGTGTATGAGACTATTAGAAATTAACATCAAATGTCTAGAAAATGACTTTTTGGAGTGAGCTAAGTGCTAAAAGCCCAAACAAAAAGCCCTTGGCCATAAATGGGTACACTGATTGTAAAATGTCATAACTTTTGATTTGGGTAGAGTTACATAAGATATCAATGAAAAGCCCTTTCTGATCTCAATTTCTAACTCAAAATCCACTGTTTAAGCATGTTTTGGGACTGCTTTAGTAATTTTCCTAATTGATTTGTATTTTTCAACAATATTATTATTTTATTTTTTTTAATTAAGAGGTATTAGGGTTGGCCATTACCACCCTATAAATAAGTATTGTTCATCTTTTTGTGAGAATTATTTTAATAATATCGCACACTTTCTTCTTAATATCAATGGAAAGCTCTTTCTAGTCTTGATTTCAAGTTTAAAACCCACTGTTTAAGCATGTTTTTGAGTTGCTTTAGCAATCTTCTTAATTGATTTGTATTTTTCAACAATTTTATTATTTTCTTCGTTTAATTAAGAGGTAGTAAGGTTTGCCATCACCACCATATAAATAAGTATTGTTCATCTTTTTATGAGAATTATTTGAATAATATCATACACTTTCAAGTTTTTGTATTTGAACTTGTTATACTTTCAAGCTAGTTAATTTAATAATAATATACTGCAATTAGATTGGAAACCCACCTACTTGCATGGTGGGAAATATCCCGTTTCTAGTGTATTGTGAGAAAAGAAATGATATGAAGTTGATTTTTCATTTTCTCCATGCTATCTCTATTGTTTTTGGTTAGTTATACGATACGTCATTAAAGGATTACAATGAATTGTTTTCTTACAAAGTTTAAAGAAAATTTCATGGTCTATTTATTTCTTTAAAACATCCTATTTTATGTCACTTATATCAATTATTTTTACATATGTAGTTTCCATTAAAATATTCTTTACATGAGAACTTGGATCTTTTGCAATTTGCATCAAATGCCAGAGGCAAATTCTCATAGAATTTATTTCAAGAGACAAGAGACAGGGAAGATTCCTGGGAGCATGTCGTGTTGATCTTTGATCCACATTTCAACCATTCTGTCTTGAGGTTGGTGGCCCGCACTTTTTTGTTTTGTTTGGTCTTCCTTTAAATTCAATTCACATTCCCTTGTTGTTTTCTCTTCTTATACTATAAAAGTTTGCGGATACAGTTAAAACATTTACAATTATTGTGAATTATTGTTTATTTTTTATAATGGAGTTTCATAAAATGAAAAAAAAAACTGAAGAAAGAAGCAATTAGTATTTGACAGTATTAATATTATTGTTGTCAACTAGATTTTTTTTAAAAATAACTTTTTAGTTTCAAATTACTTAAAATAATATATGAACAATTTGACTTGGCAATTAATATAATTTGAATGAATAAATAATTTTAAAATTAATCATAGTGAATTTATAAAATCACAATTAGTATATAAACATTGTAATTAAAATAAATATATATAACATATAAAATTAAAATAAATATATTAAAATGTGTATTTCACTAAATATTAAAAATTCACCAAAAATAGAAGGATAATAATTTATACACAAGAAGAATTGTTGATAATTTCATCTCTAATTCAATTATGAGTCAACTCCATAGCAGTAAAAGGCGTTTGTTGAGGAAAGCTAAAAGGCCTCTCTTCTTCTTCAATCTCTAGAAAAATGTAGTCATCAACATAATTATTAAATTCAATATCAGTGGAAGAACATTGTTGTATGAAATTATGTATTGCCATGGTAGCTAATATAAGATGAACATGAGTATCAAACTTAAATGACGGCATTGAGTGTAAAATAGCATTTATTTTTTGTTCTTTTTTGTTTTTTGATAAAAAAGCATTTGTTTTTCTATACCCCAAATGTTTTCTCTATTGAGCATTTCAAATTAAAATGAAAATAATTAAAAACCTCATTTAGATTTTGTAAAGCCAATGTCACGTTAAAAGTTAAGAAAATGATGGCGTAAAATTAAGAAAGTGATGGCGTCCACCCTTATATGATCCTAAATAACCATTGGTTTTAAAAAAGGGAGAATTATAAAGAAAAATCTAAAAATTAAAAAATTTATTCTAAAAGACCTATTATTATTGGATTCAACTATTTTTGTTAAAATTAATGATAATCAACCCTAAAACAATGATAATAGGTCCTTCAAAATATATATTTTTAACTCTAGGTTCTTAAACATAATTCTCCTTTTAAAAAATCCAAATGAGGTTTTTAATTATTTTCATTCCAACTTGAAATGCTTTATATTAAAAAACATTTGAGGTATAGGAAAACTATTAGATTTATCTATCTATGATGAGATAAATTTTAATCTAATTGAATATCTTAATATTTGAATTAAGATATTAAATAATTAGTTATTAAGATGATTAATAATAATTGAATTTTTAAAATGAGTGTTATATCCTATTAATTAGTATTAATACTCTACTTCAAAAGTCTGTAAATAGGAGGTTAGGGTAAAACCCTAAAAAGTTTTGAAATACATTATACTCATACAAAAAGTTTAGAGAAAGGGTTATGGTTCGTTAATACGTTCTCTATTTACACTACTACTATTATTCTCTTAACTAGGGAATTTTTTATTCTACATATTTTTTATCCTACATTGGTATTATATCTTATGGTTTTGATTGCTTTAGTCTACTAGTCCATAGTCATCTCTTACATTTTTGTTGGGATTAAAATACAATTATAATTGAATGTTAAAAGTAAGTGAAAAATTCCATAAGTACAACTTGTAAGCAATTCAAAACATCACTTATTTATATTTTGAAGTGCCACTTGTTGGCTAGACTTTATTTATATAAGAGTGATTTAATTTAGGAATGCTCTTCATTGAAATACTCTTTGAATCAATACTTATATAAATTGGTAATATGTTAGATGTGTGAAAGTTACATTTTTTTCAAGAGTGCACAAAATGACATTTCGTTTACAACCTCAAAGCCAATTTATATTTTTGGCCCAGTTTATTTTATTATTTTTTTTAAGAAACAAAGACCTCCTTGTGGTGCATGGGGGCCATTTTGGGCGGGTTTTATTTTAAAATTCTCTTAAAATCATGATCTACCTAGTAGTGTAATTGTTTTGGTTATATTTAGATATTATTTTTAATATTTAAATATGTTTGAGAGGCATAGAGTCTTTGTAATTTTTTATAACTTAAATCAATATAATAAATATTATATATATATATATATAATTTTTTTTATAGAAACAATGAACATTAACACAAACAAATTTGATAATATATCTTAAAAGGAATTGTGAACAAAGTAGAAATATCAAATTTCACATAGTTATAGTATTTCAACTCAAGATAGAATTAAAACAAATAGACAAAGTTTTCTCAAAAATCACATGGGTTAGAACCCTAATTGATTCCCTTTTGAATAACAACTTTTTGGGATCCTATGAAAAGAAACTTGAAAGCTAACAAAGAGCTCATGTTTCATAAATTTATAGCATAGAGCTTTTAGATAAGTGTTGTAAAAGAGTGAATGCAAGACATGTTGTAAAAGAGTGAATGCAAGACAATGTATCTTGTTGTCCTTGTTTTTGAACCTGAGAAGTGCAAGGCATATTGAGTATAGTGTGTTTAAGAAGGGAATTCATTTGAAGAGTTTCCCTAAAGCCATCGTACTTGAGAGCTAACAAAGAGCTCACGTTTCATAAATGTATAGCATAGAGCTCTTACATGAGCATCTCAAAAGAGTGAATGTGAGGTGGTCTATCTTGTTATCCCAATTTTTGAACATGAGAAGTGCAAAGCATATCAATTACAGTGCAATTAAAAAGAGAATTCATTTGAAGAGTTTCTTTTAAGGTTGTCAATTTTGAGATTTATGAGGAGTTTCCACCTAATATGACAGATTTTGTAGATCATGAATCTAAGGTATTTGCAAGATTTAGAGACATTTTAAAGAATAAAAAATAATAAATAAATTCTTTATGATTTATTTTGATAATTTTTTGTGAATATATTTTTTTGATATTTTGTAATACATTTTTTTGTTTTATTCAAATTTATTCAAGTAAGAGTTCTTGAATTGGTAGAGATAAGGCTTTTTAACTTAAATAAATAAAAAAGAAGGATTAAATGTTTTGCACATGATTGAAATGTGATAAAAGTAACATAAGCATAGCCTTTTGATCATGAGCTTAAATTATACCACTATTGGTCTAATAATATGTGCCAAATATGAAAAATTGCATATGTATTAACAAGTGTTTTATTTTTTATGAATAAGATAAATCTTAAAAATTGGCTTCTGAGACAATCATTACAAATTTGATTGAGGGTGACAAATTAAATGGTAAAAATTATGATATTTGGCATTATGAGTGACTCTAAACCATGTGATTGTTAAGTCGAAGTGTGGAAACATGTAATAACATAGAAGAAATCATGATGATTTCATGATTTCACATAACGTTGCTCAAGTCATATGAATCACATTGGAGGATAAGTTTAGGGGCATTTTTGTTACTAAACTTAGGAACCATCAAGTTCAACACTTAGTACTTAAAGCTCTAATACCAAATTGTAACACCTAGTATAAAGCTTTAATGCCAAATTATAACACCTAGTACTTAAATCTATAAATTAATACAATTTCTAACAATAATCTTGTATCCAACAATAATCCCTTCATAGTCAATTACAAGATTATTATTGGAAATTAGAGTAGGGAGATAGGCATGTCTATTAGTATGCATGATACACCATTCATCCAAGTAATACCAAGATGTATCAGGATCTTAAGAAGATGTTTTGGTGGCCTGGTATGAAGTTAGATGTAGCTAAGTATATGTCCAAATTTTGACATGTTTGAGGGTTAAGATAGAATATCTAAAGCTAGTTAAAATGTTGTAACCTTTAGAGATATCCAAATGGAAATAGGATGACATTTCTATGAATGTTGTAACCTAGAACTTCTTCAGGTTTTGATGTGATTTAGGTAGTTATGGATAAACTAACTAAGTTTACCCATTTTTTACCAAGTAAGTCTACTTACTTTTAGATAGATTGGCACAACTCTATATTAAGGAGATAATAAGGCTTCATAGGATACCTAATAGTATAGTATTTGATAGAAATCCCAAGTTTACATCTAGGTTTTAGAAGTCTCGTTAAGAGGCTTTTGGAACTAGGTTGAACTTTAATAAAATTTATTATTCTTAGTTAGATGGACAGACTAAGCAAACTATTCGAACTTTAGAGAATATGTTGAGGAGGTGTGTATTAAATTTAAGAGGGAACTAGAATGTGTACCTATTGTTAGCAGAATTTGCCTACAATAATAATTACCATTCTAATATCTAAATAGCACCCTTTGAGGCCTTGCACAAGAAAAATGTGGATCACTATTATGTTAGTTCGAGTTAAGAGATAGGAGTTTGAAAGGTTTAAATATCATGGATCAAACCTTAAGGCAGATTGAACTCATTAGGAAAAGATTGCTTAATGGTCAAAATAAGCAAAAGAATTACGCAAATAAGAGGATAAGACCTTGAAGTTCAAGGTTGGTGATTATGTAGTCTTTAGAGTCTCTCCAGTTATGGGTATAGGCCGATCTTTAAAGTTTAAAAAGCTTAGTTTAGAGTATATAGGTCCATTTCATATTTTTAATCAAGTTAGGCTAGTGGCTTATTATGTTGCATTACCATTCAACTTTTCTCAGATCCATAATGTTTTCCATGTGTCTTAAAAAATATCATTCTTTCCTTTCTCACACCATTGAATTTAAATTGGTGCATTTATAGAATGATTTGTCTTATATGGTTGTATTAGAAAGGGCTACTAACTACTGTGTTAAGCAACTCAGGAATAATGATATTCCACTAGTTAAGGTGGTTTGAAAGGGGCTATCCTTAGAAAAAGCAATTTGAGAAAATCCTAAATTGAATTATTTGCTCGAGGCCAGCAAAATTTTTTAGGACAAAAGTTTTTAAAGAGGAGAGCAAAATGTAACATCTTAAATTATTAAAATTAAAATTAGCAAAAAATAGATAAATGATAATTATTTATTTAATATATATATATATATATATATATGAATTATTAATTATTTTATGAATTGGGGTGTGAGGAATGATTTAGAGAGATTAATTGGTACTTTTGTTGGATTATGGTTTAACATAATGGATTGGGTGAGCTTTTAGGGTAAGTTATGAATATATAAGAACTTATTTCAAAAAAGCCATATTTGAGGATTTAATAAGAATTAATTAATTAGAAAAATATGAGGATTTAAATTACGTGTTGGATTACTAAATATTAATCAATGGGCTTTTAATTTTGATGAGTGGGATTTTCATAATTAAGGTTGAAATTGAATAATTGAGTAATTAAGTATGCAATTGGGCTTTTAGTAATATAATTAGTGAGATTGGAGTAGTGATAGACATTTAATTTTATGATGATTATCATAGATGCACACTAATTGTTTAATGTATTACCTAAATGAAAATTGGGTTTGTGATAAAGGTAGAATCGAGGTAATTTCTATGTTCCATAATTATATATATCTATAATTGTATATTTATATTTAATGCTACTAAATTAATTATGGTGATGTAATGATTTTGTTTGATGTGTTGATTGGAAGATAAAGTGTTGAGCCATTTGTGGTAAGGCGTAATTGGGTTGCTTGAAAGTAAAATTGGACTAATTAAGGTATAATTCCCACTCTATCTATTATTAATTGTTAAGTTGGATTGGGTTTAAATTATGTAACTAGTAGTAGTTGGGTTAATATGATACCTAGTTAAAAATTTGACTTTCACTAGACCTATATTTTAGGTAAATTTAAAACTTCATAATTCTTAATTTATATAATTAAGCGATTTTAAATTAATAGTGGTGGGTTAATTCTTTCTTTTGGTTAGAGTAATTAAAGATAAAGTGTTCACTACATAAGGAAGGCATGATCTTGGTAGCGTGCAAATCTTAGGATTCGTGCAAAATAGGTAAGTTTAAGAAGTTAGTTAAGATTAAGTTATTTGATTGGTAAATTTATACTTATATGTGTCAGTTTACTATTATAGATTTTTAGCTTATTTTTTGGTAGAAAATTTGGTTGTGTAGACTCTTGCAAGGTAACTAGTGACCATAAATATAATGCTAATGCATCTTTTATTTAATTTAATATTTGTGGTTTACAAATATTTTGTTGGCACTTCAAGTAATGAGAAAGGTGATACTTTGATATGATATTTTAACTTATAAAGGTTTTGGAAATGAAACTATGAAATTGTGATCTTGTGGTACATATTGAAATGTGTAATTTTTACTTTACTTGAAGTGTATTATTTTTTAAATGGTTATATGATGTTATCACATATATGTTCGTATTGTTATCTATAAGATGGAACCTTATGTTTGACAAGCCAAAGATGAGCATTTATTTAATGAATATGAAAATAAGGCTATTGATTGATGTGTTACTTTGATGGGTGAGGTATGGACGCTTGCACTCAAGCGAGTGATCATTATTAGCTTAAGGCTAGGTTTAAGATCACATATCTCATTCAATATGAAATGGTTAAGCGAATAGTATAGTCACGCCACACTGCAAATAGCACCACATGGAAAGCAGGGGTTGTGGTAATAAAATCATGCCTATGAGTATCATTGAACATATGACTGTTTAAAGAAAGGTTTGTTTGAAAAAATGATTTGTATTAAATTTTTCTATCTTTTATTGACTTCTGAAGATGGATTGGGAATTATTGATTCACGTAGCTGATAAATGTTTCTCTTTAAAAGTATTATCTCTACATGCATTACTTTTTTTTTTTAACTAAACATATTTCTTTAAAAAAAGATTTTATATTTATGGCTAAAAATGCATGCTTTGAAACTCCACTAGCTATTAGGATTTCATCTCACATTTTGTTAATGACATTTCCAAGATGAAGAGCTGTAGTTGACAAGGAGGTATTCATTGTTTAGCTTCTCTGAAGGCATTACTTTTCTTTTTACTAAATACATTTCTTTAAAAAGGGTCTTATATTCATAGTTAAGAATGCATAATTTGAAATTTCACAAGCTATTGAGATTTCATCTCACATTTTGTTAATGATATTTCCAAGATGAAGAGCTATGGTTGGCAAGCAAAAACCAAATAATGAATACTTTAGTTAAGTAAGTTGAGTAAAGTGATATAGTAAGATTCATGACAATGTAATAAGAAAAGACGGTACTTGGGATTTTTAGTAACTTTGGTTATATTTGCTGTTGAATTTTATTATTAGATAGTTTGTATAAAATTTTAATTTGGATTATTATGTTAGAATTATACTATGAATTGTTCATTTCACCTTTTGTAATTGACTACAAAGGGATTATTATGTGTACCTACCATTAGTAGGGTTTGCCTACAATAATAGTTATCATTTTACTATCCAAATGACACCTTTCGAGACCTTGTATGGGAGAAAATATAAATCATCATTGTGTTAGGTTGAGTTAGGACAAATGAGTTTGATAGGCCTAGATATCAACACTAGCATATCAATTTATAGCATCATTTTCATAGTGTCATTAAGTAAATACTAATATGTAGGTTTTTCACCACAAGGTTTCATCCCATTGACAATAAAATGAATATATGTCTAAAAATAGCACATAGCAACTTCAAAAATAATGCATCTTGAGTAAAGCAAGAAATTTACATTTCAATGTGTAGCATAAGATCACAATTTCATAATCTCATTTCCAAAACCTTTATAGGTCAAAACATTACCAAAGTAACACCTTTTTCATTACTTGAAGTGCCAACAAAACATTTATAAACCATAATTTTAAATTAAATAAAGTATGCATTTTCTTTATATTTATAGTCACTAACTATCTTGAAGAGTCCACACTTAGCCAAATTTTTCACTAAAGAACAAGCTAAAGATCTATAATAGTAAAGTAACCTATATAAGTATAAATCCATCAATCAAATAACTCAATCCTAACTAACTTTTTAAACTTACCACTATTTTGTATGAACCCCATGGCTAACAAGCTACCAAGATCATGCTTCCTTTATGTAATCAACACTTTGTCTTCAATTACTCCAGCCAAAAGAAAAAATTAAAGTACCACCATTAATTTAGATCACTTAATTATATAAATTAATAATTACAAAGTCTTAAAGTTTATCCAAACTATTCGTCTAGCAAAAGTCAAATTTTCAATTGGGTATCATATCAAACATGTAGAATCCATTAATCTAATTACTACCAATTACATAATTTAAACTTAATCCAATTTAACAATTAATAAATAGAATATAAATTATACCTTAATTAGTCTAATTTCACTCCCAAGCACCTCCAACCATGCCTCATCATAAATGGCTCAACACTTTATCTTCCAACTAGCACATCAAACCAAGGTATTACATCACCATAATTAATTAAGTAGCATTAAATATAAATATATATAATTATGGAATATAGAAATTACTTTTGTTCTACATCTATCATAGACTCAATTTTCCCCTAGGCAATATACTTAGTGTACATCTATATTGATCATCATAAAATTAAATGCTTGTCACTACTCCAATCCTACCAATTGCATTACTAAAGGCTCAATTGTATCTTTAATTACTTAATTTTAGCTTTAATAATGAAAATCCTGAAAATGCCTAATTTACCAAAACCTAAAATCCCAACATCATCAAATCTAAATTCTAATCAATTCTGTAACATCATATTTAACTAGACTATCTCATATTATTCCAAGCATATTTCCTTGGTCTAGCATCCTTTTCCAAGAAAATGCAATAAAAATAATGGATTATTTTGCATTATGTCACGGATAAATTTTTTATTTCATGTGCCATGAACCATATGAATTCATCTATCTCATTCTCCTATTTAAATACACAAATACGACTTAAAACCATATCAAGATGTGGCCAAAAACTCGAGCTCATGAACCATATACATAAAATTTACATGTGCAGCCTCGAGTTAGTGTGCTAGCTTTCTGTCATCAATTTTGAAAAATTATAACTAATTTTAGAAAAATCAAAATCAAATACACTATACTATTTTAGAAAGCTACAAATGTTTACTTTATGTTAAAAATAAATCTAGATCAAAACAAGGATGTTTAGCTACTAGAAATCGATGGAACAATAATCAAACTCGCCTGGTGTTACTGGTACTATCATAGAATTTTAAAAATTTATATCTCCCTACTTAGACACCCAATTAGGCTGATCTCAATGGTCATAGAAAGCTTATGACGTCTAATTTATACTTGTAAAATTTCATAAGTATTAAACACCATTTGACTCTTAAATGACATAGGAGAAGAAATTGACAATATAAATAGTAACCATACCAGAACAGCTTAAATTTAGCAACTTTAAAAATTCATAATTAATATCACAAAGTTCTAAATAATTTGGTCTTTAGCTTCTCAAAAATCTCTAGATGAGATCTATATGTATGCCAAATTTTGATGAGAAAATTCATTTATTTGGTCAAATCTTGAAATTGGGTTTCAAAATGGATAATTTTGTGCCTTTTAAGGGTCATAAATGATCCATATTAGCTTCTTTGACTTCATAGCCACTTGAGCATGTGAGAAAGCACTAAAATAGTCTACTAAATATGTCTCAAAGGTGCATAAACCCAGAATTTACAAATTTACACTTTCACCCTAAGGTATACATAAGAATATATAAGCTTTGTCTTGTTATTCCATGTTCAAAAATTGCTATATCATTCATATGACATCAAATCTCATATATATTCCAAGTATTTATGTAATTACATATGTTCAAATGATATACAACATATTCATCATGAGATTATATCATATGTCATTCATATGGCTACAAAATAGACAACATCACACACTTTCTTGTTAATCTTCTTCCTTTATGCTTAGTGGCTTCCATTCCTCAGCTCACTTGGTCCATCTAGATATGTTAGGCAATGGGTAGGAAGGAATGAGATTATAGGAATCCCAATAACTCTTCTCGCTTTCAACCATATATAAAGAATGCAAATCCAAGTCTAAAAATACATGCATGGATATCATAAAATGCATGATCATTCATAGAACTTTTCTTACATTCAAGAGTCATATAAAGCATACATAGGTTTGCCAAGAAGATGGTTTAACTTCACCCACTTCTCTTAGGGGATTTTGGATTTGCCTCACCTATTTTCTTAAGGGGTTCTTAACTAAGCATCACTCTTTAAAGGCTTTTGACGTTGTCTCACCCATTCTTAGAGGTTTTTAGCTCATCCTCACCCTAACTAAGAGACTTTTGGCTTCACCATACTCAAGTAAACCAAAACATATTCATAAAATATCATTTAAGTGCATAATATAACATTATAGTACCATGGCATATAGATACATGCTAAAACATTTTTCATGGCTTAAAACATACATACACACATTCAAAGACAAGATAAACATCCACTTATGCATGAATGAAAGAATAAAGAGCTACCTTGGCTACACAATCACACTTTTCCTTTTGAATTCGGTTCTTCTCTCTTAGCCACACACTCATAAAGATGTGAAACTTGGTTCCTTTGAATTAGACACATCATATGGAAGTTAAAATTACACTCTTGAAACAATTTCTAAAGCCATACATTTATTTTAAAAGCTAGGTTGTTCCTATGGCTCATTTATGGCTCCATACAATATCCATAAATTATGATCTTAGCTCTATTCTTTCCTTCTATTTATGACTCCTGATTCCTTTTAAGCCTCTTAGAGCTATCACACAATTAGTTTAAGGAGTTTAACTAGGTGTTGCTTCTTTAAGTTATAATATGGAACCTATAATATCATCTCACTATTTATGACTTTTAATTTTTTTTCAAAGCTTTCTCTCATCCTCTCCCATCATATATGACACAAAACCAAGCTTGGAAGAATTTAAAACTATCCCTTGGTGCTTCATCCTCCCTAGGCCGAGTTATACTTCATGAAAGCACTAAAGTTTATTTTGTTTTCTTGATGGGAGATGCATGTGAGAAGCTTTTTAGAGATCTTAGAAGCTCATCTGAGCATCCATTTTAGCCTAGGAACTTTTGCATCAAAATAGAATTTTGGTTAAGTACTTAAAACCTTAACTTTGCTATCTTAAAATTCCATGATTGTTTGGTTGTTTCCTTTGTATATTCTTATTCTTCTCCCTCATTTTCCTAATATTCACTCTTAGTTTGGCTAGAAATTCAACCCCTCTTGGCTGGTCATATATAGGTCGAAATACACAAAAGGAAGGCAATGGAAGAATAAGTTTGAAGCATAATAAATTACTTTGGTTTCTTAGCTTCCTTTGAATGCTCTTCTCTTTGTTTGGATTTTTCTCCTTAAACTCGAAATTTTCCTCTTAGGCTTGACCTCAAAATAGACCCAAAGTTTCAATAAACCCATGGGAAAAAAGAGAAGAAGAAGGAGAAGAAGTTTGCTAAGGAAAAACTAAGAAAATTTATGAAAATCCATACCTTTCTCTTGCTTTTTTTTCTCCCTTTCTCTCCTCCCTTGTGTGCCTCACTCTCTTGGTCTTTTCTCTATTTTAAGGCTGAAATGAAATGAACCAAATGAGAAGAAGAGTGGAGCATGGGGTATATATAGATAGGGTTTAAGAATTGTTTCCAAAAATTTCATTTATGTCCTTTAATTTTGGCATTTTCGTTTCTAGTTTATTTTAGCTCTTTTTTTAAAACCAACTTTTCCATCATAAAATTTAGGTCCTCAATCTTATAAAATACCTTTAGAATTACTTAAATTGGAGCTAAAACCTTCTTGAATGAAAGGGTTAAAGTTCGGGTTAACAAATATTAGAAAACGTACACTGGAGGGGTTTTAACTGTCTCGAGACTTTTCATTATTTTCAAGGCCTCTCAGAACCCCAAAAAGCTCAAATTTTCCATTTATAGAGCCCTCTTGTGAAAATTCTAAAATTTATCCAAAATTATAAAAATGTCATTATGTTACATAGCTATTTCGTTAATTTCCATTTGGTTATTTAAGCCTCTATTTCAAGGCACCTCTGCCCTCTTAATTTCATTATTTAATGTCTAGATCATTATTCTAATTTTTTTTGGACCTTAACCAATTCATTCAAGAGGACCTACTTTTAAAACGTATCAGTTTCCATCGTTTTTACAAAAATTAGATATTACAAATTCAAAATAAAGTTAAAAACGAGTAGAACCTTTTTTTCCCCCTTCTAGTACCTTGGCTAAATCCCAATACAGGTCCTTCAAAATGCTCCTTATAGTGTTGCATCAAAGTTTGAGATCCACTTTTCTCTAAGATTATGGTGTTATTTTGCATCTTAGAACAGTGAGTAAGTTCTCAAATGATAACTAGGGTCATTGAATTACATTACTAATTACATTATGATATTGATAATCATAAATGCCTATCATTACTCCAATCCTACTAATTACATTACTAAAGGCTCAATTGTATATTTAATTACTCAATTTCAACTTTAATCATGAAAATCCCCAAAATCTCCAATTTACCAAAACCAAAAATCCCAACATTATCAAATCAAAATTCCAATCGATTCAAAATAAAGTTAGAGATAAGTAAAATGTATTTTTTTCTTTATATACCTTGGCTAAATCCCAATGCAAGTACTTCAAAATGCTCTTCAAAGTGTTGTATCAAAGTTTGAAATCTCCTTTTCTCCAGAAGTGTGGCATCATTTTGCTTCTTAGAATAGGAATGAGTTCTCAAATGATAACCAGGATCATTTAAGTGATATAGATAGGAGGTTAGGATCACGGACTTGGGTATTAGGTTAATATCCATTAAAAATCATTACAAGTAATGGCAATTCACTTGAAAAGTTCTTTTTTGCTATTTGTTAAATAAAAATTCTGATTTACTTATTAGGCTTCTCTACTTCTTTTTATTTTAGTTGGGTTAGGATTCTAGATTAGGCTCCTACTTTTTTTCTTATCATCTTTTTAAATGCAACCCATTCCAAAAGTAAAAGCCCACTAATTAATATTTAATAATCCAACATATAGTTTAAATCCTCATATTTTTCCTAATTAAATAAATAATTAATTCCTACTAAATCCTTAAATACACCTTTTTTCAAATAGATTCCTATTTATTCATTACTAGCCCGAAAGCTCGCCAAATCTATCAAGCTAAACCATAATTCAACAAAATACTGCTAATTACCTTAAATCATACCTTACATCCCCAATTATAAAATAATTAATAATTAATACATATTTATTAATATAGATTTTTTATTAAATAAATAATTACTTTAAAGCTATTTTTCTTATTTTTAATTTTAATAATTTAAGATGTTACATTTCTTCCCTTTTAAAAATTTTTGGCTTAAAAAATTAGTTTATCTCAAGTAAACAATTCTATGTAGGATTTTCTCATGTCCTCCAAAGTCTCCCAAGTTGTCATTTTTTTTTAAGTTTTTTTAATGGATAGCCCTTTCCAGACCATCTTAACTAGTGGTATATCTTTGTTCCCGAATTGCTTAACTCAATAGTCAACAACCTTCTCCAGTATAAGCACATAAGGCAAATTATCTTGTAAATGTACCAACTCAAATTCAATGATGTGAAAAGGGACAAGATGATATTTTTTGAGTTAAGACACATGGAAAACATTATGAACTTGAAATAGATCTATGTACTAAAGATTGAGCTTTTTGGACTTTAAAGATTGGCCTACACTCAAGACTGGAAAGACTCTAAAGAATACATTATCACTAACCTCAAACTTTAAGTGTCTTCTCTTCCTATCTATATTTCTACTTACTTTGAGCTATAACCAATCTCTTCCTAATGAGTTAAATCTGCCTTGATGTTTGATCCATGATATCTAGGCCTATGAGACTCTTTTTTCCTAATTTAACCAAACATAAGGATGATATACACTTTCTCCTATACAAGGCCTTGAAGGGTGCCATATTGATACTAGAATAACAACTATTATTATAGGCAAACTCTGTTAATGATAAATACACATCTCAATTCCCTTTTAAATCTAGAATAGATGCCCTCAACATATTCGTTAAAGTTTAGATAGTTCACTTTATCTATCTATTTGACTAAGGATGATAAGCTATGCAAAAGTTTAACTTGGTTCTTAAACCTTCTTGAAGAGACTTCAAAAAACTAAATGTAAACTTGTGATCTCTATTAGACACGATATTACTAGATATCCCTTGAAACCTCACTATCTTCTTAATGTCGAGCTATGCCAATCTGTCTAAAGGGTAAGTAAACTTAATTGGTAAGAAATGAGCTCTTTTTTCTTAACTCAACCCAACACAATAGTGATATATACTTTCTCCTACACAAGGCCTTGAAGGGTGCCATCTAGATATTGGGATGGTAACTATTATTATAAGTAAACTCTGTTAATGATAGATACACATCTCAGTTCCCTCTTAAGTTTAGGACACACACCCTCAACATATCCTTTAAAGGCTTGATAGTTCACTCTATTTGTCCATCTGATTAAGGTGATAAGATGTACTAAAGTTCATCCTAGTTCTTAAAGCTCCTTGAAGAGGTTTCGAAAACCTAAATGTAAACCTATGATCTCTATTAGATATTATACTAGTAGGCATTTTATAAAGCCTCACTATCTCTTTAATGTAGAGCTGTACCAATTTGTCTAAAAGGTAAGTAGACTTAATTGGTAAGAAATGAGTAGATTCAGTTAGCCTATTTACAACTACATAAATTACATTAAAACTTGAGTAAGTCCTAAGTAATCCCATTACAAAGTCCATAGAAATGCCATCCCATTTCCACTTAGGTATCTATAAAAGTTGCAACATTCTAGCTGGCTTTTGATGTTTTATTTTAACCCTTTAATAAGTCAAGAATTTGGACACATACTTAGCTAGAATGAATGGTGAATTTACTCTTATGAGCTTCTACTAACATTAAAACCCTCAGATCATCACTTTTTGGTATGCATAGCCTACCCTAAAACAAAATGACATCATCCATTGCTATATTAAACTATTGGTATCTACTTGGACGAATCTGCTCTCTAACTTCTCTAAAAAATTATCTTGAAATTAAGAACTTCTAACCTAGTCTCTAAAATTACTTTGAATCCTAAGCTCACTCACTTAACCACATGCTTCTAGGAATAACAAAGATAGATAAATTCAAATCCTTTAAGTTCTTACTCAACTTTTATTCCCTAATAATCATCATAGCCATATGATTTCATACTGAAAGCATCCACTACCACATTAGCCTTACCTAGGTGATACTTAAGAATAAGGGCATAATCTTTAAGGAGGTCTACCAATCTCCTTTACCTCATGTTTAATTCTTTTTTATCAAACAAATATTTAAGACTTTTATGATCATTAAAAACATCAAATGACATGCCATGCCATATAGATAGTGTCTCTAAATCTTTAAGACTATGGCAGCTAACTCTAAATCATAAGTATGATAGTTTTCCTTGTGTGGTCTAAGTTGTCGAGAGGCATAGGCTACCACCCTTCTTTGTTAGATCCACATACACCCTAAACTTTTTTTAAATGCATCACTATCCACTATGAGGTCTTCTATGGGTCAGGGGTAATCAACATTAGGGTGGAAGTTAACTTAAACTTTAGCTTCTAAAAGCACTCTTCACACTTACTATCCCATTCAAAAGGCTTATTTTTTTTAATCAACATAGTTAATGATAAAATCAATTGGGAAAATCCTTTAATTAACCTTTGATGGTACCCAGCTAAACCTAAGCAACTCTTAACCTTAGTCATTGCTTTAGGCCTCTCCTAGTTCATAACTACCTTAACTTTAGTAGGATCAATTGATACCCCCTCTATAGAGATAAAGTGTCCTAGAAACCTAACCTTTCTAAGCCAAAACTCATATTTATTGAGCTTGACATAGAGCTGATTATCTTTCAAAACATGAAGTACTATCCTTCGATGCCTTTCATGTTCTTTAGGAGTCTTAGAGTAGATTGGACATCATCTATAAAAACCATGACAAAATGATGTAGGTAAGGCCTAAAAATCCTATTCATATAGTCTATAAAGATTACTAGAGCATTGGTCAAACCAAATGGCATAACCAAAAATTTGTAATGATCACAACTAGTTCTTAACGCTATTATATGAATGCCCTTAGCCCTAACTTTTAATTGATGGTAACTCGATCTCAAATATATTTTAAAGAAAATAGTGACTCTTGTTAATTACTCCAATAGGTCATCTATCTTAAGTAATAGATATTTATTCTCAATGGTAACTTGGCTTAACTACCTATAGTTTATAGATACCTTATACTTCCATCATTCTTCTTGACAAACAAAATTGGTGCACCCCAAGGAAATACATTAGGCTTAATAAACCCTTTTCTAACAACTTTTTTATTTTTCTTTTTCAATTCAACTAATTTTATAGGTGCTATTCTATAAGGTGTTTTAGACATAGGTCCTGTACTAGTTGCTAAGTCTACAGCAAACTATAATTCCTTATCTGTGGTAGTCCAATAACTTTCTTAGAGAAAACCTAAGGATAATCCCTCATAATTGAGATATAAATAGAACTGTGTTATTTTATAAGTTAATAGGACAATAGGTAGAAAATCAATACCTCCACTTAGTGAGCTAAGTGGAAGAATAACTTTGTTAGAGGATAATCTCTAAGAGACATAGCCACGTAAGAGTAATCAAGAGTATGTTCCCTTATGTCATTTTGATGTTGAATGGGCAACATTGATAGTTACTCCACAAGGTGATAAAGAGCTAAATTCAACATAAGAGGCTTTCTTATGCCTCATTATGGAAAAATGGTTGAAAGTAATGAAAAATGAGATAGAGTCTATGAAGAATAACTATGTTTGGGACTTAGTTGAGCTTCACCAAGCCAAAAAGTAATTAGGAACAAGTGTGCAAGAGAAAGATGGCCAAGAGGTATATTCTATTAAAAGGTATAAGACTCATTTAATGGCCAAGAGGTATATAAGTAAGAGGGTATTGATTAAGAAGATACATCCTTGCTTATAATGAGATTTAATTTAATTAGATTTATTTTGGTAATAATCGTAAGTTTGAGCTTAGAATTATATCAAGTGGATGTAAAGATTGCTTTGCTTAAGGGATCACTATAAGAATCTGATCATTTTATCATAAGAGTGATATATTAAGAAAACTCTTGAGCAGTTTAGGATGAAAGATTACAAACCCATAAATACTTTGAGGGCAAAAGGCCACAATCTAAGTTGTGAAATATGTCCTAAGACTCAACTTGAACAAAAATGCCATAAATAAAGTCTTTTACTCCAGTGCAGTTAGGAGTTTAATGTATAAAATGATGTGTACAAGATCTAATATGCCTTGCAGTGGGTCTCATAAGCCGTTTTTAATCCAATTCAAGATAGAAGCATTGGTAAGCAGTTAAGAGGATTATAAGGTGTTTGAAGGGCATTGCTTATTACAAATTATACTATTAAGGAACCTACAACTAGTGGGTAACTTAGATGCTGATTAGGGTGGTGATTTAGACAAGCCAAATCCACCTCTGGTTATATATTCTTGCCAAGCAATGGTACCATTTTATGAAGTAGCAAGAAGCAAACATACATAATGCTATCAACCATGGAAGTTTAGTTTGTTCCATGTTCTGTAATAGTGTGAGAAGCAATATGGCTAAGAAGATTCATAGAACACATATGGATCTTTGGTGGGCCAATAGATCCAATTGTCTTATATTGTGATAGCCAAGTGGTTATAGCTTACACCAAAGATCTCAGGTATCACAGCAAGACTAAACATGTAAGTGCAAAGTATAATTTTGCCAAAGATATCATAGCTAAGAAAGAAATTACTCTATAGTACACTAGTAGGTAACAAATATCATTGATCCCAAACAAAGCTTACACCTAGGGATGTAGTTATAAACATGGAGGCCTTTTAAAATCACGTAGATTATAAAGTTATATTTTCTTTCAGTTTTGTTTTGAATAAAATCTATGGACACATTTTTTAATGAATGAATAATTTTTCTTTTTTACTTTTATAATCATAATAGATACATATGAGCAACCACCTCTAGTGCTTATGAGAAGTAAGCCAAGATGTGACATTTGTATTTCTAAAGCATTAGGGAAGGCGATTACCAAATAATTAATAAGAATATAACAAAATTGATAATGTCACCTTGGTCAAAAATCAAGATAAGATCCAAAGGATTGAATTATACACCATGCATAATACTTGTAACCAAATGTGAGATCTCCTTTAGGCACCATGAGAGGCAAGCAGAGTGGTAGGACTCGAATTAGGGAGAAGACATACCTAAACTAAGATCTATACAATGTAAAATGATGAAAAATTGGCATACATTATACATTATTATGAAATAAGAGATATACTGTAACATGCGTTTCATATCACATGTGCTTTAGAAAGGAAAATAATTTGGAAAGCAAGTAAATAAATTCTTATTTCATTGCTATGTGAGTTCTAGAAAGAAAAATAATTTTTTTCATTGGTGTCATTATGACTTTAACAATATCATAAGGTTACGGGTTTATGTATGCTACCTTAATATCTATCCAAAGGTTAGGATAATACTACCCAAACAAACAATGTTTGGAAAGCAACTAACCTTGATCTTAGTGATATATAGGTGAAAAGAAGATCAAGTTAAGTATATATAGATTATTCTTATGTCTAAGACATGTCCATTATGAAGCTATTTTTAGAAGCATCATGAGAGTAAACACAAGGCATATGGAGATTATAACAATAAGGCTCTGTGTAAATAAAACTCATGAGAGATTAGAGATATTGCATGTTAATTGTATATGGACAAATCTAAAGCATCCAAGGCACATTAGCAACATGACAAATGAATAAAAAGAATAGTAAACTTTTACACTGATCTTGAAAATGATTACTAATATAATAATTGCCAAACATATTGTTCAAGTATTCATGATTGGCATCTATATGAAAACCCAAAAAGAAAAGATTTTATGGGAATTCATCTCATCACATATGAGTGAGATGCTAGATTTATCTAACTAAATATCTTAATATTTGAACTAAGATATTAAATAATTAATTATCAAAATAATTGGTAATTATTTCATAAGAAGTTAAGATGATTAATTATCTAATATTTATTATTTGAATTTTTAAAATAAAAAATACATCTATTAGTCAAATATATCTTATCACTTGGATAAGAGTCCATCTTGTTAAGACTTTACTTTAAAGTTATGTGAATGAGAGGGTAAGGGTAAAGTCTCGAGTATGATTTTACATAATTGCAAAGGCAATAAGATAAGTTTCCTATTTCCATTATAATTATTTTTTTTAATTAGGAAATTTTTTATTATACATGTTTTTTATCCTACAAAAAATTCTTCATTTTACAATTAATGCCATCATTTAAGTTTGATACTTAGATTCGTCTTTTGTTAGCTATTATGGCAATACATAATTTCATACAACAATATTCTTCCATTGATTTTGAATTCAATCATTATGCTAATGATGACATTATTAGAGATTGAGGAAGAAGATAAGCCTTTAAGCATTCCCCAATGCAAAACTCCTTCTACTATTATCAAATTGACTCATAATTGAATTAAAGATGAAATTTTTGAGAATTCTTGTATATAAGTTATTGTCCTTTTATTTTTGGTGAATTTTCAATATTTAGTGAAATATGTATTTTGATATATTTATTTTAGTTTTATATATTATATTTTATTTATGTTAATTATAATGTTTATATATTAATCGTATAGTCAAATTATATCATTTGCTAAAAAGCATTTTTCTTTTGAAAAAAGGTTAGACACAATAATATTAATATTGTCAAACACTAATTGTCTCTTTTTTTAGTGCTTTTTTTAAAATTTTTCTATGAAACTCTATTTTTAAAAAATAATTTTAAAATAAACAAAAAATCACAATAACCCCAAATAAGCCATAGGTACTTTTTTGAAAATTAATTTTTTTTTAAATGGGCAATCTCAAAACCCTAACTATATTGTGGATTTTTCTAGTATAAGAAGAGAAAACAACAAAGCCATATAATCAATGACCAAACAAATAAAAAAGATCAAAGTGTAGGCCACTAACCTCAAGATAGAAAAGGTTGAAATGCATATCAAAGGTCAACATTATATGCTCCAAGGAATCCTCCCTCTCTCTTGAAATAAATTCTATGAGAATTTGCCTTTGGCATTTGATGCAATCTACAAAGCATCCAGGTTCTCCTGTAAAGGATATTTCAATGGGAATGCAAATGTACAAAAAATTGAAATAGATGGCACGAAATGTGATGTTTTAAATAAATAAATATTGAAAGAACCATGAAATTTTCTATCAAACCTTGTAAGAATACAATTCAAAGTCCGTTGAAATCCTTTAATGACAACAATCGTATAATTAACCACAAATGATAGAGATAGCATGAAGAAAAAGGAAAATCAATCTCATATCATTTCTTTGCTCGTAATACACTGGAAATGGGATCTTTGCCCCCGCGCAAATAGGTGGGTTTCCAACCCAATTGCAGTATATTATTATTTAATTAACTAGCTTGAAAATATAACAAGTTCAAACAAAAACTCAAAATTAAGAAGAAAGTCTGTGATATTATTCAAATAATTCGAATAAAACGATGAACAATACTTATTTGTAGGGTGGTGATGGCCAACCTTAATAGGTCTTTTAATTAAACAAAGAAAATAATAAAATTGTTGAAAAATACAAATCAATTAAAAAAATTAGTAAAACAACACTAAAACATGCTTAAATGATGGATTTTGGGCTTGAAATCAGAATTGGAAAGAGCTTTTTGTTGATGTATTACACAAATCTACTCGGACAAAAAGTTATGATTGTTTAAAGTTAACATATCTATTTATAACCAAGGTCTTTTCATTTGGGCTTTTGGCACTCAACTTGCTCTAATGAGTCTTTTAAAAATTCTATATATCTCAATTTCTGGTATTCATATACACCACTTAGATCTAAAGTTATGGCTAGTTATGGCTATTTAAAGTCAACATATTCATTGATGACTAACGTACTTATTGTTTGGACTTGTAGCCCACTCAAAAAAGTCACTTTCTAGACGTTCTATGTCAATTTCTAGTAGCCCTATACACCAAGTCTTCTATAATGTAACATAAAAAAAATCTTAAATCTATTTTTTGGAAATGGGAGATTTGAACTTGGGAGTTATATAGTAAACATGGATCTAATCACTAAAACGATTATGATAGGAGGGAAGTGAAGCACTCTAGACAAACCTTCAAACAAGACAAGAGAGATTGATTCTGTCTCTACCTTAACTTCCTCTATAGGTGCCTAAACTATTCTTGAAGACAAAGAGAAAAATTTGTAGTTAATAAAATTGTTCTTTCTGAGCTCTAGAGTCAAGAAAGGATAATTTTCAAAAAATGAAGGATGCTTAAGGTTTTAGAGAAAATTTAGAAGCTAGAAATTTGAAAGTTTGAAAGTTTAAAGTTTGACAGTTGGCTAACGCCAAATCCACTTTGAAAATTTTGTTCTCACTAAGTCAGCATAATTTTGGAATGGTTTTCCAGCCTAGCACTTCATTGACTCTGAGGGAGGGAATAATCCCATCATACTCTCTCCAATCTTAAGCTCCAAAAAGGCATAGTAAGGACTATAAGATAACTTTATTGTCTAAAGGGACACTCTAAAGCAATAGACTTAGCAGAGGGTATGCCGTTGGACATTTTTGAGCTGTGCGTGTCTAGGTTTGGGCATGGGTGCACCAAGGTGCAGCCCTTGCCAGCGCATGCTTGGCTAATTATACCCACTGCGTTAGGCATCTAGCATTAAAAGAATATATAACTTGTTATACTGTCTGAGTGATGGATTCGTTGAATACCGTAGAGCGTTAAGCAAGTAGGCTTCAATAACACAACTCTATAAGCATGACTCTCTTAGTGCTACGCTCTTAACTAATTAACGGGGGTTTCTCAACTAAATAGCGAGGCTCGCCTTAGCTAGATAATGGGGTTCTCTTGACTAAGTTGCATTGCGTCCTTAATAATTAAATCACGACGACTCTTTTAATGAATTATCATGACTTCTTTAATAAACTAACGTGGCTTTCTAGACATTTTCTTTTAACTGCTAAAGGGATTCGTGGGAACAATATACAGCACAGATGAGATACATACCCTCACAAAACACTTGAGTTTCACAATAAAACATTTTTCCTACCTATCATTTCCTTAGCCTCTAGCCCTCTAATAATTCCTCTCCTCCAACTATCCCCACTTTCCCCTGCTCAGGGAAGCAAAGATGTTGATTCTTCTACAAATTCATATTATTGGCTTTCGTCCAATAACAATGAACTAAAGTGTGAAATCATATCAAATTAATGCAAGTTCCACAGAACTTCAAATCAAATCCGATCCAAAAGCCCACTTTTCATATTTTGTTCGCACTTCCCATTAAAAAAAACCTATTCCAACTATCATAAATTCATTAATACACTACATTATATAAAATAACGCCATCCCGAAATGCTACAGCCAGTAAGGCAATAACCAATATCGAGTGCATGTTGTAAAGCTTCCTTTACCCAAAACTCTAGTCTGACCCTGATTTCCACTGAAGAAGCCAGCCATGTATATGCTTGAGACCACTCCCCACCAATTCTTCAAGACATAGACTAGGTGACACGCACGAAGATTTTTGTTTAATCTATCTTTGACATAACAGCAAGACTGCAATATTTAAATGATGATAATTAATACAGTTGCTTTTATTTGTCAAAAAACTGAAAAACTTAATTGCAAGTTACAGAAGGCCTAATATATTCAGGATTTCAAGCTAAAAATAAATAGAATAAAGAAGAGATAAGGAGATGTGTAGTGTGTAGTGGTGCTCAATGTGGAATCCTGTGATTTGTAATCAAGAGCTAGGAACTCCTACTGGGGTTCAAAATGCAATTTATGATCCCTGTTTCCTTTCGTCTCTGCCTATTATTCTGTTCTGTTCTATGTGGATGCTATGCAACAGCTGCAAAAGTTTCATCTTCCTCGTCCAGGTTTGATTTGATTCAAGAGAGAATTATAATTAAGGATCCAAATTAAAACTTATTACAGCTAAATTTAGAGAGCTTTATTTAATTCACAATGACTTATTATCATTAAATTTAAAAATTTTACTTATCACAAATTTATTTTAAATAAATAATTTTTTAAAAATAATAAATTCGTTAAAATAATAGGTCCTTTCAAATAATGATAATAAATCCTTTAAAATAATTTTTTTAAAAGTTTTGGTACTCAACTTGTAATCCTTCCTTGATTTAATCTCCCGAGGCTGTCTTATGTATTAGATATCAAGACAGAAGTTGTAGTTAGTCTCATGATATAAGATCTTATATACGAAGTCTATTAATATACAAACGAGAAATCGTACAAAAAAAGCACAGGGAAATTGTCACGACCTAAATCCCGAGCCATAACCGGCACCTAGACCAAGCCAAGCGTGATTGGCCCAATCTAGTAAACCTGACAACTCATTTAATGTTCATACTTTTATTTAAGCATACCCATAGTGATCAGAGGTTGTCGAAAATCCGGCAGCACCTCCCCTAAAAATTGGACATCCCAACCCTGCAAAGTGAACACAGCCCAATTCACTCCATTTCAAAAATTCACCAGTATCTTATATCTTTGAATTCTTGCCACAATATGGTATAGTATATAAGTTTTTCAAAATATAATAAAATGTCATTACAATGGTCATTATATGATTTACAAAGAAGTATAACATTTTTATGACCCAAAATAATGTAACACTTAGTAGCCAATGTGTCTTAGAGTTCCTACACAACTCAACCGACCAAAATATCCTACCATCTGTGTTTGGGTGGCACGCAGGTCCCAAACCACCTTAATCTACTTTATGCTGATCTGAAATATGACAAAGGAAAAGGATAAACCTACCACTGGCTTAGTGAATACATATATAACAAAATAAGTAGAAAAGAAAATAAATAGGTTTAGAGTTTCTCACAATAAAATACTTAGACAATTAAATAAAGTTATATTGCCTTTAATTGTTGTCTATATATATATATAAATAATAATTAAATTACATTGCAAGCTATTAGTAAGCACAATTTAAAATTAAAGGAAATAAGATATAATGGGTATCACGTGTAAGAATTATAATAAACCCTGAGTGCCGCCACACAGGATTCAATACTACTACTAAGGCCACTGCACAGTATCACAATATCACTACCATCACCGAGTGCCGCCACACAGTGTACATATCATGATATATCCAGTGTAATTATCACTGAGTGCCACCTCACAGTGATTATTCACTATTCTAACTAGGTACATTGAGGTTGTTTCTCCCATTAACGACTACGGGGTTTTAATCAGATTTTCATCCATAATTTTGAAATAAAATCATTTATATAAATTAAATATTGACAAGTAGGTAATTGAGTTAGTAAAGCTTAAATCAAATAAAAGAAATAATTTAAAAAAAAACAATGAATTAATGAATTTTATATAATAAAATTATAAATAAAGGTCATTCATCACTTCCCTAACATAAAAACCATATATATATATATATATATGTACTTTCACACATATAATTTAATCCACATAAAGTTTTTAAAATAAATAAATAAGATTTATTTCTCTGACAATGCAAATAAGACAAATCACAAAATAAGAAATTTAAACTAACAATATATAAATATAAAGTAAAAGAGACTATTATTTTGTTATCTACACACTCACCTGTGGAGGCCAATAGTAGAGACCCAAATTTTCTAAAATTTGAAAGAATCTCCAATTGAAAGAGTAGTTCCAATATCACCTATAATTATATTGAACATAAAAACATCACCTTAAATTTCTCCAGTAGTTTCTAATATGTTCAATATAACTAATTTCACTCTCTAACACCTAAACCCATAATTATAATTTAAATTTCTAATGTTACTATTAACCCTAGGTTCTAGATTTCACAAATTAATTTTCACAATCCAATTTAAATTTTTAAAATTTAGTTTGACCTTAGAATATATTTTAAGGAGCTTAAATGAGCATGTAAGAGGTGCCAAATCATACCTAAGTGGTATAAAATAAAAAGCCCCAATTTAAGAACTCCTTCCACAGCCAAAAGAGAAGGGAAGCTGCCATTAAAGTTTGAATCACTATTGGCATGAAAATGGAGTAAAAATAAAAGCTAAAGTCAAGCCTAAGTATATGAGAAGAAGAAGAACGAAATTAAAGCTTTAATGGAGCTCACCACAATGTGTTTCCTCTCACCTACTAGCCACGACCACCTAGTCCTTAACCACCGGAGCAAGATGATGGTAGCAGCGTCTCAGAGGGAAGAATAGCTAGCAAGCACAAGAACGAAGAAGAAGAAGAAAGGAAATGGAAGAAGAAGGAGAAGGGAAAGGGGCTGCGTTAATGGGAAGGAGAAGTTGCTTTTCAAAGAAGGAGAAAAAGAAGAAAAGGGGGGAGAGAAGGCTCTCGTTACGTTAGATGGGGGTTATAAGGAAGGAAGATATATTATAAAAAGGGAAAAGGAGAAATTGTAAAAAGGCACCCAAGGGTTTTTATTTATTTATTTTGTAATTTTTTTAAAATTCATAGAAAATTATTCTTGCATGCCTAAATGTGAAAATTAGGACCCCATAATTATTTAGAGTTCTCGTATTCATCTATTTTATAATTGTGGGACATTAATGGGTATAAAATAGATTTCAAAATAGCTGCTTAAGATAATTTTAAAACTTTATAATTATCCTAAGATTACATAAATATTATATTTATCTTAAAAATAAATTTTTAGCTAATTTAATTATTTATTTAATCATTATTATTTTAGTTTGGGTTATTACATTTTTCCCCACTTAGAAAATTCGGTCCCCGAATTTTAATAAGCCTCTTACCTAAGGGGTCTCAAAAAGATGGAGATACTTTTCACGCATAGCTTCCTCAGCTTCCCAAATTGCCTCTTCTTTGGAATGCTTCTGCCATACCACTTTTACTGATGTTATATCCTTATTCCTCAATCTCTTAATCTGTCTATCAATTATAGCCACAGGTTGCTCTTCATAAGAGAGCTGCTCATCTAGTTCTATGGTCTGTGGTTGAAGCACATGAGAAGGGTCGGCCAAGTATTTTCGAAGCATAGACACATGGAAGACAGGATGAACACTTGCAAGATTTAGTGGAAGAGCTAAACAGTAGGCTACAGCTCCCACTCTTTCAAGTATCTCAAAAAGCCCAATGTACCTAGGACTCAACTTCCCTTTCTTTCCAAATCGTAAAACACCTTTCATAGGCGATACTCATAAAAACACAAGGTCACCATCACTGAACTCCAACTCACGTCTCCTATGATCTGCATAGGACTTTTGTCTAGTTTGGGCAGTTAACAACCTTTCACAAATCAATCGCACTTTAGCCACTGACTCTTGAATGAGATCTGGACCCAAAAGTTTAGATTCACCCACTTCAAACCAACCAATTGGTGATCTACAACGCCTTCCATATAATGCCTCAAAAGGTGCCATCTGAATGCTAGATTGATAACTGTTGTTATATGCAAATTCCATCAAAGGTAAGTATTTATCCCAACTACCACCTAGATCCAAAACACACATGCGAAGCATATCTTCTAATATTTGTGTCGTGCGCTCAGACTGCCCATCGATTTGAGGATGAAAGGTAGTGCTAAGATCTAAACGAGTCCCTATTGCTTCTTGGAATGACTTCCAAAATTTAGCTGTAAACTGTGGTCCATGATCTGAGATGATAGATACAGGTACTCCATGAAGAGCAACAATCCTATCTAAATAAAGCTTAGCATATTGAGCTACAGTGTAGGTGGTCTTCACAGGTAAGAAATGCGCAGATTTAGTCAATCGATCTACAATCACCCATACTGAATCATAACCCTTAAAGGTTTTTGGCAAACCGGTCACAAAATCTATAGTGATTCTTTCCCACTTCCATTCAGGTATTTCAATTTGCTGCAACATACCTGCAGGCTTCTGATGTTCAGCCTTTACTTGTTGACATACTAAACATTTAGATACAAACTCTGCCACATCTTTTTTCATTCCTTTCCACCAATACAACTCTTTTAAATCTTGATACATCTTATTGGAACCTGGGTGAAGCGTGTAAGTTGAGTGATGAGCTTCTTCTAAAACTTTTCTTTGCAAGTCTTCCACATTTGGCACGCAAAATCTATGACCACATCTCAAGACTCCTTCAAAATCTATTGTGAACTCTTGTAACTTCCCTTCACGGACTTCTTCCATAATCTTCCTTAATTGAGCATCCAGTTCCTGTGTGGCCTTGATTTTATCTACCATACTAGAACGAAGTTGCATATGAGCTAATAGTGCACCTGACCCTGTGATCTCAAACCTCACTCCACCCTCAATAAGTTTTTGAAATTCTTTCACCATCAGTCACTTGACTTTAACAATGTGAGCTAAGCTACCCATGGATTTTCTACTTAAGGCATCAGCCACTACATTAGTCTTGCCAGGGTGATATAAGATGTTACAGTCATAGTCTTTCAAGAGTTCTAACCACCTTCTTTGTCTTAAGTTTAAATCTCGCTATTGAAAGATATACTTAAGACTTTTGTAATCGGTGTAAATTTCGCAAGTCTCACCATATAGATAATGCCTCCAAATCTTCAATGCAAATATGATTGCAACCATTTCTAAATCATGAGTGGGATAATTCTATTCATGCTTCTTGAGTTGTCTAGATGCATAGGCTATCAACTTCCCATACCGCATTAGTACACAATCCAGGCCTACTTTTGATGCGTCACAATATACTGTATAACCACCAGTTCCAGATGGAAGAGTTAGCACAGGTGCAGAGGTTAAACAATCTTTTAATTGTTGAAAACTCTCTTCGCATGAATCTGACCACTGAAACTTCACTCCCTTCCTTGTCAATCTCATTAGAGGAGCTGCAAGCTTAGAGAAATCTTTAACAAATCTGCAGTAGTATCCCGCTAACCCGAGAAAACTACGAATCTCAGTTACCCTAGTAGGTCTAGGCCAATTTTTGACTGCTTCCACCTTCTTAGAATCCACACTTATCCCATTCTTAGACACCGTGTGTCTTAGGAAAGCCACACTGTCCAACCAAAACTCACACTTAGAGAATTTAGCATAAAGCTGGTGTTCTCTCAAAGTTTGCAAAGCCATTCTCAAATGTTGCTCATGCTCTTCCTTACTTTTTGAGTAAATAAGAATGTCATCAATAAAAATGACCACAAAATGATCTAAGAACGGTTTAAAGACTCGATTCATCAAGTCTATAAAAGCTGCCGGAGCATTTGTAAGCTCAAACAACATGACTAAGAACTCGTAGTGCCCATAACGAGTCCTGAAAGCTGTCTTTGAAATGTCCTCTCCTCTAATCTTCAACTGATGATACCCTGACCTCAAGTCTATCTTAGAGAAGCATTGAACTCCCTGAAGTTGGTCAAACAAGTCGTCTATTCGTGGCAATGAATACTTATTATTCACTGTCACCTTATTCAATTACCTGTAATCAATACACAATCTTAAAGAGCCATCCTTCTTTTTTACAAATAATACTGGAGCATCCCAAGGAGAAGAACTAGGGCGTATGAAACCTTTATCAAGAAGATCTTGTAATTGTTCTTTCAATTCTCTAAGCTCTACAGGAGCCATTCTGTATGGAGGTATAGACACAGGTTGAGTGTTAAGAATTAAGTCTATGCAAAATTCAATCCCCCTATCTGGAGGTAAATCGGGCAACTCTTCAGGGAAGACATCAGGGTATTCACATACTACTAGTACCTTCTTCAAACTTGCTGTTGTCGCACTAATATCTTTAACCATCGCCAAATACCCTTTACACCCTTTTTCCAATAACCTCTTAGCATTCAAAGCAGAAATCAAATTACTAATTGCCACACTGTAGTCGCCTTGGAAAGTAAAAGATTATTTCATTGGCAACTCAAACTTCACCACCTTATTATGACAATCAAGTGTAGCGTGACAAGAAGATAACCAATCCATACCCAGAATTACATCGAAATCTATCATATCAAGGACTATTAGATCAACAAATAACTGATTGCCTTTTACTAAGACTTCACAAGATCTATGTACACGGTCAATTGTGATTACATCTCCCATAGGTGTAACTACCACTAAAGGCTCATCTAATAATGATGCATCTTTACCAAATCGCAAAGCAAAGAATTGGGATACAAAAGAATGTGTAGCACCAGAATCAAATAGAACATGTGCATCAAAAGAGCAAACTGGAAGAATACCTGTCACCACTGCATTGGACGTCTGAGCATCTTGACGTGTCATCGCATAAACACGAGTTTGACCTCCCTTGGCTTATCCCTGGCCTCTGCCTCTTGATCTTCTACCACAAGATTGTACCCCACCAAGACCTTGGCCTTCAGGCCCACCAACATATCTTAATGGAGCTGCTAGAATTAGAGATGATGGTAGCGTCATAGGATTAGATGCATGACTAGAGGATGGTTACCCTGATAATATAGGACAATCCTTCTTGATATGGCCTAACTGACCACACTGATAGTATGCTCTCCTTAGTCCAAAACAAATGCCAGTATGACTCCTCCCACAAGTAGAACAAGGGGATAGGGGTCCAAAAGATCTCCCTTTACCGCAAATAGACTGCGAAGAGCGCATCTGATTAGTCCCACCACTTTGAATTATACTTGAGGAATGTCCACTATGACTTCCCTGACTTCAAAAACTTTGTTGTTGACCCTGATGACTCACTACAATCTCCTTTCTGATTCCACTACCACCTCTAACTTGATAGCCACCTCGATTGCTTTCATTTCAATGCAGTTTACGTGACTCTCGTGCATTCCTGCTTTCTTTACTATGAGCTTCAAAAAGTTTGGCACTTTCAACTACATCTTTATAATAGTCATATTGGACTCTAGCAATTGATTGGAGCAAATAATCTAAAAGCGCTTATACAAACCGCTTCGCTCGCATATGCTCTATAGCTACCAAATGAAGAGCATATTTAGATAACTTGGTATATAATATCTCATATTCTGCTACTGTCATACCCTCTGATTGCTTCAATACTTCAAATTCTCTAGCTTTAGCATCTCTAACTGTCTGTCGAAGAAATCGTCTCATAAACAACTTAGTGAACTTTTCCCAAACCAAAAGGGGTGACCCTTGTGGTCTTCCTTCTTTCACTGTATCAAACCATGTTTGAGCCAAGCCTAGCAAACGATATTCTGCCAACTCTACTGATCTAGTAGGTGTACATCCCAATGCTCTACAAAGTCGGCCTATCTGATCTAAAAAGTATTGAGGGTCCTCATCTGCCTCTGTGCCTGTAAAAGAAGGAGGCTTAAGCTTCATAAATTCTGACAACTGAACCACAATTGTCCTCCCCTGTTGAGCTAATTGCTCCCTCTCTAGTCTAACTTCTGGCTCTGGCTCAGGATCTACATGTTGTTCTCTCCTTTGTTGTTATTGCTGTTGTTGCTGGATTACACCCATCATCTTTCTCATAGTTTGTTTCATGTCACGCATGCTAGCAACAACATCTGCTAATGTCAAGTCTGCCTGCCTAGCCTCAGGCGCCTCATCTCTTGCTGCCCCAATAGACTCATCTGCTTGATCATGACCACGTCCACGGTTAACACCACGTCCGTGACCTCTACTACTACCACGCCCTCGGCCTCTAGGAGCCGAAGCAAGGTTATGAGGCAGGCTGGAAGCCTCATCAGGAGCAAACCTCCTAGGTGCCGTCCTTTTTCTCGACGGCATCCTTTCCTAGAAATAAAATAAAGCACACACAAATGATTATTTTAATCAAGTTTCAAGCAATAAACACACTTAATGCATAGACCACTAAACAAGACTCCAAGGCTTAGATTTGGAAATAACAGACTCCTACATGTAAGGTGCGCTGGCCAATTACGCAATTACATGCAAGATTCTACTACTCCCCAATCATACGGCTACAAAGACCTAGACACAAACCAAGCTCTGTTACCAACTTTGTCACGACCCAAATCCCGAGCCATGACCGGCACTTAGACTAAGCCAAGCGTGATTGGCCCAGTCTAGTAAGCCTGGCAACTCATTTAATGTTCATACTTTTATATAAGCATACCCACAGTGATCAGAGGTTGCCGAAAATCCGACAGCACCTCCCTTAAAAATTGGACATCTCAACCCTGCAAAGTGAACACAACCTAATTCACTCCATTTCAAAAGTTCACCAGTATCTTATATCTTTGAATTCTTGCCACAATATGGTATAGTATATAAGTTTTTCAAAATATAATAAAATGTCATTACAATGGTCATTATATGATTTACAAAGAAGTATAACATCCTTATGACCCAAAATAATGTAACACTTAGTAGCCAATGTGTCTTGGAGTTCTTACATAACTCAACCTACCAAAATATCCTATCATCTGTGTCTGGGTGGCACGCAAGTCCCAGAGCACTTTAATCTACTTTATGCTGATCTGAAATATGACAAAGGAAAAGGGTAAACCTATCACTGGCTTAGTGAATACATATATAACAAAATAAGTAGAAGAGAAAATAAATAGGTTTAGAGTTTCTCACAATAAAGTACTTAGACAATTAAATGAAGTTATATTGCCTTTAATTGTTGTCTATATATATATATATATATAATAATTAAATTACATTGCAAGCTATCAGTAAGCACAATTTAAAATTAAAGGAAACAAGATATAATGGGTATCACGTGTAAGAATTATAATCAATCCTGAGTGCCGCCACACATGATTTAATACTACTACTAAGGCCACTGCACAGTATCACAATATTACCACTATCACCGAGTGCCGCCACACAGTGTATATATCACGATATATCCAGTATAATTATCACTGAGTGCCGCCTCACAGTGATTATTCATTATTCTAATTAGATATACTGAGGTTGTTTCTCCCATTAACGACTACGGGGTTTTAATCAGATTTTCATCCATAATTTTAAAATAAAATTATTTATATAAATTAAATATTGACAAGTAGATAATTGAGTTAGTAAGCTTAAATCAAACAAAAGAAATAATTTAGAAAAAAAAATAATGAATTAACGAATTTATATAATAAAATTATAAATAAAGGTCATTCATCACTTCCCTAACATAAAAATCATATATATATATATATATATATATAAATATGTACTTTCACACATATAATTTAATCCACATAAAGTTTTTAAAATAAATAAATAAGATTTATTTCCCCGACAATGCAAATAAGGCAAATCACAAAATAAGAAATTTAAACTAACAATATATAAATATAAAGTAAAAGAGACTATTATTTTGTTATCTACACACTCACCTGTGGAGGCCAATAGTAGAGACCCAAATTTCCTAAAATTTGAAAGAATTTCCAATTGAAAGAATAGTTCCAATATCACTTATAATTATATTGAACGTAAAAACATCACCTTAAATTTCTCCATTAGTTTCTAATATGTTCAATATAACTAATTTCACTCTTTAACACCTAAACCCATAATTATAATTTAAATTTCTAATGTTACTATTAACCCTAGGTTCTAGATTTCACAAATTAATTTTCACAATCCAGTTTAAATTTTTAAAATTTAGTTTGACCTTAAAATATATTTTAAGGAGCTTAAATGAGCATGTAAAAGGTGCCAAATCATACCTAAGTAGTATAAAATAAAAAGTCCCAATTTAAGAACTCCTTCCACAGCCAAAAGAGAAGGGAAGCTGCCATTAAAGTTTGAATCACTATTGGCATGAAAATGGAGTGAAAATAAAAGCTAAAGTCAAGCCTAAGTATATGAGAAGAAGAAGAACGAAATTAAAGCTTTAATGGAGCTCACCACAATGTGTTTCCTCTCACCTACTAGCCACGACCACCCAGTCCTTAACCACCGGAGCAAGATGATGGTAGCAGCGTCTCAGAGGGAAGAATAGCCAGCAAGCATAAGAACGAAGAAGAAGAAGGAGAAGGGAAAGGGGCTGCGTTAATGGAAAAGAGAAGCTGCTTTTCGAAGAAGGAGAAAAAGAAGAAAAGGAGGGGGAGAGAAGGCTCCTACTGCGTCAGATGGGGGTTATAAGGAAGGAAGATATATTATAAAAAGGAAAAAGGAGAAATTACAAAAAGGTACCCAAGGGTTTTTATTTTTTTATTTTGTAATTTTTTTAAAACTCATAAAAAATTATTCTTGCATGCCTAAATGTAAAAATTAGGACCTCATAATTATTTAGAGTTCTTGTATTTATCTATTTTAAAATTGTGAGACATAGAAATGTCCCAATGGGTATAAAATAGATTTTAAAATAGCTCCTTAAGATAATTTTAAAACTTTATAATTATCCTAAAATTACCTAAATATTATATTTATCCTAAAAATAAATTTTTGACTAATTTAATTATTTATTTAATTATTATTATTTTAGTTTGGGTTATTACATAAATGAACAAAGAAGATAAGTTATCAGAAGTTCATTGGACACCGTGGCTATACGATTTCTATTGAAACCTTAAAGTGCTTCAGCTTCAGGAGTGAAGATAGTAAATCATACAGCTAAAGCATGTATCCCCATCCCAAAGCCCATAAGTGCATCGCACATTGCCGATTAGACAACGTCACATATTCCGGTTAGATCCAATAACTCTTCTATGCTTCCATTCATCAAACAGGGAAGAGTAAAGAAGAGAACCAAATTAAGGTTGTGTGTACAGGTTGATAAAATTACCAGAAGATTAAGAGACGGATAGTAGAAAGAGTGACCCAAATCCAAATGAAACTGGTTTGCCGAAGATTGGTGCTATGGCGCCATCTTCAACGAGATCGGCATTGTCACCGTCAAATTCGCACCTTAAGGTTTCGATCGTCCATGAAGAGCTCGCTTCTGGGGAAAAGGGATTCCAACTCCCAACTCTCCGATACGGAAGACGGAGTGAGTGAGGAGCGTTTGCAGTTTGGGAGAGTATACAAGACTGAGTCAATATGGCCGTTGTTAATTCAAAAGACTCGTTGAAAACCCTAAATTCACGCTAACGTTTTGAAAAATTTACTAAAATCCAAAGGGCCTTTTACAATTGGCCAAAAACAAAAAGGGAGGGGCGAGGGGGGATTTTACGAATCAGAGACTCTGAATTAATTTTGTTGATGGTGAATATATAGTATCGATATTATAAATTTATATTTTTTATATGTACAAGATAACATTTATATTAAATTTATAATGCCAATATTTTATATTTCATGTCAATAATGTCAGCTGAAATTATTTTCGGATTCACTCACAGCGCTCCAGTGTTTTGAAATTTTTAACTTTTTTTTAAAATTTGATAAAATCCTTAAGGGAATTTAAGCCATATAAAAAGAGCTAACATCCTTGTGAACAGACCGGCTTGGGACAGGCTTGCTTGCTTTCAAGAGTTTGACCGGTCAAGGTTTTGATTCGTACTTTCTTGCCGAGAGCAGGGACAGACAGAGTCATTATTTAAAATTGTATTTGACAACCATATTTACTTATATTTTATATATTTACTTATATTTCATATGCTGACTTTCCTTAGTTATGGCGCTAACAAGGCTACATGCTTGAGAGATAGAAATGGGGGGATTGAGGGGTGAGGATGGGGAACGTTTTGTTTTGTTTTGTTTGTTTTGGTGGTAGTTATATAGTATATTATATATTATATAATTTTTAATAAAATATACTCCCTCCGGTTCTATTTATTAGAGACGAAAAACTATTTCACTGGTATTGAAAAAAATAGTTAATATCAGTTTAACTTATTAATTAAATTTAAATTTAGTAATTCTTTCCCATTTCACCCATCTTTATTTTGTGTGAAAAAATATTATGCATTGTTAAGTGTATTGAGTGTAATAATAAATGAAGGGTAAAAAAGAAATTTATTATTTAATGAAATAAAAAAACATACCATGTTTCTTATATTTTGAGATCAAAAAAATCTCTTCAGATTTTTTTATAAAAGGAACCGGAGGTAGTAGTTAATAGTAAATATATAATTTGATTTTTTTATAAAGTCATAGTTTTAATTGAAATTAAATTTTCTTTAATTTTACTCTTTAATTTATTTACTATAGAATATAACTTATTAAAATAATAATAAATCAGTCTACTTTAGTACCAAGTTTAATAATGTTGTAACATCTCTAAAAATTAAAAAATTTTAATTATTTAACATTTTATAAAGTAAATTTATTAAGCTTTAATAAGATAAATTTAAACAAAATAAATTTGTATACAAAAAGTATAGATGAATATGACCAATAGAAATTTTTAAGATTTTCGAGTGATTTAGGGGTCTAAAAGCAAAATCATCGTTTGTCACTTGAATAAACTTTGATAATTTCCTTAGAAGAATGAGGAGTCAAGAACTAGCCCAATACATATATTAATAGTTAGGAAATAATACATAGAAAATTATAATATCCATTTTTGTAAAATTCTAAAATTGTTAAGATTGGAAAATGGCTCCGAACGATTAAAAACTTATACGGAGGCAAACTAAACCCTTAAACTCGAATTAACTATCTCAAGAGATTCTATGTAAAAAGATCTACTAGATAGTGATGACATAATCTGAAGATGTGGAGTTAAAACAAAGATATAAGTAGAAAACAAATAGAGGTGTTTATCTATTACATTACTACTAAGGACAAAATGGTCATTTAGACCTTAAAATAATATAACATTTAAAAAATAATAATAATAACATATATGATTAAAGTTATTAAATGGGACCCACATAAGCCCAAAATAAGATTAAATTATAGTAGAGAACTCAGAGAACACAAGTTGAATAAAATATTATAGAGAATTTATGAAAAGATACATCTGTGAAATGGTGGCATTCTTGTAAATTCGAACCAAAGAGGTGCTGACATGACACCATGAGTAGGAAACATGTTGATGTGGCACCATGTGTAGAAAATTTTTGAAGATTGCACAAACTTTGAAGTGATAACATTGGTTTATGTCAGCAAATTTTAATAAATATCACTTTTTATGAAAAAATTACCACTAATATTATAATGACATAAATGCTAATTCAGATAATAATAATAAATGCAAAGATTACTTTTACGTAAATGAGGAAAGTAATCATAACTATAATTAAAATATTATTAAATTCAATGGCTAATATTTCTTCGTAAAACAAGATGTGATCTCAACCATTGATATAATCTAATGGCTTAGATTTTTTTTATTTTTTAAGATCAAATCACAACCCTTGATCTAATCTAAATACTCACATTTAATCTCTCATTTCAAGGCTTAATCTTAACCATCCATTTGATCCAAAGGTCAAGATTTTTCATCTTAAAATATATTCAATCTTAACCATCCATTTACAAATAAAATTCCTTTGAAACACACACACACATTCACACCACACACACAAAATTCAGCTAAGACAAAAGGAAAAAGAGGGAAGGACATCTCAACCAAGGGAGAAGGAGAATGAAGGAGGAAAAAAAGAAAGAAAAGCTACCAGGGCAAAGAAACATCGTAAATTTAAAGCTAACATAAATAAACTCTCTTCTTCTTGGTTTTTCATCTATTTTCTTCTATAAATCTTTTCTTCTCTTTTTCTTCATGATTCAGCCATGGCAAGAACAAAGGAGGAGTTTTGTTGTTTTCATGAATCCAATCTAAGAAAAGATAGAGAAATCATATATAAGGCTTATGGATTCATGTAATTCAAGAAAATTCCTATTATTGGCAATTTTTCTACAAACCATGTAACTTTGTATTTCAAGGAGCCATGGAAGAAATTGAAGAGAAAATAAATAGGAGAATAATAGGAGAAAGTTTAAGGATGAGATAGATTAATATATCTTTGATTTTCATGAAGATTGTGGTAAGAAACCCTTGAATTTCATTTTGAAAAAAGTGTAGAATATATATGAAATTTCTAGAAATTAGTTGAGGATTTTTGTTCATCTCTCTTGAACATGTATGTATGGCAACTAGTGACATAAAAATAAAGCAAAATCACACACACACACACACACCCATGGTACATAGGCTTGGTGAATTATGGATCATTATATAAAAAGTCAACTTTTTTGAGAAAAAGTGTTGGCTAATAACTTCTTGAATTGTTACTTATGTTATTTGATATGTTTTGGATGGTTTATTTGGTCTAATATATTATATATGCTGTATAGATTATGCTTATATTTATTTTATAAATTTTGGAGTCCATTTGTGATAATTAGAAATTTATGAAGTATTATATCAAAAATAGAATATACGATAAATGTACGTTTTAGATTATGCTATTTGCTATACTGATATAATGTTTACTATTTGATTTCATGAATATGGGTTGTTTGGTAAACTACTGACCTCTATATATATATATATATATATATATATAATGATAGAGTTACCTTATTTAGGGGATAAGCTCTGTGTGTATTAGAGTTGGCCACTGGATATATATATATATATATATAATGATAGAGTTACCTTATTTAGGGGATAAGCTCTGTGTGTATTAGAGTTTGCCACTGGATAGCTGTTGTTGTGTTAGATGTCCAATTTTAATTAAAAAAGATATTAAAAATATGTAAAATAACTAACTAGGATCAATGAGAGTCATTTGGATGTTTTGGATCTATTTTGGACTTACTGAGCTTTATTAAGCCTCCTATATATCTGAATAAGCCTTTTATAGATATATTAGACTTTATTCTGTACCTTAACATTAGACCTAATTTATGAACTATTTTGGACACTGAATACGCCTCAGGACAAAATTGGACTTAGAAAAGTTTAAAAAAAAATTCAGTATTTAAATATAATTTTTTTTCATACTCTAGTACATTGTTTGTTATTAAGATTACTTATATACAGAGTTGTGTAAGGCAATTCTTTTCTAAATATACCTATTATGTCTTGATGAAATAATGGTTTAGATGACATATTATTGTAATATTTTTATATGATTTTCTTTGGGTACTCATTAAGAGATGCCTCAATAAAAGAAATAAGGGTGAACTTGCTATGATCTCGATATTGAGCATGCCAAGCCAATGCAATATGATCTAAGTATTGAACATGGCAATCTCCAAGAGCTAACAGTCATGCTGAATAATTATTGTTTGTTATACTTTCTACTTTCTATGCACATTGATACCTTGCAAATAATGAACTCTGAATCTATGAATATCTTACTATATTTAAATCATGTTCCATTTATATGTGCAGGACGTTGAGATTCACATGATATATTCTATTACATATTTTATAATATTCTCTATTATTATTTGTTTTTGTTATTTTGGATTCCTATTAAATATTATAAAATTAGTATATTTATTTATTTATGTTATTCTATAATTAATTATTTTTTGTAAAGTTTTTTGTTTATATTATCTTCTATTTGTTAAATTTGCATTTGACGTTTTTTTATGAATATTATATTATATTAATTATTTCTATGTTATTGAGAAAGATTATTTCTCAATCTATCATAGTTTATATTTTTTTCTTAGATGCCTACCTATAGAATAACTTTAGAACTCCAGCTAGAGTAGATTAAGTTCCCAGTATGGGGGTGGATGTTTGCGTTCACAACATTAAATTTATCATGTGTAATGAATTAGTTCGTGTGGTATATATTATATTCATAGCAATAGATAAGGAGAATCCCCCATTCCTTGCAAGAGGAATGCCTCCTCGGTTTCCATGAATGGAGGTTTCAAACTAATCCTAATATGACTTTTTTGTGCAAATAGAAGATTGACTTTTTTCGTTCTTTTTGTTTTTGGTGATTTTCTTTTTGAGTAGTTTTGAGATAAATTCCTAATGATATGAAATGATTTGTACTTATATGATTCTACTTCCCTATTTTTTGTCTCTTTGATGATATATAATAATAGTAGTTTTATATTCGTCGTATTTAGTAATCTATTATGCTGTTGACATGTTGTAAAAAATCTTCTTTCTTTACAAAAATGTTGACTAAATTGAATCAAATTAAATTGTCTTAAAGATAAATAAATGAATGAATACAAATAAAACAATAAAATATAGGGAATTAAGGAAGTTGTTCCAAATGTATTATATAATTTGGTCAATAAAATACATAAGTTGAATATTAGAGTAAAGTTATTATTTTAAATATGTTAAAATAATTTTTTTGTATAAGATTTTTTATAAGACTAAAAATATTATTTTACAATAATATGTTAAAGAGACTTGAATATTAATTGATTTATGGTAAATAAATAAATAAAAATAAATAATAAAATTGAAATAATTTTTCATTTTAAGAACTTATAAATTCATTTTTTCAATATTTTATAAAAATGAAAATCTATTTATTCATTTATTTACTATAAAATCAATTAAAATTTAATTCTCTTTAACATATTTACATAAAATAATATTTTAATCTTATTAAAAATCTTATAAAAAAGCCATTTCAATTTATTTAAAATAATGGATCAATTCCAATGTTTAACTTATTTATTCTATTGACTAAATAATACAACATATTATTAAACTGATTATTAGAATAAGCCAATAATTACTATTTTAATAAGTTATATAGATAAATTGAACTGTAAAATTAAAGAAAATTAAATTTTAATTAAAAATATAACCTTAAAAAAATAAAATTATATGTTTATTATTTTATATTAAAATTTACATAATATATAATATACTATATATATTTCATATGTATAATATAATATATATTACCCCACACCCCCCCCCCCCCCACTCCCTCCTTCATCCCTCTATTCTGTTAGCCCTATCCCCCAAGCTTGTCACTGTGTCACTAACTTAAAAAAAATGATATAGATAAATATTTTTTTTATATGATTTTAAATAAAAATTTATTTTTTAATGGGATATGGCTCAAAATTTCAAATCCTTACCTTTGATTTGAAGCTAAAATGTCACTGAAGTTTTAAGAATAGCGAAAGGCATTGTCTGCTGTTTCAAGAGAAGTAATATGTCTAAATTTAGATTGTTCAAATTTGATAGGGATGATTTAGATTTTAATTTTTTTAATTTGATATTTATTTTATTTTGAATGAAATAAAATGCAAGATGAAAACAATCCAAATTAGAACGGTTCAAATCTAATTTAAAAGTTAAAAAAAAATTATCTAAATTAGATATGAACAATTTAAATCTACTCTAAGAGAAGCAGCGAACAATTTGTTTTGTTCAGAATAGTAGGATAAGATGGTTATTAATGGGGTACGGTAGAAAGATAATTCGTTAATTATTTAAAATATTAATAAAAAAATGTGGTTATCTACTTATTACTTGAATATCATATGTTATTAATTAAATGGAAAAAATAAAATTTTTAATATTATTTTATACAATTAAAATGAAAAAAGAATATAAAAATAAAATTAATTAAAATAAAAAAATTACTAGTAATACATGCCATCCCAAATCTTCCTTGAAAAAAAAAAAAAGTGTGAAACGGAGCGGGTCTCAACTTATCATAACCCACCTTACACCATTATCTTTTAAATTTCTGAACAGTAGTTGAACACTGAATCCACCTTACTGCACTGTCAATTCATCCTCACAATCAAATCCTTAAAATTATCTGAGACTACATCTGCTTTTTTCAATCCAATTTGTATATTTGACAAATATTAAATATATATTTAACTAATATAAATAGTTATTTTTCCAAATTTAAAAAATTTAAAAAATTATTTGATTAAAAACTAATTGTTGACCACAAGCATATTTCAAAAAAATATTTTTTTAAGATTAAATAGTTAAAAAATAATAATTAATGACATTTATTTTCAACAATAACATGTATTATATACGCACACACACACAAGCATAGTCATAAATTTAATAATAAATTTAGTTTTCAATACAAAATATGTGACATTGAAATAAGATTTTGGTTATATTTTTATTAAAAAATTAATTTTATCATGATATTTTAGTCTTTTTTTAATTTTAGAGAGATCTATGAATCTTTTTTAAATAGAAAAAAGGAATATATAATGGCTCCTAAATGGAAATCCTTAAACTTGGTTCTCTTCTGCACCTATTCCTTAAACGTGGTTCTCTTCTGCATAAGGGGAGATACAGAGCGCAAAGCTTTCTCCCGCCTTTTAATCAATTGTGCTCATTCAAAGTTAACACGTTGGGCTTTACCAGTGGATTGTGATTTCTATAGTATCCAGCCGCTTTTTTTTTTGCCTTATTATTTGTCAAAGTGCATGACCATGACCAAAACTTGGATTTTCATCCTCTGTATTTAATTTGGTCTATTCTTCAAAAACTTAGGACCTCCAAGAAAAACAAAAGAACAAAAAAGAAAGTTGTTTGATGATGCTACTTGCACTAATTGTTTTGAAAAAAAAAATAACAAAAAGAATATTTTTTTAAAGAATTAAAAATGAAGCTCTTACACTTCACTACTTTGACTAATGGCAAATATTTAAATACATACAAACCTAGAACTCCTTTTGACTCTTATGTATATTCATACAAATCCAAAACTCTGTTGATTCCGAGGTCTCCTATGCTTCTCCCTTATACATATCTAAATTTTTCCCATTCTCAATCTCTTTGCCAAACCTTTAGTGTCAAAACCAGTAATTACACAAGCTCTTTCAAAATGCGGGTTCGACCTAGTTAGATAATCTCCTAACACTTAACAGTAGTGTGTGTTAGCATTCTTTTGATTATGCAAATTAAACCCTAATTCATGTTAACAATCTTTAATTATGTAAATAAAATCCTAATTTTACATAGATTATAATACCAATATTAGTTTCTTGACTTTTATATATTGTTTTTCTAATGATATAGTTTATTAATTATAAATAATCTACAAGATTTTAGAATATCATAAATTTTCTCAAACAATATAAATTTAGTAAAATCAATTTGTAATAAATTACGTACATTGATCTTTCACTTAATTATTTAAAGCATGTAGTAAATCCTCTTAATTTTTTATATTCAAAAGAAGACAGTTTCTATTTTTTTGTCTCTCTTATTTTTACCTTAATGTTAAAGATGAAGGCAAAATATAAATTTTTTATAGGTAGAGATGGGGACCAATTTTTTTAATAACTCTTTAATTAACTGTTCTCATCAAGTGGCCAATTATAAGTAGAGATAGAGATAATTTTTGAGTGCTAACGATGATTTGGGGAGATAAGTGTTAGTTCCAAGCTTTTGATATAATTTTGAATTATTTTGATGATAACAAAATTTTTAAGTTAAATTTATAAAAATATTACATTGGATATAGTTAAATATTATTTATTACCTTATTGTATTAAAAGTTATTTAATTTATTTTTAATAAGCAAGAATAATTATTGAAAGATGAATAAAATAAATCAAAATGGAATATTGTGTAATGTTTTGATTAGGCTATTCTATCTAAATCAATTGATTAAGTTTTATTTTATTTACTTTATTTTATTAATCTTTATAATTTGATTATGCTTATAATTTGTTTGGGCTGTAATATTTGAAATTATTGTTAAACTTTATTATATCATGTTGGGTCTTATTGATTTGCACACTTTAATACCAAAAAAAAAATTATAAAATGCATTTGAATAAAAAAAATTAAAATGCTAAAATAAAGTAACGAAATAATTATAATATTTTTGTTTTTGGTTACAAAAGTCAAAATGTGTAGATATATTAATTATATTGAATGAGGTTTGAAAAAAAAATTATATATGACCTCTTTTAAAAAATGTGGCTTGATTGGAAAAATACAAGGAAATAACAAAGAAAACAATTCTTTTAAATATACTATTACACCTTTTTTCTTTCATTTCAATAAAGCATTAGAATATGTTTATCCTTTTCATACACAAAAAATATTATATTATATTATGTGAAAAGTAACTTTTTAATTAACTTGTTCAGATCATTTATTGTACAAAAATAAAGCAATATTTCATTCTCTTTTCCTCTAGCCTATGCATATAGAAACAAGAAAAAAAGAAAAAGAGATAAGTCTAAATAACAAAAAAGCACTATCACTATATATTCATAGTTGTGCAAGTTCCTTGATAAAAATTCTCTCTCTCCTGCAATAGCTATTTTCAGTGGAACTAAACTTCAATGAATATATTTGTTGAAGCCTCTATATAAATGGAAGAAGATGAATAGAAAAAGGAATAACTAAAGTATGGAAGAAAAAAAAAAATATTATAGTTCTCCTTTGATATCTTTATCTTATCTGAGTTGAATTTATGGCATTATCTAACTTAATAGAGTTTAGAAAGAGTGTGTTTATTATAATTTCTTTCTTGATAAGGGTTTCATATTTATCCTTATATTATTCTATAAATTTTTCCTAAAGTGAGAAAAGTAAGTTTAAAGTGAATTTAGTGAAAAATCCTTGAAAAAAAGAGTTTTGGATGAATTTTTGAGTTAAAAAATTTTGTATTGGTCGTGAATATGCTAAAATTATCTTTATTGTAATCTGAAGACTGATTAAAGAAAATCCCTTAAAATTTAAGGGGATTGGATGTAGGCCAAAGGTTGAACTAAAATAAATTTAATGGTATTTCTTTCTTTTCTTAACTCTCTATTCTATTGTTTTGTTTATAAAGCCATTTCGAATTTGGAGACTGCTCTTCTTTCTTATTTGGAGGATGTTTCAAATTTGTATTAGCTCACCTTAATATTTGTTGTTGTTTTTTTTGTTGTTGTTATTACATAACTTCATTTTTGAAGAATCCTCCACTTTCTATATGCTTGCTCGACTTGCATATTGTAGCTTGTTTCACTTTCTAATTGCTTACTCTACTTGACTATTTACTCGCTCCACTTTCTGTGTACTAATTCTATTTGCATGTTGTAACTTGCTCTACTTTTTGTTTGACTATTTACTTGCTTCACTTTCTATATGCTCATTCCAGTTGACTATTTGCTCGCTCTACTTTCTATGTGTTCGACATTTGGAGGTCACTTCCTCCTCTGCTTTTGTATATGCAATAATTTTAAGTATTTATTTTTATTGTATATCACAACTATTCATCGCTCTATGTGTAATTATCAATTGGTATTAGAGTATGTCTCATTTTTTTGTGCTTAACATCTAAGAAAAAAGATCTTTTGTTATTTTTACAGAAGAAATGATATATCAACCACTTGAAACATGCTATACATTTACAAAAGGCTTTGATATTACTAAACCGTTTTTCTTTGTTGCAATTAATTTTATATTTTGGAAAGTTAGAATGAAAGCCTTTCTTAAATCTCTTGATGTAGATATGTGGAATGTAATAGAAAATGATTTTGTGCCTAAACCAAGAAAAGATTGGGTTGAAAATGATAAAGAGTTATTTGCATTGAATATTAGAACTATACATATATTATACAGTTCTCTAAAATATAATGATTAGGTTTAAACAAAAAATTGCTCTAATACTAAAGATATATGAAATATTCTTTAATTCTTATATGTTGTTGAAAATGAGACTATTAATAATTTTCAAGAAATTGTGCAAGAAAAGGAGACACATTTTTTGGCTCTTGAATGTGATTAACATAAAATCAAGGAAGAAGTTATTGGAAGCCTAATTAAGAAGAAACACTTCCATGAATTCATTATCAACAATGGGAAAGAAGAGGCTTTGCAAAAAGAGTTTATTGAACAAGAATTTGAAAATTCAAAATCCATAGCTTACAAAGACTAGAAGTATATAGTTCTAAATTTGCCACTAGTTATTTCCATAAAAAATTGTCATATGCATTTAATAAGTTACATGATACAATGTCTTCTAATTTTGAATGCTCAAATTGTTGTAAGGAAAATAATATATTTGTTGAAACTTCAACTACTTCAAAACATGTTAAAGAAAACAAAAATGTATCTTTTGGCAAGTAAAGGACAAATTTTGAAAGAAATATTTTGAAAAACTTTCTAAATAAAAGGAAAAAGTATTCTAATAGCTTTAAAAATACTTGCACATCTATTATTTATAATTATTGGGGTCATCAAGGACATATTTCTCACTTATGCCTTCTTAGAAGAAATTCTTGCATGAAAAATAAATATGTTTGGATTATTAAAAGCTTTAAAAGTCTAAATATTAACATTTAAGGACCCAAGTTAAGATAAGTACCAATATGTTGTTCTAGTGCTTCAATTATGCAAAATATTTCTCAAAAGAATGGATAAATTAATCCAAAGAAGGAGCAACTACCAAAGAGAGCTTCTCAAGTATAAAAGATAGGACTTGTACAGTTTAAACCTTACAAGGAGAAGGAAAGGGTAAGAAAAAGGCATTTTTCACACATTAAAATCAAGGTATCGAATTATGAAATCTCCTATGTCATTGTTTTTTATATTCATTGAAGTTTATTATTATGACCTTAGATATGAGTATTACATTGACTATGAATATATTGACATTAGTATATATTTGATAATGATTCATGCCCTTAAATTATTACTGAATAAATTGCTTGCAATGCTTAGTATCAATATCTCTTATACTTTATGTAATTGTGCTTTAAAGAAAAACCAATATGCTTGTCTACAATATTTATGGGTACTTAAAGATACTTATGCACTTAAGGGGAAAAAAAAGCTAACCTTATAAGACCTAAGAAAGCCTAGGTACCAAAATGTAAATGATCTTTATATGTAGATATATGCTTAAGATTTGGAATCAAGAAAAGATCAACTTAAGTAACTCTTAAGGTATATAAAGAAAGTGTCACGTTGAGCAACAAAAACCAAATGTGAAAGCAAACTAGTGGAATAATGGAAAGTGATTAAAATTAAACTAGCATGGCATGTGAAAGCAAGTCAAATGTTGCCCCAAGGTTTCAAATTTCAAGAAGATGCCAAGTAATCTAAAGATAAAATTAGTATGATAGATCATATATGATTAATTCTTATGGCATGTTAATTTTTTTTAATTGGTTGTCATTAGTTTTAGTTGACTAAGTCTTAGTTAACTAATTGCTAAATATTTTGTGACTTATGTGTTTATTGAATTATTTTTATTGATTACCTAAAACTATTGCTCATGAACTTTACTAGATATTCATATGCATAAAATTTGTTTGCTTGGTATTAAAATCACATAATTTGCTTATTTTTTTTATTTATGTATGAATTTAGAGTTAATTACAAATTTTTGTATATGTTGGAGTTAACTTTGAAATGAGTTTTAGTTAACTACACCCCAAAGCTTTGAATCATTTTATTGTCTTTGGTTGCTAAGTTAAGAAAACTTGAGAAAGTTAGTTGTTGAAGAATCTTTACATATGACATTCAATGAAACTAACTTTTTTTGAGAAAATTATGAATTTAAATGATAATGAAGTTAGTACAAAATCAGGTGTTTCAAAGAATTTTTTTCTTAAAAAAAGAGGAAATTCTTAAGAGTAATTGAAGTGAAATAAAAGTTAGAGCAAACTCCCAACTTTAGAACTAAAAGCCAACTTGAATTGAAGTAAAAGGGAGAAAAGAATTTGAGGACACTCTAGAAAGCAGCTTAAGGATGAAGCCTTTTTTATCTTGTAGAATGTAGTTCTCTCCACTTCTCAAAATAAAGTTACCTACCTCCTCTACTTTGCAAAATGGAGCCTCTTCTACTTCTCAAAATGGAGTTACTTGCCTCCTCCACTTTGCAAAATGGAGCCTTCTCCACTTCTCAAAATGAAGTTACCTATCTCCTTCACCTTGTAGAATGGAGCTTCCTCCAGTTTTCAGAATGGAGTTCCCTCCACTTCCCAGAATAGAGCCCCCTCCATTAAGTGCTCTTCTAGTCATTGAAGTTAAAGTCTTCTTCACTTAAGAAGAATATGAGGATATACCTCCTTCACATCTTTTTCTTCAAGATCCTCCACCTTAAAAATGCCATATAGTTATGCTTTTTTATTCTATCTTTTCTTTTATGCTATTTGATATGCTAATTTATCTCTATGATGTTAGATAAAAGAAGATATTTTAAAAAAAGGAAGAAGTCTATGAAATTCTTTAAACTTAGCTCTAAACTTTAATTATTGTTATTTATATGTACACTTGGCCTTTCTTGAAAGTTTTTAGGTGCACATGCAAGAGAAGCTTTAAAGAAGTATGTGCAAGGAAGAAATAGAAGCTCACATTACATTGGGTATGAAAAGCATATAATTCTTTTTTATCTTATCTTATTAAAGCTTCCATGAAAATTTTGTTCTGAATTGATTTTAAGTTGACACCTTATTCAATAATCTAACACCTTATGCTTCATCGATATATCTTTATATTTAAAAATTAAAAGATGCATTGATGAGAATATACTTTGATTTGATCATCCCTTTCACTGACGCACATATTCATTTGATCAACATCATACTTTATTTGAATGATTGCTTATATAATCTAAATATATTATAACTTGTGTCAACTTATGGTTTTAATATGATATGAATATTTTGATTTTCTTTTATTGGTAGTTAATATATTTTGATTTGAATATTTTATGTCTATGATTATGTTAATTGGTTTTGTTTTACTATTCCTTTTGTTATTGACAAAAAAGGTTAATTTAAGAAAAATTTTAATGTGATTATATTTGGAGTTAACTCTATTCTATGCTTAGTTTATGGTAATGTTACTACTAAATATTCTTTGTGTTATTCATGTTTTTGCCTTTGTGCTTTGCACTCCTAAGCTATCATTTATTTTATGGGATGTTTATCTTTATGGGGAGCAAATGCAAATTTCATTGATATTATATTGACATCACCTTGTTGAAACTTATATAATTATAATTGATAAATATTTGGATAACTCTTATGGCTTAATTAATTAATTAATTAAGAGCTTATCCACTCTTGGATGATAACAAATGAAAGAAATTTTATGTACACATTATCTAATGATGTTGTATAAGCTTCTTTGAGAAATTAGGCATAAAAATGCAAAGGATATCAAGGAGGATTCTCTAAACAACAACAACTACATTCTTAATTAACCTATAATGTTGAACCACCTTTTTGATGATATCAAAAAGGAAGAGAAATATTTGTGATACAAAACTATGATACTATCATGCTTAGGGCAAGTTTAAAGGAGTATTCTCATGGTCTTATCAAACACATATTTAGGGGGAGTTTCAAAATGCGTACTTTAAACCTAAATATTGATGATTTTATATTGCTACTCCTTATACTTAATGTTTCTACAAAGTTTTGTATTTAATGGTTTTGTCATCATCAAAAAACGAAAGATTGTTAGTCCTACGATTTTGATAAGACCTTGAATTATTTTAACGATAACAGAACTCTTAAGTTAAATTTATAAAAGTATTAAATTGAATATAGTTAAATATTATTTATTGCCTTATTGTACTAAAATTTATTTAATTTATTTTTAATAGACAATAATAATTATTGAAAGATAATAAAATAAATTAAAATGGAGTATTGTGTTAATATATGAAGTTTTGATTAGACTATTTTATCTAAATCAATTAATTAAATTTTATTTTGTTTACTTTATCTTATTAGACTTTTTAAATTTGACCATGCTTATAATTTGTTTGAGCTATAATATTTAAAATTATTATCAACCTTTATTGTATCTTGTTGAGCCTTATTGATTTGCATAATTTAATTCAAAATAAATGTTACGAAATACATTTGAATAAAAATGTGAAATGCTCAAGGGAAATAGCAAAATGATTATAACTTTTTTTTTGTTACAAAAGTCAAAATCTGCAAATATATTAATTACATTAAATAAGCCTTGAAAAAAATTATATAATACCTCTTTTAAAAAATGTAGCTTGATTAGAACAATACAAAGAAATAACAAGGAAAGCAATTCTTTTAAATATGCCATTACATCTTTGTTTTCTCATTTCAATAAAGCATTAGAATATGTTTATCTTTTTCAAAAGTCAAAAGTTTTTGAATGTGTACAAAGTCTGGCATATTATATCCTTTTTATATGCAAAAAGTATTATATTATATTATGTAAAAAATGACTTTTTCAATTAACTTATTCAAAATATTTATTATGCAAAAGCAAAGCAATGCTTCATCCTCTCTTCCTCTGCCCAACGCATATAAATACAAAAAAGAAAGGAGAAGAGCTAAGGAGCTAAGTTTGAACAACCAAAAAAATTCTCACTATATATTCATAATTGTGTAAGTTCCTTGATAAAAATTCTCTTTCTACCACAACGGCTATTTTCAGTGGAGTTAAATTTCAACGGATATGTTTTTTAAGCTTCCATATAAATGGAAGAAGATGAACAGAAGAAGGAGGAACTAAAGCATGGAAAGAAAAGAAAAAGTTATATTATAGTTCTTTTTTGACTTCTTTATCTTATATGAGCTGAGTTTATGATATTACCTAACTTAATACAACTTTAGAAAGAATAAGCTTATTGTAATACCTTTCTTGATAAGGGTTTCATATTTATTCGCATATCATTTTGTACATTTTTCTTAGAGTGAAAAAAGTAAATTTAGGATGAGCTTATATAAAACTCAAGTATTGTATTAGTTTAAAGTGAGTTAAGAAACTTTGTGTTAATAGTGAGCATGCTAAAACCATCTTTATTGTTATTTGAATATTAATTGAAGAAAATCCTTTAAAATTTAAAAGGGCTGGACGGAGGACAAGGGTTAAATTAACATAAATTTTGTAGTTCTTTCTTCTCTTAACTCTCCCTTCTATTACTTTATTTATAAAGTTATTTCAAGTTTAGAGATTACTTTACTTTCTTATTTGAAGGATGTTCCAAATTTGTTTTAGATCACCCCACTATTTGTGTGTGTGTGTGTGTGTGTCTGTTTTTTTTTTTTTTGTTATTAGCTAAATCTACTTTTGAATGATCCTTTGCATTTTGTATGCTTGCTTCACTTACATATTATGGCTTGCTCTACTTTTTGTCTGTTCACTCCACTTAACTGTTTGCTTGCTCCACTTTCTACCTACTCACTTTAGTGCGTGTTTGGAATCCCGTTTCAAAATCACGTTTGTGTAGAAGTAACAAATTGCTGCTTCTTTGCAAACGTGATTTTGAGTTTTGGAAACATAGAACCAAACACACTATTATTTAACTATTGGTTTGCTCCACTTTTTATTTACTCACTCCATTTGACTGTTTACTCACTCCATATTTTGTGTGTTTATTTTACTTGCATGTTGTAACTTACTCCACTTTCTAGACTTGAGAGTGATTTTTTTTTTGTTTTTCATATAACTATCAGACTTATTAAGATTTGATCAACCTTATGGTGTCTTCCCAACACTCAGAGTTCTTGTTTGTTTGTGCTCAAAGGTTTCAAGTCGATCACCAGACTTTTGTTTAGATTTCTTAAGGTGCGTATACCTTAGAATTGGCTATGGGTTCGAAGGATCTAATCCTTATGGGCTCGCGCCATCTATTTCCTCGTTTCACTTTTTGTGTGTTTAGAATTTGGAGGTCACTTCCTCCTCTGATTTTGTATATGCTATAATTTTAATTATTTATTTTTATTGCATATCAAACTTATTCATCCCTCTTAAATATGATTATCAATAAATAGTAATATTGATGAAGAACTGTGTGACTTTCTGCCGAAGAGCCACATATATCAAGTGCATCTTACAGGAATATGCGGACAAGATGGGTGGCGGCAAAGTAATTTACGAGACGATTATACCCAAAGGGCTTAATGTGGTAGTGTCATCTTTGCTTTTCAATGGACAACACTACATTGGGGATGCTGCATGAACAGAAAAGGAGGCCAAGCATAGCGCAATACGCGATGTTGTTCGGTCGAGAATTGATAAGTACCATCATCAAAATTATGTAGCTGGTTGTCGAGACTACGGTATGGGCTTTGATGCCGTGTTGACGTCAGTTATTTTGTGGTTTTGTAATCAACTATGGTCCTGGTATTACTCCATGAGATAATGAAATCGAAATTCCCTTCCTGTGATGCAATGAACTATGCATTGTATGCATGACACTCTTTCACTGTACCACATCTGGGACATACCCAAGAGGATGCCAGATTCCCACAGGTGTCCACCTGGGCTGGTGCAACACACTAAGGGGAGGCTGGCTCAACACCAAATCAGCCAATAAGATTGACGAAAAGGCATGGCAAAATTTCCCATGTGCTGCCCTCGTTATGTTACCTGCCGGTACTAATGTGGTATGGTGTTATGTAATGAACGATCAAGTCTATTATTACCCTTGCACTTACTTGTAGTCGACTTTCATCCTTAAGGACTTTGACTGCTTCATGCTTCATAAGTTGAGACTATTTTGAATTTGTACTAAGTTATATTTCAGGATATTAAGTGTTATTTAGGATTACTCAAAACCTTCGTGTTATTTAGGTATACTAAGTTATTTTTTAGGATATTAAAGTTATATTCGACTGCTTGTGGACTCCAAATTTGTAGCACTAGCAAAAATATATTTAAATGCTTATTTTTCCTCTTTAATTATTCACTTTGTGCTTTAATTTTGTTACGAACAATATGCACTTTCGATTATCATTTCAGCCTTAAAACACTGAAGTAAAAACATAAGGTTTGAGTACTCCTAAATAACACTTAATATCCTGAAATATAGCTTGATGTGAATTCAAAATAGTCTCAACTTATGAAGCATGAAGCTGTCGAAGTCCTTATTGATGAAAGTCGACTTAAGAGCATTGATTGATTATCAACACCAGTAGCTAACATAACGTGGGCAACACATGGGAAATTTTGCCATGCCTTTTCGTCGACCCTGCTGCTTGATTTGGTGCCAATCTTGCTGTGTTGCACTTGCCCATGTGGACAGTTGTGCCAAGCTAGCCTCCTCTTGGGTATTTCCCAGATATGGTATAACGGGAGGGTGTTCTGCATACAACGCATAGTTGAATGCATCACAAGAAGGGAATTTTGATTTCATCATCTCATGGAGTATCATACCAAGACCATAGTTGACTGTAAAAACACAAAATAACTGACGTCAACACCGCATCGAAACCCATAACGTTGTTTTGACAGCCAACTACATAATTTTTTGCCCCCACGCCCAGGGTTTGGCTCTGCCATTGAACACCTCCATGTGCAAGGGAGGTATAAGTCCACGAAGCTTGTTTTACCTGCAGTGGCTGGATGGGTATAGCACTCACAATGTGTCCTTCAACAGAGTGGGAAGAATGAAAGAGGCTGAGGTGCAAATTCCTTGGCTTCAAAAGGGTGGGGCCATTATTTGTAATAATTTTATCCATGAAGAATTAAATTAAAAAATACTTATATGTGAAAAAGTAAATTAAAACAATTATATAAGAAATCAAATTAAAGCATACCTTATCTCTAAATGATTAAATTAAAAAAATAATTCTATAAAAGATCAAATTGATAAATATCTTATCTATAAAGGTTTAAAATAAAATTTTACTCAATCTATATACAAATTTAAATATGTATTACAGCAAAGGAATAATCACTTGCCTTATCATACTAATTCTTCCTCAGACCAAAAAAAGTTAATATAAAATGTAGATTGTCTTATCATTCAAAAGGTTCCTATATTATTAAAAGAAATTGAAATGTAAAATGCCTATAGTTTAAGATAATATTTTTAAAACTTGAATAATCTTTGATTCAGTAAAAATACTATTTCATCATTAATTAATTCAATTGTAATTTCATTGGTAATAATTATATATATAATTTATATATTAAAATTTTAATATAACAAGTAATAATATAATTCGTCCAAGACTAAATTGTAATAGTAAAAGATGTACTAAAGGATATTCTTGCAAAAACAAACTAATCACAAATATGACCAATGACTACTAAACGTATGCAAAAGGCCCCATAACCCCTAAATGCTTCCAAAACGACGACTCAAATCTACTAGTAAGTCAATATCGAAAACCATTTTTGAGTGCTTTCCATCTCATACTCTATCTTATTTTTAAGGCATCATTTAAATTTGGGTTGAAATCATTGATCCTCCTTTTTAACTAAGGAAGATAGTGCGACAGTTACAAGAAGAGTAACTACCTCAACACTGGTTATGGTTGAGAATTCATCCTGTTTTGGAATTTCAACATTCTCCTCCCATTAAATTCTGCTTCCGACAACTGCTTGGCGCTCCCGCTACCAATATTGCAGCATCCTGTTCACTCCACTTTCCATATCTTAGAACCTTGATTTTGGGAGCAAGAGCCGCCACGAGTGGGACAACCGCATTCCCTGCACCTGCATTATTCTATTCTATAAAGTTAATGGCGGAGGATTCCACAAAAACCCCTAAGAATTTCAGCACCTTACTTCCCTGTTTTCAAGATCAAGGCCAAAGATTAGCATTGTTTTCTTCGAGCAGATAGAGGAAATATAACTTTAACACTAATTATGGAAGAAGTTTTGGAACGTGCAGCACTAGATGGCACTCTAGGAAGAGGCTGGGTCCTAGTAGCAGAGGCATTCAACGGGGCAAATGCAATTAGATAGGTTGGAGCATGTATTAAGTTTAAGAGTTACGAAACTCTGGTATCGCATAAAACGAACAGGAGGAGCAGATTATCTAACATTAAATAGACAGGTAGTGCATCCTTCGTGCATTAGGTCAGTGGGGTTTCAAGTAGGTCTATAGTTTTGAGCTTTACAGCTAAAAACCAGTTAATCCACTTTTAAGTTTGCCTTTTGATGTTTTTATTTTTTTTTGTTTTTCCGATCATTTTAGTTTTCCCTTTGGCTGGATTTGACGGCTAAATGAACTAGTGTTTAGTTTATTAATTATTAATTTTTCCAGTGAACTAGTTGGTTTGATTTTTATAACATTGGTTTTAGATGAATATATTCGATTATGATAGACACCTTCGTTTTTACTATTATAGAATGGAATAATATTAAAGTACAGCAAATAGTAAAAATGAGTAAGTTACATGCTTTTATTAGCTGATCGTAAATTTAATAAATATTACCCAAAAAATAATAAACGAAAAAGCACTTTATGAAATAAAAGTACAGACCTAGTAAATTTTGACTATACAAATAAATATAAAAGTAGCTTGGCTTGCACTTTTCGTAATTTGAATTTTATATTAAAAATATTTTATTTTAATAAATAAATGAAGTACGTGATGAGACAATAATTGTATAATTTAAAAAATAATTTAATAAATGATTAAATCACTTTTTACTCTCCTCTTACATTAATAATTATAATTTTTTTAATACTTTATCTATCTATGTTACTTTATATGGTTTGAGAACTAATGACCGAAAAGCTCCAATATCATATTAATGCAATATGGAAAGAGATGTTTATTAATTGTTGTATTTTGTAACAATGTCATTATTGTTTGGAAATTAAGATTTGTAAACTGGGTGGCTGTGATAATTTGGGATTCAATTAGAAAATTTGACAATGAATTAAGGATTTGAATAAAGTTTTTTGGGCTTAACTTGACACTGTAGTTGGGCCTAAGTTTAAGTTAGCCCATGTCTTTCTTTCAATATGCATTGAGTAACCTATAGACGTTATCTGTGGTACAACAAATAAGGGGGGCACGAGAGCCACAAAAATGTTGAAGGAAAGGACTATCACTTGACACAATATTATTGTGGAGAGATAATCAACCTTAGCAACACCGACCCCATTGGTCTGAATACGAAGATAAATCATTAATTAGATAGGAGTATTCAAAGCAGATGAATCATCAACCAGGTCACTACAACAATCATATAGGTTTGACTATGAGATAAGTCATCAAATTGATATGATTGTGATGGACGAAATCATTATTGCCAAAAAACCAAGTTGGGAGAATGATCAATAGTGGCAAGATCATTTAGTTGGAGCCCTCAGAACCTAGAGATCGAGATCAAGCCTAAATAGATTAAACTTGATGAAACCAAGTCACTATTGATGTTATTCTTTCCAAAGTGGTGATCCTCATCCGACATAAGTCAAATCATTGGCTCAACTAAGAAATGGAGTGTCTTGTGTATTTTTCTTTAGAGAGAAGCCATAGTTTCAGGAATTGTTAACATTGTTTTATAAGCAATCTATGTTAGTATGAGTGTTAGCATAAATGCCTTGAAAGTAATCATGGATAGTTATTAGTTTATTATCAATAAAGTTTTGGCATTATATTGATATTATAATAATGTAATATTGTCCTTAGATTTAAAGATAAAGGACATAAGTGATGATTTGATCATTTAAAAAAAAACTTATGTTTTTGTTAAAACTAACATCCTAAATAGTTTCTAATTGACAATTATAATTTAGGGTAATTATAATCTAATAAGATTTACATAGAGGTAGATCTATTGATTTAGAGGAGGATGACCTATCCGTAGGTCATTTATATAAATGACACTAATGTTAGCTTGTGGGTGCTCAAAACAAGTATAAGTATATTGAACTAACTTATCAAAAATAGCTAATGGAGTTTTCACTAATTGATGAGCTATATTTTCATAATAATTATTTGATTTCAAACCTTAATTTCTGATCAATTTCATGTCATATCTTATGGTTATGATTCTACTAATGGTGGAGAAAGGAAGAGTTGGTGCAAAAAGATAGAGCATTCCAGTGTTGCACATAACCTACCTGTTTGTTTTTACACAAGTTATGTGTTTAAGGAGCAATGAGAAAAGTTTCGAGTAGCGTATCACATGACTGGACAAAAATACATGGCCTAGCTATGTGCAAGCTAAGGTTAGTTTTAACAAGTGCAAATTTCTTTCCCTTTTGACATACTGAGGGCATCTTGGGCAAATTTGGAAACCATAATAGGATGAATATAAAAGGAAATAAAGAAGGCAAAGGGGAGGCATGCAACAATTAGGGAGAAAGCAATTTGAAGTCATCAATACCATTAAAGACACAAAAAATTGTTCTTGAACCTGGTGTGACACTTTGTTTAATTTTTTCTACTTTTTTTATTCTTCTTCTATGTCATGAACTCTCTTAGATTAGTTGTTAGGATTTTTACTTTGACCATATGTAAGTAAATGCTTATCTAAGGTTTGGATTCATTTGTCTACTTTGATTGATGAGGGACAGTAGTAAATTAATTTTTGCTTTATTAATCTATTGTCTCAATTAATATTTTCTTGTAAATGACTAGCCATTGTTTGCACAATTGATATATTGCATGATAAACTGAAAGGTGAAGTATAATATCATATCACTAAGGAAGTAGATTTATGGTTAGTGTTTTATAGAGATATACACTTCTAAATGACTCATTTGATTCTTGCATACCAACCCACTACATGATGAATTAAATTGATTTCAAGGATTTTAATATATTTATATTTGTGATTATGAAAGTAGACACAAGATTGTTATAAGCACACATGTTTTATCTTGAAAAATAATAACATATACATTAGGGGATTAGGTCTTTAATATGAGAGTTAATTCACAAGTCCATTTTTTATCAATCATAGGAATATAATAAGTGAAATCCAAATTTCAGAGCTTTTCATAATTAATTTAGTCAAGTTATTTGCTTTTGTGTGTTGCAATTAATTTCTTAACTAATAATTTGTTCAATTCAATTCAGTCAATTTTTCTAAATAACAAAGATTATTACAATTTTAGTAGTTGGCAATTTCTCTCCATGAGATGATATTTAATTTACTTTGTATTATTTGTTTGACCCAAACATGTGCAGATTTTTCCCAACACTAACATATCAACAACTATTCTTAGTGTAGTACATTTTCCTTTAACATGAGTGGCTATTAATATCTTATATATGTTATATATTATCTTTTGATGTTATGGCGATTTGATTCTAGTAATGAGCCAAAGTGAAAGTAGTTATTAGATATAATGTAGCATTCATGAAATTATGTGAGTGTACTAGTTAATGATATATTATTCTTAGTGAAAGAGAGAGATGCCTGCAAAATCATGCATGTCATAAACTTAGGATTTGACATGTTATCCAAATCTAAAACAAGTTCATGAAAAAGCATCATGTAATAGAGGGATGCAATTATACATTAAATATTGACATTATAGGTTCATTGATTTGTGAATAAATTCATATTATATTAAAGGTCATAATATATTGTTAGATGTCATTTATGATATATGAGAATCAAAGAATCATTTAATTGTGATTTATAAATTCGAAAGAGTTCTAATTACATTTTGGATGATTTAATTATCCAATAATCACTTAATTGTGATTCATGAATTAGAAATGTTTTTAATTAATTAGATTAATTGAATGATTTAATTATAAATATAAGATATTACACTCTTATTACTTATAGAATATGAAACTAAAAGGTCACACACAATACAAAGCAAAATAAGAGAGACTTAAATGCAAAGGAATTTACACTCTATTTAAAGGAAAAGGATGTCTAGAGAGCTAGCACTCTCTAGCCACCACACTCTCTCTTAAAAATCTAATAGGTGTTCTATCAAGCAAAAAACTAAATCTTCGACATCGCTATTGAGTTTGCCTTAGTAAGGATACACTTAGAGGCAAGACACTTATGTTGCTTTTGGGAATCAGGCTTGAAGTTTATGTTGTTTAGGTTCGTGACCTTAGTGCTTGAAGATCTTCTCTTGTGAATGTGATTGGCCATCAAAGTAAGTCACTTTAACTTTCTTTTATGATTCTAATATGATTTATGTAACATCCGATAGTTTGTAAAATACCGAAATGAGTTAGTTTGAAAAGCAAATCTCCTGAAATGAGAGATTTGAGACCGAATAAAATTAGAATAAAATTTTAAATAATAAAAAATGAGGATTTAAGGTTTACGATGTCTAAAAACCTAAGTCAGAGTAGTCTAAAAAAAATTGTCAAAAGCATAATGGTATTTTTGTAAATAGGGGTAACTTTTGGAAAACTCATAGAAAGGCTTTTTAAATGAAAATTTTAAACTTTTTGGGGTTCTCAAGGGCCCTGAAAACCATAAAAAGTGTCGAGATAGTTAAAACCCTTCTAGTGTATAGTTTTAAATGCTGATTGACCTAAACTTTGATATTTTCATTTGAAAAGGTTTTAAATTCAAATTGAGTCTTACAAAGCTATTTTATAAAATAGAGCGTCTAAATTTTATGATAAAGATAAAAAGGAGCTAAAATGAACTTAAAATGAAAAGGCCAAGAACAAGGGACATATATGAAATTTCTTTCCGACAATTTTGCTTTTTCTTCTTTAAGTGGTGCATCTCTCTTTTCTCCCTCATTAACCGAGTTTACTTTCGGCCTAAGACCAAAGGAGAATTTTTTTGAGAAGGACGCACCATAGGAAGGGAGAAAGGAGAAAGAAAACACTAAGAAAAAGGTATGAAATTTAAGACTTTTCCTAGTTCTCTCTTTAGCAACTCTCTTCCCCTCTTTCCCACCTTCCTTTCCATAGTTTAGGTGGATGATATGGGTATGTTTTGGCCTTAATTTAGAGGGAGAAAGTTAATCCTTAGAAAAGGAGGCTAAGGCAAAGAAAGAGGATCTTAAAGAAGCTAGGAAAGCAAGGTAACTATCTATGCATCTTTGCTTCTTCTTTGCTCCTTGTGTGTGTGTTAGTTCGGCCAAAGGGAGAGCTTGTAAGGGGGATGAATTTCTGACCAAAATCAAGTGAGAAACCTAAGGTTTAGACTATGAGAAGCTAGGAAATGCAAAGAAACCCTAAGGGAAACAATTGAAAATCAAGATAGAAAAGTTAGGGATTCTTATACATCTCGTAAAATTTGACTTTGTCCAAGAATTTCCAAGCTTATATGAGAGTATAAATGAGTTCCTAAGACCCCTAGGTAGCCTCCCAAGTGCCTCTTCCATCAAGAAAAAATTGCAAACTTCATAGGTCTTAAATCAAGCCTAAGTCTCGGCTAAGCTAGGATAGGAAGACTAGAGAGTATTTTAATTTGTTCTAAACTTGATTTAGGACTATATATAATGGAAGAAGATAAAAGGAAGCCTTGGAAAAAATTTAGAAGTCATATATTGAGAGTTGGAGCTATAGGTTCCATAATGTAGTATAATGAAGCAACACATAGCTAAGCTTATTAAAAAATTGTGTAATGGCTCCAAAGAGTTCCAATGGAGTTAAGAGTTATAGATTAATAGAGAGAATGGAATCAAGATCATGAATTCCTATTGTTGCTTCATTAGGTGGTTTATGAAACCATAATTGAACCATATGAGCAACCAAGTTCTTCTAGAGTATGTGTGGCATTAGAAATTGTTTTAAGGGTATAATTAGATCATATTTGATGTGTCTAGGCCAAAGGAATCAAGCTCCACCTCCTTGTGGGTGTTTGGCCAAGGAAGAGGAAGAAATTCCAAAGAGAAAAGTGTGTTCTTGCATACAAGATAGCTCTCTCTCCTTTCTCTTATGCATGTTTGGGTGTTTTCTTGTCTCTAAATGTATGTGTGTGTGTGTATGTTTAAGCTATGAAAAATGTTTTTAGTATATATGTACATGCCATGGTACCATGATGCTTTGTTTATGTGCTTGAAAAATGCTTTATGAACATGTTTTGGCTTATATGAGTTTGGTGAAGCCAAAAGTCCCTTAGCTAGAATAAGGATGATCCAAAAGTCACTAAGAATAGGTGAGACACAGCCAAAAGTTTTTAGAAGAGTGAGGTTTAGTCAAAAGTCCTTTAAAAATGAGTGATGCAAGTTTAAAAGTCTCAAAAAGAATAGGTGAGGCTAAATTGTTGTCTTAGCAAGCTTATGTATGTTGTATGTGACTTTTTGAATTTGAAAGAAATGTTTTATGTATAGTTATAAACTTTTGAAGTTCATATCAGTAATCTGTGACAACAAACTTGGGCAACGGGACCTTTCGTGCTTTTTTATTGTTAAACATGGCCTAGTTAGGTTTTTATGGCCTGAAATTATTCTTAACCTATAGTTGACATCTAGAAATTTTCGGAAAGCTATCATTTGTTTGATTTCGATTTTTTTAGAATTAATTATGATTTTTCAAAGTTGAAGGCAGAAATTTAAATTCTAAACCCTTGGCAAAAACTCTATTTTTTTAATATGTGGCTCTTAAACCAAAATGTATGAAATGTTTTGCAATGGTTATGACTTGTTTAGATGAAATATGAGTAGGGGATGATATTAGGCAGTCCATAAGGTCAACGGAGTGAAATTTGAATTTTTAAAGTACTACTCAATGCTAAAATATTCCATTATTTTATTCCACTTTCCTTAAAACTCATGTATGAGGCTTAATGTATGGGAAAGTGAGACTAAAATAACATAGTGTTACATTTTTTGTATCAAACCTTCGGTTCAGACACTTTGGGGTGGGTTATGGCTTGAGAATGTGACTTGCTATATATTTATGCATTGAATATGAATGGTTTAAGTGTGGAAATGTAGTGTGTGTTCATATTTGGTACTAAACTATGTTAATGTCATTGATGGTGAACATACTGAGAGGTAGAGGCAAGCCTCCCAGAATAGCTAGAGCAGAGCCTAGAGAGGCTAGAGCCTAACCTAGTGATCTGACGGCTAGAGCCTTACAAGCCATTATGGCTCGCCTCGATCAATAGCAAGCTAGGATAATGCAATTACAAGAGAGGCTTGCACAGAGAGATACTGAGAGGCCTACTCCTCCTCTGCCACAACACCCAGATTGTCTAGAGGATTCAAAGGCAATCCCTTCAGGCCAGCACCCATATACCTCTCAAACTCCACGAGCTCAGACACCTCCCACCCTAGAGTAGTCTTTCACGAGGCAGGTCATAGCTCAGTTCAGGAAATTTGGGCCTCCTACCTTTGACAATGAACTAAATACAGAAAAAATAGAGCCCTAGATTATGCAGTTGGAAAAGATCTTCTGGGTGATAGAGTGATAGAGATATTTCCCCAGTTCCATTCGATATCAAAAGGAGTCAGAGTTTGTACTCCTAAGACAGATTGAAGAGATGTCTGTAGACCAATATATGACAAAATTGTTGAGTTCTCCCGATATTCCTCGTATCTTCAGAAACATGATGATGAGAGATAGAGAGCAGATAAGTTAGAGAAGGGACTGTTGCTTAAGATCAGAAATAGGGTGGTGTCACAAAGGATTAGAGATTTTAATGCCCTAGTTGAGATCTGTAGAGTCACAGAGGCGAATTTGAGGACAATGCAAACAATCCCTAGTGTTAGACCTCCCTTCCCTAAGAGCAAGAGACCCCGAGAAGAGACACAGACCATCGAAAGTAGTAGGAGAGATGGTAGAGATCAGTGGCATAGAAGAGGCAAGGGTAGAAAGAGACCAGCTCAATCCACCAAAGGCAGTATCACTCCAATAGTATGCAATTAGTGTGGCAGAAACCATGGAGGCAGACCATGTTATGCAAGGCAGAACGTGTGCTACAGATGTGGTAGACCGAGTCATGTAGCAAGAGACTCCATATAGCCTACATAACAGAAGAAGGTAGCTCCTGCACCCAGATTATAGACCCAAAGTAGAGTCTTTGCCCTGACATAGCAAGAGGCTAGCTAATCCCCGAGTCTGATTCAATGTACTCTTAGAATTAATGATTGTTCCATACTTGCACATTTTGATTCAGGTGCCAACCACTCTTTTATATATTATGACTGTGCTAGGAGCTTGGGTCTGGGTATGCATACATTGCCATATGACTTACATGTATCCACCTCCACAAGAAATAGAGCTGCTACCTCCCAAGCTTGTTTGAACTATGTAGTCCAGTTTAACCACTATTTTACCACACTTGATTTAATATGTATGCCCTTTATTAACATTGACCTGATTATTGGTATGAATTGGATGTCTACAAATAATGCCACACTTAATTGTTATCACAGATGCATTTCTTTACCTGAATGTGGAACTGTGCATAGTATTAGGACTAGGCTAGCTTTTGTGATTACCTCTTAAGCTGAGAGGTCACTAGAGCATGGTTGTCAGGGGTTCCTAGTTTTCTTTTTAGTCCAAGTTGAGATAGAAGAAGGTATAGAGGAGATTCTAGTAGTGAGAGAGTTCCAAGGGGTTTTTCCCAGGGAGATTAGCAGTCTACCTCCAGATAGAAAGGTTCAGTTTGTTATAGATATAGTATCTGGGACGAGTCTATTGTCTAAGGCCTTGTATAGGATGGTTTCCACCGAACTAGTAGAGCTAAAAAAACAAATATAAGAGCTCTTAGAGAAGGGTTTTGTCAGACCTAATGTATCACTATGGGAAGCTCCAGTTTTATTGTAAAGAAGAAAGACGGGAGCCTTAAGCTGTGTATAGACTATAGGAAACTGAATAAGCTTACTATCAAGAACAAGTATTCTCTTCCTAGGATAGATGACCTCCTATATCAACTAGTAAGAGCATTAGTATTCTCTAAGATAGACCTCAAGTCAGGGTATCACCAACTTAGGATCAATGCTGAGGATATCCCAAAGATAACCTTTAAAACTAGGTACGGGCACTATGAGTTCTTAGTTATGCCATTCAAATTGACAAATGCACCTGTGGTATTTATGGATTATATGAACAGGGTGTTTAGGTCATACCTAGATAGGTTTGTAGTTCATATTAGTAACCTGTGTCAGTAAATCTGGGTAGCCAAACCTTTCATGTTTTTCTGTTGTCAAACGTGGTCCAGTTGGGTTTTCATGGCTTGAAATAATTTTTATCCTATAGTTGACATCCAAAGTTTCTCGGAAAATTATCATTTGCTTGATTTCGATTTTTTTAAAATTAATTATGATTTTTCAAAATTGGTAACAGAAAATTAAATTCTGGACCTATGGCAAAAACTCCACTTTTCTGATGTGTGGCTCCTAAACGAAAATGTATGGAATGTTTTGCAATGGTTATGACTGTTTAGATGGAATATAAGTAGAGGATGATATTAAAGAGTCCATGAGGTTTACGGAGTGAAATATGAATTTTTAAAGTACTATGTAACGCTAAAATATTCTATTATTTTATTCCATTTTCTTTGAAACTCATGTATGAACTATGAAGCATGTATGAGGCTTAATGTATGAGAAAGTGAGGCTAAAATAATATGCTATTACAATTTACAAGAAGGTTTTATATTAAAGGGAAAAAAATTCAAAATTCCAACTTCTGCACTTTTCTTTAAGAATGTTTTAGTTATGCTTTTTTTTTTTTTTCAATCTATGCCTTTGGAAAAGAATCAAGTCTTTTTATATGATTCATCATACCAATTGGAGTATTATCTTTGATTTGTCCAATTTTTCTTAAAACTTGCAATTTTGAAAATAAATCCAAAGAGTTATCATTACATTTTAAGGAACATTCAAGATCAAGGCATTTTTTTTTTTTAAGTTTTCATTACCTAATGATCTCCATTCTTTATCAATAAAGAGAAATCCAAAATACCCTTATACATTTTAACTATTTAAAACAACTTTCACTAACTATTGTATTTTAGGATCATCTAACTCAACTACAATATTAACTTGTTCATTTAAGGAACATTCTCCTATGTTTTCCAATTTATTTATTTTTATTACTTGTGAAAAAATTATCAAGGGCTCCTTTTTAAGATTTTATTAAAAGTTTATTGAAATTTCAATTCTTCTATTTTTTTTAAAAAAATTAAATAACATTTATAATTTCTTATTGACATATTTAAATTCTTAAAAATTACAAGTAAATAATATATACCTATAAAAATATAAATAAAAAACTATAATATAAGTTAAAATTTAAAAAAGTAGTTAAAAGGTTAGAATACTAGAACTTGAGTTGTAAAAGAGATTACTTAAAGGAGTTTTTTAATGGAATGATAGTGCTAATCGCTTTTCAACAAAAAGTAAAATAGCTTTCTTTTGCTTTGGATTTAAATGGGAGAGAAATGTAATGAATGGAGATTAAGTGTTATTTAAAATAAGAATGAAAAAGATATTGAATGGTTTTATAGTTAAACATTTGAACCTTAGCATGTTAGGAGTGAAAGAACAAATAAAAGTTATGAGAAATAATTGATTGTTAAAACTTAATACACTTAGTCATGGAGAGTGAAAAAGGCAACAGTTAGGGTGTTGAAAATATGGGTAATAGGATAATGATTAGGTTGACTAATTAATATAAGTGAGAAATAATAATAGTGAGTAAACCATGAATGTTAGAATATGTTTAGTCCATTGAAAATGTATGCTAAGCCTTTAAGAACCTACAAAAAGGGAGATAAGAAGTCATTTACATGAAGCTGTGACTGAACATCCAACCAAGGCATATGATCACAAACATAAGTGTACCTATGGGAATGTTGTCCTTCATGTTGTGGAATGACCAATCGTGTCATTACACAAATACGTGATCTGGGTAGTTTGGCCTTAATGTGGTGGCCTTATTAAGTTTTGCAACAAGTATTGTAAAGAAGACACCTAAGGGTGGTGTAATAAAAGGTTTGAAACCCATAGATTGAGTCTAATGTTATTTTGTAATACACAACAAAATGGTTAAGCATATAACCATAAAATTAGGAGTGTGAATCATGGGACATGGCTAACAATTATTAAAAAAGAAAAAAACACTATGTATCAATATTTAGTAAAAGATTGTCCTTACCATCGAGGGTGGGTGGGAGATGTGTGGTTTGCAATTTAACACCTATAAGTTCATTAATCTTTGTGATCTGTAAGGTGTAATAGTATGTTAATTATTTGGGCACCAATCTTGTGCACACATGAGAAGACAATGGCTAAATTATTCAATGGAACATGAACTTATCAATTTTGCACACTATATATGACATAAGAAAAGTACTTAAAATAAGTCAAATTAGGTGTCACCATTCATGTGAAAATTGCACAAATATTACTTGTTCCTCTTGCATTGTTGGTTTATTCCACTCATTTTGCATAACTTGGTTCTCCACTTGATTTGGAGTAAGATAAGAAGCCCTTTCATAAGTGAAAAGATCTAGGACACCATCCATTTTTGGGGACATCTTTGAGCATAATGCCTAGGAGTATTATAGTTAGAGAAACATCTAAGCTTTCTTTAATTCTTTCCTTCAGATAGGCCCTTAGTCCTCGCTATTGTCAGGTCTTTTATCATTGCTTTTCCTTTATTTTAGGCATTACCATTAGGATGAAGTCCACTCTCTAACATAGTTGCTAACTATTATATTTCACCCAATGTCTATGAATACGTAGCATGACTTTTCAACTTGAGGTATATAAGCCTACTAGTGGCGAAAGCTAGTGAGCCATATCTCAGCATCATGCCATGTTGATCTTTTATGTCCTTGGCACTGGCTAGGGGTTTTAAAGACTTCATGTGCTTTGTCTAACACTTGTAGATCAAGCTAAAAGGCAAGGTCTTGACATTCTTTTCTCTCATCACACAACGATATTTGCATTTGGAATCCCTTATGACTCATGTGAGAGATAGTCATATTCAAAGGTTTATTCTTGGGTATCATATCTCACAGTGGTTCCACAAGAGATTGAGTGAAATTTTTTGAGCTTAATATATAACAATGTCCAATATTGTATCTCTCTTCATAATGAGTAGTGCAAGAATAGCCTATAACTTGTCCTTAAATTTTTTAAAGGCATTCTTTGTGTAAACATTAGTTGCACTTCTCTTGATCACTTCCAATAGACTTGTGATAATAGGCTCGATGTACAATAATTTGTAATGCACAAACACACCCTTCATTGTTCCTGTATTTTCACATGGCACACTTAAAGTTATGCAAGAAGTCAACTAGGTTGCTATGATACTTAGTATATCTCTTAATAAAGGAATTGACTTCTTCGCGTCAGAATGCAGTCTTTACGTTGGCAAAAAACTTGTTGCATAGGTATGTAGTTGCCTAAATCCTACTCCCCTTGTAGGTTTTTTAATTCTTCACCCACTTCTTTTTGGTTAGGGCTAGCTTGTCCATGCCTTTCTAGTATTGCTTAAACTCAATTGGTGCTAAATTATGGTACATGCAAATGTGGAATCTCTCTAAGAAGCCTTTCCTTTGCACTATTTTGCTAGTATTTCTATTCAAGTGTCATAAGTATAGCTGATAGGTGGCATTTAGCATTATTTCCTTAATTTCATTCATCATCATTAGTCACAATCGCCTTGGGTTGCCTATTGAACATTACAACCAAGAACGTTTCCAAAACCCACCTACAAGTGTCTATTGTTTTGTCTGCAACTAGTGCACACGTAAATATATTTGAAGCCTCGTGGTGATTCACACTTGAAAAAAAATAACCAAAGGCTTCTTGTACTTGTTAACTTTATAGGTGCTCTCAAAGGACAGTACATCCTTTAAACATTGGAAGTTGATGCGATTGATGCCATCTGCCTAAAATAAGTGTTGTAATTAGCCTTCCTTTATAGTTATGTAGTCGTATGATAAAAATATAAGGTTGGTGTCTACCTTCCCTACAAGTAGTTGAGTGTTTCAAATGCATATTTGATAGTAATTTTTTCCTATTTCTCTTTATTGATGTGGTTATACAACTCCCTCTTGTAAAAATAATTGCCTGCTTATCCAACCATGAAGCCCATTATGTGATATGTCCTAACCCTATAAAAGTGCATGTTTGCCATATATACCTTTTATACTTATGACAACCTAAGGTTACCATACATAAGATGCACTAGATTTACTAGTATGAGTTTATAGTTATGTTGTTTTTTTTTAAAGTACCCACTTATTTGTTAGATTATCTAAGTAAATGCATAACCTCACCTTGCACCAACCCTTAGTCATTGCTCTGGCCTCCTTCTTCTTGTTTTCTTGATCAATGTGTTGGAAATTGTGCCTTAGGCCAATCATTTGTAAACATTGTGCTTCATTAAGAATAAAAGTTTTCTATTACAATTACTATATTTGCATGTTTCTATAATAATTATATCCTTAAATAAATTATATTAGTTATCCTGAATATCCCTAATCGATCATCATTGTAGGAAAGATAATGAATTAAGACGAGTATAATTTTGATTGATAATTATGTGTTAATCATATATGGAGATACAAATCAAAATCATAGGCGCCTGTTGGGAACAGGGCGCTGGATCGATCCGTCATGAGGTAGCATCATGGATTAAATCATAAGCGTACCTCATATATAACCGTGTCACTAATCCCTCATACTTGAGATCATCATAGATTCCAACATGAAAGACACTGTACTTTGGCATTGTCAAAAGTCACCTTTAACCGGATGATCATAAAGGCTATGGTCAGGCATAGTGGACTTCATATAGAGGATGATGAGATGAGTAGTCAAGATGGAATTTGTCCTTCTGGTTAACAGAGAGATATCTCTGAGCCCCTCGATGAGTGAGACTGAGAAATACATGGCCATGCTTGGATTTAAGGGTTTTTCCATTCGTTATGTCGGTTTGCACGCAAATTAAGAAACTAATGATCGAGTAAAATAAGGATGACATTTCCATACCTCATGATCGACCAAGATATCGTGTGATAAAAGGGATGTGATAGGGTTATACGATAGGCTGTATCGGATCACCAAACCCTATATAATTTGGGTAGTCACTATGTCTTGCTAAAGGCTACTAGTGACTTGTGGGTACAATAACGTTATTGGCTCACTGCCAATATCATATAGGCCTACAGGGTCGCACACAAGAACGAATCAACTTGAACAAGAATGTCCAAATTTATTGAATCTAAAATTGTGTCTAGATTCGATGAATATTACGTTTAATTAGGGTGAGATAATTATATATGTATATATATGATATATATATGTAATTAATTAGAAATATAAGTATATATATATTATTTGATATATATATATTTCATATATATATATATATAGAAATTTGAAATATATATATATATATATATATATGTATTTGATATGAATATATATATTGTATTATATATTTTAATATATCTATATATATTTATAAATTAGTTAAAATTGAATTTATGAGATAAATTCGAATTTCAACTAATTTGTTTAAGATTAATTTAGATTAATTTAAATAATGTATTTAAATTAACTAATTTAATCTAAATATACCTTTATAAAAAGAGAGGTAGGCTAGGATTTATATACACAAAAAAAAGGGAGTCAGCTTTCTAAAACCCTAAGCCATCACCCTAGAGGGAGAGAATGCGTCCGTACACATAGAGAGAGAAAGTGTACGGATGCCTAGAAAGAGAAGATCATCTTCTCATCAATTTGCATACGGACGTGGTGAATGAAGGTGTTAGCAAGCCTTTCAAGTTGCCAGATCGTTCGTGTGGATACCGGTAGAGGGGGCTGTGCATAGACGTCAGTTCCTGAGATCCGAAAGGACAAAGCGCACTGCAAAGGTAATATTTTATCTCATACTCGATTTAATCAAGTCGACGGATCCATGGGAGGAAACGAATTAAAATTTTTGTTGTGTGTACAGTACGTTTCTTACACAATGTACTTAGACTCTCTAAACCCTTGGCTATTACATACATAGAGGCAAGTGCCATCTCTTTTGGCATTTGATTTCCAAATGGTGAACCTCACAAAAAATGCGTATTTGTAATAAAATCTATAAGTTGCATCTTTGATGACAAACACCATCCTTACAATATCTTTAGCCTTTAGTTTAGTAATCTCCTTTAGCTTTCCACCCATAGATCTCCTCAGCCCACATTAAGGAATATCTTCACTTTTAGAATTATGCTCCCCATGTTCATCACATTGCCTTCTGTTTTTGATTTCTGAGTCACATGAAAGTTTGCTCACATATCTGCCGATACTCCAAGCATTCTCATCCTTGCCCAACTCAATGTATTATTGCTTGTCCATGGTTTATATGATTCATAAAATAATCTATAAACAATAAGAAAGATGATAATTGTTAGTACAATGTAACTTATACATGCCTCTTATCATAAAGGTGCTGAACAATATTCAATTTGTTAAGCTATAACTAAGCACTAATTGTAATCGAGTGTCTAAGTGTTCTTAGCTTAAAATGCATAGTAGTTGATATGAAAGAAGAGCTTTGAAGCCTCAGATGGAAAATGGGCACCTCTAACCCAAACTGATCAACCACATGTATTCCTAAAATTGGAATATATATTGAATTTAACTAACAATAGTCAACTGCTACTTCGCTTTCAGTTGACCTCACCTACTAATGGTTATGTATTGGTTAAGTAATGGGTAACTCCTATAGATAGTTAATAGTCAATTGTTGTATGCCATGATGGGTTTCTTGGAATAATAAGAACAAACAGTTAATTGTTGTTATACAATAGTTGACTGATTGTTCAAAATCTTTGTATTTGGCATAAAAAAAATTTCTTTTTACACATAGCCCCTTTAACCAAATGGTTATCTTAGCTAAGATTAATAGAAAACAAAATGTTGATGAGAATGAAATCGATGACTAGGGACATACCAAAGAAAACTGACGTATGCTTTGCTATGCAAATACTCCAATGAAAATGGAACGCAACAAAGACCTAACACAATCCAGGTGTGAGGAAAATAGAACTCTAATAAAGACCTAGATAGCATTTTCAACAATATAGATATCAATGGAAGTGGCAATGGCCGTCAGGTTGAATAGAACCCTAATATAAGACCTAGATAACATTTTCAACAATATAAATATCAATGGAAGTGGCCATGACTGTCACGTTGATTTAGGACGAACTCAAGTAGTGGGGGTATTGGTTTTTTTTTTTTTTAAGAAAATAAGCAATCCATATGGGCTACTTTTATAAATTTAAGAACAAAGGGCTGTCGAGTATTTGGACAAACTCCATGGCTAATCCGTAGTAGTTCTATTTATTCTTCAATTTGTTTGGACCTTTTTTCTTTTTAATTTTTTAAACTTATAATCTTTTTAGCATAGTTTTTCAAGGGGCACTCCTTCGTAGGTCCGTGTTGAACTTCTTCCATGAAACCCATTTTGAAGTTACATGGAAGTATTGACCCATATTTTATTATATTTTAGATTAAACTAGATAGCTGACAAGTCTATGGCTTTAGAAACAACCCTAGAAACGAGAGCTATAGCTAGCTTCTACTTGTAAAGGGGATTCCTGCCAAAAAGATTGCTTTAGTGATTTCCCCAACCCTGTAAATGATTCTGCTTTTTGTCTCTGTTTCTTTTTCCTTTTCCTTGTTGTGTTGAACAGGGTCTCTGCTGCTTTTCTGTTTTACGCTTCATTGACAGACCAAAATCCAAGGAATTCTTAGGGTATGTCATAATTGGCGGTAATTTGTTTATTCCCTATATGCGCCAAGAAATGGAAGGCGGATATTACTGGAACCCATAAAATGCTTGGCATTAAGCCTGTTCATTAATTCAGTATTATAGTTTTTTAATTGATTTAAAAAACAAAATTCAAATTAACCGAAAGATGTCATTTTTTTTAAATATCATTATTCTATATTTTTTTTGGGCCTCCGGTCATTATTTTTTTTAATATAAATTTTTGTCTTTTATTTTTTAGAAATCTACACTTTTTGCACAGGAGCTACTCCATTTTTTTGAATTCCATGTACAAGGAGCTATCAAGTTTTCGCCCATGAATTCTCTGCTAGACGTGCTCCTCTAAAAGCAGCATACAAGAAAAAAAAAACGAATAATCTCTCTGTGTACGGGCATAAATAGTTCAGATGTTGATATTTAAAAGTAATAAAGAACCTGGGTGCCCAGTTTTTTCAAATTTGATAATACAGTTTCACCAATGACCATGCTAATATAGATGTCTAAATATTATTATGTCAAATCTTAGAAAAGCAATAGAAAAAGTTTTTCCAATGTGAATATTGCAAGTACCAAGGAGACATTGCAATATTAACAAATCCATCCCTTTAACTAATTCTTGCAAATACGGTGCAGAAGGCCAGAAGCAAAGAAAAAGAAGTTTGCAGAGTGTGAGGGAAAGAGAGAGAAAGTACACAGATTTTCAAGAAGGATTAATGCGTTGAAAAAAAAAAAATGGTAGCTTTCATTCCCTCTTGATTGGAATAATGATACTCAAGTGATGAAATGGGTCAGTTTGAATTATGGCAGGCTTGAACAAATACCGCATATGCGATGCAAAGGGTTTTGCAAAAAAGCGAAAGGAATCAAGGACAACCACAATAAACAGGGAAGGGAATCCACAAAATTTAAGTGTCATTTTTATATTTTTGTTATTAAAATTAAAAAAAAATGATATGCGCATATATTTATACAATTTAGCATCAAATAATTGATTTTTTTTTAAAAGCTCACATATGCTTTTATTAAGAAATAACGAAAACTTAGGGTATGTTTAATTTGGAAATAATGGAGGAAAACCTTTCTTATATATAAAAAGCCTAAGCCTTCACTGTTCATTCACACGGGGTCATTGTACTGTTTATAACATTGCGTCACTATTATCTTTTTTATGTATTATTATGACTGTTCACTTATTGTGTTACACCTTTCATTTTTATTTTTTTAAATTATTTTTGAATTTTTTACTATTTTTTGTTATAGAACTCATATTTTTTTAACACCACCTTGATTTGTAGGGATTACTATTAGTATATAAGTAAAGGTAAGATTCCAATAAAATTTTTTATTTTTAAGAGCACTTATTAGTAAAGAGGAGAGGATAATAAAGGGTTTTAAACTAACATTCAACATTTTTTAAAGTTCTTTTTCTTTTTATATCTTTAAGTTCTCTAAATTGATAGCATTTTAAAAAGAAAGTTGTTTCAAATGATAAAAAAAAAAAAATTTATTTAACTGTTCTTTTCTTTTTAGTTTTTATTGAATTTCTTTTCTTTCTTTTTAGACTCCCAAATATAAGAAATGTTTTTGGAGGGACAGGAATGCAAAAAAATGAAAGGAGAGAAAAGAAAGAAGAAAGGATAATTAAGTGATAATTTCACTTTTTCTTGTTTGAAATTACCTTCTCCTTCAAAATTTCCTAAATTGAGAGTATAGTTGAATATGAGATAATGAAGGGGAGGGTAATGGAAGGGAAGAAAACCTCCCATTGTTTGGAAGTTTGTTATAAGAAGAAAAGAAGAGTGAAGAATTTTTTATTAACCTTCTAATTTAAAAGATTTTAGAGGATAAAATTTTTTCAAACAAAGTGAAATCACTATTTAAACTTTTATTTGTCTCTCTTCTCTTCCATCCTATTCTTTTGGATTCCTTTCCTTTCAACTTTCAGACATAATAGGAAACTTAAAAATTATAAAAGAGATAGGATTTCAGAAGGTTAGTTGAAAATCCTCTGTTCTTCTCCCCTCTTTATCAAAATATGAAACCTTCATTTTCCTTCTCTTTCCTCCTATTATCTTTTATCCAAACATATTCTTAAAGAATCTACCTACATTTTTTCTTATAAAATCAGTGGTCCAGTTTAAGTATTCTTTTGGTTGCATGAAAGTACCCTCGGCAACATCAAAAGATCATTTTTCTTGTAAATTTAAAATTTGGTTGCATGCATGTGATGATTTTCTTGTTCCTTCCAGCCTCTGATCTGTCACAAGTAACAGCAAGCATGTTGGCAAGATTGTTTAATTGCTGTAATGCCTTTTTTTACTACAGTAGTTCCCTTTCTAATTAAAAGTGGCTATAACTTAAAACTTTAATGTTTAGTGGACTGACTAGCGTATGGACTGGTGAAAAATCCTATGGAGTATGGACTATATATAGGAAATCCTAAGGCATGTACGTGGAAAATCCTATTTTCCTATTTTGACTAGAGAACTCAAACATGAATCCTTTGAAATTAAAAAATTCATAAAATGTGTAAAGTGTAATTTTTTCTTTTTTACTTTTTTTCTTTTTTGTTTTAAATTAAACCTCCCATTACTGCAATGCACCTCACTTCAGGTGCATTGTAAGGAGATCTTCGCTTCAAAGTATTTCCATTTTAGAAGAGTCTTCTTATGATAGGTAAGATTGGCGTATTGTTTCGAAAGGAATGAGTATATTTCCTTTCATGTCTAAAACCACACAATCTCACCAATTAGAGATATTCAATACTCAATAGGAAAAAGAAAAATTAAGCGAAATTCTGTATCCACTCTTCCGAATTGTGAGCTGGGTGTGATAATCTCCGGCTTCCATTATTTATCTATATGAATCTCAAGTCAGGCATGATCTATAGTATATTTTATGTTTCTGCTATTCGTGCGATAGTAATTTAGGAATTCTATAACTGTAATTCATATAATGAGTTTTTTGGTAAGCTTGAAAAATTTTGCAAAACAGAGTGTGTGAGAGATATATCTAATGAAACAAAATCAGTACATGCTAATGTTTAGTTTGTTAAATGAAAATTCAATCATGGTTTTTTATCTTTGACTAGAACCAAAAAAATTTTGAAGTTAATGGCTAGGTACAAACATATGAATGGTTTAAGTCTCTAATTTATTATTATCTTTGATTTTATATATAAGAAATTTTTTTGGATTTTGATTTAGTCTAAAATATAAGAAACAAACTAATAATATCTGATATATTAATGATAATATTTTAATTATGCCTTTTATCAAATAAGTCTTTTAAATAATGAGCAGCAACTATAATTAATTTTAAAAAAATACACATATTAAATAAAAGCATTTTTTAAAAATAATTTTTATTTAAAATAAAATTAAAAAGATTAATTATTTTTAACTAATTTTTTTAATTCTTGTGAATTAGTTATTTATTTTTTATATATGAGATTAGAGGTAATATTAAGCATTGATATTAATATGGTTTCGTTTTATAAAATTGGAAAAAAAAAAAAGCAGGAACAGTGTATACATATTCTCTAGAAAGAAAAATAAAACTCTATCGAAAACAAGTCCATCATCTTGTATATTAGTAGTATTTTCAACGGCTCCTGATTCTTTGGCTGTCAAGTAAAAGCAATCTTGCTGAACACAATTGCCTGAGATTTAATATTATATAATATGCGAATAATGACCTCCAAAAAGAAAAAGGACAGAGATATAGTTTGATTGAATTTTGATGACCTATATATAGCAACTAGATTCGTTTGAGGTTTTGAGATGCTGCCACTGTCTAAATAAATTAAGCACAGGAAGGTATCTTATAAGGTTCTCTTACATGTGATCTGACTCAGAAATGATGACTTTATAGTCATAGAATATCTAAAAGAGAGATAAGAGAATGAAACGTTTTTTTTATTTTTGTTCGTCGATTCTTTTTTTTTTTCCTTAAATTTTATTCTGCACTTTCCTGGTCAGCTACTGGGAGAAAGCTTAAGGCTACGAAAGCGGATTATGCCTCACAACTTTAGGTCATACCCTTAATTTATAGGCACATAAACAGAGTTTAAAGATGACAGATATCCACTTTGGAGATCATAAACATGTATCCACTTTTTCCTGATGAAACGGGGCTCTTTCAAATTAAAGCAAGACACAATTTCCATTTAAAAACTATTGCTGGCTGTATTATAATTTATTCTTGTTTTCTTAATTATAGATAATTTATTCTTGTTTTCCTAATTATCAAAGCCAAAAAAGATCTATTCTTGCAAATCCAAAATATATGAATACTGACATGGATATAAGAAATGATACGATACAAATATTGTAACATAAAATATGTCATGTTTAGGTGCATATTTGAAGTATTGCACTCTATATAGTATGAAGGTCAAACAAGTATGAAACATAAGACAATTCAATTTCTAAAGTATCTGTATTCGATAGTTAAAAGTTATGTATTTCAAGAATTAAAATTAAGCTGTGTTAATGAACATCAATCAATACTGTTGCAGGAAAGTAGGTCTTTATATTGTAATGGGCAATATGTCACCGGTCCCAACTTTATGGCTATATACCCCACCTATCTATAGGGTAAGGGTGCCCCGATTATATGGTAAACCAATGTGATAACTGAAAAGCAAGGTTCATATACAACCAGAAAAGAAAGGTGGCATGGTTGTAAAATGCTTTTTCTTTACTCTCTGCTTTTAAAGCTCTTGGTTTTCAGTGCCTCGTCTACAAATTTAGAATGTTGATCACCTTTCGAATGGGTGAGATTGAGATTTGCGGAGGGCCTTTTCATTTCTTTTCTCTTCTCTCTTTATCTGTATTGCCGTTGCAGTTATATACCAGATGAAACTAGCAGAAGATTGGTTAACCTTTTCAAGCAATATTAAAATATTATAACCTACAGATATTCTTTTTCCAAAACTTTGGAAAATGAAAGCTATATCTGAGTTGAAAGGGATGTTTTTTCCCTGTTAGCATTATTTTGCTTTGAAGTTACTGTACTTGACGCCTTTAAAAGTTTGTAGGAAAAATATAATTGGGAGACATTTTTGGTTAAATAATTCTTATCACATTATTTAGAAATCACACTCATAAATGGGTTTGTCAAAGAATCCTATTAAATATATATATATATATATATGTATTATTTATTTATTTATTGTTGTTGACTTCTATTTATTCATATGATCCACAAATACGCCAATGACACTATTTACATAAGAAAAATAATAGCTATATGCTTCATGGACATTCTCTTTTCTTTTGGTCTAATACTATTTAGTTCTCAACCGCGCTTAGTCCCAAAACAATTCTAGTTCTTCTCATTAGCATCATCATGTTACATAAACATCTCTATAATTGAGCCGTATCTGTGATTTTCTTCACGAATTTGCCTTTTTTTAGCAATTACCACCCAGGCAAGTTATCTTTCTATACAAAAGGTTGATGATCTCTTGTGTGAGAGCTGGGTCTGATGAAGGGAACCTTTTGTTTATGGCTTGTCATGTCAAATGGAAGATATGAATAAATAGGACAAAATCATTTCTATTGGTGGAATGGAATAAAAGAATAACGAACTATATTTGCAGCCTAGGAATATGGAATTTGAAAACGAAATAACGTAGTGGTTTCCTTAATAAAAACTGTTGAGCATCTCTTATATATATATATATATATGTTAACGTTCAAAAAAATTAAAAGCCAATATTGTAACTAGGAATGATAGTTTAAAAAAAACGGTTAGTCGAGTTTGCGGCTAAACTCAGTTAGTCGAAGACTCAATTTCAACAGTTGCGTTTTTCATACATGAGAGGAGCACAGAAGCCTTAACACACTTTCTATTTTTTTTAATACAAGACTATATTCAATACACAGAAAATTAAGATTTAAAAATAGAAACTAAAATAGAAAGAAAAAATAATTTTATATATAAAAAATAACTTTCATATCTCTACCTAAAAAAATAATAAAAATAAAAGAAATAATTTTTTTTGGGTGAATGGAGGGGTCAAGGACCCAAGAGATAATTTTTTTAATATCTATTATATTTATTATTATTATTTAATATTAAGTGATAATTATTATAACATTATATAAATTTTTTTATTTTTTTTTATTTTGATAATGATACCCAATAGGTACAAGAATATAATTGATAAAAAATAACACTAGTACCTTTATTTTTTAAAAAATAAAAAAAAATGATTAAATAATAAAAAAATATAATAAATAATAAAAAAATTATCTCTTAGGTCCTTGACCCCTCTATTCATCAAAAGAAAAAAAAAAGAATCTCTATCTCCTTGTTTTTCCATCAAACAACCAAAGATAGCCCAAATGTAGGAGCTATGTAGGAGCTATACTCCCTGCTCACTTTTTTAAACGTTCTGCTCCATGATATAAAAAAGCTGAAAAAAAAATCTTCAATATCAGTAATAACAATAGAAATGCATCTTTGTTCAACAATGAGAAAAAAATATTATCATGACAATTTTTTATCTGAGAATAAAATGACATGCGTAGTATAAAAGTAGAAAAAAAAATAAAGATATGAAAAAAATGGAAATAATTCCCATATTTTATTTAAAAATAATAATAAATATTGTTTAATAATAATAATAATAATAATAAATTATTGCAGCCATCATAAAAACGGGATCAGATCCCCTCCATTGTGCCTCATAAATTGTGGCGTCAATGGTGCAGATCTTATCACTTGGATTCTCTCTATCAAATGCATCTTTTATTGTCTTTTCACCAAAATCTGAGTTTTTGAATTTGTTAGCAACTATCAATAGGTGATAAAACCTTACACAATCTTGACCGTTCATTATTGGTGAAGTAGTGGAAAGAGAAATTGATGGAAAAAATTCAAATCCCAGATCTTAACTGTTCGATTGTGACACTTGAGGGCTCGTTGGAAATGAACATTTAAAGAAAAAAATCCAAAACAATTTAATAAAAAGTGAAACCATGAAAAAAATGTTATCTCAATTTTGGTGTTTGGATTTTCTGCAGTTGAACAGTGCTTGCTGTTGTAGTGTTAGTATGAAAATTACTATTTGGATAAGTTTAATTTAAAATTAAAAAAAATTAAAACATATTCTTTTTCTCAACTAGCCAACAGCCTAACATCATACATAATTCAAATTGCAAATAATCCAAACTCCCCAATTTTGACTGACATCATATCAAGGTTTGCCTTTTCTCTTCTTTATTTTATTTTTTATTTTCATAAACTATTATATTTATCTTTAAAATACCATTGTTATTAATTTAATTTTAAATCATTCTCTAAACCAATCTACTAACAAATTGCCTTTTTATGCGTTTCAAAAAGGTGATTTTTTTTTTCCTCAGTAGCACCCCTTCGTCCATCTGAATAATGAGTATTAATTTTAAAAACTAAATTAATAACAATAGTATATTAAAGATGAATATGATAGCTTATGAAGACAAAAAATAAAATAAAATAAAATAAAATAAAGCAAACCCATGTAATGTCAGTTAAAGTGTTAAAATTGAGATAGAATATTTTTCCCCATTTTACTTTTTTTTTTCCTCCTTAAAATTTCATTTTCAACAAGCTTTGACATGTCACAATTTGGGCCGCGCGATACGAGAAAATCTATGCAATTGAGCGCAATGGAGAGGATCTGATTCCCATAAAAAACCAAGGTGACGGCGAGGAAAGTGACACAAGGAGTTAGAATTTATGGCGGAGTATGAATCACTGGCTGCAGCTAGCTAAGAAGAAAAAGCCACAAATCCCAAATAGGAATGGTTGACCTTGCTTCCTGGGAGAAACGACTCTTCCTGAAGGAAACTATATGTTCTGTCCATTTACCCGGCAAAATTCCTTCAAAATTCAAACCTGAAAGCAAGAAAGAGAACAACTTAAAAAGAAATATATATATATACCCAGCTGCTTGAACTTCCATGCGTGCAAACGCAGCACTTTTCGGGGGGTTTTTCTTTTTTCTTCTCTTTCTCTCTCTAAATCCATCTTTGATTCTCGGCAATCCACCGTTATCTGATATTCTCCGCTTCAGCAGATTCCCCAAACCCATCTTTCTGCCATTCTCTACTTTCTCTTCATTGCTTTCCAAGCCAAGAATCTCTCTCTCTACCACTTCCTCATAGATTCCTCTCTTCTCTTCTCTATTTCTCTCATCCTTTTTCGACTACTATTAACGATGTCTAATTCCCCTTGTTTTCCATCTCCTCCTCTCTCTCTGTCATTTTCAGTTTTCCTTCTCCCTTTTCCTTCCCTCGGATCTCCCATTTGGCCAAATCTATACAAAAGGTTTCCGCCGTCGTTATGGCTCCTTCAGAAGTCAATCATCTTTCTCACCCTTGTATATATGGTATCTTCTCTATTCCTCTTTCTGTTTCTGAATTCGTCATCGAAATTAGAGTTTCGTGTAATTAGCTATTCATACCGTAATGACCCAAATAGCTTTTGCTTATTAGAAATGAGTGCATGGAGCTATAGTTTGAAGTTGGAAGTCCTTTTCGTTGATTTTATCGGATGGGTGTATATATGATTTTACTGTGCTGATATTGAGAATTCAATTTCTATTTTGATTAACTTTTTTCCTTCTGGTGCGGTTTGTCTTGAAAATTTGGTGGTAAGCAGGGGATTTTGTTTCCTCATACTCAGAGAGGAAGTCTGGCTTTATGAAATGGTTTAGTAAGCTTTTCAAAGGTGGTTCCAGTCGAGGAAGGGGAGGTCGTCATCTCCAGCAGCCTACGGAGGAAAATTTGGTTTGGCGTAATCCAGCTAGATCGTTGGTAAACAGAGCACTTACTTTGTGTTTTGTTGTCCTTGTTATGGATTATAATATATCACTGCTCTGCTTGAAATAAATAGGACATAGTCATTAGTGGTCAGCTAGTCATAGAGTAGTCAGCGTTATGTGCTACTTCTAAGCCAAACCTATCAGCGTTATGTGCTACTTCTAAGCCAAACCTATGGTAATTCTGTTAGTCACTAAACAAAACTTTCATAAGCACCAGAAAGTTGACCTTTTTGCCTGTTTGGTCCATTATATAACATCTTGTACGCTGCTTCTTAAAAGTCAATTTAGGAAATCAAGGTGAGGTAAAATTTAATACTTAGACCAGCTTATAACTCAGTAACATGATTTCTACGTGCAAATCATACCCAACAGTTTCGTTCCAAAGTGGCAACTGATTACAGCTTACAGCATGCTTGATTTCACACGTGAATCACACCCAAAGGTTTTGTTCCACAATGGTAACTTAGCTTCACATGGTACATTCCCGTTATGTTTGATAGCTTCTTAAAACATCTGATGGTTTCTTCTCTTTCTGCCAAACAAGAGCTTGTGACGTAATTCTCTCAATCTGAGTTCTGCTTACGTCAGTGAGCAGCCAACAGAACAATTTCATGCGTCATATCAATCAGAAGATGACTAAAAATACTTAAAAGTGATGAGGTATCGGTAACATAAATCTTGGACAGGTAAATTTGTTATGATCATCCCACAGTGAAACTGGAGTTGGATTTGTTGTATATAAGGCATGAGATCTCGCCCAATGCCTGAGATGAATTTCATTGAACTGACCTTGTATCATAGGTGTGCACCAGGAAGTTAACCATATGAGTTCTGTTGCACTGTGTAGTGACAAGTGATAATGGCATTCTTTAAATATATTTTGAAGCATATGCCATTTGACCCATTAAGTTATCTGTACATGATGAAGCTTTCCGTTGTTATTCAGCCATTTAGAGACAGATAAGTTATTATATACTGACAATGTTAAATAGAATTTCTTTCTTCAAATTACCTCCTTGCTGTGGAAACACAAGGGCATTATTGGGTATCTAGGTTCATTGGTTCTTCTGCACTAAGGTAGCAAGGAAAAAAAATCATAACTGTACATGCAATGACCTTGTTGTATTGTTTCCTTTACAAGTTTGATTGGTAAATAACTAAATATAATACCCTGATTAATTCTCGTCATGTCATCAGGATGACCGTTCTAGAGCTCAGAAGGAGAAAGATGATCTGGGCCGTGCAATTGCACTTTCTTTAGCTGAAGATTTGGAGAAACCAAATGGTAGGTGTTTAATTTTCAAAGAAGTGCTTGCTTTCTTTCTGTCCATCATGATCTTTTGATTGGGGATTAAATATTAATTTTCATTAGCTCGTCAAGGATGGAGATGGGGGACCGACACTGATGAAGATTATGCAAGTGAACTTCAGGATAGCCTGAACTCATCTGCACATCCTCCATATACCCGTACACCATTTTATCCCGGGGAAATTAGGTACAATATTTGCTGTCCTAAATCTTGTATTTTATAATGTGCATGCCAAACTAAAGTTCAAGAAATGAAAAAAAAAAAAAGATATACTTGAAGCATGTAAAGTTATGAAGTTGCCACCTAGTTTAATTCTGTAAATTTCTGAATGCCCCCAAAAGGTGAAAAAGAGCAAGAAAAGTTCTATATCCCTAATCGTCAATGTTTCTATCTGCCTGTCTATTTATATATCCAAGCTATGGGAAGAACAGAGGCTTTTGATACCTTTTCCAACTAATCATGTGCATTTGCTATTAAAATGCAGAATATGTGGTGGGTGCAAGCTGGAGATAGCCTACGGTAATTGTTTGAGATGCAATAATACTTATTTCCATCCAGGCTGCTTTCGCTGTCACTCTTGTCGTTTCCCCATTACTGAGCATGAGGTAGTTTGATCGTCTTGAGACTTCGAGAATGTTGAAGTCATCTTTTAGCCTTTCAACACACATTTATGCATTGCATAATTGCATATTGTACTTTCTTTATTTCTCACATCCACAAATATGTCTATAATGCTTCTATTTTATCTATCACTTACTGCTCCCCCCCCCCCCCCCCCTTCTGTTTATACTAGTTTTCTTTATCAGGGAAGCATCCCTATCACAAGTCCTGTTTCAAAGAGTTGACCCACCCAAAATGTGAAGTTTGCGACCAATATGTAAGATTAGCCTGCCTTTCATTGATTCATATTGTACTGCTTTTTGTGAAATTATTTCCCTTTCCTGTATAAGATCATGGTGTGATGGTAGTGCACACTTTATGATGGAGGCAACCAAGTTAATGACTAACACCATTTGATCCAACACTTATTTTTATATTAGGGTTAAAGATAAGCTAAATCACACTTGTGATATGTTGTTTCACTTTCAGATTCCTATAAATGCTGCTGGATTGATTGAGTATAGGTGTCACCCATTTTGGTCCCAAAAATATTGTCCGTCTCATGAATATGATGATACAGCTCGCTGCTGTAGTTGTGAAAGATTGGAGGTACTAATCAAACTGGTGCCCTATATTGTATAATCATTAGTTCTTCAAAAAAGAGGAAGGAGAATTTGCTGACAACTATCTTCTATTTTAATCTTCTCTTGAAGTCTTGGACTGCAAAATATTATAGTTTGGAAGATGGACGGAGTTTATGCTTGGAGTGCATGGAATCCGCTATTATGGACACTGGTGATTGTCAACCTCTTTACCATGCTATCAGAGATTATTATGAAGGAATGAATATGAAAATAGATCAACAAATTCCTATGCTTCTGGTTGAGAGGCAAGCTCTCAATGAAGCTATTGTCGGGGAGAAAAATGTAATGAATGATCCATTCTTTGGTTTAATCACATTGAAGGTTGAATTTTTCTTACTCTGAATTGGCTTCTTCCAGGGTTACCATCACTTGCCAGAGACAAGGGGCTTATGCCTTTCAGAAGAGCAGACTGTCACCAGTGTATGATTTCAGAAATAGCCACTTTTGATTTCTCCTCTACAATATGAAAGCCTTAATGAGTAAGGTTACAAGTTACCTATCAGGTACCTGTACTAATTTTGCTAATTTTATATTGTTTTAGATTCATCGAAGGCCAAGAATTGGAGGCCACCGGCTAATTGGGATGAGAACCCAACCCCAAAAGCTGACTAGAAAATGTGAAGTTACGGCCATTCTTGTTCTCTACGGTCTTCCAAGGTAATATATGTATCAGGAACTTTGCTTTTTGTTCCTCCCAAATTAGAGCAATTCCCTTTAAATTACTGTATTATGAGTTCCTACACCTGGCCTCTGGAATGTAAAACCTTCCAAAGCGGAAAGTTGAATGGACTTATAGCCCATTTGGTTGGTGGGCTGTGATATAATCTTTTTTCTAATATTTATTATGTTATTGTAATCATAACTTAACAATACCTATTCCTTTTTATTACTTTTTCAACAAATGTCATTGCTTATCTTATTTACCTACTTTTTACATTTTTTTTTCTTTTACATACCTAACATTCTGCTAACCAGATGGGTGGCATAAATTTCTTGCAAGTCTATTGGTAAATAACAGGGTGGGTTGTAAGTCTATCAGGTTGCTTGTGTTATAATATAGAAGGTATGCTGTATTACATGGCACAAAATATTTTTTCTGGGAAACAAACACAAATTCCTCGTATTATAGTTCCAAGCTTTCCGTCTATATCTTAATTGGCTTTGTTGATATTTTGCTACGTTCTTAGTACTTAATTAAAATTGAAATATTAAGTGTCTGGATATTTTTCTTGTGATCTATAGTTGAGTCAAAGCCTGGACATGTCTCATACAAGGCACAACCTCACAGACAATGTTGATTTCTCCCTTTGTGATGATGATGAAACTTCATTATAAATAACACAGAGTAATAATGAAAATAGATTTCAACAAATTTATCTGTTCAAAATCTTTAATCCAGGGTCTGCTTTTGTTTCATCCTTCTGTTTTGATATTTTTGCGGGATGCAGGTTACTCACAGGTGCTATCCTTGCCCACGAGTTGATGCATGGTTGGTTACGCCTTAACGGTATAGATAGTGTCCATCTTGATCCTTTCTTGGTATTCAAGTTTTCATTACTCTTTAATATTATCTTTATTTATGCTGAACTAAGCAGGCTACCGCAATCTTAATCCTGAAGTAGAGGAAGGAATCTGTCAGGTTCTATCTTATATGTGGCTTGAGTCGGAAGTGATGCCTAATTTCAAAAGCGGGCCTTCAACTTCAGCAGCCTCTTCCTCCTCCTCCGCCTTCTCCTCTTCGAAGAAAGGTGCCAAGTCTGAAGTTGAAAATAAACTGGGTCAGTTTTTCATTAACCAGATTGCCAATGATTCTTCTCCAGCTTATGGGGGTGGCTTTAGAGCTGCTAATGAAGCTGTGAACAAATATGGTTTACGGAGAACTCTCGATCATATTCGTTGGACTGGTAGTTTCCCACTGTAATAACAAATATGTTTCCTAGTGAAACGTTTGGATTAAGGAGAATGGAAGAAAAAGAGAGGCAAGATAATTTTTAATTTAATCATTTCTCTTAATATAGATTTAAATATAACATTTTCATCCTTTCTCGTCTTCTCAATTTTCCTTGATTCGAACTTACACTAAGAACGTTGGGATTATAGTGACTGGCCTTGAATTAGTTCAACCTCAAGACGAAGCTAGGAGAGCTTCCCCCCTGCTATTTTATGGGGTTTACTGAGGATGTACAAGTTCGAAAATACTAATAAAAGCATTCCTTGTTGGTGTCTTAGAAATATTCTGTCTTGATAATTTGGCGATTCATTTCAATGTTTACAATGCTGTGGAACGTTGCTTTCGAAAGTATTCTGGGGGACGGCATCCCTCTTTATCCTTCCCATTTTCAGCTTCTCGTTATTGGTAGGGAATTGTGCTCAAATTTTAGTCTTTAAGTCAAGTTGAGATGTTCAAGTTCTTATCTCAACTATGCTCTTTAAATTTGTCTTCTATTAGTAAAAAAATAGGGTAAGTTATTAAGTTTTATTTGAATCTGTTAAAATGGGTCTCCTTTCTATTTTTAAACTATATATGAATTTTCTTTAAAATATAACGTTTTGTTATATTTTAGTTTAATTTTAAATTTTTGAATAAAATATTTTCTATAAAAATATGTAAGAATGATTTAATTAAAAAACATATATATTAAAGTTAATAAAAAAATTTAAATAAAAAAATTTAAAATTATATTAAAGTATATTTTTTAAAAATAAAAAGATTTGTATAATTTACTCTAATAGAATATGTTTAAACACAATATTGTTTGTTGTTTACAATATAAGATGGCTAAACTACTTCCAAGTAGGAGTCACCTTTGAGAAAAAACCTTGAGAGAAAATTAGCAAACTTGTATCATGGATTGTCATCTTTCTCAATGTTATACCGTACGTTTAAAAAAATGACGTAACAAAATAAAAATTTATATAAAAATCATTTCTTTTCTTTCTATCCATTTTTTTTACTTTTTTTTTTTCCCTTCAAATGCAGAGTGCATTTATTTGTTCAACGTAGAAGATCCAAATTTATAATACACTAGAAACAAGGCTTCCTTTAATTTGAATTTTGACAATAGAATACAAGATTTTTATAGAGGATCCCACAATACATTCATGTTCAAATCTTAAATTTTCGTTAGGCAGATTGAAAGATAGAGGATATAACATGAGAATACAATATTGGTATTTTTTTTTTTTTTGGTTACGAAGATAACTTCCTAATATTCAAGATTTTATAAAATTGGAGATGTAATAAAAAATCGTTTCTTTACATTGGAAAAAATGTATTCCCTGGTCCCCACATCCCATAACAATTTACCGCCATGAGAACCCAAGAAATAAAATGTGCTTAGACAACAGGCAATAGCTCTAAACTCCTTTTTCTTTGGGTAAATAACTCTGTCCATCCACTTGCAGACCGAACTCCAGAGTTGATACTTGTAACTATGAAGTAGTGGCAATATCCGCTAAAAGCTTCTTAAGTGTCTCGTAAGTCATAAAACATATACCTACGCCCGGTACAACCTTGTAATATTCAGGCAAAATTCCTCTGTATAGGCCCCGCAAGCCTTCTGTCCGGATTATGTGCCTAAACATACCAAGGAGGCCTGTTGTATATACACGGGCTCGGCCGCCCGCCCCCTCCAATTGCCTTCGTCGCCTTACAAGATCCAAAGGAAATGTTGCTGCATATAGGTACAGATGAAAAAATCACATCGCATTTTATTCAAAGAGATTTAGTTATAAAGAGATATGGTTGCATCAAGGTCAAGAATACTTTTAATATCATATTCGCTAACCTAACTAGCGTTTTTTTTTTGGTTGGGGGGGGGGGGGGGGAACTGACCTAATGAATCATCTGAAATCTAAATCAAGTCAAAAATCAGAAATTGCAATATAAGTCAACTACATTTGATATATATAACCCATGTAGGCCAGTACAAATAAGAGGTTCTTATAGTAATTAGATTTGCCCTGCCTGAGCATCACGGGCAGGATACAATTTTTCCAAAAAAGAAATTAGAAAGTAAATACCAAAAAGAAAAAGGACACGGAGTCTGAAGCAAAGAGAGTCAGTACTGTTCTGAAGCCACTGGTTCCCTATACTTTTAATAGATATGTAGATGATGCCCTGTCTCTGACAAAGCAGCAGTGTTTAACAAGATGTTCTGGATAATCCCAGTAAATTATATCAATGGTTCGTGGTTGAGCAACTTAATCCTATAATGGCAGCATTTTTAAAAGGCTAGAACAATAATGATTAAGTAGACGTTTGGCTAGATGTTGAAAAACCATGTTTGCATAAAAACATTAATTTGTTGCTTCGTTTGAAATGTGGTTTGAGAGGGGGAGATGCATTTCCAAACAGAGCATAAATCAGTTGTAACATTAGTTTAAAGAGGAAGGAGGCAAAACAAAACATATAGCCTCATCTGAAACTGTGGCATAATTTATAAATGGATACGAGAACTTCATACACGTCAATCTTTTGATGCGTGTAGTCAGTGCCCATGTGATACAGTTTTTGACACACAAGTGGTCCCTCATTTATAAGATATGGCTTTTCTCCCATGACAAAGAAGGAAGTGTCAGTTATATCTTTATTATGATTTGATAATTTTATCAATTCATTTACTTTTGATATAACTATATGTTAATTTGTCGTTTATATTAGTCTATTACCATAATTATTATTATACTCAAGTCAATATTATTAAAGTAGAACACCTCAGAAAGGCAGGGTTGAATGATTCTGGGTGAAGGAAGCCTCGGTGAGAAGCATACCTCAAAGAGGACACCTCTCACATTTGATGACAGAGGGAACAATATAGGTTCATCCAAGTAATGCCACCCTATGATGGAATTTACTGCACAGCTTGGGGAGACATGTCACAGAATAAAACTTGGGAAGATGATTATTTAAGCAAGATCTTCAGAAAGAAAGTAGTTACAGGAAGACAGGAAAATGGCCTTTTGTTATCTTTCTAACTAAATTCTCATATGCCAGACAAAATAACAACTCCAACCTGGTCTCTGGTTCTAGGGGTCAGTCTGGTTAGATACTTGGTGCGAAAACTCCACCAAACCCTCTTTCTCTGCACCAAAAGCATTATAAACCACTACATATATTAACTGCTTTAATGTCCTTTGGTTTGGCAAATTTGGTTTAATTAAAGGAATCTTAAGTGTAATTGCCCATCTAATAAACAGTTGACACAGCAACTCTAAGTCGAGCACTCTGACACCTGACATAGATGCACAAGGCGTAACATAATAATGTGACAAGATACTAATAGAATCTCTGTAATCAATAGCAAAGGAACACACAAACTGCACAAGCATAACCATATCATATAATAATGGAAACAGAAACCTGAACTAGGATGAAGCAGCAAAACCATTAAATCTCAGTGAGAAGGAACAACAGAACTGCAACTTATCAACATAGCAGCCCTTTAGATCACTCACCAGTTGATGATGCAATGCCTGAAAAGCTACCACAGGCCAGACTGACAAGGACAATTGAATCATTGGACCTGATGTACAAAGATAATGAATATTAAGCTAACTATGATATGCATAAATAAGGCAAAATTAGAAGTCAAAATTAAGAAACAATACGCCATTAGATCCTTGAAAGATATACCTCCTAACAATTTAATTGATTGATTTATCCCTCTACATGAGCTAGTCGGTTAATTTGTAAGTCCCTCTATTGGACTAACTTATATTTACTCTACTTTGAGGGACAATAGAATATACATGTGTAATGAGTTACAAACTTTGAGGAACTAATTTGTATAGATGGATAAATCCAAGGACTGAGCATAAGGAGGTATATTTTTCAGGGACCAAATTGTATATCTACACTTAAATTAAATTGCTGAATTAATTTGTGAAATGATGACCTATTTGACTGCCAAAATGATCTCAAGGTTTCATACGCAGAGAAGCTGATTGCTATACTGGGCCCTACACCCTGCATTAGCACCAGAGCTGAAGTAAATTACAGAAGACAGGAATGTTCTACTTCATGTAAATATTAAATCTGATAACAGCAGCATACCAACAGCGTTGCTCCAAGTCCCTTATAAAGGCCAAACAACCCCTCTTCCTTGCTAATAGTTAGTAAAGCATGCCAGATACCTCTATAGTAGACAACATTTGTCTGCAAAACTTTAAAATTGCTCAATTTATTGAAGAAGTAAAATGCAAAAGCAAAGGTAATCACTGCTAACTTTGCATGACAGTTCAACCAAACTTGTGTAAACAATTATTTTCTTTGACGCTCTGATTTGAAAACAGAAAATTCAAAGTCAAACTCATGCAAGGCTTTGAGCATCTATGACCACACAGACTAATTATATAACTAGTTCTAGTCAGAAGGGGCAAAACCACATCAACTGGGGAGGCAACTCAGGCACAAAGTGACAATACTGATTAAAGCAGGTAAAGAGTTAAAGGCCAGAGGCATGGGGCCTGAGGAATGGGAAGAGGTGGTGCTGAAAGCACAGAAATTGGGAATAAAATAAGCACAAATCTTATACGTTTGATCTCACCTGAGCAGCTAGGCGTGTCCTTACAAGATCCAAAGGATAAGTAACAGTAGCAGCAGTTATTCCTGCCAGGCCACCACCCACAAAATGTATGCAAGGGTCTGCACTCATGTTGTCCTTATTATTTTGCAGTCCTGGAACCGTCTTTAGCAACTGCAAAAATGAAATAACCATTACATATGAATTAAGTTGAGGACAAGAATACTTAAAAATAAATTTTTCCAATTCAGAAACTAACCTTCTTGTAGTGCTCATATGCATAAAAGTTGATTGAAGAATAAGGCAGACGATGAGCAATGGTAACTAAATTCCCTTTCCAGAAAGCTCTAAATCCCTCTTCATTGATAATTCGTGAAGCCTCATGCCATATGCTGGCCTTTCTCAATGATGCAGCACTGGAGTGCATACCTTGAACCTGAAGAGATTGCATAAGTAAAGCAGAAAACACTAGATAGAGGCCAGATAAACTCCTTGGTAAGGATCAACTCAGTAAATATTTATCCTCTACAATTATTTTTAGCGAAAGAAGTAAAATCATCATGTCAATTCAAGCAGCACTGAGCATGTCAGAAGTTCTACCTTTAGGCTTTCCCCTTCTTAATACTCTCTTTTGGTTTTTTCTCTTTTTGGTCTCTCTCTCTCTCTCTCTCTCTCTCTCTCCCGATCCAAAAGTGTCCAGATTCTCTACTGCTCCGAGATAGCATGCCATCGCCCTCTAAACAAGGAGACGACACCATTTTGTGTTTTTTTCTTTTCAAATGGAACTTCGCTGCTCCAAGGTATGCTGCTCAGAGTGCAGCAGAGAATCCGTTTTGTGTCCAAAAGCTTCCTTTTGAACCAAACGTCTATGTGATTGACAAGCCCCATGAATAACTCAACTTATTCTCCATCTGACGTTACTTTCATAAAAACATGAGAGGCATATGGTCAAAAGTTTATGGCAGGGAAACAATACAATTCATTCGAGGCCAGTAATAGCAGTATGAATTATAGCTAATTATATTAAAAAAATCGCACAGCAAAGTCAAACTGCAGGGAATACAAACCAAGACAACTAACATTAGCCAAAACAGAACAGAAAAGAAAAATCCCAACCTGAAAGAGAATGGTAAGTCGAGCAAGTGGCGCTGTACAGGTCTTGCTAAGAGCGCCGGCAACGCCCCCAGCAAGAAGCTGCGAAATAGTCCCAATGTCAGACTGTTGCTGCTGCGCCAACTTCCTCGCACCATCATCGACGCCCATACCTCCTTGACTCGAATTGATACCTCTTTTCCCCCCTTCTACCACCACACCAACCCTAGCCTCCGCTTGCATATCGAACCCCTCTTTACTTTCTCTCTCTAAAACTCCTTCCACCACTTTCTGCAAAGAAATGTGGGGTCGCTCTGGAGTCCAAAGAAATCAGCAATAATCCGCTGCGAGATTTCGAACCTTTAATGTCAGAAGACAAAACAAGACGTCGTTATCAAGCATTTGCTAGACAAAACAAGACGTCGTTATCAAGCATTTGCTTGCTTCTGAGGTTCTTCTTCCTCCCAGCCTTCTGCTTTAGTTTCCCTGCTTTTCAGCCTGTTCATTCCGGCCGTGAAGTTTGAAACAACTCAAAGAGAAACAAGAGGGTCAAGCCTCCTGGTATGCGACGTCGTTTTTGGTTCCAAGTCAAATCGAAAACGTCGTCGCGTGAGGCTCGGTTGGTTTACTAGGAAAAATGGACACGAGGCGTTTTCGTCATCGACAGCTGACCGTCCTTCGACCTGTCCTTGTTGCGGTCGGTTGTACGATAAAAGTGTGTACTCCTATTACACGACAGCTTGATTTTGTATGATGACCATGGATTCATGATTCCTTCGCTATATCTCAATGCGTCATCTGTGCGCAGCACGAGAGTTACGATGGGACGGGATGCAGGAGATACACTCCGTAGGCTAATACCAGATTCCTTTTTCTGAGAATATACCTGCAAATTGAGTCGGGAAGGCGGGATAGCTGTGGAAATTAACGTTAGCTCATGTCTGTTAAACAAACTTCCTCTTAAACAGCGACACGTAGCATACGATGTGCCGAAAAATAAAAAAAAAACTCATTATTTAGTGCTTTGAGATTGATTATTTATAAAACTCACCATTTTACAAAAATAAAACTTTTTGACCTCTATATATTATAGAAGTTGATATTGTTCTGAAGTGGTAAATGGTGTCGATTCTTTTTCAGACCATGCCGTTAGCATTTTTTTTGAATGGCTGCATGCTGCTAGTTTTTATTAAAAATAAAATAGAAAATGTTTAAATTTACTGTTTTTCTTCCATCCGTTTTATCTTCGCTCGAAAATTTTTTGTAATATTACATAAGATATAATCGAAAGATTAAAAAAAAACAATAAACTCCACTCATTGTATAGTTATTATAGATGATCCAAATCGTTTACCCCAAACTAAAGTTAAAGTGCCGTTTTGTTATTTGTCATGAGTTTCACACTAATCTACCAAATATACACGTCTTCATCAACGTGGTTTCAATTCTTTTGAAAGAATTAATTTAAATGTATCACGTCAATATAAAAAAAAAGAATTATATTACTGTCATTCTATTTTTTTGGAAAGAATTATTTAACGTTAAACAAAATTTAAAAACATTCGAGTTTATATTTATAAACAGTGACAAAATATCATAAATATCTTATTTAATTTTAAAAAGAAAAAAAAAAGAGAAAATAGGACAATCAATGAAGTCCAAATAAATATCTAGCTAAAACATTAAAGTAGACACATCAGGTCATGGTTCTAGATAATGATGGTATAATCATCTTTCTGATGGCTTCGAACTATTTAATCTTTGGTTGATGAAGAATTTTTAGTTAATTCCATTTTTTTTATTTGGTGTAATCGGTTAATTACAAATTGAAAAGAAAGAATCTGCATGTTTCGGTGACCGTTGGGCGCCTCATCTAACAACCATGTTTTTTAGTAAAGAAAAAAGTAAAAAAAAGATATATTATTTCAACACTATTAATCAAGACATCAATAATATATACTGATTTTTCTTTTTCATCGGACAACCATATTTATCAGACTCCGCAATGAAACATCTTTTAAGGTCAAATTAAAGACCATCAGCAAAATAGCAATAGTCCATGTGCATCACGCATAGAATTATACAGTTGGCTGACAGCCCATATGATTCTAATGTCTTATTGGATTCATGTTCACATCGCTATTTTTCCGACAGCTCATAATAGAAACCTCGTGGTTTGATGGAACGCTAATTCAAAAATCGTCTCGCAAATTGTGGCGCTGATTCGGTCACAAGAAGGCTATCCATTGCTACCACGTGTTCCAATTTTCCTAAATCTCACTTCGGGATTGGTTGAAGAATGCAATTCCCTCCTCCCCACTCCGTTGATCTGTTGAGTCTTGGAAACCTAATCTCCTCGAGGTATTTTTTTAAATAAAAAAACAAAAACAAAAGTTGATAGTATGAAATACCATATAAAATCTAGTGTCATGCAATACTTCTTAGCATCTTGCGTTTTTTTCTTTTGACGAAAAAAAAAGTAAAATAATAATTTACTTTAAAACTATTATTAATTGATTAGTATATCAGTGATATGTCTAAAATTCTAGAGGAACAGATAAATACCTAATTCAAAAGATTACCTCTAAAAATAATACTCAATTAGTTGTTAAACGCTGAAAATTTTCTTTAAAAAGAATATGACTATCAAATGAGACTACTAGTTAAAGAAAAGAATCAAACCCTTGTATATAGAGACGTGAAGTTCAATCTGAATTCCTTTAATAAGTTGAGCCAACCCTCGTTAATGACGTCAAATATCACCTGATATTTAAAATACTAAAATTACAATAACAATGTACTAAACACATCCCGCAGTACACATCTGACAAATGTACATTTTGTATTTAGGATAAACTATTTAAATGAACAAGCTCTTCTAAGAAATTATGGCCCAAACAGCCATAGAATTGAAGGCCCACATGTTGAAAAAAGGGTAAGTCATGTGATTTATAATTGAACATTATATCATGTGTCCATGGAATGTGCTGTCACCTCGTCAAAACCTCAAATACTAACTTCTGAGTGTGATAACTAGGGAACATTTTTATAGCTAACCATGGAATAGTAATTTGAGACAATAAAATGTTCAACATTAGGTTCAGCTCAAACTATAGCAGTCGGCTATACCCTAGTAGCACTCGTTATCCCCCCATCACCTTTACCATCATCAGCTTCCATTACCCTCCTCTGCACCGGCTTGTAAGTGTACCTTCTTGCCAACAACACAAAGGCACACAAATTTAAAGCATTCAAGGCTGCCAACAACCAGTAAAACTTGTCCAAACGACTCAGATTTATATCCTTCCCAATCCAACTTTTCCCACGCTTCTCCGTCACATGATCCACAATTATAATCAAAAAGCTACTCAAGAAGCTTCCCACCCCAATCACACTAAGAAATAAAGCTATCCCTAAGCTTCTCATCGAGTCAGGAACTTGGTCGTAAAAATACTCTTGCAAACCCACCAAGGAGAACGAATCCCCAAACCCAAGTATCAAGTACTGAGGCACCAACCAGAAAACACTCATTTTTTCATTTCCAGACATTATCATTACTAGTCTCCTTGTTTCCACTAAGGCTGCCACAACCATGACCAAAACTGAGAATGTCAAGCCGATGCCGATCCTCTGTAGGATGCTGATGCCTCTTTCGTTTTTCATGACTTTCCTCAAAAATGGGACGACGATTTTGTCGTATATGGGGACAGATATTAAGGTACCCACAGCCCCAGCAGAGGCCAGGGAGGCTGGTGGGATCTTGAAACTGTGAGTTATGTTCAATTTCATAGCGCTTGCTTGCTTCACGAAGAGGGTTGTGCTCTGTGCTATGCATATTCCGTTTGTTAATGAAGTTAGCCATATGGGAATCATATTCAGAATAAGCTTTGTCTCCTCCACTCTCGTCAACGTTGTTAGTCTCCATGGATCGTCTTTCTGCTCTTCATTCTTCTCTTCGATTATTGCAGCCTTGTCCAGACACCTATCGATTGAATTAAGGATAATTAATTCCGAACTAATAAGTACTAACAGTGACATAAACATTCGACAGGCCACAATACAATATACCATATTTAGGTGCAATTTGAATAGTTGCCTTGTGCATCTAACAAATATCAAACACAATGTAACTCCAATTTTAAAGCTTCACAAAATTTTTTTTATTTTTTTTATTTTTTTTTTTTATGTTCTAATAAGTTTCTAGTCCCTTTAATTTCAATGAAATTTTAATCAGACAAGCAATCCTCCAAAAAATTTGGACGATTCAAGCCCATCCTTCCTTTTCTTTTTTCTTTTTTCTTTTGATATTATTGTTAGTCATATGTTTAGATTTTGTCAGACTAAATCGCCTCTCATATAAATTTAAAGGCATACTCTGTAACATAATACTCCTTAAAAGAACCAAACTCATGCTGATAAAGAAAGTAATTACGGTTTCTTAGTTCTTACTAATGAGCTATTCCCCACCTTTGGATCCATCCTTCTAGGGAAGTTTATGCAAAAAATGTAAGAATATTAGTATATACCTGAGCCTGCTAGTATGGCTTAGAAGTCTTCCCTGGGACTTGGGGACTTCATAAAACAGAGAAGGATTCGAAGGACAGGGTAGGTTCCTTTTCCTTATAGCTGCTACTACCACCTGCAAAATTGGTGTCAAAGGGTTTCCTTCTGGTTTCCTGAACCTGTAAAATGGCTTTCCCACATAGAAAGCTGCGATAGTTACAGCCATAAGAATAGTGAGGCTAAGACTCGCAAGTCCCCAGCCCACATGGTCTTGAACATAAACAACCACCGTTACACCAAGCAATAACGCAAAGCACAGAGCAAAGTTCCACCAATTGAAGTAAGACATCTTCTTCTTCCTCTCTTCCAAGTGATCATCGTCAAATTGATCAGCCCCGAAGCTCTCTAAGCAAGGCTTGTATCCTCCAGTACCAAAGGAGATACAGTACAGTGCAAGGAAAAAGACCACTTCATGAACCTTCCTAGGCCTACCACATACCTTGGTATTATTATTGCATGGCGTTAGACTTGGGATGAACTGAGACATAGTCAAGAGGCTTAACCCCTGCTTTCACAACGAAAAAGATCACAATTTTTGAGGTGGATCAGAATCAGATTGACAAAAAGATAAGATTTTTGAGGTGTAAAAGGAGCTCATGCGTTGGTTACCATAAGGTATATGAGGGAAGAAAAGAGGACCATATGGAATCGGCCAGTGTAGGCATCAGCAACAAATCCCCCAATCAGAGGCATCAGGGTCGTTGTTCCTGCCCAGTAATTCACATTCTTTGCTGCTGTATTGAGGTCTTGGTGAAGCACTTTGGTAAGGTATGTGATGAGATTTGTTGCTATTCCAAAGAAGCTTACTCTTTCACTAAATTCAATAGCTGCACAAAATTGACTCAAAATCACCAATTTATGTACCTTCTGTTAACGGAATATATGCACAAAACACAACCAATATGAAGTTTAGTTTAGTGGTATTGGAACCATCTTCAAGATTAAAGGATTTGCGACTGATTCCCAATAAGGACGAAATGAACCCAAAAAATCTAGCTAAAAGCATAAATTTATTTTCTCTAGTTTTAAAATGCACCTTTATCAACTTCTACTAACTGATATTCCTAGTTCTCCTTCATTAATAGCAAGTTGGTCAGATATAGAAAGCCATTAAAATTTCTGGGCTAATTATTTACCAGTTCTTATTAGGAATTCATGAGTTCATGTCGGTAACAAGTAGTGAAATTGATGGTTAAATGAGAAGCAACTTCTGTTGGATTAGATAGAATGCTTACTGAGGACAAAGGGGGTAGCTTTCCATATGCCAGTAGAAGCACGAAGAGGAAGTCTGCCTCTGTAATCTACAGAAGCGTCGTGCACCCATTTCTCTTCTTCAGTTTCTTCACTTCTGCTTCTCTTTATCTTGTCCATTTCTTGCTCCATCTCTAGTGATGGAAGATGCAGGGTGGAAAGAGCCTCACTGGCCGACATGATAGAGGACAAGGTTGGGTGATACTGATAACCATAGTTGGCCACATTTGAACTGCTATATTATAAATAGATCAAGGAATCATTACTTCTGTTGGTTCTCCATTACTAACAATTGCTGGGGAGATTAGAAGATATGATTCTAATTTTTTTTTTATTCATAGAGGAACTTCAACTAACTTATCTTACTACTTTTTTCTTATCTTAAAATTAGGGAGGTATGTAAATATATAGTTATAACTTATTTATCTCATAAAAATTTACTTCTCCCATTAAAATATTACTTATCTTACAAATTAAAAATTACTTATTTCACAAATTAAAAGTCATTATATATATATATATATATATATAGTAACACAATCCTCATCTAATATGAAAAAAATAGCCCACTCAATAATTTATTCTATTACAAGTTTAGATATGATAAGTGATCAAATTCATTTAGTCAACACTATATATAAAATTAATCATTTAATATTATTTAATACGATTTGTTAATTAATTAATCTAATAATTGAACAACATTAATTCACAATTAAATATTCCATCATTTGATGGAAGAGAACCTTGAAGCCCACATTCTTTGAGCCAAATGCTACAGAAAAAATATATTATTTATCAAATCTTACAGTGCAAAAAGTTATCACATTCAGTTGCTATAATTTTAAGAATTTGTGACACTACTACTGAGCTTTCCATTATTATTATTTTTTAATATTTACATGAAACTCAACCATAAAGCCACCAAATTCTTTGTTTCTTATGTCAGGGCAGATGCTCTTATACCAGTTTTGCCCATCCGTTACTGTATGTGTTTGTGGGGGAAGAAGAAAAATCCCTAATAATGCTGTGCCAAATAAGAAAGAAGAGGGAGTCTGTGAAGAACATAATGGAATCCTGTAAAGTGATGTTTTGTTCCTTTGAAATATATTGGGATAAAGAATAATGAAAGAAAAGGGATAAAACTCCCTTTTGTTTACAAATACTTTTATATAGAAAACGGAAAACAAAAAAGATAAACTTCCATTTATCTTCTAAATTTTCCATCTGTCCATTTTTTATTTTTTTAAATGTAAAAATTTTAGAGTGAAACTAATTATTTGCTCATCATTTTTTTTTGTCAAATAATTAGTTTCCACTCTAAATTTTTTACATTAAGAAAATAAACAAAAAAGGACAAGTGAAGAATTTAGAGGATAAATGAAAATTGATCTTTTTCCTCCATTTTCTATGTAGAAATATTTGCAAACAAAAGGAACTCCTGTCTCTTTTCTTTCATTACTCTTTATCTCAATATACAAAATATCACCATCCAAGATTTTAACATAGAGCAATTTTTATATGCACCAAAAGTGTTACATCATTTACATATTCAATGATTAATAATTACTCTACATATGTATCTCACTTATAGTACCTCTAAATTCTATCTGTACAAACTAAATTTTAATTATTAATTGTATGTAAAAAAATTTCCTTCATATATTGGTCAGAGACTCCCTTCTCTTTCTTACTTGGCACAACATCATCAAAAAACATTGGTTGCTTACAATGTCAAAGAATTTTTTTTACAAAATTGCATACAATACATATTATATTATTTAATAATATTCATTTTTTATATTTAAATTAAGATAAAAGTATAAAATTATTTATTCATAAAATTATATATATTTTTATTTCTTTTTTTTATTTTGCATATCAAACAAGCATTTCTCTCTCTCCAAAAAACATGTAGTTCTTTACACTTTTTAGAAAAATACATAGCATACATTTTTTTAAAATAATTTTAAGTGCTCAAATTTAATCCTGAAGATTCAGATTTTTAATTTTTTTAATTTTTAATTTTATTTAAAATATTATTTTTAAAGAATTTACAATTAAAAAATTATTTTATTTTATATTTTATATCTTTTAAAATAATAAAAATATCAAAATTAAAAAAATTAAATCACCTGAACTTAATTTGAAAGAGCATAATTTGCATTTCCCTTACAGAGAATCAATTTCGTTAACAAATGGACAAAATCATCCTTTCAAGTTAAAAAGCTGGTATAAAAGGAACCAGCGCAGAGAGTACTTCTTACATATATAAAGAAAATTACATTATTTATATATTTAATAATTAAAATTTATTTTATACATAAATTTTATTTATATTGTATATCAATTTTATTTATACAAATTAAATTTTGACTATTAATTATATTTAGTATAACATGCACTGGATATATGTAAAAGAATTTCTTTGTGCAAGATGCTATAATTTTTAATTTTTAAGTACATGTTTAAAAAAACTTCTCCATCTTCCAAATCATATTTTATATAAAGGAATAATATGTTGTTTCTGTAAAATAATAATCAATAAACATAATTTAATCTTTCTAAATACATATCTAAACACACTATAAATTGGCAAGGCCTTTGTTTCTTGTGTCAGAGCTGATGGAATGCCATCCAGTTCGTCTTGCACCGCAAGGTTTGACATTTATTTGTACCGTAGCATTTGGCTCAAAATGTTCGTTAAGCCAATGGGGTGCACTTCCTGTTAAACGACAAATCCCATTAGCTATCATTTTGGATTCTATCTATTCACTGGATAAATGTACAGTATATAATTATAAAAAAATAGATAAAAAATGTAGAAAAACAATTTTTAACGTTAAAAATAAAAAGGAAAGGCTTTTAATGATAAAAACTTTTTAATAATCTTTTTCTATGTAATTTTACTTAGCATGGACCAGACAGCTCTTCAAAATAGATTGTTGCACTCTACACTTTTTTGATAGGACACGTGTCATTATCCAGAGGCGTGTTGGAATAAACTGTCACGATTTGTGTTGCGTTTATCACTAAGGACGCATGTCACTCGTGCAGTGAATAGATCTATCTGACGGCCAGGATTGCTTCAACTGAATGCTGTCATTTTTGTACCACGACGGGAGACAATTTGAACGTAAAAATATTCGAGAGAGTTAACTCAATTAATAAGTTAAAATAGTTCTTTAATTAATAAGTTAAAAATAAAGTAGTTTTTTTAAATGTTTCAAGTTAACGTGAAGGACAATATAAAAAAATACACTCTTAAGATTATTTAAAAAAAAAAAAAGAGGCAAAGTTTGAGGATAGTCGACTGTAATTAAAATAATAAAAAAAAAGAAAGACAAGTTTTATTGATTTCTCACCCAACGATTGTTGTATTATGTTTATCCATCAAATACATGGTCTCTGTTTCTCTGTCTCAGTAAATGGCCTCTGTGTTCTTGCCCGGGATTGAATCTGATTCTTTTCATGAATTTAAAGCTCACTGTCCTCTTATAAAGGGTACGTCTAAATCATTTAAGACACATAGCTTTCAAGTCAAAATCGGTTCGCTAGATGTGAATAAATTGCTGGGCATTTTGCAGGCACGAAGAGAAGAAAAAGTTTCCTTTATTTCCCAAAAATTTGATTCCAAATAGTATTATCTCTATCGTGTTTGATGTCTGTATAATAAATTATATGGTACCGTAGTATTAAATCAATCTTTCTGGTAGGTAAGCTAATGATGAAGACACCTAGCATGTAATCAATACTGGGAATCCACTGTACGTTTAGGACGTGTGCCGTGTCACGCAAAGTCCATGCCAGCCAGGATGGAAAATTTTATAATCACAAATATATATATATATATATATATATATATATATATATATATATAAAAGAGAGACCTGAGATGTATACACAGTACACAAAGTTTAATGAAAATACACGAACGTATACATATCTGGGGAGTAAATTTCACCGAATTTTCTGTATGTACATGGAGTTTTTTTTTTTTTTTTAAATCTATCTATAATCACTTCATGAATCCACTTGAATTCATGAATTCTTTTAAACTTGAAAAAACATTTAATATGAGTATTGAATATATAGTAAATATATAAAGATACATTTTATGTTTTTTCGTAGTATCTGCATTCCAGAGGTCATAAGCACTTCTGGTAAAACCCATGTTTTTGGCAATTGAATTTTTTGTGTCCCAAGTCATATCCCACAAAAATAATTGTTTATTATGAATTTATGTTTACTGGTTTTAGACTGGAAAAAAAAAATAGTAGGGGGGATTGGGGGTCATACCTATATATGGTGTTATTGTGGGAGGAAAAAAATAGTTACAAATAAAGAGGAGAAAAGAACATAGCGATGATGGTAAAGCTGTTGTGCTGTTCCTAGATATTAATGAACCATGCAACAACTGTGCATGCAGCGTATTGGGATTTTTCCAGAAAAATATGGCTTTTTTTTTTTTTAAATAAAAGTTAGAGTGATCTTGAGCAATTTTGGGGTGGTCAATTATGCATCTTGTTACTTTTAAGGTTAGCCATTAATTTGAAAAGATAACATGATTTTTCCAACATAAGGAGAGATCTTTTAATAAAGATGTTTTTTAGTATGTGGAAGTAGTTATAGCTGGTTTGGTCTGCTGCAGGAGATTGCATGGTTACTCATTTTTCAGAATTTAGCTGCTTTGAATGCTGCTTCTTTCTTTTTTTTTTTTAAATAACAAAAAGGAGAACTCAAACCTCTTAATTTGGATTCAAATGTGATGATTATTATGGATCAGTTATATAAGTAGGATACTAGAAAATGTGCAATATTTTTGCATGCTGATAGCAGAACAGGACATCCTAACCTCGTGTCATCTATAATGCAAAAAATTCTTCTACTACAAACATTTGTTAATAGCAATGCATCTAAACTAATATTCAAAGCCACAATCATCTATCTCTGAACAAATTATGATGGAATATTTAATTGTGAATTAACATTAATCAATTATTTGAACTAATTCATAAATTATGTTTAATAACATTAAATAACCAATTTAATATTTAGTATTAACAAAATAGATTAAGTCATGTGATTGAATAACTTGTAATAAGTTAAGATGTCAATGAATCCACTAAATTAAAGACTTCAACCTATAACTCATTTTTAATTTAATTAGTTTTGGGACACATGTAGTTGCATTGGGACTTAATGCATATTTAAAAAAATAATTTCAAAGAAAAAAAACAAAAAGAAAAAAAGAAAAAAGACACACAACTTGAGATAACCAATCATATTTTTCATAATTTATGAACAGTGTGACTGATAATTGAAATACAAGATATATTGATTATTCTATTTATATTGATTGAAGCGTTTGTTATTACATACATATATATTATAATAACTTTACTTATGAGGCAATTAAGCTTAAATTTAATGGGCAAGTAACTTTTAGCTTGTAAAGCAAGTAAATTATTACTGCGTGCGTACGTGCGTGCGTGTGTGTCAGCTTATTAGAGAAAAAAATGTTGAATCATATAAATTGAAATTCTCTTTCTCTCTTTAAGCTTTTATGAGTATTTATATTAGAGAAACAGACTTTAGGGTTTTATTGAATATTACTAAATCTATCAAAATTCATAAGCCATCATGAAATGTCCCAAGACAAGAGACAATTTAAATCTTTACTTTGTTATTTTAATGTAGAACAGTGAAAGAAAATGAGGGGCAAGGGATTGAGGGATTGTGTCGCTGAGAACTAATAATATTCGTAAGGAATTTAGAGCGCAAATTCTGTACCTTGTTATTGGATATATTGCTCATGCTGTTCTGTTATTTACGGGGTTAAAATGATTTGACAGCGTTGGATCATAATGTTTGCTTTGTTTCTTTGAGTTCTCTGGTTTCTGCTTTTGGTTCTTAAGTGTTTTTTTAGCCCAAATTAAAAAAAAAATTGATGAATACGATCGACACCCAATTTGTGAATGATTCCAAGTCACATGTTGAAAGATAGATGTAAAATCAACCTTCGTCAAAACACTATAATTTACCTTTAAAAACAATTCATTCCTCAGCATTTATAGTATGAGAGTAGTACGTTGTAATATATAAGCATATGAAAATTTTGATTTTTGTCACTTCAAATTTGCTTTTCCATAAAGATACGTCTTTACAACCCTAATCACAAACACCTCTTTCAAAATGTGTTATTATTTATGTCAAAGAATATATGCATCATTAAACTATACTCTCTATTGCCTTCCTTTTTGAAGTCCAGACAACGATAAACTCATCTTGACTCTTCTCATATTTTTGGGATAGTTGAAACACCGCCATTTCTTCCCTTCCTGAATAGTTTTATAACTTAATTATACAGTGAAGGAGCAACGATTCTAATATATATCTCTTCAGTTCTCCCAAATCTTGTGGATATCGGATAGAAAAAGGGGAATATATATATATATATATATATATATTTATATATTAAATAAGTTTCAGAAATACTCTTGGTTTGTGGTATAAATTATAGTGTATGATACTCATATTTAAAAAAAAAAAAAATTCAAAGCATTAGCCTGAATATTTTGATTTCGGTGGGCATAACAAAATAGGTTTAACATTCTGAAACATATTTTACTAGTTTGTATTGAAATTCCCTTTATAATGTACAGTGACATTTGATGTTGGAGAAAATTTAACCATAATTTTTATATTTTTTGGTTATTAAGTTCTCTAATAAAAATGTAATAAATATATAATTTTTAAAGATAAATGTAATATTTTACATATTAATATTATATGATTGAAACTTTTACAAAATTTTTATACATATTATATCTTTATTAAAAATTCTTATAACAAAAATATAAAAGATTGTGTCTAAATCTAATCCCTTAATCTACCTTTAGGAAGCATAAAGCTTTTAACACCTAAAATTATACATTATTTGAAGGTCCAAGACAAAAGGAGTGGGTATCATTTTCGATAAAAAATCAGTGGGTCTTCCATTAATAAATATCGGATAACATCTTTAGATATAGTGCTGATCATTTTCAGGTTTATCTCCACGTAAAAAGCATTTCTTTTTCTGGTAAATATATTCAAAGGCACTGTGCAAAGCACTCTCTTCGGTGAGACCCTATTGTTAGCCACTCAGATAAAGTACTCGAGTTTGAGGTCCAAAAAATTGCAAGAATCATAATTTCTCATATATTTCATTTCAATTAAAATCACAAGCATATGAAATAGAATCAAGAAAACATAGCTTGCTGAAGTATTGTAAGACCAAGTAAACCACGAAATCGAGAATCTTCGGAGGGTCATCAATTAAAAAAAACACCGTCATTAGAAATGAAATAATTTAAAAGGTTTTCACGTCAATATGGGTCCAAGGCAATGGGGCGCTTGGTAACTAAAAAGAATATAGGCCCAATGTTTATGGTCAGGGGAATAATATCGATTTGTAATGCTTATTGGGTTTGACTTGAATTCATTGCCTGGGCCTTTCCTTTGATGTAAGGGGCTACTACACTTCTGTTTTTCCTCCTCAATTACAAATCAATCAAAACTTGAAAGGTGGTGCGACAGAAGTTTTCCTTGTCTTTTTCATATTTGCATATGTTGAAGAAGCCAAATATTGATTAAGTCCTAGTATCCCCTCTTTCGTCAGTAATGGGTAGTCAGTTTTTTTATTGTTTTAATTAGTTAGTCATGGAAACTTCACTATTGCACACATCGCATATCAATTTAGTTTGGGTCAAATTTGAGCATATTATTTTTGCTTTTATCGACTTGTAATTACCTATAAATTGGGTATACTCATTGAATAAATAATGCTCGGTTGCGTCTCTTTGGCTCGGCCCTTGTTTTGTTTTGTTTTTTTTCCCTTCCACGTTATTGCTACTTTTAGTTCTTCAGTAATTAAATTATAACAGTGGTATCAAAACCTGGTTGAAAAAAAAGAGAAAAATTGTGAGAAAAAGAAAAGGTGAGAGAGCAGTACCTTCTTTTTTTTCTTTTTCAACATGTCTTTCGATAATTTTGTGCAACCAAATATCCCACACTTTGATGGTCACGTCTGTTGACGGAGACTTTACAAAGAATACTGGCAGATGGTTGGTGTTGGCGTAGTGGAATTCGCAAACAATACCGTTTTATCAAACACACAGAGCAGAATTGGAAGGCTTAAAGCAAAAGGATTTGAAGGCAAGGAATTATAATTTTAAAGCAATTGATCATTCAGTGTTGGAAACAATTCTTCGCAAGGACACCTCAAAGCAAATCTGGGACTCCATGGCGAAGTGCTAAGAGAATGCGAGGGCCAAGGGGGCACAACTTCAAACTCTTCGTGATGAGTTTGAGACCTTGCACATGAAGACAGGAGAAACCATTACGGAGTACTTTTCGAGGACGTTGCAATTGTGAACAAGATAAGAATCATAAAAATAAGCTAGAGGATGTTGTTATTGTTGAAAAAAAAAAAATTTGTTCCATGTTTGCCTAAAAATAATTTTATTATTTGCTTTGTTGAGAAGTCTAAAAATCTTGATACTCTTTCAATAGATGAGTTACAAAATTGTTTACAGGTGATTGGCAAAAATTAGTCCAGCAAGATAAGGAGGAACAAGTCTTGCAAGCAACTATGAATACAAAAAGTGCAGACATGAGAAAGGCAAGGGGAAAGGGAGGAACTTTAGCAACAAAATTGAATTGGAAGCCAAAGAAAGTTCGAGAGTGGGAATCAACGTTCAAATACAGAAAATTCCAGGTTCATAAACAAATAAAAAATTGAATGTTTTCGGTGCCACAGGTAAGGTCATTATTGTTCTATGTGTCATACAAATATAAATGAATGGTATGGAGAAAAATATAACTTTGCGAAAGCAAATGAGAAGGAAGAGGACATTTTTTTGGTCTTGATGGTGTGCAATTCAAAAGAAGATACTCACCAAATTTGTGGTATCTGGATATGGGCTGTAGTAATCATATGTGAGGAGATAAATCTGCTTTTACTAAATTAGATGAAACCTTTTAGCCAACTATTAAGTTTGGTGATAATTCCCTAGTTGTTGTAAAAGGAAAAGGAATGGTATCAATCCAAACTAAGTCCACATTTGTCCAAACTATTTTTAATGTTTTGTTTGTACTAGAATTGAAAATAAGTTTAGTTAGGGTCTATTTGGTTCAGCATTGAAATGGAAAGAATAACATAAAATGTTGCAAAATTCTACTTGGTTGTAAGGATGGGGTGAGTTGGAAGCTTGCCTTTGCACTTGGGTTATAGGTCCTATAGCAAGTGCGAAGAAAAAATGTTTGGAACCAAAATGGCACAAAGTCCATTTTGCCTATAGCTTGCAATCATAGTTACTTTGATACTCCATTGGCATTCTAAGCTTTGAACTTGTCGTTGCAACCACATCTTTTAGTTGGATCGAGGAGGTTATTTGTTTAAAGCAATTGCTTCTTCCATGAGTATTTCACAAATTTAGGTATTTCATAGAGTTTAGCAATTGTTTGAAGCAATTGCTTCTTCTATGAGTATTTCATAGATTTTGACTTTAACCTTGAAAGAATATCCGAAGACGACCTAACCTTCATAGCCTCCCATGTTGCCGTTAGGATACCAAAGTTTTCTAGCCTCGATAGCCCCAAATTCTTGCATATTAGATCAAACTCACCCTTAACTCTCTCAATTTAGAAGATGGTTAGGTCATAGAACTCCATTGAATAAGTATTGACAAATCTAGAGGAGTCATCCAATGACAATGAAGTTGATCCAACATCATACTCAAAATACTTTGCAGCATTATGATGCTCAAGCCTTGGTTTTCTTCAGATCTTCTTTTGGTCCATGCCTTTAGTTTGCATGCTATAACTATTATTGTAATTGAGAAATCTGAGTTTAAAAGATTAGATAAGCAAAGCTCCCCTATGTTAAAACCTAAGAGCCAATCTAATATAAGCTATTGTTCCACAATATGAAATAACAAAAAGCCATTATCATATTTATACGTATTGGGTTCCATCTGGTTACTTGTAGTGATTGAGTTGTTAGCATAATCTATTAGCAATGGCAAATCTGCTTCTACCTCAAACTTGTTCTATAATTACTATGACTGAGAAATCAAGATAGATGATGCATAGAGAACTAAATTCATTTAAAACTATATCAAGGCTTTTTATCAGAAATTGCAGTCAAAATATATAAAGTGTTTGATAGTTACTTGACCTTATGCTTTCTTCTTATGAGAAATTTAAAGAAATAAAAAACAATGTGTGCTTTGCCATTAAGGATTGATGATATGGTGGTGGTCGAGAAAAGGGAAAACCAAGCTAACCATGACTAAAGATAAGAGAGATATTTTTGTCATTTTACTCTCCTTTCTTTGGATTCCTATATTATTTTAATGTAACCAAACATGTAACTCACAAAGTATTCCATTTCTTTTTCATAGCCTACTAAACATACATAATGTAATCCTTTGTATACCTTAGTATTCCCTTTACAATTACATCATTAACAATTCATTGAACTAAATGGGCCCTTAATATAGGTCAAATCCTAAGAGAAAGGTTTTAAGGTGATTATTAAAGATGGAGTCTACATAATTCAAAATTCTACATAAAGGTTGATCAATAAAGTCAAGATGATTATAAATAGAATGTTGCCTAAACATCTACAACTACTTGGCCAATGTTGTTTTGTAGCAAAGATAATGATCTAGCAATACTTTGGCATTACCAATACAAGCACTTGATTTGGGAGGACTAAGAACTCTATAACACAAAGAGATGGTAGTTGGCCTTCCCTACTTTGGCTCTCTTATATAAATTTATAAAGAATTTTTTGTTGGGAAACAACATCATGAAAGTTTCTTGAAAGGTAAATCTTAGAGAGACAAACAGTTGTTGGAATTAGTTCACGTTGAGGACTAATAAACCCAACATCTAATGGAGGTAAACATTATTTTGTAACATATTGATGATTTTAGTTGGAAGACATGGGTTTACTTTTTGCAAAAAATCCAAAGCCTTTATAGCTTTCAAAAGCCTTAAGGCATGTGTTGAGAAGGAAGTTAAGTTTCCGATAAAAACTCTTCACATCAATCATAAAAAGAAAATTAATTAACAAAAATTTGCAAATTTTTGTGAATCACTAAGGATCAAAAGGCAACTTATAGCAACATACTCTTTCCAACAAAATAGTGTTATTGAAAAGACATAATTCTAAATATGGTTTGGAGTCTCTTACAAAGAATCAATGTTTTAAGGGAGTTTTGGCTTGAAGTAGTTGTTTGGAGTGTTCATGTCCTGAATAGATGACATGTTGTTCAAAACATGACACCAGAGGAAGGTTGAAAGGGAAACTAGCTAGATATTAGTTATTTTAGAACTTTTGGATGCCAAAAATATTAAGATATAAACTTTAGATTGAACTTGGATTCATTATCAGAGGAGATTCCTATTAGAAGATGACTACTGTAAAGATGTGAGGGGGAGCAAAAGTTTCAATTCACATTACCTTAAAACTTTGAGAGTCTATTAGAATATCCAAAAATTAGGTTTACCAATAAAACCCTAACTAGTGCTAAATAAGATCAATAGTTCCATATGGCTTGTTAGTTAAGGTATATTCCTTAAATGGGCTTGTAGATAATCTAATCTATTACAAACTATCCATAATACAAATAAACCTAATCCATTTACATAGTGCTTATTACTAAATTAATTATTTGATATTATTAAATTTTAATATGTTAATTAGTCTAATAATTAATTAATACTAATTCATAAATCAATTAATTTTTCAATGATTTTTCACTTGTATAGTATTAATCAATTATTATACCAAGCAGGAATAGATACAAGAATATCAAATAATTAATATATATTATAACCAAAATTCAAATATGAAATAGAAAACCATAAATATGGAATTTGATAGGGAAAACAGTGCTAAAATAATAACAAAGTTCCATAACTAAATTAAATAGAGTAGTAAAAGAAATATGTTCAAAACATTTGGCTCAACCAACCAAAAACCAACTGTTAAAATGCATCAAAGTGCATATGAAAAACACAACTTAACTAAATGTCAAAATACATCAAAGTGTCCTTAAAGAACACAACTCAAACTCCCATTAAACTAAGGTATCAACAAAAATTTCACAATACCCAAGGGTCATATATTTCTTAACAAGACTTCAACCAATAAGCCTATGGTTAACAGATCAATATTATTTATAAAACATACATAATTTGGGTTTTAGATTCACGAATCTTATCTTTAATGAAAAAAAGAACTTAATATCAAATTTTAGTACAACTTGAATTTCTGTGATTTTGAAAGAAGCATATAGCAAAATTATTGTCACAACTAAATAATTAGGATTCAAAATATAAATTTAACAATATGCATAATAGAAATTCATTTTCTTGACCATATAGCCAATATGGCCCTACAACAAGTGGCATATTCTGCAATCGAAATTGAGGTAGCTGTAAATGTCCAATTGTCACCTTTCAACAAGACAACTTTCCAAACATCATGGAATGTATATAGAGGTTAAGGTTGTTGTTAGTATCTTCATCACATTTCCAAAATAGCTTATCTAAATATCATAAGGTCAGTTGTAAGTGTTTATTTGACAATTTTCAACAAAATAGCTTCTCTAAAATCTCAAAAGATGTAACTATAAGTAAATTTTCAAGTTATCTGTACAAATCATATACTTTGAATCCAATTAAGCCAATAATTACAAGTGGATCATATATATTTTAAGTCAACATGCAATCTTAGGTATTCTATAGGAACTAAGTGATTTTTTTAGGCAACTTTCCAAAAAATTCTAAACAGGATTACTCAAGTATCTACCAAATATATTATTAGTAAAAGTTATATCTAAACAAGTGTATACTTAAGTAAATATAAAGTTATCAACAACAAAAGCAAAATGGAATATTTTCTATTTCAGTCCTTTTTATGTAATATTAAGAATACTAAGCTTTAGATAATCTCACACTAATCTCAATGTGTGCCACAAAAAGATTAATAATGTAAATTGAATTTCTCAAATATGCAATCAAATAAAATTCCTTAAGACAAACTCAAAATATCATAAGACTTGTCTCAATAGATCTGTATCATAATAACATAAGAGGTTTCAACAAAATTTTTTATGTCAAAAGTGATAAGAAAGCAGCCTAAACGTATGTCATCAACATACACTACAAGAATTAATAAAGAAACATATCCAATCTGTTAAAGATATATTTATCTATATAGCTTATAGCAAAATCAAGAAAGGCTACAACTTGGGCATAATTTAGATAGTAATGCCTTAGAAGTTTGTTTTAGGCTATAGATGGATCATTTGATTTACACATTAAGTGTTCTTTCTATAATTCTTCAAAACCATCTTACTGAACCATGCAAGCACCCTCAAACAAGCTTCTACACATAAAGGTAATCCAAACACTTATTTGGTGGGGTCTTAAAACAAAACCCAATTAATGCCATAATTTTTCTAAAAGTGTCTTTAATGGACACTAGTGAGAAGTCACATATAACCAAATCCTTCTCCCTAATTATAGTTATTTCAATCAATATGACCTTAAATCTTATAATTTCTCTTGTAACCCTATGATAAGTCTTAAAGACTCACTTATAGCTAATGGCTTTATAGCCAGTTATTATCTCTATAAATTCTTAAATTAGTAATGTGGCAGAAGAAATGGGATTGACTTATTTATTATTGAGGATATAAAAATTTTTGAGTCTTTATCTTCTTTCTCCTTAATTATAACCATTTAAATTAGTCTAACTTTGAATCTTATAATTTTTCTTGTAACCCCATGGCAAGTCTTAAAGACTTACGTACACCAAATGGCTTTATAGCCAATTATTAATTCTATAAATTCCTAGATTATTAACGTAATGGAAGAAACAAGACTTACTTTATTTGTCATTGAAGTCATAAAAATTGTTGAATCTTTACCCCTTTTTTTAAGAAGAGATACATCAGCATAAAAGTGAGGGTAAAAGCTCCACTCACACAAAATCCAATCAAATGAAGGGTTTATGAGAGAAGTTAAGAACATAATAATTTCTGTAATAATGGATCTATGTGTTTAAAATTGAAAGGACACCATAGGATCCCAATTTACACAAAAATAACTTGCTTCAATTTACTTTTGGTAAAAATTATTTAATTATTTCACTAAACCAAAGGAATATATATCAAGGCACATAGATTCCATTCAAAGTTTTCACATAAAATAATTGCATGAGGCATAATAGTTGGAATAGCAACAATATAAAAAAACTTAAATTATGTATATAACATAATCATAAATAAAAACTCATTTCTAGATTTAGTTAATACAATTATAAATATAAAATTGTTGTTTATCATAATTTTGCCTATGGATCTTCAATCATAATAAACCAAAAGAATTCAACAGGCATATTAAGGAACAAAACAAAACTTATGTATTTAACACTTTTATATCAATAAAGTACAATAAATATTAAGATATCAAGTAAAATGTACCATAATAGTAGTAGAATAAATTGACAATGTCATAAATTTAAAAAAAAAATGATAAGCCTTACATAATCAATCTTTTGATATTTATAAAATTTTTCATTTATCATAATTTTTACATTATCAAAATTATATCAAATAATGTTACACTGATAGAGTATGTCTGTTACTTGTATAATACATCCTATATAATCCAATAACCAAAGTTAATAAATAAATAAATAAATATTCATTATTGAGAGTTAAACGCAATTTATATGATTTATCAAGAAAGAATATATCTTTGTTACAGAAGGCTAATATGCCTCTCACAAAATTTCACAATTTAACTGTGAGCTAAAATATTACGAGACGCTTATCATTGCACATGTGAACATTGCACAATTATAATTTTATGAATATATCCTTAAATTTTCACACCAAGGGCCCTCTGTTATAATAGATTACATTGATAATATTATATTAATAAAATTCATTGTCAAGCCCAACAATTACTGAATAATATAAACCAATAAAGTCATTACCACATGTATCTAAACATATACATGTCAATTAAAAAAATAAAATACTTTAATCAAATTAACCAAAAACACTTTTGTGATTGGTCCCAAAATATGTGAGCACACAACCACAAGATGTCAATAATCAAAGTGATTATTATAGCAAATGAAATCACTCAATTATGCTCAATAATAATTAACACCAATAATAATTATTAATAATGGTATACCAAGAATGTGAGCATGCAAAACAAATAACATAATATTCAAATATACATAATTAATGGTCAAGATTGTAAAATAAATCAACATGCATAGTCATAAATCATGTCAAACTAATAGCTATTTTAATTAATTTTATTGAGACACCCTTATGATTGGACTCATGATAGATAAGCATATAATCATAAAGTGTCAAATTACCATTACCGTAATTACTAGAATTAAATCCTCAAAATCCACACAAAAATTAGGCTTAAAATTTTAATTTAGTATAATAACGTATATAAAAGTACATAGATTATAAAAAATTATTTGACATACCAAATGTATCACCACTAAGTGTGTGAAAATTATTTTGCACAAAGATGCATGTGGATTACACATAAAAATTTTTAGCCCAAAATTCAAAGATTACACACCTTAAATTAATATCGAACATTATGAAAACTTGAAAACTTATATTTCGAACATTCACAAAATTTTTAAAAAAATTATCATTAGACAAGAGAGACAAAATTAAGTGTTTGACCTAAAAGTTGGGCCAAAATAGGCTCATGCTTCAATAAATTGCATATTTATCTTCCCATTGCTTGCAACAAACAATTGTTACATGGGAATAGTGTCTTTTCCGTCATTAAAGGATGCTCCTAAGCTCCAAGTAGCATTTTAGCATGATACAAAGGCATCCAAATGATCAAAATGAATTGAACAACAAAGTAAATACAAGATCTGAAAAAACACAAGGCATTAAGAAGAGAAAGCCTTAAAAGTATATCTAAAAGTTTTCTTCCACTTGATTTGCCTTAGATCTAAAATTTTTAATGTGATTTCAGCAACAACAAATCACTAAGATGCATTCACAACCATGATTTAAGCATTCAGAGACCTAAGGGGGAAAAAAAAATGTAATTTTAGTGAGGTAAATCGAAAAGCCCAAAATCAAGATCTAGAAATTTTCTTCCTTCAATTTGTCACAAATCCACCATGATCTGACAAATAAATAAGTCTAATGGAAATATAAGCATGTGAAGATAATTTCCCATATAAAAAGGAATCAAAAGCTTACAAAATTGCCATAGAAATTCAAGTATATATATGGGTTCAAAATTTTGTTCTTTCTTTTGAAAAAAAAAAAAAATCATAACAAGACCTAGCAATAGAAAATCTCAACCCAAATTTGATTAATCTAGTAACAATCAAATCAAGCTTGTATTAAGAACCAGATCCTAGATCATTCATACAAATACAGTAGATCCATCAGAAGTAAAAGAATTTCATACAAAACCATATTAGAACCTTTAACTCTAATACTAATTGATAAAAATATTGGGAGATAAAGTTTAGATTAAATTTGGATTCATTGTCAGAGGAGATCTTTATTAAAAGATAGCTACTACAAAGATGTGATTAGGAGCAAGAGCTACAACTCACATTGCCCAGAGACTTTGAGAGTCTATCAGAATACCCAAAAATTAGGTTAATCAATAAACCCCTAACCAGTGTTAAATAAAATCACTAGTTTCATATGAGCTATGAATTAAGGCATGTTCTCTTAATAAGTTTATGGATAGTCTAGCTTATTATAAACTACCTATAACATAAATAAATCCAATCTATCTACACAATGCTTATTATTAAATTAATTATTTAATATATTAAAATATAATATTAATTAATTTAATAATTAATTAATACCAATCCATAAATTAATTAATTTTCTAACATTGGGTGCACCTTTTATGGCCATGTTCCAACTTTAAAAAAAAAAAGCTTGATGACAAAGTTGAAAAATATGCCTTTCTTAATAATAGCAATTAGTCAAAAGCTTACAAGCCATATGATCCTAATACCAAAAAGTAATTATAAGTCATGATGTCATATTGGATGTAGAAAAAATTCTAGCCATAGGGTGAAAAGCTTGGTAGAAAGTAGATTCATACATATTTAACAACTAGATGAACAACAAACATTTGGAGTGGAAAGTAGTCCAACAAGTGAAGTTACAGACTAGCAAATTGATGCTCAACCTTAACACATTAGAAAACAACCAACATGAATGATAGATTATGAAGTTAGTGGTGTCCAATATAAAGATGATAATCCACTCATGTATTTTGCATTTTCTTTTTTAAATTGTGACCTTACAAGTTTTGAAGAGGTTGACAAAGAATCTAAATGGTAAAAAATTGTGGATGGTGAACTTGTGGCAATTGAGATAAGTAATACTTGGGAATTGACTAAACTTCCAAGGAATACAAGACATTTGCAATTTAATGGGTGTACAAGACGAAACTAAAAGAGAATGGTGGAGTTGATGAATACGAGGTGTGCTTGGTAGCCAAAAGCAACAAGTAAGATTTTGGTATTAACTACAAAGAAGTTTTTACTCTTATTACAAAACTTGATACTATTAGATTGATGATTTTATTGGTAGTGCAAAATTCATGGCCTATCTTCTAATTGGTTGTTAAGTTAACAAAATAGTTTTTTTTCAATCAATCTCTTGGTTATGTGAAGTTAGGCCATGAGCATAAAGTGTATAAATTAAAAAAAAATGCTTTATACAGACTAAAAAAGCTCCACGTGTAGCTAGATTGAAACTTATTTTTTGAAAAGTTAAAAAAAAATGTTCATATGAGTATACACTTTTTGTTAAAATTGGAGATGAAGAAAAAAATTTTATTGTGTGCATATATATATATATATATGTGTGTGTGTGTGTGTTGATGATCTTATATTCACTAAAATGTTAAAAAAATTCAAGTCAATGATGGATGATCAAATTATTTTTTTGGAATTGAAGTTAATCAATTTGTTGGTGGAATTTTTATTTCATGAAAAAATATGTACTAGAAATTTTAGACACGTTTGTAATGAAGAATTATAATTCTGCCATTACACCTACAGAGGTGGGATTGAAGCTACAGAAAAATCTTGAGGAAAATTGCATGTTGTAAATATTATTAGCAAGTACATGGAGAACCCAAAGTAGATGCTTTTTTTTTCTTCTACCAAAAGAATTCTAAGGCATTTACAAGGTACCGTTGATTTTGGAATCTTTCTACCAAAAAGGAGAAAATTAGTTGGGTTTATTGATAGTGATATGCAGAGGACCCAAATTATAAGAAGAGCACTTCTAGATTTGTGTAAATGTTGGGTTCAAGAGCTTTTTCATAGTCATTTAAAAAACAGTCAATTGTCTCCCTTTCAAGCACAGTAATGGAGTTTGTGCCGTAAATTATTGTGCTTGTCAAGCAATTTAGTTAAGAGAATTACTTGCAATGCTAAATTTCACATAAACAAAGACCCACTCTAATTTATTGTGACAATAGCTCAATAATAAAACTTTCAAATTTGCATGAAAAAGGCAAGATTGATGTGAAATTTCACATCTTAAGAGATCTTAGAAAGGAGGCAACAACTGATGTGACTACAAGAGTAAAGACCAGCTGTTATTTTCACTAAGCCCGTCAAATTAGCTACATTCGCGAAGCTAATAAAATTACTTTATGTTTGTAATATGTTGAATCCAATTTGAGGAAATGATGCTTTTAAATTGAAATTTCTAAAGATTTTCAATTTAAAGGAGGAATTGTTAAATAAGCCAAATATTGACCAAGTCCTAGTGTCCGTTTTATTTGTTAGTAATGTGCAGTCAATTTTATTATTGATGTAATTATTTAGTCATGGGAACTTCACACATTCCATATTAATGGGAGTTGGTTTTAGTCAAATTTGAGTAATTTCGCTTCTATCGACTTTGTAATTGCTAGGCTTTGCTTATTGAACACAATAATGCACTATCCCATTCCTTTGGCTCGGCTCTCTTTTTTTTTTCCACATTATTATTGCTTTTAATTCTTTGGTAATTAAACTTAACACCATACACTTATACCCTATGGAAAAAATGGTGGGAGAAAATACAGTTATTTAAGATATCAGATATTTCACATAAATAACAATTACTGTTGAAAATGTTACTCAAATTTGGTTGGGGTATCAAAACATTAATAAAATACAGCCAACCAGCTGCAACGCAGTCTTTCCTGAATAACTAGCTGTTGAATACATCAATATATTACGCTTTGCTGCTCGTTTGACTCATATGCTCAACATTCTCAACTGTCTGGCCAATTCTTCGGAAGGAGAAAGATATCTCAAAATGTTTGATGGAAAAATTTTTAGGTGTCTCACATAAGTAAGCTAATCATAAATATAAACAAGTTGAGCAAATTTTGGGAAGCTACTTCTAACATGTTTATATGTTATTTCACAAATAACTTAATTTACTTTTTTCTTATAAAAATACCTAAAATCTCTCATCTTTGATATTAGATGCACATGCAACAAGTTAAGAATAAGCATGCATTTTCAAGCATAGTTGTCATTACGAGCAAAATCATATCACATAGAAAAAAGGAAAATATCTTATTGTGAATTAAAGAAAACAAAGATACACAAGATCAGAAGAGCCAAATGAGTGACCATGTTGCAAAACTACAGTTACAATGCTTCCAACTAAACCCCAACTGTACCAAAGAACCTAACTCCAAATGCGTGCTTTTCATAATCACTTAATTCCAAAGCGAAGAAGAAAAATTTGTTAACACTGTCATGTTCATATTTAGTTGTGATTGTTAGAGACTAGATATCTGCCTCTCCCATCTTCCAGAAGAATGATAAAAAGGAAAATATGGCAGCAGGTAGCAAGTATTCCTCATGTTACTATTTCAAATAACTATATTTTTCTATGAGCAAGCTCACTTCTCTCCTTTTTTACACATGGCTATCCCCGTTTAATTTGAGCAACAAGATTTCTTTTCCACATTACCCGACAAATTTGAGACATTTATGGTTGTCCCATGAGGAAGGCCAGTAGAGGAAGCTGCCTCCTGCGCTGCCAGTGCCTTTTTACTCATAATTTGATATATATCCAACAGTATGGTTTGGAATGCCTTCTCAACATTATAAGCCTCTAATGCTGAAGTCTCTAGAAATGACAGATTTTCCTTCTCAGCCAAACTTTGAGCATCTTCAGTAGCGACTGCTCTCAAATGATTCAGGTCAGATTTATTCCCAGCCATCATAATAACAATGTTAGAATCTGCATGGTCCCTTAGTTCGCGAAGCCACCTCTGCACATTTTCAAATGTCTGCCTTTTTGTTATGTCATAGACCAACAAGGCTCCAACAGCTCCTCTATAGTAGGCACTTGTGATTGCTCGGTACCTCTCTTGACCAGCAGTGTCCCATATTTGTGCCTTCACAGTCTTCCCCTCCACCTGTGTCAATAGAAACGTGCATATCCCAGTAACTAACTCTTCATACAAAGTAAACGAGGACGAGGATAGTGTCAATACCTAAGAAGTTGGTTCATGAATAAACTCTCTTACAAGTCCTCTCACAAAAAATTTTCGGGTTTGAAGTGCAGACAAAACATTTGGTCATGGATGCTCTGATACCGTATCAAGGACTAATTCCATGCATTTTGAGCTACATCTATCATGAATAGTTTTATTAAAATTTCTGACGCGCCCCATCACATGAAAGTTTTTTGAGTTTGCAGCATAGAAAAAACACTTAGTGATAAAGACTCTAATAGACTAATTCAACACAAAAACTTAAGCTACTAAACAAAAGTTATAAATTGTTTTATTAAAATCTCTCCTAAAGAAATGTTTTCCTACTAGTGTCTATTAGTACAACTGCTATAAGACATGGACGAAAAGTGATACCAAACAGTAAATACCAATATTGTTTGCGAGCTCAAAGGAATTCGGTAATGGAAATTCCTTTTTCTTGACAAAACAAAACTTATACATTAAAGAGAAATCAGGAATAAAAATATCTTGCTTGCTTCATGGTATCAAGTGTATCTATCTTGCCACATCTATCTTTATATGTTGCATGCAAGTGCAACGATGACAGCACAAACATTTCCATTGATGTTTGCATAGTCACCGAAACAGAGCAAACTCCTCAGGTGTTCATGATCGTTAAGCTAGAAAGGGAAATCAACAAAAATCCCAAGAAAACAATTCGGATTTTAGGCCGAACCGAGTAACTTTTATATGGAGATGAGCCGAAAGAAAGCTCAAATTGCATGAAAATTCATATTAGAAAACCAACCTGTAATGTCCTCGTTGCGAATTCCACCCCAATGGTAGACTTGGATTCCAAACAGAACTCATTTCGCGTAAACCTAGAAAGGATATTGGATTTTCCGACACCAGAATCCCCAATCAATACGATCTTAAAAAGATAGTCGTATTCATGGTCCACTTTGTACGCCATATTTCCAACAACCAACACCACCTGAAACCTGCCCAGATCCAATCAAAATTAGTAAACACAAATTCACCGATCAAAAACCTAGAATGTCCCAAAAAAAAAAAAAGGAAGCGGAGAGAAGTTGGTAAAAAACACAGCCGTATTTACATTCACAATTTCACAGTATCTAATATCCATCATTAGTATGAAATTTTTGAGAGAAACAAACAAGGCAACTGAAAAAAGGGGAGAAAACAAACCATAAAAGACCTAGAAAGCCAAGTGGGCGATGATAAAGGATGAATAGAGGGATTAAAGATTCAAAATTGTGGACAGGTTGCAGAGGAGTGCAGGGACAGGCGAGGAGAGAGAGAGTAGAGAAGAAAAGGCATATTGGAAGGCCAACAATGAACAAAAACGGAATAAACGGACGAGAAGGCACTTTGAACGGCCTTGCATGTGGGATAAAATGCGTGAAACCCGGAAGTGTTATTTTGATTTCAAAATCATCAAAAACAAAGGAATTAAGCGGCGACTATTTCCTCTGGATCTTGTTACGGCGGGACTCATAAAAAAATTTGTAAATTTTTTTAATCTTAAGTTAAGACTATTTAAGTAATATTGAGTCGGGCTCAAACTTAATTAAAACGGGTCCATGAAGACTCATTTTGTAAATTATATATGTTATATAATTTTTTTTTACTTATATCTATAATTATAAATAAATATTCTAATAATATAATTTATTAATAATATATAAAAAATAATTATAATAAAGACAGGTTTAAACTCGGGCTAAGCTTTTAAAAGAAGTCTAAATTTAACTCTTTTTATATTCGAATTTTTTTTTTTGGCTCATATCTATTTTTTTGGGCCAGGCGGACTTCTCGACCCATGATCAGGGAATTCCTCTTTTGTGTTTTTATTTTTTTTGTATTTTTTTGGGTCTGCTTATCAAATCCCTTTCATTTTTTTATGGCCAGTAGTGATGATAGGACTCCCCTCTTGGGCCTTTGAGATGGGCCTTTTTACTATCAAATGCTTTTAAAATTGAGGTCGGGTTGGGATCATATTCTCCCCATTTTGGGTAGGAAATGGCGATCTCTTTCGGCCAATTGTGAGTTGTCCAATCCATCCAACAAATATTGGATTGTCAGATGACATTTGTTGGCATTTGGTTAAAAAAAAAAATTTAATTATGTGAACAAAAAATTTTAACTTTAAAAAAATTACACTTTAAATTTTAATTGTAATGATAAAAAATTTATTTATGAGATCATTTTAGACAAAAATTTCTTTCAAAACTAAAATTTTTATTCACACAATTAAAATTTTTATTTTTTACAGTTAACCTTTTCTTATAACTAAAATTTTTGCTTTCATAATTAAAATATTTTATCTCTTAACAAAAAAATTTTTCACCAAATTTCACCCAATGCAATTTGACAGCTAACAAATGGCCAAAATAACCTCCATTTCCTGCCTAAAGTGGAGAGAATTTTTTCTCAATCAGGTTTGGACTTAGTTTATAAATAGGTTACTATAACCTGAGCTAATTTATAATATTTAATATTATATAATATATAATATAATAATTAATATAATCTATATATATTTATATAAAAATAAAGCAATTCTAATATATTCGGATGTCATTGTTAAATGTAATTTGAGTTGTAAGTGTGGAAATAAATTATTTATATTTGAAATAATTATTTAAATTTTATGATAATTTTTATTAAAAATTTATAAACAAGATTGGATCGAGCTTGGACTTTAAAACTAAAAACAATAGTGTGCTTGATACAACACTTTTAAAATTAGGGCTAGACTTGATATTGTTCAATGTGTTATTAGTAAGCTATTCTAGTCTAGGTCTAGCCTTATTTTCGTCCAGCTCTATTTGTAACTAGAAAATGGGTATGCATTTATTTTTATTAATTTTTCATGAATATTTGCATTAATTACAAGAAGCATATTTTTTTATTATATATTAGAAGTTGGTATCCATTTTATTTTCCTATTGTGGTCGAGTGTGATGATACATTTGCTTGTGTAGTTTCTGTTTTCCACGCAATGTAGTTGGCATATGAACTTGTTGTTATCATAGTGAGGGAAATTATACTGATATGTATCTAGGTATTTTCCTATTTGCGATAAAAAAAAAAATGAATTTGCTTGAAACTTCTACCCCACATAGTTCCAACTAAAATCACAAGAGGAATTTTTATTTTGTTTCACAACATATGCAACTTGTCAAATAAAGGAGGATTTTGTGAAAAGGAAAGGTAATTTCTATCTGTGTTTTTCTAAGAGACTAAAACAAAGAGAGAAAGAGAGAGCATTGGCAATTTTTCAACCGCAGCCAATTTTACAATCACCTATTATCTCATTGTTAGTTTTATTTTTAATTTGGTGACCATATAATTTGAATTTAAAAAAAAAAAAGAATTCAAAATTTTGAAATTTAAATAAGTAATTAAACAATAAATGGCTACATAATTAATTTAATTTAATTAATTGATTTTGTTTATGGGCCTTTAGTATATATTTAGGTTGGCTCACTATAGTGATCCAATAATCAAACATTTTCTATTTTCAGATAATAAGATGAACAACATAATACTCTTTTCTCCTATTGAACTTCCATACTAAGTGTTTTGCTATGATTGTTCAAACACAATTTTTAAGAGCTCTTATACTATAAATCCTATTATAGGACAAACATAAGAAATTTATTCTTTAGATATACTTTTCACATCTATTCATATACCTTGGATATCGTATATTCATCTATATACACCATGTTTTACACTTACGGCAAATCTAATTCTTCATGAATTTTAATTTTACTCAAGTTGCCTTTCTCATATTCATAGTGTTTATACTTATGATGCAACTAAAATTAATTTATAATGGACATGCTTTAGATACTAACATAACTGTATATATCTCAAACAATGATGAAATAATGATTTATTCACTTATTTCCTAATTGTAGTTATTAAGCACAAGTAATATGAATTATATGTTTGTGTTTCTCTTATTTCATAAAAACATATGTTGATCTGATTCATTTGTCAACACTATACAGATCTTAGTCTAAATATATAATATCTAATTCAAATTTTACCATTTTACTCACTTCCCATAATGTTTTAGAAGAGAATTTGGATTTTACTATAAGTATTATGGATAATAGGAATTCATAATTTCAATCCATATATATTTATATGTGTTTGGATCTTATTTTGACTTTCTTTTTTCCACTTTTTGTCATAGCGATATATTTATATTTTATGCTCCTTTTTCTTCCATGTTAGTACTTCCACTGCCTCATGTAATAAATACAAATGTCTCATCTTTACTTATTCTTTATAAGCACCAAAGACAATCGCTCATATGAAAGAGTCGACCTTATTAATAGGTATGATATATTATCATTGTGTACATACTATCTATGATTATAACATAATACATCTATTTAGTCAATAAATAAGTTATACATATGGTGTTATTTTATATTCTATACTTACCAAGAGACTTTATCTATCTCTCCTATATGTCTTTAGGTGTGGGTTCTCTTAAGGGATCAACTAACCATTTATGTGTGGACATATTTCAAAGTTACTCTTTTGTGCTATTAATTTCTCTTATTTTTTATGTTTATGTGTTTTACTCTTGTTAGTATACATAGGGACTTTTGTATAGGCTACGGCTTATTAGTATACATAGGGACTTTTGTATAGGCTACGGCTTATTGTCTATCACTATTGATCATTATTAGACTTCGTGTCCCACCAATGATCTTGAAATGTTCCACAATTCTCTTTAGCCATATATCCTTTTTTTCATTGTTACAACACATGTAATAAACTCTGCTTTCTTAGTAAATATCATTATATATGTATGCTTTTTACTATTCCAATATATAATATTATTATACAACAAGAAAGTATATTTAGAAATTTATTTTGTGTGTTTGGATCTCTTCTCTAATACAGTTTTTGATTTACTATATCCTACAAGTTTCTTAAGATTCTCTTAATAGCATTTTGATGCTATTGATTAGAATTTGATTATTATCTATACACAAGGTCAATTGCTTATAAATGTTCGACCTTGTACATATCATTACATACAATATCCAATATTGTTAGAGTAAGAGGCTTTCTATATGCTTTTAAACATAGACTTAATTCTAAAGATATATCTCTTAGCTTAGACTATTGTCCTTTACTACAGGAATATTGATAGATTTATAGTCTTTCATACTAAATCGCACAAGGACTTTTTACTTTAATTTTCTTGTAAAAAAGAAATCAATTTTTCTAAACAATTTACTTAAATATTAATTTTAAAAATCTAACATGTTTTACTCATATCCTTCATTTCAAAAATTTTTAAGGATAACTATTCTTTAGTGACTGCTAAAGGATCTTGATTATTCTCAACTAATCACATATTGTCCACATAAAGGATAATATTTCAAATTTCTTTCAAACCATTTAATTTAAATACAATGGTTTTCATTAGTCATTTGAAATTCATATGAGTTGGCTGCTTAATGAAATTTCAAATAAGATAATTGTTATAGTCTAGAAATGAATCATTAGAGTCAATGAACTTTTTGCTCCATTCCTTTCCTATGAAAGTCAATGATCGTTCCATGTACCTTTTTTCATCTAATTTTCCACCTAAGAATGCAATTTCTCATATTCATTTGATGTGGTTCCAAGTTTAAACTTACAATTATAACAATGTTTAGTCTAATTGAATCATATCATACAACAAACGGGAAGGTATCTTTTACAATCTATACTTCTTGATTGTGTATACCCTTTAGCAATTAAGCATATCTTTTATCTTTTAATTTAATCCATTTATCATTTTCTTTATCTTAAGAATCATTTGTTTTTAATTGCCTTTTCAATGAGATGGATGGTCAACCAAGTCTTAGATATTGCTTTTGTCCTCATTAATTCAATATTTTATTTTACTACTTTTATCCAATCTCCTTTAGTAAAGTATGACTAAACCTCTCGAACTGTGTTTAGCTCCTCACTAACTAGTTGAATACCACTGAGTGTTGTTTTATCAATTTCAAACTGATATCTTGCCGCACTCTTATGGTTACTCTAAAATAATAGACTCATTTGTGCAACATTCTTGTCTTACACTAAGCACTCACTTTGATCAATAGATTAAGGTACAATAACTTGTCTTCCTTAACTTAATCTTATATGTAATCCTATTAATCTCTTCCCTACTAAGAAATACATTTTTTTAACGTGGTGTTTCTCGATTCAATTTCAGTTATACTTCTATCTTTATTTTTATCAATGAAGATATACCCTTTCTTTTATTTTTCTTAGCATCTAGTAAAGATATATTTTTTACTTTTTATGTCTAATTTTCATGCTCATGAGAATTATCATAGACATAAATATCTAACCCAATAATCTTAGGATATTTAAAACTAACTTATTATTATGTTCACAAATCATAGAGTGTTGTAATTTACTTAGAAAGCATTTGGTTTTGAAAGCATTTGGTTTTGAAAGCATCAATTTGCAACTCATTACCCCAAATAGGTAAGGTTATTTGAGCTATTGTTAACCTTAACTATTTCGAGTAACATTTTTATTCTCACTTTCAGTATCTCTATTTGTTATAGAGAGTTATGAATCTTTAATTGTCTCATGATTCCTTGCTCTTTACAATGTTAACTGTACTAATTTAACAAATATTTATATTCTTGATCATAACTCAAAGTTTTGGTTTCTTTTTCATCTGATTATGCACTATGTTTATATAATGTCTACAACACTCAAGTATTTCTAGCTTATGGGAGATTAATAGACTTGACCGTCTTACAAATAATTGTCCTACCGTTATACTCTTTGAACCACGTATGGCATAACGAATTAATAGTAATGGATTTTGAGTTTTAGTTCCTTTTCCATACAGTTTTCTTATTTGATTTACTTAATAAGTAATATTTTTATAGTAGAATTTCTAAAATAGAGATAGATCCTAGCATCTCTTATTTTTCTAGTATATTTATTCTCTATTTACTTATAAGACTTAGCCTAGTGTGTCAATCATCCATACCTGAAACTATGCTGGAAGTAGAGTATTAGGCAAAGCAATTATTTTCTTAATTATGTCTAGGACAATAATATCATCTTAGAGGAAATTAGAATCTTATTCTTTGTCCATTTTCTAATGTCAATAGATTTGTGATTGGAAATTGATAAATACATTATCTTACACTTTTATTCTAGTTATAACTAGTCTATTTAGTATAATTTATGTCTTATTATGTTTATTAATGCTAATATTTGTGTTTAAAATATAAATTAAGAATTAAGAGTAATTGTTCTTAAAATTAGAAAATTCAAACATTTTATTTTATTTTAACCTTTATTACTTGTTTTAAGTTTTTCACTAAGTTAGAAGTTTAGAAAATAATGAAGCCTTTAAAGAAGTTGTATAAGACATCTCAAGTTTTCTAAAATGGTATTATAAGGCAAAATCTACATCCATTTAGGCCTCCAAACATGGTCTTAAAGTCTAGTATAAAAAGTTGTCCATATCTTAATAGGAGCAAGATTTCTTCTCAACCTCTGACTCTTTAAAAGAACATATTTGAGGCTTTCAATGTTGGAATCAAATGATTCAAAAGTCCAAAATCATCTACACATTTATTTATGAAGAGCTTGAGTTAAAATAAGGTTATTTTAGAGGAGTAAAAAGGTTAGAAAGTCAAGATTCTATGTTTAGGCGAATTGGATGAAGCAGTGTCGATTATTAGCCCACAACTTGAGCTATGGCCCTTTTTTGGTGCAAAATTTGGTGCGTTGAAAGCTAAAATCTAAGATTACATCTTTTGTGAGAAGAGCAACTTCTGAAAAGTCTAGTTTAAAAGAAATGGCTAAGTCATAGAATAAAATCAAAAAATTGAATCCTAATTGAATTAAGATAACTCCTTACTCTTGGAAAACTTTAGTGTACTTTTGAAAACTTTTTTAGGAAATCCTAGGGCAACAATGCATAAAAGCATTCTTAGAATCATTATTGAAGGTGCACTGCAGTTGGAGGAGAAGCTCTAGAGAACAGCCATGACACCAAGACCTGGAGTTCCATCTGAAGATCGTTGTGCCATAGTTTTTCTTTTCTTCTCTTCTACTACTTTTTTTCTTTTATGAATTTGATTTCTTTTAGTTTTAAGATTTTATTTTTTATTATAAGTAAGTAAACCCTTTTCTATGTTTTGTATAGAGATATTTATGGATTGTGTTTAAATTAGATTATTCATGTATTGATTTTTCTTCTAATTGATTTATCATTCAATTTATAATCATTTGCAAATTATTAGCCACTCTTTGTAAATTCATATCTATAATGAGAAGGATTGGAAAGTGAATTGCTCTAAGGGATCACTTGAATAATAGGCTTAAGTTTAGATTCTAGATTTATACATCTTACTTAGGTAGAATTATAATGTACATATATGCCAAGCCACTATATATAGATGTACACTGTAACGTTCGATTTTTTAAAAACATTAGAAACAGATCAATTATAAAAGGAAGTTCTTTAAATAGAAAGATTTAAGGACAAATAAAATTAGGACAAAATTTTAAAAAATTGAAAATGAAGATCTAAGACTTAAAATGTCCAAAAACTAGAGTCAGAGTAACTAAATAAAATTAGACGAAAATCAATGGTATTTTCATAATTTTGGGCACTTTTTAAAAAATTTAAAGAATGGATATTTAAATGAAAAAAATTAAGTTTCTCGAGGTTTTCAGAGGCCTTAAAAATCATAGGATGGAAAAGACGATTTTCAAAAAGGAGTTGAAGTGAACTTAAATAGCAAGAACCAAGAAAAGGAGACAACAAAGGAAATTTTAAAAAGAATTTTAAGAAGCTTCCTTTTTATATGTGTCATCCCACTCCTTCTCCTCACTCTAATCAACCTAAGTTCTACCCAAAATAAAGGAGAGACTAGCAGAGAGAGGCGCACAAGAGGAGGGAAAGAAGAAGAAGAAGAAGAAGAAGAAGAAGAAAAGCTTGGTAAAAAGGTAAGAAAACTATGGATTTTCATACTCCTTCCTTCATTAATCCTATTCTCCTCCTTCTCTTCTCTCTTCCTATGGTTTTAATGTTTGATTTTGGACTATTTTGGGACTGGTAAAAAGGTAAGAAAACTATGGATTTTCATACTCCTTCCTTCATTAATCCTATTCTCCTCCTTCTCTTCTCTCTTCCTATGGTTTTAATGTTTGATTTTGGACTATTTTGGGACTGGTTCAGTAGGAGAAAGTTAGAATTTAAAGGAGAGGATAGAAGTAAAAGAAAGAACTCTTGAAAAGGCTAAGAAACAAGGTAAACTTCATGACCCTTCTTGTTTTCTCTTAGTTGTCCTCCATGAGCTTTAGTTTGGCCAACTGTAGAACACCTAGGAAGGAATGAGTTCTGACCAAAACCAAGCAAGGAACAAGGGTTTTAGAGTGTAAAAATTAAGAATATGTAATTGAAATTGAATAAGAAGTGTTAGAATTAAAGTTGTAAAAGTTATGGATTTTGTTGCACCTTAACAAATATGAGACTTTCCAATGGAAATTTAGGTTGTCTAAGAGTGTGTATGAATTCCCGAGACACCTAAGAAGTCTCATGTATGCCAATTCCCTAAAGAAAATTTGCACAAGTTGTCTTCTTCCTTATATAAGTCTTAACCAAAACATGTGCATGCACTTAGGGAGAGTTTTGATTACTTCTAAGACTAGAAAGGGACTAAACATGATTAATAAATATCGAAGGAAACATTAGAATAAATTTAAAAAGTATGGTTTGTGAGATGGAGGTGTAAGCTTCATTTTAAGATATAAAGAAACAACTTATATCTAGACTTCTTGAATTGAAATTGTGATGGCTCTAAGGAGTCAAGAGACTTTGATTGAATGAGAAAGGGGAGTCAAGATCATGAATTCTAAGAGTTACTTCATTATGTCTTGTATAGAACCATAATGATGTCTTAGAAAAAAGTAACTTTGCATAAAGTTTGTATGAAGCTATAACTTGCTTCAATGATATAATTATATCCCATTTGATGTGTTTAGGCCAAGAGAACCAAGTCTCACTTAATTACAAGTGTTTGGCCGAGAGAAGGAAGGAATAAGCAAAAGGAAGAGTTGTGTTCTTGCTTCTAAGTAGCTCTTTAACTTTTCTCACATACATTACTTGGATGTTTGCTTGTCATTGGATGCTTGTGTGTATATTTGAACTATTAGATATGTTTCTAGCCATTGAATATATGTTATGGTACTATTATATTTTTTGAAATATGTTTATGTATGCTAAGTGGCTTGGATAGGTATGGTTAATGGGTGAGGATGAGCTAAAAATCCCTAGAAATTGGTGAGGCAAAATCAAAAGTCTTAAAAAGAGTTAGACTAAATTAAAAGTCTCTTGAAAATGGGTGAGACAAATCCAAAAGTCCTAAAAAAGTTCGGTAAGGCTAGACTAATGCTCTTTAAAACCTATGTTTGATATGTATAAGTTTATATGACAAGGAAAATGATTTATGTATATTTATTAGTAGCTTAAATGCCATGCATTCATTTTTTAACATGAAATTACATTCATTATGCATGTTTGAAAGGTAAAGAGCTATTGGAATTCTTTAAATCTCACTTTTCTCTCACAAATATCTAATCATGTCTAAGTGAACTAAGTGGACAAAGAAGTGAAAGCCAACCATCTTGAAGCATGGAACTTTGGCAATAAAGTAAAAAATTAGGCATTTTGATGTCAAGAATTGTAACTATATGATATATATATATATATATGATGTAGACCTTTAAGCATATTTAAATATATGTAAATATGGCGTATGTATCAATTTTGGAACTAAATGAATGAATATGTGAGTTTTTGCCACCCATGAACCTTTATGTATATGTGTATAAATGCAAGTGGCAAGGTGAGAATGAGCTTTATGATTATTTAAACCATTTGGCATGCTTCCATATACTATAATTGTACTTTTGGACGTGTCCAAGTGATTATGGAATGATAAGAGAGTCATTTGATGCCTTATGAAACTATTATGAACTTCAAAATTGACCGTTTCTTAAGCTGAACCAAAGTCTGACCAAATAGATAATTTTTTGCATGAAATTCAACCAATAAATAGGCCTCATCTATAGCTTTTTAAAGAGTCAAAAGTCACTCAATTTGGAACTTTAGAGAATTTATTATAATTTTTCAAAATTAGCCAAATTATGCAAAATTGTTAAAGTTACTGTTCATATAGTCAGATTGCTTCTCTATATCACTCCTAGGCGAAATAAAATCTAATGCTCATGAAATTTTACAAATATAAATTAGACATCATAAGCTTTCCATAGTCACTTAGAGCACCTCATTTGGAGCTCTGTAGAGGGAGAGACACATTTTTGAAGTTCTAGATCTTGTAGTTATTTGAGAACAGACCTAATGTACTATTTTATTATTTGTTCGTGTGTTAAATGTTATTTTCTTGGTTTGTAATCATTTTTAACCATTAGCTAACATCCAGATATTTTCAGAAAGCTATTATATGCATGATTTTAATTTTTCTAGAATTAGTTATGAATTTCTAAATTTTATATTAGAAATCTGGAACACCAACCCGAAAGCAAATTCTGGTTTTCTTGAAATATGGTTTCAAAACCGAGATTCTTGAGATGAATTGTGATATTTATTATTTGAATGGATATGTTATAAATAGAAAATAATATTTGTAAGTTCACATGGTTTCTAAAGCCAAGAATGATGTATATGACTTTCCCATTACAAAATTAACCAAGATAAAAGTGCCACTTTCTTGCAAATGTGTATCCATATGCCAAGTATGTGTTAAGATAGCCTATGTGATAGTTGTTTAAGGGCTAAGAAGTTAAGGTATTACATACACTAAGATCCATATAATTTGATAGGTTCGTATTAGAGTTTATGAATATGAAAGCAGGCATAGAACTAGCATAGAAACATGTCTTCAATCTTGGGAGGAAATTACACATAAATTAGAGAATTAGTCATTAATTAGAATAAAAATTAAATACATGATAGATTTTTTAGTTATTCACAAGAAGTAACATTGAAATCAAATTTCAGAGTTTTTCTTAATTAATTAGTCCAGTTCTTTAATTTCATTATTTCAATTTGTAGTGTCAAATTTTTTAATTGACACAATTTAACTTGTCATCTTTACTAAGTTAGGTAATAATATTTTTAATAGTCATAATTATAATCTAATATTTACATAAATATAGCACAAAATTAGTACATATACACAAAAGCTATGTATATACTTGCAATAAATTTTGACTAGACCAATAATGATATTATTAGGTTCATGATTAGAAGTCTATACTTCAATTACTTTTTTCACATATGTCCTGAGAATATTATTAGCTTTCTATGGAATTTATCTACAAATATTGTTTAAATTATAGTTCTTTAGATGAGTCTTAAGTTGCTAATCTAAAACTCCCACTCAATACATTATCTTTTTTATTTTTCTTATTAAATTCTTAAAATTTTAATTCTTAAATGAGCGAAGTTTGCCAATTTAAAAATTATCACTTAATAGAGTATTTCTTATATTTTTATTTAATTTGTTCAGTTTGACATATTCATAAATTACATTAATATTAAAAACATACCAAGGACTTCACTTTAAAGATGTTATCTTCTTAAAATATTTTCTATTTGGCCATTTTAGACATATTTTCAATTGCCTTTAGACATCTTAAACCTATTTCTAACTGGAAGGGTCACTATAACATATATTGAAAATACATTTTGCATGCTTGATTAATTCTTACAGTGAATCCTTTATTCGTGTGTACTATACTAGCTTAAAGCATTCTTGTATTTCTCATTAAAAAAATGAGAAATTAGCCATGACAATATGATATTCCATAATGAGCTCTATCTTTGACGTACACCAATTAAATGACAAATTCCTATTTTAATTTGGTTATTCAAATTTCTCCTAAAGGTCCCAATTCATTGACTTTGGCCCCAATTTCTGGGCAACTCAAGGCTCAAATTTTCATTTTCTATTATTTAACCTTTTATCTAAATTTTATTTGGCCTTGAATCACTCATCTCAGAAGACTTGCTTTTCAAATTGTCTCATTTCTGTGTTTTTACAATATACCGGGCGTTACAATCAACCTTAAGACACATGAGAAATGATTTTCATCTTTAGATTAGTTTCAAAGATAAATGTCCATCATATGTTTGAATAGTATAAAAAATTGTCCAAACATACCTAAACCATACACCACCATGTAAAGTAAGAATTAAGACATTTTTAAGAGCAAAAATCACCTAAAAACACCATTCCATGTGTCCTTAAAAGCTTTTGCTTCAAAAAATTCAAAAACAAAAAAAAAAAAAAGAAACAGAAAATGGAAATACGAAAGCCAAACCACGTGCCACTATAAATGCTCTTCTCAGTTACAATGCTACCACCATTCCCTTTCTCTTCTGTTCCTTTTTCTATGGGTACAAGGTGTTGGCCAAAAAAAGATAGAGGTGGCCCACGCATGCTCGGGGAGTGGGATTGCATCTTCTTCAACCTATATATTCAAAATTTTTGAAAAATTTTTTAGAATTCCATTTTTGAAAGACTTATTTTGTGAAGTCATGTTTCTTTTGTTTCTCATCCGAATTAGAAACCTTGCAAAATAATATTTCCAATGATATAAAGTTAACACATAATAGTGGCTTGAGTAGAGAAATGAAGACCTCGAAAATTGACTAGTTGGTCACAATTTCCAAAAAAGTAGATTCAAACCCTTCATTTTAAATTGCCATATCTCTCTTAATTTTTGTCCAAATTAGACAAAATTAATGGCATGTGAAAATTTATTTAACAAGATTTTCAACCATATATGGTATACATCAAGCCATTGTCTGTGATGAGAGCACTAGGCTCTGAAACTTTGCATTTTCATCACTATTTTTCAGAACTTTTAAATTTAGATTTCTCTTTAATGGCTAATCCTCTTTCTACCATTTTTCTACCCCATAACCATTACTACATAGGCTTCATTTAATATGAGATTTGTAGCCTAATGTGGTCCCTTGCATACTATACCATTAAAGGGCGTCTAAAGGTCCTTTTTCTAATTTCATGTATTTCATATAGTATTCAAGATAATTTGCACAAAATTAACTTAATAAGAGGCATATATATAAAATCATATGGGGATAGCAATCTCAAGCCAACCTAGCTTTAATACCAATAAAGAAAATTATATAGATTTAAATCCAAGTACTTACTTGTTTACAACAAAAAATGGATCAGTTTAAAACTTTTGCCCTGTGCAATTTCAACCATAATCACTAGAGGAATTATGATTTTGTTTCACAATAGATGCACCATATCAAATAGAAGAGGATTTTGTGAAAAGGAAAGAGAATTTCTATCTTGTTTTTTTTTTTAGAGAGAGAGAGAAAGAGAGAGCATTAACAGTTTTTTACCCATAGCCAATTTCACAATCATCCATTATCTTAGGGTTAGTTTTTTTAATAAACTAACCATATAATTTGAATTTTAGAAAAATAATTCAAATTTCAAAATTTAGATAAATAATTAAATTAATTAATTAATTACTACATAATTAATTTAATTTAATTTATTAATTTTGTTTTAGGGCTTTTAATATAAATTTGAATCAACCCATTATAATCCAACATATAGACTATGTTACAATTCTTATTTAATGATTAATATAGTGTTGTAACAAGATGTTACTAAGTATAAGACTAAATATTTTTAATAAATTAGGAATTTACAAGTAGAATATATAGATATATATTCCAAAAAAATTAAATACCCTGAACATCACATGGATCTCTAAGTAGTACTTATTAAACTTAGTTTGATTTCCATTTTTTTTAAAAGAAAAAAGAAAGAAAGAAGAAGTTGGATATACAAATGTACGCTTATATATATAAGTGGACAAAATTTAATTACCTGTTTTAAATCTATATTAGCAAGACATTTTTAACATTAAATTTGATAACAACTGTTTAAGAAATGTTACTTAAATCCTATTCCATATAAATATGTATACAAAATAATAAAATAATGAAAATACATAAAATTTAAAATTGGTTCTACTTTAAATAAATCAAATCATTTAGATTTTACTTGTAACAAGCCGAACAAGACTAATTCATAATTTTTATTGATTTTTTTTTTTTACAGCTGATTCTGATTCGATTCAATATAATAAGCTCCGATCGATTTTGAACATTATAAATTATACTGCATTTAGTTTCTTTCTTAAATATCTGCAACGTGAATATGCAAACCCGCTCTACCATAGAAGAATAAATTGTTTACAAGTTTCATCCCCGCCATTATATGCCCGGTTATATTTTATTAAGCGGGCAATGTGTCATTTCATATCGAACCATGGCCCCAAAAGTTTATCGTACGAAACCCAATTCAAAAGAAGAATCTGTGGGACATAGACTCCAATTGACCTTTCAGTGTTGATTGGGATGGAGGCAGATGCATTCAATGGTTCTTGATTAATTAATTAATTAATTTTTTTAAGGGATAAAAAATAATTAAAAAGATAAAATTATAATTATGAAATAAAAAATTTTAATTATAAAAAATTATACTTTAAAATTTTTAATTATACTTTAAAGTATAACTTTTTTTACAATTAAAATTTTTAATTTTATAGTTATAATTTTTATTTTTTAATTATTTTTTAGCTCCTAAACACAATATATATATATATATATATATATATATATATATATAATTGAATGAACCCCTCCGTCCATCCTAGTTTGGAATGTGCACAAACCGGTCATACATTGCCCTTGCACTGGAAGAGCACGAATCTTCTAAAATTAAGACTAATGATAGTACATTTAAAGTGCATATTTTTTATTCTAAATGCACTATTTCTTTTTTTTTTAAATAAAAATTTAAAATTTTAGACACATTTTAGGAATTCTTATTTCAAAAGATCCATGTTCTGCATTGCGAACAACCTCCAAGAAATTTTGGTGGTTGAAATATGCCAAAAGATGTGTGTGTGACGATACCATCTCTACATATGGATTATGTTTGCCTTCTCATTCCATCGCTGTGTCTCTCGCTCCCTCTGTATCTGTTGTTAATGAAAAAAATCTTCAGATAAGTTTTAATTATTTTAATTATGTCAAATAATATAAAAATCATAATTATAGAAATATATTATAGATTGGGCTTCCTCATTGTAAAGATGATTTAATGGGCCGAACAAACGAAATACACAAAACCAGTTTTGTTAAATTGGACCGAAATTATCATGGCCCCCTATTACACACAAGGGGGAGCTTTTTGACACTGTTGCTGAAGGATAAAAAACTTTTAGCTATTGTGTTCAGCCACAGAAACAACTTACTAGGATAATTAATCTTTTTCTTTAACTTTTTTACTAATCTTTTTTTCAAATTAAAGGAACGTGAAGGAAGATACTCCATGTTTTCTTTACAATCTTTGTTTGTTTTTTTTAATTTTCATTCAAAGTAGAGTCCCAAACGTCACCTTCAGTTTGAGGCTGATTGCGGGGCTTAGGGCTCCACATTTGGATTGCAATGAATAAACAGTCTCAAACTTCCCATTCAGTGTTAACTTCCATCAGGGTCAGCTTTCATCCTGATATGAGTCACAGGTTTTATACTCGCTGGCCACATGGTATTGTAATACTAGATGCTAAGATTTCAGCTATCATGTGGCCAATTCTAGTTGAAGACAAATGGATAACATTACCTCCCAAAAAAAAAATATCAAATTACGAATTCCCCCTCCCATTCAAAAAAAAAAAAAAAAAAAAAAAAAAAAAAAAAGAGTCGCTCTACTTAACCATGCAGATGCTAAGACTTCAGCTATGTGTTCAATTCTAATTGGAGACAAATGGATAACATTATCTCCCCAAAAAAAAAAAAATCAAATTACGATATTGCCCCCAGATGCTCCATTTAACCATGGAGCCTTTACATTTTCATGTTTTACTTTTACAGCATTCCACTCTTCCTCACCTGGCTACTTCCTCCTCTCTTGTCCACTCACTCTTTCTCTCCTGGACTGATATTGTCTTTTGGTGTTTGGTGCTTCTTCTTCACTCTACTCCATGTGAAACTGTGCGGATTGGCCCACCAATAGCTTCTTCTTCGTCACTCAGACTCCCCATCACTTTCATTAAGTATGTCATTTTTTTTTATTTCTGTTGATTGTATTCATTTAATAATTGGATTAGTTTAATATTAAAGTTTAGTTTGTATTTTCAACATTAAGTGTACTGTTAAAAGTTTAGGATAATATTCTTGTTAATATTTTCATTTAATTATTAGATTATTATGTGATGACAAAAAGTTGTTACAACCATTGCTTAAAAATTTTGGAATGAAATGTTTTTAGTAATACTTTTAAAATCAAATCAATTGTTAAATCAATGAAAATATTAATTTATGATTTATTAGTTTAATAGCACTCGAATTGATAATAGTTAAATATATTGTTATAATTTATGTATTAAAAATATAATATCATATATAATAATAAATAAATTTTAATAAATTTTAAATATTTAATTATTTATAAAAATTAAAACCACAATATGTGAGTGTGAATGAGAGAGAGAGAGAGAGAGAGAAAGAATATTTAAGTTTTGCAAATTTTGCAATTGCGTTCAAGTTAACCTAAAATCACTTATAACCATTATTGTTTATTAAATTACACTTGCACAAAGTATAAATTTCCCACAACAGTATCAAATGGTTTAAGTGACCATAGTTCCGTCATATCCAACTAACTACTAATTTTATATGAATTTCTATATGAATTAGATTTTATGTCCTAAGCATTTCAACTCAAGGCCTCTAATACTTCATCAATCATTTCTTAAATATGAAATAAGGCAATTTATCTAAGTATGAAATATAATTTCCTACACATGGTGACAATAGGAGAACCAAAACCACAACAACCCATTACATACCAAAATATACACTTCAATTGCAAAGTATCACAAACCATATACATGATATTTGTTTGCATCCATAAACACATCGTTCCAATCTTAAAAAAATGATTATAAATATTAAGTTGTATCTTGACATTTATCCATACATATATAAGCAAGATCCCAAAAAAAAAAAAGGCCTCTTGGCCTTACCGACACCTTGTGAACCCTATGTACATTTGAAAAATGCAAGTAGTGCCATAAAAGTAGGTATGTTTAGCCATCCACACACACCGCCACCTATTGGTTTTAGGCCTCTATATGTTTTAATTCCTATTATGTAAAATAATTTAAATTTTTTGTAAAAAAAAAAATTATATCATGTATGTATGTATAAAAGTGAGTAGGAATAATATTGCACTTGAAGAAAATTTTGGTAGCATCAATCTATCATGCACAATTTGCATAGTTGACACTTTTCTTTTTATTTTGTTTTTTTTAACATATAGCTATCTTTTTAAAAAATGAAAATGCAAAGAGGTTAGCATATGGGAAGCATCTTACTCTTCTTTACATTCTAAGTAATTCAAACAAGTCATATTCAAATTTTAATCAAGTAGCAATTCATGTGACCGTGTGAGAGCTCTATCCACTAATCACCATTTAGTATTGAGATAAGCCATTTTTGAAGTAACTCTCTACTACCGTTTTTTTCTCTTTAATCATCTAACCCCCTATCTTATGAACTTAATGTTAGAGTTGAGAGTATAAAGTAAATGCTAGAAGAAAACACTTAAACAACATCATCTCTCCTTCACGGCTTCATCTCCCCTTCCATGAGTATAAGGTCACTTTTCCTCTCAATTTCTCTGCTCTTTCTCTCATTTTCCTCTCTCTCTCTCTCTCTCTCTTTCTCTCTCCCTCTCTCATTTGCCAAAATTTTGAAGGCAAATTTTTTTTTTTTAAGATTGACCAACTTGTTAAACACCTTTTTCTTACCTATTTCATATATATTTTTTATTGATTTCACTTGTTTTTGATTGATTATTGGCTTATCTAATTTTGAGAGTTAATTAGACCGAACCTGAGTCAAGTTCTTAGTCCAACCGTTTGAACTAGTTGATTTGGCCTAGTTTTCAATAACTATGATTTTTAGTATTATTATGATAAAAAAAAATTATGCTCATGTTCAAAAATCATGGACTAAAAGCATTTACTCGATGAGAAATTGTCCCAAAAAAATAAATACTAAATAATCATTAATTAAGAAACAATAGTAATAATTTTTTTTACAAAAAATTGATATAAAAATTTATTAATAAATGATGAATAAATATTCTTGTATTTGAAATTTTGAAAATGAAGAAAAAATTAATGAGAATAATTCCAATATGAGCAAAAAATTAAAAAATTAGCAATAATTTTCTACAATTAATATCTAAAAAATTGACATTAAACATTACATCATATTTCAAAATTTAAAGAATATATAATTTAAATAAATATAAACATTATTTAAAAAGTTGTTAATTTATGAATTTAGACTTTACAAGGATTACACACATGTCAATTTTGAAATAAAAAAGTTGTAAATTAGAAAAAATTAACATTAATAAGAAATTATTATACTAGGATATCATTATTAGAAAAAGACATGATCTTTAATACTTTTGGAAATAAAAGAGAGATATATATATTTTTCCGTATACGCCTATATATAAATTCTATTATAGAAATTATAATGAGTAAACGGGGAGAGGTCACCAAAAAGTTTTAACAATTTATGATTGCAACAAAATAGAGGACAAACAAAAATAGATTTCCTAATTTTTTTCTAATTTAAAACAAAAAATACCTTTTTATAATTAAACAAAAATACCTTATTCTTTAATGAAACTTAAAAGGAATAAGACAAGTTAGGCATTTGAGAAATGCACAGCCCCCACAATGTTGACTTATTCTTATGCTTTTTTCTTTTTTTTTTTTTCAGCAGAAGGTCTGATGTCTGCTTGCCCTTAAATTTTATTAGCCTTTGGATTCATTCATCAAATATAAAATTATAACCGTCTACTATGAAATATATATGTATATATTGATTTTCATCTACCCTCTAATGACACTGAATTATTCATTTTCTTATGACTCTCTGCAAGACAAATTAAAAACAAATAAAATTAAATGATGAATGTAATATGATTATTCTATGGATTATATTCCTCTCGTACCAGTCGGGGTGTAGGCTTGTACCAATCATTTTTGGAGGCAAATCCATGTGCCAAATGTTTTCGTAACGCAGCTGTATTATATATATCACGCGTAGGTGTCAGAAATAAGTTAGCTTATCAAAATTCCTGAATTTAGGAGTCAGAGTAAGTTGCTGTAAATTTGGTATCTTGTTTTTAGGATAATTTTTTATTTTTAAAAATTAAAAAAAATAAAAAATTTATTTGATAATATATTTTTAATGAAGTGTTTTGTAAAATAAAAAAATAAAATTTTATTTTTGAAAATAAAAAAATTAAAATATTTTTTAGATATTTTGTAACTTTTGTTCTGTAAAATTAAAGATTCAAATGAATTTTTTAATTTTTTTATTCTCAAAATTTGTTTTAAAAAATATCTATTTAAAAAAAAAACAAAAACAAAATAAAACAAACCATAAATTCCTGTGCCAAGAGTTCTTTTTTGAGTTCAAAGTGCCTTAATTTGTGTGGAAAAGATAAATTATTTTAAATAAAATTTGACTGTTTAAATTATCTACAAAAAAATAAATTATATTTAAAAAATAAAATTTTTAAATAATTCGAACGTCTAAAATTTATTTAAAATAATTTTTTTTTCTTTAAATTGAAACAACCAAAATTCTTCTTTATGGAACTCCTCTGAGACGTACCTATTTTTGCAGACAAGTACCTATGTTTGCATTGAAATCATTCCCATAATGAAGAAGATCCCAATCTTAACATTAAAGTCATGTTTTGTATGCGAAAAAGAAATGAAATAAAATGAAAAGAAAAGTAAGTGGCATAAAAAATAATATTTATATTAATATTTTTTTAAAAAATGAAAATATATATATTATTAAATAATAATTATAAAAATAAAATAAACATTATATATATTCTGTGAAAACTTTTCATTCTCTCCTTTAGCTTTATGACTTACCATACATACTCTTAACGGTGAACAAAGGGTTTTAAAAAAAATTTTAGATATATAAATGATGTTTATAAAAGATCAATTAACTCAGTTAATTATTAAAAAAATGTAACTATGCACGCATTTTTTTATAGAAAATATACCTTTATATAATATTAATATATATATATATATAATTATCTTGGTCTATTTATAATTTATTGATTGAATATTTTCAAATATTATCTCTATTTTTTCCTTTTCGCACTCATTTTCAAAGCTGTATATTAGTATAGATTAATAAAATAAACTAACAATTAATATAAATATCTGAGAAGTAAAATTTTATTTAACTTTTTTTTACAAACAAATATATTTAAAAATTTCTCAAACACCGTCAGGTTCGTTTGGGGTGTTATTTACACCCATTGGACATGTTTCGTGGTTTGTTCTTCGTTAGAATGTCATTGCCTATCCTTCCTCGCCTTCATCCGATTCAGTTGTGTCTATTCTCTAGATCTCATTGCAGGCTTTTATGGCAGAAGCGTGGTCTTCCTTCCACTTTGCAAGTTTTACATATTGATATAAATACTTTCTTTCTCTTTTTAAATCTTGTCAGCTATTAGTTGTTTCGTAGTTTCAGCACAATCATGCAATCTCAGTTCCAGCAGGATTTGGAATTTTTGTCTCTTCGGTCTTTAGGTTCTTAGGTTTTTTCCTTGCATTATAAAAAAAAAAGAAAAAAATTTCTCGAAACGTGTTCCTTTTGGTCGCAGAATTATTATTCTTTTAAGTAAACTCTTTTAAGTCGGGTCTTGACCTAGCAACCACACACACACTTTTTATAAAGATGAAGGAAGATTCCTCCCCTTAATTTAAGGTCTCCACCTTGTTGGACCCGAAGCACCACAAGTCTGACTCTGGGGGCACAGGTCTCTGTTTTCGGACCAAAAGGGAACGTGGCAAGTGGCATTCCTTGCATTTTCCCCTTATTTTTCTTTCTGGTCCCCTGTTGGACTCCTTTTGTATACAGTTTATTTCTTTGCTTCTTTCTACTCCAGTCGTCAACTACCCCTTGGAAAAAGAATCGGATTCAGATCCTCCCTCTTAACATTTTCTCAATTCTCTCTCTAATAAAATTTCGTCCATTCAAATTAAAATCTAATCAGTTTAATTTTTTTATCTTTCTAAATTAAAACATTATTTTTTTAAAACTAGCAGTTATCAAATTATTTTTATTTTTTATTTTGTATTTTATAATTTTTTATTTTTAAAATAAAAAATTAAATAAATTTAAACCGTGCAAATTAATCTACACGTCCCAAATTTTCTCCGAGGCCACTGCGGGGATCCAATTCCATATCAATGGGAATCTGCTTTAGATATTCTGACGCAATCGAGGCAGACGTTGTCATTTGAAGTTTTCTACCTTAAATAGTTATAACATTTTAAGTTCTTTATGAGTATTTTTATATTCTTTGAATGTCGCTGAACAATGTTTCTGAGGGGCAGAGGGAAAAAAAAGTAGAAGAGAAAAAAAGATAAATGAATTATTCTTTATTTTATTTGGTATAATAAAAAAAATACATTTTTTTTTCATAGTTTAGTTTTAGAATACATATATATATATATATAATATCAAATTATTTTATTGTTCTACGTCTGAATTAAATATATTTATTATCAACATAATATATCCTATTTTTATTCATTTATATTAATATAAATATGTATTATATTTAACTTATTTTTTTTGTTTATATATGTATATTTATATTATAAGAATTCCTATTTATTTTTATTTACAATTAAATTATAATTTCATTTTTATTTTATTTATCTTAAACCATTTATTCCACCTTGTTTACGTAGGTTTCATGTAGCTTTCGTTATTGGTTTATTTATAATGTGAATATACATTGTGTGGGGCTCACATAAAATATTTTCTCTTCTTTCCTTTTCTTCTCACGGGACCTGTGTACAGTAATAAAAAGGTTTGAGACCAGTAATTTTTTTTGCCAATCTTTAAAAAATAAATAAATTTATGCAGATCAAACAGAGAAAAGATAAAATTCCTCTCCTATTTCTTTTCCTTTCTTCTCTATTCCTCCCTACCAAACAAAGCATTAACATATAAGAAATACCTCAATAGCTAAACTCAAATTTACTCATCATTTAAACCATTCCATGTAAGTTTAAAAGTCACAATTTGACAAGAAACAAAATTGATAAATGTAGCCAACCTTTCTACGACCACTTACAAAGCAAATTCCTCTAGGCACTGGGTAAACTGTACAAGTATAATTTCTTCCATATCAATATTTTACAGGTATAGCTAACATCAAGAAAATCCTTTTTTTTTTTTTTGGTTTTTCTTCTCTTAACTGTTAAATCAGTGGTAGCAAAAGGAGAAGCGAATATCAGTACTTATATTTGGATGTTTTTGACTATATGCATGAGCAGGTTGGAAATGGATCTTCTGAAGTGGGGCTGCCCTCTGAAGTGTGCAGTATCTCACATAGGTTTTTTTTTTTTTTTAATTTTGTTCAATATATATTTTTTATTTTTATTTATAAAACTATGCTTTATTGTTCTTTACTTCAGGAAACTTTACAATGTGCTTACTTCAGAGGATCCCATCCCGAGCAGGTTATATAAATTCATACAAGTTAATGGACTTTGCGGGTGAGGATGAGAACACGAGGAGATCATTAAGTCAATGTGAAAACTGAGAAGGGAAAAGGGGCATATCCATGTTTTAGAAACTAAATCAAGTTTTTGGTCCTTGGTTCAAAAGCCGCCTGCAGCTCTTTTGGTCTTCGGTCCAAATGCTTGTTAAAATAGCATAGGGTCCCTGACTAATATCAAATGCCTCAAAGGACTAACCAGCGAAGATTCACCCCCTAATATGGTCCCCACATTCATGAGGGTTGATAGATGTGATGATCAATTATATATGCAGATAAAAAAATAAAATTGCGTTATGATTAAATACTATAATTTTTGGCTTAGTTGTAAGTGCGCTTGGTATTAACAATTGGAATTTACTCTAATGATAAATGCTTTATCTGAAAAGGACAGCATTCTAGCCAGCTTATTTTGAAAACTGTCTTCTTTAATGTTATCACGCTGTTGCAGCCCACATAACGCTATCAATCTAGCAGTCACGAGATGAAACAAAAGATATTTATCGGAAGAATTAGAATTAAGAATTCAAATTGTAAAATATTTATTCTAAAAGTCCTATTATTATTAAATTTAAAAATTTTATTTAAAATTAATGATAATCTATCTTAAATTTAAAAATAATAAATTTTTCATAATAAATATTTTAAAGTTTGAATCCTCAACTCTAATTCTCTCATATTTATTTGTTCCAATCAATATGCTCAGGCATGTGCCACGCGCAAATTTCAGTCATAATAAATATTTTGAAGTTTGAATCCTCAACTCTAATTCTCTCATATTTATTTGTTCCAATCAATATGCTCAAGCATGTGCCACGCGCAAATTTCAGCCCCACTTCAGATGTTACGGGTTCGGAACCAAATCCCTGCACTTCTCAAGAAAAGTGCAGGAGGTGCACTTTTGATCTGAGCTCTGATTTATTTTTAATATTTTAAAAAATTTAAAATTTTTTATTATTTTTTAAAAAATAAAATATAAAATAAAATTAATTTTTTAACTAATTAATTTTTAAAAATATAATATTTTAAATAAAAAAATAAAAATAAAAATATTAAGATTTGGACCATCCAGACTAGATCTGGACAGTTCAAATCACTTGTCAAAGAGGTGCACCTTGCAGAGAAATCAGACGCGTTACGGGTTAGATATATCATGTCACTTGCAGTTCCAAATGAAATGCTTTTCATTAATTAGGGGAGTTTAAAGATTCCATTTTAAATCAAAATTAAATCGGATGAGTTAGTTGATTTTGCGTAATAAAGGGTTTATTTGGTTTTGGATTATTATTAATTTGATTTAATTTTAGTTTAGTTTAGTTCAATTTGATTTATACTCATTTTTTTTAAATTTTTTTAAGAGATTTTAATTTTTTTAAAGCATCTGTGATAATATACATTTGAATATGACTTGACTCGCATATTTATAATTATGAGCTTATTTTTTTAAATAGCAACCTTTTATAATTTATAAGTTATTTTTTCTCTTGCTCATTTAATATTCACACAATTAACTAACTATTTATAAATATCAAATTAATTAAATCTTGCATGAAAAGTCAAATAACTAATTTTGATTTTTATTTATTAAATAATTCTTCATTCTACCTATCAAAATTACGTATTTAATATATATAGTGATCAAAATTATTGACTTTAATAGAGGAGATAAAAAAAGTAATATATTAGTTTAATTCGGTTAAAATAAATCAAACCAAGAAAAATTGAAAAAGGAATTAATTTAATTATTTTTTACATATATAAATTTAATTTGTAGGAGTCCGACTGCGACCATATTTAAAACTAATGAGGAAAAGGATACATTGGCCCCTGTGGTGGCCTCTTTCTCCGCAAGGGGTCCAAGCCTTGTTACACCTGACATTCTCAAGGTACCTTGTCTATGGCTGATCACTTGGTCACTTCAATATATTCACAGATGAGGGACTTATCTTTATTATAAATGATTTTACGTTGTAGCCGGATTTAGTTGCTCCAGGAGTTAACATTCTAGCTAGTTGGTCTCCAGTTTCCCCTGGTTCCGAGATTGACGGTGACAACAGAACTCTGAAGTTCAATATAATCTCAGGAACATCCATGTCTTGTCCACATGTTTCTGGGGCAGCAGCTTACGTTAAATCATTCCATCCTGAATGGTCTCCTGCCGCTATCCAATCAGCTCTAATGACCACAGGTAATACATCCATACTTGTATGTCATAGACATACGCAAATTTCAATCTGTGTTTTTACATTATGTCTGTCAACATGTGACGGGTAAAGTCTTGAGTCCAGCCTGGTCGACAGTAATAAAATTACAAAATTAAAAGGCAAAATTACAGCTAATTCTTTGAATTATAGTATAATTACAATTTTGATACACAAATTTTAAAATATAACGCTTTACCCTATACTATCTCAAAAGCATAAAAATTAAATGCATCAAATAAAAATAATGTTTAAAAACCACATGATCATCACTTAATATTTTATGTTTCTATCCATTTTTAAAAATTTTTCTCATAACTTTTAGATGTCAGCTTCAACTTATATATGTACATATATGTTTTTTTATATTATATTAGAGGGATTGAATCTTGACACTATCTATATCCCACCTCACCCTTACTATTTGAGCTACCTCTAATTGACTATATATATATATGATTTTTTTTTCACTTATATATATATATATATATATATATATGATTTTTTTCTTCTTTTTGTGAAAATTTAAAAGATAGAGTGATATTTTAAAGTTCATGTATCAAAATATTAATTAAGCTACAATTTAGAGAGAGTAGATGCAATTTTCTCTTATTAAAATGGCCCCAATTTAAAAAATTAAGAGCATTTTAGCTTGACACTAACTGGTCCGTGGTCTTAAAAAGGTTTAATTGAGTTAAAATTTTTATGGTGCTTATACAAAAGAATTTGTTCAAGTCGGCATTAAAAAACTGAAGACTGTTAAGGGCGAGGCTGAGCACTGCCAACCTCACCTTAATTGACGCATCTACTATTGAATGTGTCTAGTATCATGTAAGTTGTTGTAACATGGTAACGCAGAAACTAAACATAATATCATGTTGTGTGTGGTGGTTGCAGCTAGGCCACTGAGTCCTAAGACTAACCGTGACGCAGAGTTCGCATACGGAGCAGGTCAAGTCGATCCTTCCAAGGCAGTGAATCCCGGTTTAGTATACGATGCGAGTGAAGATGATTTCGTGAGATTCTTATGTGGACAAGGGTATAGCACAAGGACATTACAGCTTGTCACAGGGGATAATAGCAGCTGCTCCGAAGCAGCTACAGCAAGGGATCTAAACTACCCTTCCTTTGCTCTTCCAACCCCACCCTCCAACATTACTGTAAGTGGTATTTTTAACAGAGTCGTTACGAATGTTGGGTCAGAAAAGTCAACGTACAAAGCCACTGTGACTGCTCCTCCAGGATTAAAAATCCAAGTGAATCCATCTGTTCTTTCCTTCACTTCTGTTGGTCAAAAACAGAGATTTGTGCTTAGTGTTGAAGGAAGCTTAGAAGCATCTATAGTGTCGGCGGCTTTGGTTTGGAGTGATGGTAAGTTCCAAGTGAGGAGCCCTATTGTTGTGTTTAATTCACCGGAATAGATCATTATTATACATCCAATAATGCAGAAGCGTCCAAGCTTTTGCAGGTTTATTGCGTTGGATGATTAAGTCAAGCCTTCTATGTATGGTGCCATTATTTCCTTTATAATATGATATCCACAAATGATGGAATTACATGACACATTTTGTAATTTATGACATTACTTTTATATATATAAAGAGAGAGAGAGAAGGGGGTAAAAATCCATATGTACATATATATATATATATATATATATATATATATATATATATATAGAGGGAGGGGGTGGAGGAGGGTTAAAAATTCATTTAGTCTCTGAATTTTCACTCAGATTTTGTCTTAGATTCAAAAGTTTATTTTGGTTTAACATGGGACCTTAAGGTATCAAAATGAATTTAATATCACTTTTTCTCCCTTAACATTGTTAGTTTTATCAAGGTAGTGTCTTGCGTGACATAACATGTGGTTTAATAGGTTGATTGAAAAGGGTGGTGTAGCAACTCAAGTCCAATTCAAACTTCTGCTACACAGTTTTGCTTCTTTTAATCATTCTATCATCCACAAAATAATCTTTTCACCAATTTCATTCGTGCCTTTGTGGGAATGAGAGGAAAAATTCATTGTGTTTATGCAATTAGCTCGAATTCACTTAAATCTCATCATCAATTGAAAGTAAAAATTGTGTGAGTTTAAGTGCAAATGGATCAATATTAGGGAAGGTTGGTATTGAACCATTTTTAAAACTTTGATGACTATACTTGAACCAAGATAAACTTATGGAATTAAATAGAAATCTTAGAAAAACTTTAGAAACTAAAAGTAAACCCCTCTCTCTCTCTCTCTCTCTCTCTCTCTCTCTATATCTCTCTTTTGGGTAGGTTGTGGAGGATTTGTAAGCATGATACATAATCTCTATAATCAATGTTTAATATAAAATTTTACGCTTTAGCTTAGACAATTTAAAATTGATTTCAAATATTAAAAAAACCAATTTCAATATGATAAATTTGTTTGTTGATTTTTTCTTTCTGAAACAAAAGAAGTATGCATTAATCATGAATTAATGAAGGGTCAAAGAAAGATACTAAAAAAAAGAGAGGGGGAGTTCATAACCTCGTTATTCCCTTGCTAAATTATAGTTGCTCATTAGTGAGAAAATTTTTTTCTCTTTGATCCCTTGCTAAATTCCTCTATTGATAAATTGTGCTGAATTTCCTTGTTGATAAGTTGCCAAAGGATATTCCTTTAGCAAATTTTCTCTTAATAATGAGATTAACTTTCCCTAATTCCCTTGGCATTTAGTAAGGGAGTTAGGAGGGGAATTCCCTTGTTGATTCCCTACCTATTCTCTTTCAAACCCCTTGCCATGTCATGCTTATTCACTTGCTAATCCATTGCCAATGCATTGATAAATTTCCTCATTAATCCCTTGCCAACGCTTTAATATTTTCCTAGCTAATCTTTTATTATTTTGTCACTAGTAAAAAAAATTGTGATGTATTATTTGTTTTATGTCTATTCCTGTATTTAACATATAATAAAATAGTATTACCAAATACAATAAATTAGCTAGCAATTAAAACAAAGAAATATATACAACAAAGTTGTACATTACATAAATCCTAACCGTTTGAAAAAGTGCTTGTACAATTAAATAGTATAACATAAATGAAAAAACATTTCATATATCAATATAAGTATTGAAATGAATTAATTAAGAACTGTTGGAATCTCTATTGACGGGCTCGTCGCTCAACCTTTAAAATAAAATTAGGTTAAACTAAATATGTAACTAGTGACACAACCTAAGTAATCTTTTTTGGAATTAGAGTTCAATACTTAATTAGGTTTTCTAAATGTTAAAAGACTCTAAAATTTTCTATACTAGGGGGGGTTTGATTGATTTAAACTAATTAAAATGAAACCAAATTAAAATTCCTAATTGCTACCTCATTGTGTGAATTATGGTTGAATGATGATCTTATAACTAGCTTTGGATTCATCCCTTAGTATTCACTATCTTTATCCTAATCCAATTGTGATTAATTCTGGCCTAAGAATTCTTAATTATGTTCATTACAAGTTATATTGGGTTACCACGCAAGAATCAAGAGATTAACAAAGTAATATTGCATTGAAACCTCAATCCCATATTAAATCGTTAACTCTTGTATTTAAGATCAATGAACACCCAATTTGATTAATTAACTGATTAATTAGCCTCTGATTCATCATCCAAAGATGTTTAATTAACCAATTAAACACCAAGAAATTCTCAAATCAAGCAATTAAGCACATAATCTCACTCATGTATTTTATCGAACACCTTCGTGGAACACATGAGAAATTAGAGAATAATGAAAAATCAGATTCTAATCTAATCAAGTAATCAACAAAAAGGCTTTCTAATCAGTGTCTAATCAGCCACTAATTACAATTACACAAATTCCTAATCAAATACAACTTAACCAAGATTGTACAAGAAAGAGAAAAAGTGTAGGAAATTAAGAAAGTCTTAGCCAAAAATTTTGTGTTCATCCATGGATTCAAACTTGCACTAAGTTTCTTCCTCCTAGCTAGCCTCAAGATGGAGATTAGAGCTTCATAGAAGTGGATGGAGGTGGAGAATAGAGGAAAATGGTATAGGACAAAAGGCATGAATAATGATGAGTGAATGAATGGTGAATTCCAATCTGGATGTGGTGAATGGATGATGATGAATGCCCTTCTCACGTGATTCCTTTAAATGATTCCACGTGTTGCCTCATTTCCAATTGTTTGAAGCTATCCACGTCAATATCTTCTTCTATTTACATGAGTGTGGGCCTTAACTTAATTTTTTATAATATTCCACATGCCTCTTCTTACTCATTTACTCCATCATCTTTCACGAATTCTGCTTAGCTTCTTCACATGAATTCATTCTTCTTTTTCTGTATATGAATGTGGGCCCTATTGAATATAATAATCATCTTCCACGTTGCTGTCTTCGAATCATGCAGCTCTTTGTGTTTCTCAAATAGAGGCTGCTTCTTCTTCTAACTAGAACCCATAGCTTCTTCTTCTGCTTTCCACATAGCTTTTTCATGCGTGAGGTCATTTCCATGTGTTTCTTCGTTTCTCAGCTCATGGCTTCCTTCATTCTTGTTCTGTGTTGCTTTGTTTTCTTCTCCTCTATTTCTGCTACATCTTCATTCAACTTAGCTCTCATTCCACGTAGAACTCTAGCTCCATGTTTCTTATTTCCATGTTAGCTACTGTGTGTGCATGAGTTCATGTTGAAAGTCTCGCATTCCATCCTCTTAACACTCTGTTTCTCCTCTTCATTCTTCACGTTATTTCTTTACTCGAGCTACATGCCTCATGCATGGTTCTGTGGCTTCTCTTATTTAGCTCAAAAATCACGTTGTTTCTTTTAAAATCTGCACATGCTTCTCCTTCCCATTCCACATCAAAACCTTGCTTCTTTCTCCACTTGATCTTCACATGCTTCTTCTTCTTGCTTGCTTTGAATATATTTAATTTTTATTCTCTTCAACTCTCCAACTCGTGGCTTTCATGATTGTGTTCAAAGCCCATTAAAATCTACACAAAAGAATGGAAAGTGCTAAGTAGAAATACCCACAAAATTATTTAAAAGGAATTCATGCAATAAAATTCAAGAATTTTGCAATTTAATTCATAAAGTACAACAGTGGCTATTAAAATCAATTTTTCACCTAATAAAACTCATTAAGCCATAGTTGCTCACTAAAATGCTTAAGTTAGGAGAATTAAAATATATAAAATTCATGCTTATCATCTATCATCTAGGTTTGCCTTTTCCTTTTCCTCCTTAAAGACCTTATTACCATTAGTATCATTGTTATCATTGATAAAGTCATTGTCAAGCTGAACATCCAATGGGTTATGTATTTCATTTATGGTAACTTTTTCCATTAGATCACCAAACAATGTAATTACCTATTCATCATCCTTAACGAAGACATAGTGTACATCTCTTAGATACATATCTTCCTAGTAATGATCAACGGCATTCATTTCATCATATATTTCACTCCTTTCATTAAGTGTCTTTGTTGTAAAGAGTTTTGGCCTAACCTTATAAGCTACCCACCACCATTGCACCTACTTTGCCAAGTAGTGATTTTATGTAGTACACTTGTTGTGCTTGCTTAGCAAATACATATACATCATAGGTGTAGAGGGTTGTTTAAGGCTTTACATCAACCAACCCAATGTTGACTCTATCGATTAAGTTAAACCAATGGCACCAAAACAAAATGACTATATTTTGGACTCTTAGATATAATAACTTTATTATCTCTTCAAGAATGCCACAACTATCCAATTCACCATTACCATATATATTACCTTTTACCTAAACACTAATGTACATGGTTGCTTTATTTTGGTTATATAATTTTGTGTGGAATCTATATCCATTGATCATTATGCCATCATAGCACTTCACCACTTTTGATGGATCAGAGATTTAATTTTAGATCATTGTATCATCAACTTTACCCATATTTACCTAAGGATGATTAAGCGATTTAGTTTTAAGAAATACATGCTACGTTACATCATACATGCTACGATTCAGTTCCAATATGTTAACATTTCCATTATAAGTGATGTTAAGATTTTGTTCTTCAAATGAATATTTGAAATTTCTAATCAATAAAATTGGTGTCAAATATTATGAATTAGGAGACATAGATATAAATAGGTCATACTAATTAATTGAGAGACATGTGTATCATATTAGAGATAAAGGTCAACTTTGATGCAATTGACTAAAACATATGTCTCAATAATACAAAGCTCTATATATGTGAGAAACTTTGTGTGAACTCTTCTGATGGGATGATAAGGATGTGCAAATATGGATAAGCATGGGGTAGAATTGTCATCCCCACCTATCATTCTGAGGAACTTAAGTTCATTTGGTTTGAAGATGTGACTTAAAATATAGGGAAGCGAAGTTAGATATCTCTTCTAGTATATATGCTTTGCAAATGGATTCATTGACTCTAACGTTGTTCTTCACCTTCCTCTTCTGTAACAACCGGGAAAAAGAAAAGAAAAGGAAAAGAAAGAAAGTAGAAAGCTGAAAAAATTCGAAATCCAGAACCTGTGCTAAGTCTCCTCGCAATAGCGAGAAAGGGTCTCGCTATAGCAAGAGTGATTCTAGCTATAGCGAGTGCGAGTAGCAGTCCATACAGAAACCAGGGAGTTGCTCGCTGTAGCATACGCCATAGCGAAAGTGAGGTCTGGAACTAACGCGAGTTCGCCATAGCGAAGGTCAAATCTCGCCATAGCGAAGGGAACTGATACGAGCTCGCCGTAGTGAAGGTTACACCTCGCCATAGCGAAGCCAGATAACACGAGCTCGCTATAGCGAAGGTTAATTTTCGCCGTAGCGAGGGTCAGTCCGGAAGAGAGTAAAGAGCGAGAAAATGACTTCATTAAACACTCAAACTCATTCCTTCTCTCATTTTTGCCCTAGACTTCGACCCAAGGAGAGAAAAGAGGCGTGGAGAGTGAGAGAGACCAAGAGAAGGAGGAAGAGCAAGAGAAAGGTAAGCAAGTTTCTCCTATTTCTCCTTAGAATTCTGATCTTCTCCCTTTGCCCTCTTTTCCTACGATTTTGTTTGTGAAAATGGTTAGATTTTGGGCATGGGTCAGAAGAGGGAAAGTGGAAAACACCTTTGAATCTTTGTGTTTTCTTGAAAAATGTTGTTTTCCACTATCATGGGAGCTTGAGAGAGAGGAAGAGTTGATGGCATTCTAGAGAGAGAGAGAGAGAACTCTAGGTTCTGGTATGTTAGGAGAGTTTACTCTAAAGATTACATTCTAAGAGTGTAATTGTATGCTTCTGTGTGTCTAGGCTCAAGAGGAACACCTTTATCAAGGTGTGATTGTGAACCTAAGGAGGGAGAGGAGAAATTGAAAGGAAAAGCTAGTGTTAGTTTTGGCTCATAAGGTAGCTCTCTTTTCCCACTCTTTCTTGTTGCATTCTTGGACGTAATAGTCATTGTATGTTTATGTATATGCTTGTTGTGTGGAATATGCCATATGTTATTGTTTTGATGCATTGATGCCAATATGCTTGTGTGAGGAATTGTGAGATTTGCTCGGGTGAGGTAGTGCCGAAAGTCCCTTGAGATGGGTGAGGTAAAGCCGAAAGTCCCTTGAGGTGGGTGAGACAAGGCCAAAAGTCTCAACCGAGTGAGGCCAAGTCAAAAGTCCCTAAACTCGGATGAGGCTATCCAAAAGTCCCTAAACTTGGGTGAGGCTAGACTAAAAGTCCCTAGAGCCCATTTTTGGTATTGTTGTGATTTCTATAGCATGTACAATATGTGTTGGATGTTTGAGAATAGCTAAATGCTTATTCACATACCTTGACTTGTTATATGCCTTGATTGTTTACTTGATTGAGTGCATGAGCTATTGAGATTCCCTGAATCTCACCCCTTCCCCTTCCAACTTAACATGCTAAGTGGAGCACAAGGAGAAACAAGTGCACACCAAGGAGCTTAGGAGTATGCTTAGCCAGAGATTAGCTTATTTTTTGTCATTTTGATGTAAAGTGGTGCCACAATGAATATGCGCCCACTATTTTTGAGATGTAAATGTTGTAGCAAGTGTATATGTATGAAGAGATGATGTATAAACTATGTTGATGGCCAAATTAATGGAAATGAGGGTTTTGCCCCTTTTGTTGAATGTATGTGATAGTGTATATTTGGCCGTAGCATAGCGAGATTGGAATGTATGTTGATTTGGATCATATGGACATGTTATATATACTAGTTTCATGCTTTTAAACTTGTCCATGTAGAGTGAGAATGTGTAAGAGGCCTTTTGGACCCATTTTGGACCTCTTGGGTGCCAAAACCGGTATTTTTGTGAGCTTTGTCAAAGTATGACTGGATGAGCTCCTCTTGCCATGAAATTTGGCATGCCTCTAGAGTTTGTAGAGAGCTTCTTGAGAAGCTAAAGTGGGTAATTTTTGGAGGACTAGAGAATATTTAGCGAATTGTTGAATTTGGGAAACTTTAATGGATTGGTTATGTACTGTTCATATAAACCAGAAATAAAATCTATGGCATTCATAGACCAAATGGAGTCCAAATGTAGTGAAATTTTATACACATAAACTAGACAACCACAGTGACTTATAGGAACTAAAATCACCTAAATCGAAGGTCTGTAGAGAGATAATGAACCTTCTGAAGTTCTATATCAGCATCAGGGAGCCTACCTGACCTCTGTTATTGTTCCATCCGTTTTTGGGGTGTAGGGGCTACTGAACTAATTTGGACTTATTTTTCTCCTCTAGTAGACATCCGTAGCTTTCCAAATTGGTATAGTGTGCCCAGATTGGATTTTTGTGGATTTAGTTATGAATTTTTGAAAGTCATGACAGTAAGCTGCACCAGAAACAGTGACAGCCGGACCTCCTTCCCATTTTTGATGTCAAACATGGTCCAAACCCAGAGATTTCGATTGGGAATCATTTTTAGTGTAAATTTAACACTTAGAGATTTCTAGAAAGCCAAAGTTTACTAGATTCCCATTTTTTCTAGAATTAGATGTGATTTTCCAAAGTTAGAGCCAAAATATGACTTTTGGGCCCAAGTGAGAAATTGCATTTTTCGGGTTATTGGCTCCATACCCGTGGTTTATGGTTTGTTTTATGCTATGTATGAGTTGTATAAAGGGAGTTTGAGTTGAGGATGCGAATGATGGGTTCACAGGACCCACGGGGCAAAAGACGAGTGTATGAAATCCAGTTTCATAGCATGCAAATGCCACGGATTAGTGTTGATTCTTTGGAAATCATATGGAACCGAGCCCAGTGAAAGGCTAGATAGCGGTAGTAGATTAAGGTGTTACATCTTCAAATGCAACATACACCTCTTAAATGGATACATCCACCCATACTATATAAGACCTCCAACCTTAGCCTCACACAGCAAATGCACAACTAAATGTTCCATTATGTCAAAGAATGCAGGTGGATATTTTTTCTAACTTACAAACTGTTTCATCAATGGACCTTTTTATCTTCTCCATATTAGATGCATAAATCTTGGACACACACAACTCCTTAGAAAAAAAGGTTAAGTTTAGCTAACATTCCCAAAATGTGTTTTGGCAACACATTATGAAAAGTCAATGGAATTAACCTTTGTATAAAAACATGTGGTAGTCCTGACTTTTCATTTCATATATTTTCCTATCATCCATATTTATGCAACACCCAAAGTTTGATGCATAGCCATCATGAAAAGTTTGGTTGTTTAATCCATTTGCACATTTTTTTCTTTTAGTGGCATTAAGGACATATGTGGCTCTTAATATTTTGCACTTTCCATCCTTACTAATCAACTCAAAGGGAGATCATTTTCATATATTCCATTGTGTTTGCATTGTCTATTGTCTTTGCTTTTATATTCATGATAGTTTTAAAGATATTGTTAAACACATTCTTTTCTATGTGTATGATGTTAAGGATATGCCGTATAAAGTTTGTGCACAATTAAGGCAATTCCTAAAATATGCTCCTTTTCACTTAGTAGTGATCTCTCCTAAAACAAGGTAGCCTTTTTTTTTTCCCAAATATAACTTTCTTTAGTTGTCATACCATATTGAAGATATCCATCCCGTTTGATCAATCAAGCTATAAAAACTTATTCAATATGGATTTCTTAAATGAATTTATATCTCGCATGGTGAAATAAATGTTCAAGAAGTAGGTGATTGCAATCAAACCAATAACATTTTTAGCCATGCGTCAACACAAATAACTGGGCATTTTCCATGCAGTAGGTACAAGCAAGCCTTTCGTGCATGCTTTAACTAGATAACATCCCATAAACAGGGAAGTTGCTAATGGTCTACAACAATGCTGCTTCTATGTTAAAATTATACTACTTTGCCACCTTATACAAGTTGATTACATCCTTTCACCACATTCTTAAAATCATCAATCAATAGTCTTATATTCAAAACTCTTACTAGGTGACTTTAGACCAAGAATTACCAAGGTGACAAATATGTGTTCCCTCCTCATAAATATGTTAGGTGGAAGGTTGTATAATGTTACAAAACTTAACCAACATGAGTATAATGTAGCTAAGTTACCAAACAGAATGAATCCATCTTTGCAAAGGTTGAGTCAAACATTTTGTGTTTCACAAGAAGATGTTTCATGGGTAAAATTAACATGTTTCTAAGCTTTTACATTTGATAGATAAGTGATACTTGATTCATTTTTATAAACTCCCTTTGAATCCTAATGCATCTTATGTGTGGTGGTTTAGGACATGAACGAATGTTAGAGTTTCAGAACAATAGGAAAATACCATAACATTAGAAATGAGACATCTTTCTAATTCCTTCATTTGAATCAAAGATGTTGGCACATTGAACAAATAGTCTTTTCATTATTTTCTTTGCAATACAATATGTAGTGATTAGGAAATGCATTTATCTTTGTGTAGCCTAAACCTAACTTATTCACCATTCTTTCACATCTATAAAAATTTTTAAGCAACCTCTCTAAATTTGGAAGCATACTCTTAATTATGACTATTATTCAATTATAACAATTGTAAATCATGTCGAACTCTGACTTCAAATTTAAAAGTTATGTTATCATTAATAACTTATTATACTTTAGACAACCTTTCGATAGTGGTTTGTCAATGTCCCTTAAGAAGTTAAAAGACATTCATGTTGATTGATTTTATTATTCATCAGACTCTCTATCATTGCAATCCCTATCATTACATAATGCATCTATAACCATTTCAACGTAAGGGTTCCTACTCTTTACCTTGGCACTAACAATGTCTGTAGTTGGACCATTGTCTCTTTAATGTTCCTTCCCATGACGTGCCCAATAGACCTGATCATGGGCCGAAAAGCCCGCTCGGCCTAAAAAAAATAGATATGAGTAAAAAAAAAGCTCAATAAAAAACAAAACCATTTTTAAAAAGCCCGAATATAAAACGAGTCAGACTTGGGCTTTCTTTAAAACCCAACCTGAGCCCAAGCCAGAGCTCGCTTATATTATAATTATTATTTTTTACATATTACTAATAAATAATATTATTAGAAAATTTACTTATAACTATAGATATAAGTAAAAAAGAATTATATAACATATATGATTACTATATTTTTTACTTTTACTTGTCGTATAATATATTATTAGGAATAAATTATAATTCAAATAAAATAAAATATTAATCAGTAATATTATTAGAAAAATTATTATTTTGAGATATTTTTACTATCTTGTATATATATTTCAAGTTATTTAAATTTTTTACATTATTTTTTTGAGCTATTTAGTATTGAAAATAAGAAAAAAGTACGCTTAAAATGTAATAAAAATAAATATATCTAATATTTAAATTTTAAAAAATAAAAATTTTAAAAAAATTATTTTTTTAAAAATGGGTTGAGTCAGGTTAGGCCAGGCTCTGCTTGTTTTAACTAGGCTTGAACCCGGCTCGTTTTTTAGCAAGCTCAGCCCGTGATTAGGTCTAATGCCTAATTGATGGACCCTTTCATAAACTCGTGAGTATACAAGTGTTTTTCTACCTACTATGAATCTTCTTATTAAGGTTCTTACACATTTTGCATGGACATGGAAGGGGACTTAATTAATCTACTACTCTTTCATGTTCATATGCAAATTTAAGGAAACCATCAACCTTACCTTCAAACTCTATAGTTACTTGATCAATAGTGAGATCTCTTCTCTATAATATTCAACTTCAATCAGATATCATCTATATGACAACAAGATATGACCTTATTCATTTAAAAGATTATTTTCCCAATTTGGTCTCATATGATAAATTAGCAAGACTTAGCCTACTTGAATATGCATGATTTGTTATGGTTACACTTGACCATAGAGCTTAGCTCATTTAGACTCATTCATGGAAAGCAAAATTAAGGCCACACGTTCTATGGAATAATTGATTCCAAATATCTCACGACACTTGAGGAGTCATTCATATTATTTTTTTACAATGCAAATTAGAAAATAAAGAAAAGAAATGTAAGAGAAAAAAATTATTTAGTTCACAAGAGACCATCTAAAGGATGAATATGTTTCAATATGTATATATATATATATATATATAAAGTTATGGTATTTAAATAATTTAAATTCATCCAAGAACTTTGGCTCAAGTGACAATTAAAATTTTAATTATACTTTAAAGTATAACTTTTTTTATAATTAAAATTTTTAATTTTATAGCTATAATTTTTATTTTTTTAATTATTTTTTAGCTCCTAAACACAATATATATATATATATATATATATATATAATTGAATGAACCCCTCCGTCCATCCTAGTTTGGAATGTGCACAAACCGGTCATACATTGGCCTTGCACTGGAAGAGCACGAATCTTCTAAAATTAAGACTAATGATAGTACATTTAAAGTGCATATTTTGTATTCTAAATGCACTATTTCTTTTTTTAAAATAAAAATTTAAACATTTTAGACACATTTTAGGAATTCTTATTTCAAAAGATCCATGTTCTGCATTGCGAACAACCTCCAAGAAATTTTGGTGGTTGAAATATGCCAAAAGATGTGTGTGTGACGATACCATCTCTACATATGGATTATGTTTGCCTTCTCATTCCATCGCTGCGTCTCTCGCTCCCTCTGTATCTGTTGCTAATGAAAAAAATCTTCAGATAAGTTTTAATTATTTTAATTATATCAAATAATATAAAAATCATAATTATAGAAATATATTATAGATTGGGCTTCCTCAATGTGAAGATGATTTAATGGGCCGAATACACAAAAACAGTTTTGTTAAATTGGACCGAAATTATCATCGCCCCCCTATCAAACACAAAGGGGAGCTTTTTGACACTGTTGCTGAAGGATAAAGAACTTTTAGCTATTGTGTTCAGCCACAGAAACAACTTACTAGGATAATTAATCTTTTTCTTTAACTTTTTTACTACTTTTTTCTTAAATTAAAGGAACGTGAAGGAAGAGACTCCATGTTTTCTTTACAATCTTTGTTTGTTTTTTTTAATTTTCATTCAAAGTAGAGTCCCAAACGTCACCTTCAGTTTGAGGCTGATTGCGGGGCTTAGGGCTCCACATTTAGATTGCAATGAATGAACAGTCTCAAACTTCCCATTCAGTGTTAACTTCCATCAGGGTCAGCTTTCATCCTGATATGAGTCACAGGTTTTATACTCGCTGGCCACATGGTATTGTGATACTAGATGCTAAGATTTCAGCTATCATGTGGCCAATTCTAGTTGAAGACAAATGGATAACATTACCTCCCAAAAAAAAAATATCAAATTACGAATTCCCCCTCCCATTCAAAAAAAAAAAAAAAAAAAAAAAAAAGAGTCGCTCTACTTAACCATGCAGATGCTAAGACTTCAGCTATGTGTTCAATTCTAATTGGAGACAAATGGATAACATTATCTCCCCAAAAAAAAAAAAAAATCAAATTACGATATTGCCCCCAGATGCTCCATTTAACCATGCAGCCTTTACATTTTCATGTTTTACTTTTACAGCATTCCACTCTTCCTCACTTGGCTACTTCCTCCTCTCTTGTCCACTCACTCTTTCTCTCCTGGAAAAGATATTGTCTTTTGGTGTTTGGTGCTTCTTCTTCACTCTACTCCATGTGAAACTGTGCGGATTGGCCCACTAAGAGCTTCTTCTTCGTCACTCAGACTCCCCATCACTTTCATTAAGTATGTCATTTTTTTTTTATTTCTGTTGATTGTATTCATTTAATAATTGGATTAGTTTAACATTAAAGTTTAGTTTGTATTTTCAACATTAAGTGTACTGTTAAAAGTTTAGGATAATATTCTTGTTAATATTTTCATTTAATTATTAGATTATTATGTGATGACAAAAAGTTGTTACAACCATTGCTTAAAAATTTTGGAATGAAATGTTTTTAGTAATACTTTTAAAATCAAATCAATTGTTAAATCAATGAAAATATTAATTTATGATTTATTAGTTTAATAGCACTCGAATTGATAATAGTTAAATATATTGTTATAATTTATGTATTAAAAATATAATATCATATATAATAACAAATAAATTTTAATAAATTTTAAATATTTAATTATTTATAAAAATTAAAACCACAATATGTGAGTGTGAATGAGAGAGAGAGAGAGAGAGAGAAAGAATATTTAAGTTTTGCAAATTTTGCAATTGCGTTTCAGTTAACCTAAAATCACTTATAACCATTATTGTTTATTAAATTACACTTGCACAAAGTATAAATTTCCCACAACAGTATCAAATGGTTTAAGTGACCATAGTTCCGTCATATCAAACTAACTACTAATTTTATATGAATTTCTATATGAATTAGATTTTATGTCCTAAGCATTTCAACTCAAGGCCTCTAATACTTCATCAATCATTTCTTAAATATGAAATAAGGCAATTTATCTAAGTATGAAATATAATTTCCTACACATGGTGACAATAGGAGAACCAAAACCACAACAACCCATTACATACCAAAATATACACTTCAATTGCAAAGTATCACAAACCATATACATGATATTTGTTTGCATCCATAAACACATCGTTCCAATCTTAAAAAAATGATTATAAATATTAAGTCGTATCTTGACATTTATCCATACATATATAAGCAAGATCCCAAAAAAAAAAAAAGGCCTCTTGGCCTTACCGACACCTTGTGAACTCTATGTACATTTGAAAAATGCAAGTAGTGCCATAAAAGTAGGTATGTTTAGCCATCCACACGCACCGCCACCTATTAGTTTTAGGCCTCTATATGTTTTAATTCCTATTATGTAAAATAATTTAAATTTGTTGTAAAAGAAAATTTATATCATGTATGTATGTATAAAAAGTGAGTAGGAATAATATTGCACTTGAAGAAAATTTTGGTAGAATCAATCTATCATGCACAATTTGCATAGTTGACACTTTTCTTTTTATTTCGTTTTTTTTAACATATAGCTATCTTTTTTAAAAATGAAAATGCAAAGATGTTAGCATATGGGAAGCATCTTACTCTTCTTTACATTCCAAGTAATTCAAACAAGTCATATTCAAATTTCAATCAAGTAGCAATCCGTGTGACTGCGTGAGAGCTCTCTCCACTAATCACCATTTACTATTGAGATAAGCCATTTTTGAAGTAACTCTCTACTACCATTTTTTCTCTTTAATCATCTAACCCTCTATCTTATGAACTTAATGTCAGAGTCGAGAGCAGAAAGTAAATACTAGAAGAAAACACTTAAACAACATCATCTCTCCTTCATGGAAACAACATCATCTCTCCTTCATGGCTTCATCATCTCCCCTTCTATGAGTATAAAGTCACTTTTCCTCTCAATTTCTCTGCTTTTTCTCTCGTTTTCCTCTCTCTCTCTGTCTCTCTCCCTCTCATTTGCCAAAATTTTGAAGGCAAAAATATTTTTTTTAAAGACTGACCAAACTGTTAAATACATTTTTTTTTTTACCTATTTCATCTGTTTTTGATTGATTTTACTTGTTTTTGACTGATTATTGGCTTATCTAATTTTGAAAGTTGATTAGACCGAATCTGAGTCAAGTTCTTAGTTCAACCGTTTGAACTAGTTGATTTGGCCTAGTTTTCAATAACTATGATTTTTAGTATTATTATGATAGAAAAAAATTATGTTTATGTTCAAAAATCATGGACTAAAAGCATTTACTAGATGAGAAATTGTCCCAAAAAAATAAATACTAAATAATTATTAATTAAGAAACAATAGTAATAATTTTTTTTTACAAAAAATTGATATAAAAATTTATTAATAAATGATGAATAAATATTCTTGTATTTGAAATTTTGAAAATGAAAAAAAAATTAATCAGAATAATTCCAAAATGAAGAAAAAATTCAAAAATTAGCAATAATTTTCTACAATTAATATCCAAAAAATTGACATTAAACATTACATCATATTTCAAAATTTAAAGAATATATAATTTAAATAAAATATAAACATTATTTAAAAAGTTGTTAATTTATGAATTTAGACTTTACAAGGATTACACACATGTCAATTTTGAAATAAAAAGTTGTAAATTAGAAAAAAAATAACATTAATAAGAAATTATTATACTAGGATATAATTATTAGAAAAAGACATGATCTTTAATACTTTTGGAAATAAAAGAGATATATATTTTTTCTGTATCCGCCTATGTATAAATTCTATTATAGAAATCATAATGAGTAAATAGGGAGAGGTTACCAAAAAGTTTTAACAATTTATGATTGCAACAAAATACAGGACAAACAAAAATAGATTTCCTAATTTTTTTCTAAGATAAAACAAAAAATATCTTTTTTATAATTAAACAAAAATACCTTATTCTTGAATGAAACTTAAAAGGAATGTGCCAAATGTATTTCTTGCCCTTAAATTTTAACGCAGCTGAAATATATATATATATATATATATATCACTTATGACACTGTAGGCAAGACAAATTAAAAACAAATAAAATTAAATGATGAATGTAATAAAGTAGGCTTGTACCAATCATTTTTGGAGGCAAATCCATGTGCCAAATGTTTTCGTAACGCAGCTGTATTATATATATCACGCGTAGGTGTCAGAAATAAGTTAGCTTATCAAAATTCCTGAATTTAGGAGTCAGAGTAAGTTGCTGAAAATCTAAGGCTTTATTTGGTATCTTGTTTTTAGGATAATTTTTTATTTTTAAAAATTAAAAAAAATAAAAAATTTACTTGATAATATATTTTTAATGAAGTGTTTTGTAAAATAAAAAAATAAAATTTTATTTTTGAAAATAAAAAAATTAAAATATTTTTTAGATATTTTGTAACTTTTGTTCTGTAAAATTAAAAAAAAATTATGTTTTAAAATAATGATTCAAATGAATTTTTTAATTTTTTTATTCTCAAAATTTGTTTTAAAAAATATCTATTTAAAAAAAAATAAAAACAAAATAAAACAAACCATAAATTCCTGTGCCAAGAGTTCTTTTTTGAGTTCAAAGTGCCTTAATTTGTGTGGAAAAAGATAAATTATTTAAAATAAATTTTGACTGTTTAAATAATTTAAAAATAAATAAATTATATTTAAAAAATAAAATTTTTAAATCATTCGAACGTCTAAAATTTATTTAAAATAATTTTTTTTTCTTTAAATTGAAACAACCAAAATTCTTCTTTATGGAACTCCTCTGAGACGTACCTATTTTTGCAGACAAGTACCTATGTTTGCATTGAAATCATTCCCATAACGAAGAAGATCCCAATCTTAACATTAAAGTCATGTTTTGTATGCAAAAAAGAAATGAAATAAAATGAAAAAAAAAAGTAAGTGGCATAAAAAATAATATTTATATTAATATTTTTTAAAAAATAAAAATATATACTATTAAATAATAATTATAAAAATAAAACAAACATTATATATATTCTGTGAAAACTTTTCATTCTCTCCTTTAGCTTTATGACTTACCATACATACTCTTAACGATGAACAAAGGTTTTTAAAAATTTTTTTAGATATATAAATGATGTTTATAAAAGATCAATTAACTCAATTAATTATTAGAAAAATGTAACTATGCACGCATTTTTTTTAGAAAATATACCTTTATATAATATTAATATATATATAATTATCTTGGTCTATTTATAATTTATTGATTGAATATTTTCAAATATTATCTCTATTTTTTCCTTTTCGCACTCATTTTCAAAGCTGTATATTAGTATAGATTAATAAAATAAACTAACAATTAATATAAATATCTGAGAAGTAAAATTTTATTTAACTTTTTTTTACAAACAAATATATATAAAAATTTTCCAAACACCGTCAGGTTCGTTTGGGGTGTTATTTACAGCCATTGGACATGTGTCATGGTTTGTTCTTCGGCAGAATGTCATTGCTTATCCTTCCTCGCCTTCATCCGATTCAGTTGTGTCTATTCTCTAGATCTCATTGCAGGCTTTTATGGCAGAAGCGTGGTCTTCCTTCCACTTTGCAAGTTTTACATATTGATATAAATACTTTCTTTCTCTTTTTAAATCTTGTCAGCTATTAGTTGTTTCGTGTAGTTTCAGCACAATCATGCAATCTCAGTTCCAGCAGGATTTGGAATTTTTGTCTTTTCGGTCTTTAGGTTCTTAGGTTTTTTCCTTGCATTATAAAAAAAAAGAAAAAAATTTCTCGAAACGTCTTCCTTTTGGTCGCAGAATTATTATTCTTTTATGTAAACTCTTTTAAGTTGGGTCAAGTAAACTCTTTTAAGTCGGGTCTTGACCTAGCAACCACACACACACTTTTTATAAAGATGAAGGAAGATTCCTCCCCTTAATTTAAGGTCTCCACCTTATTGGACCCGAAGCACAGTCTGACTCTGGGGGCACAGGTCTCTGTTTTCGGACCAAAAGGGAACGTGGCAAGTGGCATTCCTTGCATTTTCCCCTTATTTTTCTTTCTGGTCCCCTGTTGGATTCCATTTGTATACAGTTTATTTCTTTGCTTCTTTCTACTCCAGTCGTCAACCACCCCTTGGAAAAAGAATCGGATTCAGATTAACATTTTCTCAATTCTCTCTCTAATAAAATTTCGTCCATTCAAATTAAAATCTAATCAGTTTAATTTTTTTATCTTTCTAAATTAAAACATTATTTTTTTAAAACTAGCAGTTATCAAATTATTTTTATTTTTTATTTTGTATTTTATAATTTTTTATTTTTAAAATAAAAAATTAAATAAATTTAAACCGTGCAAATTAATCTACACGTCCCAAATTTTCTCCGAGGCCACTGCGGGGATCCAATTCCATATCAATGGGAATCTGCTTTAGATATTCTGACGCAATCGAGGCAGACGTTGTCATTTGAAGTTTTCTACCTTAAATAGTTATAACATTTTAAGTTCTTTATGAGTATTTTTATATTCTTTGAATGTCGCTGAACAATGTTTCTGAGGGCAGAGGGAAAAAAAAGTAGAAGAGAAAAAAAGATAAATGAATTATTCTTTATTTTATTTGGTATAATAAAAAAAATACATTTTTTTTTCATAGTTTAGTTTTAGAATACATATATATATATATATATATATATATATATATATATATAATATCAAATTATTTTATTGTTCTACGTCTGAATTAAATATATTTATTATCAACATAATATATCCTATTTTTATTCATTTATATTAATATAAATATGTATTATATTTAACTTATTTTTTTTGTTTATATATGTATATTTATATTATAAGAATTCCTATTTATTTTTATTTACAATTAAATTATAATTTCATTTTTATTTTATTTATCTTAAACCATTTATTCCACCTTGTTTACGTAGGTTTCATGTAGCTTTCGTTATTGGTTTATTTATAATGTGAATATACATTGTGTAGGGCTCACATAAAATATTTTCTCTTCTTTCCTTTTCTTCTCACGGGAACTGTGTACAGTAATAAAAAAGGTTTGAGAACAGTTATTTTCTTTCCCAATCTTTTTTTAAAAAAATAAATTTATGCAGATCAAACAGAGAAAAGATAAAATTCCTCTCCTATTTCTTTTCCTTTCTTCTCTATTCCTCCCTACCAAACAAAGCATTAACATATAAGAAATACCTCAATAGCTAAACTCAAATTTACTCATCATTTAAACCATTCCATGTGAGTTTGAAAGTCACAATTTGACAAGAAACAAAATTGATAAATGTAGCCAACCTTTCTACGACCACTTACAAAGCAAATTCCTCCAGGCACTGGGTAAAACTGTACAAGTATAATTTCTTCCATATCAATATTTTACAGGTATAGCTAACATCAAGAAAATCCTTTTTTTTTTTTTTTTGGTTTTTCTTTTCTTAACTGTTAAATCAGTGGTAGCAAAAGTAGAAGCGAATATCAGTACTTATATTTGGATGTTTTTGACTGCATGCATGAACAGGTTATATAAATTCATACAAGTTAATGGACTTTGCGGGTGAGGACGAGAACGCGAGGAAGATTATTAAGTAAATGTGAAAACTGAGAAGGGAAAAGGGTCCATATCCATGTTTTAGAAAAAAAATCAAGTTTTTGGTCCTTGGTTCAAAAGCCGCCTGCAGCTCTTTTGGTCTTCGGTCCAAATGCTTGTTAAAATAGCATAGGGTCCCTGACTAATATCAAATGCCTCAAAGGACTAACCAGCGAAGATTCACCCCCTAATATGGTCCCCACATTCATGAGGGTTGATAGATGTGATGATCAATTATATATGCAGATAAAAAAATAAAATTGCGTTATGATTAAATACTATAATTTTTGGCTTAGTTGTAAGTGCGCTTGGTATTAACAATTGGAATTTACTCTAATGATAAATGCTTTATCTGAAAAGGACAGCATTCTAGCCAGCTTATTTTGAAAACTGTCTTCTTTAATGTTATCACGCTGTTGCAGCCCACATAACGCTATCAATCTAGCTAGCAGTCACGAGATGAAACAAAAGATTTTTATTAGAAACATTAGAATTAAGGAATTAAATTTTAAAATATTTATTTTTAAAGACCTATTATTATTAAATTTAAAAATTTTATTTAAAATCAATAATAATCTATTTTAAATTTAGTAGTAATAAATTTTTTAAAATAAATATTTTAAAATTTGGCTCTCAACCCTAATTCTCCCATATTTATTTGTTCCAATCAATATGCTCAAGCATGTGCCTGACGCGAATTTCAGCCCCACTTCAGATGTTACGGGTTAGATATATCACTTGCAGTTCCAAATGAAATGCTTTTCATTAATTAGGGGAGTTTAAAGATTCCATTTTAAATCAAAATTAAATCGGCTGAGTTAGTTGATTTTGCGTAATGAAGGGTTTATTTGGTTTTGGATTATTATTAATTTGATTTAATTTTGGTTTAGTTTAGTTCAATTTGATTTATGCTCATTTTTTCTAATTTTTTAAGCGATTTTAATTTTTTTTTTTAAAAGTATCTGTGATAATATACATTTGAATATGACTTGACTCAAATATTTATAATTATGAACTTTTTTTTATATAACAACCTCTTATAATTTACAAGTTATTTTTTCTCTTATTCATTTAATATTCACACAATTAACTAACTATTTATAAATATCATATTAATTAAATCTTGCATGAAAAGTCAAATAACTAATTTCGATTTTTATTTATTAAATAATTCTTCATTCTACCTATCAAAATTACATATTTAATATATAAAGTGATCAAAATTATTGACTTTAATAGAGGAGATAAAAAAAGTAATATATTAGTTTAATTCGGTTAAAATAAATCAAATCACGAAAAATTGAAAAGGGAACTAATTTAATTATTCTTTACATATATTAATTTAATTTAAACTTACTATTTTTTTTCTAATTTTATTTAATTTTAATCGATTCAATTTCACTTGGTCTAATTTAATTGTTTTAGTTCCATTTTCAACACGGCTGCTTCTAACGTGTATTGTTTTGGAACCACTAGGGATGTAGATCCGTTCTCTAGATCGACGTAATAGACAAGGTACGAAAATCATTGCGGTGACTGTAGGATGTGTCCCACTGTCGCTCTCACTGTCAAGTACCCATGAGTTCGAGCTCTTAGGACTAGCTTCCAAAAGCTAGCTGGTATGCAGTTCTGGCTATGTGTTCCTTTCCCGCGTAGACTTTTCCCTACGAACCAGAATCAAAGGTCCAAATCCTTTCAAGACTTCATCTGAATATGCGTTTTGCTTGATTCGTAGATATTTCCTTGCGAAAGCAATCTGAATTGTATAGGGGAATATTCATGGAAAAAAAATTGTGGAATTTTGGTATTCAATGGTCGTCTATATAACCACACAAGCTATCGTACAGTTGTCATGTCATTACTCATGGATAGCAGATCCTCAGCTCTTCTGTTGCTAGTTTTACTTCTTAGCTTTACTTCTCTTCTGCTCAAATGTCACTCATCTTCCTCAGATGACCGGAAGGTCAAACATGTTTCTGTCTGTTTTTCTGGGTTTTCGATTTCCCATGCTTCAGTTTTTACTAATTAGTTATGTCTTCTGAATGCAGACTTACATTGTCTACACCGGTAACAGCAAGACTGATGAAGCTTCTGCATTGTCACAGTACACAACCTTGCTGCAAAAAGTCGCTGACAGGTAATATCAATCCGGTAAAACTAGAAATTTCAAGGTTAGAAGTAGTAGTTTATCTCAAAACCTTAAACTTTTAAATGGATATTCATAAATAATATTATTATAATTTTTAACATATTTCCTCACACAAAATATTTCTTAGTGGGTTTAAATAGCATTTTATGGGTAAGTTCAACTCAAAAGTAGAAGATTTTAAATGAAAGTAGATGCATAATTTCATTATTTTATTTTTATATACGACAATAAGTTGCTCTCATTAAATTTACCTTTAGGATAAGTTTAAGAAGCAAGATTGCGTGTCACAATAAGTAAGATCTCAGTGTACGAGAGTCAAAGGTTAAGTTGGAAGTTCAGTGGTCTGTAACTTGACACATCGAAAATCGCATATCATGCTCAAATTTTCAATCTGTCTCTGTAATTTCAGCGATGCTGTGCCCAAGTCTGTTCTGCACTACTACAAGCGGAGTTTCAATGGCTTTGTTGTGAAGCTAACAGAGACAGAAGCAGAGAGAATGGCCGGTGAGCAAGAAGACTATTTCTTTGTCCTCTTCAAACCTTACTTGCTCTGTCTTCGTAGATTCAGAGATGTTAACCCAGAAAATTCACAACGCAGGCCTTGAAAGTGTGGTCTCCGTCTTCCCTAGTCGAAAGAGACAACTCCACACAACAAGGTCTTGGGATTTCATTGGCTTCCCACAGAAAGTGCAAAGAGCCAGGAGCGAAAGTGACATCATCATTGGTGTTCTTGACTCTGGAATCTGGCCAGAATCTGACAGCTTCAGTGACAAAGGATTCGGTCCACCGCCTAAGATATGGAAGGGCACATGTCAAACCACGTCTAACTTCACTTGCAACAAGTATATTCTCGTACACTGTGTACAATGTATTTAGTTTTAGTTTCCTAGAACAACAAATTCATTGCATATTAATTCATTTAGTCATTACATTCCTAAATCACTTGACAAAAAAATTTATATTCTAAGAGTTTGTTCTCCCGAGCACTTAATTTTTAGGGACTAAAGTGAAATGGACCTAACCTAACAATTTAGAGACCAAATTATTAGTAAACATCATGTACAATTGTCAAGGTGCTAGAGACAGATATTTTAATATACACCATCAACAGATTTTGCTATGTCACTGCAGTAAAATCATTGGGGCGAAGTATTACAAAGCTGATGGATCATTCAGTGGAGAAGACAAGTCTCCGAGAGACTATGATGGTCATGGGACTCATATAGCATCGACAGCAGCTGGGAACCCAGTTAGCCAGGCAAGCATGGTAGGCCTGGCACTAGGAACAGCAAGAGGAGGTGCTGTATCAGCGCGTATTGCTGTCTACAAAGTTTGCTGGTTCGATGGTTGCTATGATGCAGACATTCTCGCAGCTTTTGATGATGCCATTGCAGATGGGGTCGACATACTATCAATTTCGCTCGGAGGGTTCATTGATGAGAATTATTTCAGAGATGGAGTAGCTATTGGAGCGTTTCATGCTATGAGAAATGGAATATTGACTGTAACCTCTGCAGGGAATTCAGGTCCAAGACTTGGATCGCTCGCAAACTTTTCACCTTGGTCTATTTCTGTGGCTGCTAGTACCATTGATAGAAAGTTTCTTACCAAGGTTGGATTAGGTGACAACAGAACATTTGAGGTAATATTAACAAGTATGACTTTTTCTACTTGTTGCCAAATTCAATATCTGACAAACTTGAGGAAAGATTTCTAAATTTTTAACATAAGATAATAAAAATATAATATGTGAAGGAATTATTTTGAGAAAGTTAACCATGTAACGTTCAATTGTAAAAATTATCCATGAAAAATCTCCAAGATTTTCCCTATTTGATATACTAACTAAACCAATTTGGTCTATGCTTCACTTCAAAGTTATAATGATAATCTCCTTGTTCTAGGGAGTTTCAATAAATACATTTGACCTCAAGGGAGAACAGTATCCTGTAATTTACGGAGGAGATGCACCAAATACTAAAGGAGGCATTGATGGATCTTCATCCAGGTGACTAGCCTTGAAGTCCTTTAACATAAGTGAAGATGTGAGACATAATGATTTATATTCGCTAATGAAATAGTGTGATAAGTGCAGGTTTTGCACTAGTGATTCGTTGGATGATAATTTGGTAAAGGGTAAAATTGTTCTGTGCGAAGGAAGAGGCAAAGCGCTAGGTCCCTTCTTATCTGGAGCTGTTGGTGCACTGACACAAGGTCAAAATTTCAGAGATTCTCCTTTCTCTTTCCCCTTGCCGGCTTCTTACATTGACTTGCAGGCTGGTGCCAATATTTTCGTCTACATAAATTCCACTAGGTATTAACCTTTAACTGAAGCTGCCAGCCAATATAAATTAAGAAAAGAGTCTATTGAACTCCACTTTTCTGAACAGAATTCCTTAGCAAAATTTGTAGGAGTCCGACTGCGACCATATTTAAAACTAATGAGGAAAAGGATACATTGGCCCCTGTGGTGGCCTCTTTCTCCGCAAGGGGTCCAAGCCTTGTTTCACCTGACATTCTCAAGGTACCTTGTCTATGGCTGATCACTTGCTCACTTCAATATATTCACAGATGAGGGACTTTTCTTTATGATAAATGTTTTTATGTTGTAGCCGGATTTAGTTGCTCCAGGAGTTAACATTCTAGCTAGTTGGTCTCCAGTTTCCCCTGTTTCCGAGATTGACGGTGACAACAGAACTCTGAAGTTCAATATAATCTCAGGAACATCCATGTCTTGTCCACATGTTTCTGGGGCAGCAGCTTACGTTAAATCATTCCATCCTGAATGGTCTCCTGCCGCTATCCAATCAGCTCTAATGACCACAGGTAATACATCCATACTTGTATGTCTGTATTTTTACATTATGTCTGTCAACATGTGACGGGTAAAGTCTTGAGTCCAGCCGGTTGACAGTAACAAAATTACACAATAATTACATCTAATTCTTTGAATTATAGTATAATTACAATTTTGATACACAAATTTTAAAATATAACGCTTTACTCTATACTATCTCAAAAGCATAAATATTAAATGTATCCAATAAAAATAATGTTTAAAAACCGCATGATCATCACTTAATATTTGATGTTTCCATCATTTTTTTTCAATTTTTCTCGTAACTTTTAGACGCTAGTTTCAACTTATATATATATATATGATGTTTTTTTTCAACTTATATATATATATAATTTTTTTTTTGCTTTTTGTGAAAATTTAAAAGATAGAGTGATATTTTAAAGTTCATGTGTCAAAATATTAATTAAGCTATAATTTAGAGAGAGTATATGCAATTTTCTCTTATTAAAATGGCCCCAATTTAAAAGATTAAGAGCCTTTTAGCTTGACACTAACTGGTCCGTGGTCTTAAAAAAAAAAGGTTGACTTGATTTAAAATTTTTATGTTGCTTATACAAAAGAATTTGTTCAAGTCGGCATTAAAAAACTGAAGACTTTTAAGGGCGAGGCTAAGCACTGCCAACCTCACCTTAATTGACGCATCTACTATTGAATGTGTCTAGTATCATGTAAGTTGTTGTAACATGGTAATGCAGAAAACTAAACTTACATCATGTTTTGTGTGGTGTTGCAGCTAGGCCACTGAGTCCCAAGACTAACCGTGACGCAGAGTTCGCATACGGAGCAGGTCAAATCGATCCTTCCAAGGCAGTGAATCCGGGTTTAGTATACGATGCGAGTGAAGATGATTTCGTGAGATTCTTATGTGGACAAGGGTATAGCACAAGGACATTACAGCTTGTCACAGGGGATAATAGCAGCTGCTCCGAAGCAGCTACTGCAAGGGATCTAAACTACCCTTCCTTTGCTCTTCCAACCCCACCCTCCAACATTACTGTAAGTGGTATTTTTAACAGAGTCGTTACGAATGTTGGGTCAGAAAAGTCAACGTACAAAGCCACTGTGACTGCTCCTCCAGGACTAAAAATCCAAGTGAATCCATCTGTTCTTTCCTTCACTTCTGTTGGTCAAAAGCAGAGATTTGTGCTTAGTGTTGAAGGAAGCTTAGAAGCATCTGTAGTGTCGGCGGCTTTGGTTTGGAGTGATGGTAAGTTCCAAGTGAGGAGCCCTATTGTTGTGTTTAATTCCCCGGAATAGATCATTATTATACATCCAATAAAGCAGAAGCGTCCAAGCTTTTGCAGGTTTATTGCGTTGGATGATTAAGTTAAGCCTTCTATGTATGATGCCATTATTTTCTTTATAATATGATATCCACAAATGATGGAATTACATGACACATTTTGTAATTTATGACATTACTTTTATATATATAAAGAGAGAGAAGGGGGTAAAAATCCATATATATATATATATATATATATAGAGGGTGGGGGGGGGGGGGGGGGGGGGAGGGTAAAAAATTCATTTAGTCTCTGAATTTTCACTCAGATTTTGTCCTAGATTCAAAAGTTTATTTTGGTTTAACATGGGACCTTAAGGTATCAAAATTAATTTAATATCGCTTTTTCTCCCTTAACATTGTTAGTTTTATCAAGGTGGTGTCTTGCGTGACATAACATGTGGTTTAATAGGTTGATTGAAAAGGTTGGTGTAGCAACTCAAGTCCAATTCAAACTTCTGCTACACAGTTTTGCTTCTTTTAATCATTCTATCATCCACAAAATAATCTTTTCACCAATTTCTTTCGTGCCTTTGTGGGAATGAGAGGAAAAATTCATTGTGTTTATGCAATTAGCTCGAATTCACTTAAATCTCATCATCGATTGAAAGTAAAAATTGTGAGTTTAAGTGCAAATGGATCAATATTAGGGAAGGTTGGTATTGAACCATTTTTAAAACTTTGATGACTATACTTGAATCAAGATAAACTTATGGAATTAAATAGAAATCTTAGAAAAACTTTAGAAACTAAAAGTAAACCTCTTTCTCTCTCTCTCTCTCTCTCTCTCTCTCTATATATATATCTCTCTCTTTTGGGTAGGTTTTGGAGGATTTGTAAGCGTGATACATAATCTCTATAATCAATGTTTAATTAAAAATTTTACGCTTCAGCTTAGACAATTTAGAATTGATTTCAAATATTAAGAAAACCAATTTCAATATGAAAAATTTGTTTGTTGGTTTTTCTTTTATTTTGCTGAAACAAAAGAAGTATGCATCAATCATGAATTAATGAAGGGTCAAAGAAAGATACTAAAAAAAAAGAGAGGGGGAGTTCAGATCCTCGTTATTCCCTTGTTAAATCTCCTTAGTGAGAGATTAGCCAGGGAACAAAGAGGGATTGTTCCATTGATAAATTATACTTGTGCATCAGTGAGAAGAATTTTTTCTCTTTGATCCCTTGCTAAATTCCTCTATTGATAAATTGTGCTAAATTTCCTTGTTGATAAGTTGCCAAGGGATATTGCTTTAGCAAATTTCCCCTCAATAATGAGATTAACTTTCCCTAATTCCCTTGGCATTTAGCAAGGGAGTTGGGAGGGGAATTCCCTTATTGATCCCCTACCTATTCTCTTCCAAACCCCTCTTCATGTCATGCTTATTCACTTGCAAATCCATTGCCAATGCATTGATAAATTTCCTCATTAATCCCCTGCCAACATTTTAATATTTTCCTAGCTAATCTTTTATTATTTTGTCACTAGTCAAAAAAATTGCGATGTATTATTTGTTTTATGCCTATTCCTGTATTTAACATATAATAGAATAGTACTACAAAATACAATAAATTAGCTAGCGAGTAAAACAAAGAAATATATACAACAAAGTTGTACATTACATAAATTCTAACTGTTTGAAAAAGTGCTTGTACAATTAAATAGTATAACATAAATGAAAAAACATTTCACATATCAATATAAGTATTGAAATGAATTAATTAAGAACTATTGGAATCTCTATCATCTAGGTTTGCCTCTCCCTTTTCCTCCTTAGAGACTTTAATACCATTAGTATCATTGTTATCATTGATAAAGTCATTGTCTGAACATCCAATGGGTTATGTATTTCATTTATGGTAACTTTTTCCATTAGATCATGTTCATCAAACAATGTAATTATAGATTCATCATCCTTAGCGAAGACATGGTGTACATCTCCTAGATACATATCTTCCTAACAATGATCAACGACATTCATTTCTTCACATATTTTACTCCTTTCATTAAGTGTTTTTATTGTAAAGAGTTTTGGCCTAACCTTGTAAGCTACCCACCACCATTGCTCCTACCTTTGCCAAGTAGTTATCTTATGTAGTACACTTGTTGTGCTTGCTTAACAAATACATATACATCATAAGTGTAGAGGGTTGTTTAAGGCTTTACATCAACCAATCCAACCTTGACTCTATCGATTAGGTTAAACCAATGGCACCAACAACAAAATGATTATATTCTGGACTCCTAGATATAATAACTTTATTATCTCTTCAAGAATGCCACAACTATCCAATTCACCATTACCATATATATTACCTTTTACCTAGACACCAATGTCCATGGTTGCTTTATTTTGGTTATATAGTTTTGTGTGGAATCTCTATCCATTGATCATTATGCCATCATAGCACTTCATCACTTTTGATGGATCAAAGATTTAATTGTAGATCATTGGATCATCAACTCTACCCATATTTACCTAAGGATGATTAAGCAATTTAGTTTTAAGAGATACACGCTACGTTATTGCATTGAGATTTAAACTTACTTGTTGTTTCAGTTCCAATATGTTAACATTTCCATTATAAGTGATGTTAAGATTTTGTTCTTCAAATGAATATTTGAAATTTCTAATCAATAAAATTAGTGTCAAATATTATGAATTAGGAGACATAGATATAGATAGGTCATACTAATTAATTGAGAGATATGTGTATCATATTGGAGATAAAGGTCAACTTTGATGCAGTTGATTAAAACATATATCTCAATAATCGAAAGCTTTATATTTGTGAGAAACGTTATGTAAACTCTTTTGATGGGATGATAAAGATGTGCAAATATGGATAAGCATGGGCCAGAATTTTCATCCCCACCTATCATTCTGAGGAACTTAAGTTCATTTGGTTTGAAGATGTGACTCAAAATATAAGGAAGCGAAGTTGGATATCTCTTCTAGTATATGTGCTTTGCAAATGGATTCATTGACTCTAACCTTGTTCTTCACCTTCCTCTTCAAATACAACGTACACCTCTTAAATGGATACATCTACCCATATTATATAGGACCTCTAACCTTAGCCTTACACAGCAGATGCACAACTAAATGTTCCATTATGTCAAAGAATGTAGGTGGATATTTTTTCCAACTTACAAACTATTTCATCAATGGATCCTTCTATCTTCTCCATATTAGATGCGTAAATCTTAGACACATATAACTCCTTAGAAAAAAGGTTAAGTTTAGTAAACACTCCTAAGATGTGTTTTGAAAACACATTATGAAAAGTCAATGGAATTAACCTTTGTATAAAAACACGTGGTAGTCTTGGCTTTTCATTTCATATATTTTCCTGTCATCCATATTTATGCAACACCCAAAGTTTGATGCATAGTCATCATGAAAAGTTTGGTTATTTAATCCATTTGCACATTTTCTTCTTTTAGTGGCATTGAGGACATATGTGGCCCTTAGATTGCATTGTTTATCATATTTGCTTTTATATTCATGATAGTGTTAAAGATATTGTTAAACACATTCTTTTCTATGTGTATGATGTTAAGGATATACCATATCAAGTTTGTGCACAATTAAGGCAATTCCCAAAATATGCTCTTTTTCACCCAGTTGTGATCTCTCCCAAAACTAGGTAGCCTTTTTTTTTTTTTTTCCAAATATAACTTTCTTTAGTTGTCATACCATATTGAAGATATCCATCTTGTTTGATCAATCAAGCTATAAAAACTTATTTAATATAGATTTCTTAAATGAATTTCTATTTGGCATGGTGAAATAAATGTTCAAGAAGTAGGTGATGACAATCAAACCAATAACATTTTTAGCCATGCATCAACACAAATAACTTGGTATTTTCCATGCAGTAGGTACGAGCAAGCCTTTCGTGCATGCTTTAACTAGATAAAATCCCATAAACAGGGAAGTTGCTAATGGTCTACAACAATGTTGCTTTTATGTTAAAATTCTACTACTTTGCCACCTCATACATGTTGATTACATCCTTTCACCACATTCTTAAATCATCAATTAATAGTCTTATATTCAAAACTCTTACTAGGTGACTTTATACCAAGAATTACCAAGGTGAAAAATATGTATTCCCTCCTCATAAACATGTTAGGTGGAAGGTTGCATAATGTTACAAAAATTAACCAATATAAGTACAATGTAGCTAAGTTACCAAACAGAATGAATCCATTCATGCAAAGGTTGAGTCAGACATTTTGTGTTTCACAAGAAGATGTTTGATGGGTAAAATTAACATGTTTCTAAGCTGTTACATTTGACAGATAAGTGATACTTGATTCATTTTTATAGACTCCCTTTGAATCCTAATGCATCCTATGTGTGGCGATCTAGGACATGAATGAATGTTAGAGTTTCAGAACAATAGGGAAATACCATAACATTAGAAATGAGATATCTGTCTAATTCCTTCATTTGAATCAAACATGTTCGCACATTGAACAAATAGTCTTTTCATTGTTTTCTTTGCAATACAATATGTAGTGATTAGGAAATGCATTTATCTTTGTGTAACCTAAACCTAAATTATTCACTATTCTTTCACATCTATAAAAATTTTTCAGCAACCTCTCTAAATTTGGAAGCATACTCTTGATTATGACTATTATTCAATTATAAAAACCGCAAATTATGTTAAACTCTGATTTTAGATTCAAAAGTTGTTATCATTGATAACTTATTATAATGTAAACAACATTCTGATAGTGGTTTCTCAATGTCCCTTATGAAGTTAAAAAACATTCACATTGATTGATTCGGTTATTCATCAAACTCTCTATCATTGCAATCCATATCATTACATAATGCATCTATAACCATTTCAACGTAAGGGTTCCTACTCTCTACCTTGGCACTAACAGTGTCTGTAGTTAAACCATTGTCTCTTTAACGTTCCTTCCCATGACGTGCCTAATAGACTTGATCATGGGCCAAAAAGCCCGCTCGGCCCAAAAAAATGGATGAGTTCAAAAAAAAAAAACTCAATAAAAAATAAGCTCATTTTAAAAAAACTCAAATATAAAATGGGCCAAACTTAGGCTTTTTTTAAAGCCCAGCCCGAGCCCGACCTTGAGCCCGAGCCCACTTGTATTATAATAATAATTATTATATATTATTAATAAATAATATTATTAAAAAATTTATTTATAACTATAGATATAAGTAAAAAAGAATTATATAACATATATGATTATTATGTTTTTTTACTCTTACTTGTTGCATAATATATTATTAGGAATAAACTATAATTCAAATAAAATAAATTATTAATTAGTAATATTATTAGAAAAATTATTATTTTGAGAGATTTTACTATCTTATATATATATATATATATTTCAAGTTATTTAAATTTCTTGCAATATTTTTTTTGAGCTATTTAGTATTGAAAATAAGCAAAAAAAAGTAAGCTTAACATATAATAAAATAAATATATCTAATATTTAAAATTAAAAAAATAAAAATTTTTTAAAAATATTTTTTAAAAATGGGTTGGGTCAGGCCAAGGTCTGCTCATTTTAATTAGGCTTGAGCCTAACCCGGGCCTAAAAAAATTTATAAATTTTTTTATGAGTTCAGCTCGTTTTTAAATGAGTCTAACCTGTGATCAGGTCTAATGCCCAATTGATGGACCCTCTATAAACTGGTGAGTATACAAGTGTTTTTCTACCTATTATGAATCTTCTTATTAAGGTTTTTACATGTTTTGCATGGACATGGAAGGGGACTTAATTAATCTACTACTCCTTCATGTTCATATGCAAATTTAAGGAAACCATTAACCTTGCCTTCAAACTCTATAGTGACTTGATCAATAGTCAGATCTCTTCTCTATAATATTCAGCTTCAATCAAATATCATCTATATGACAACAATAGATGACCTGATCCATTTGAAAGATTATTTTCCCAATTTGGTCTCATATGATAAATTAACAAAACTTAGCCTACTCAAATATGCATGATTTGTTATGGTTACACTTGACCATTGGGCTTTGCTTATTTAGACTCATTCATGGAAAGCAAAATTATAGCCATGCGTTCTATGGAATAATTGATTCCAAATATCTCATGACACTTGAGAAGTCATTCATATTATTTTTTTACAATGCAAATTAGAAAATAAAGAAAAGAAATGTAAGAGGAAAAAATTATTTAGTTCACAAGAGACCATCTAAAAGATGAATATGTTTCAATATGTATATGTGTATATATATATATATATATAAAGTGATGGTGTTTAAATAATTTATATTCATCCAAGAACTTTGGCTCAAGTGACACCTCTTTTAGACTTAAGTTTTAGAAAGACTTGATATATCTAGTTTCAACTCTTACCAATGCCTTTCCCTTGCCCTAAAGTCTTGTGTCTCCTTTGTAACCCAAAAAAAAAAAAAATCACGTTCGAATTCATTGTGGTAGAGCTAGAATTGGAGTTCACATCCTTTGCATATAAATATCTTGCGTAGGTCTTACATTTGAAAACATATCAAAGCTTTTAGCTTAAAATTAAATTTCCTTGAGCAAAACCATGTTTTCATTACAAACAAAATGGAGGTTTGACGACTATAACCATGGCAATTCCATGCCATAACCACAATTATTGTTAACTATGGTTTAGTTTTTAGGTTGCTTAACCACAGTTAAAAGTAGCTATGGTCAAGCCTTTAGAGGGCTTAACCATGGTTATGTTAACTATGGTTATTTTTAGGATTAACCACAGTTATTAATAACCCTAGTTAAGCTTAACCACAGTTATATAGTTGCAGTCAAGTTTAACTTAACCACAATTTTCTCAAAACTATGGTCAAGTGAGAAGACTTAACCATGGTTTAGAGATAATTATGGTCAAGTTTTGTGGTTTAGCCAAGGTTTGGAGAAAATCGTGAAAAAAAAAAATTAAGTTCACCTTTATAACTAGATTGACATAACTCCATTCACCCATACCATCTCTTTTAAAATGATTTGAAGCACCCATCTTTTTTGATTTAGTCACTCATCTTGATCTACTTGCTTCTCCACCATTTTCAAAGCTCATTGGGAGTGTTGTTCATCCTTTACAAATATAACACTAGCTACATTTGAACTCCATTATCAAAGCTCCCATCAATGTCTCGATCTGTGGCTCCTCCTTCACCATTTTCAAAGCCAAGGTTTGAAGCTCTTCCTTTTACACCATCGATGAATAAGTATGCTTTTGGTTTACTGATAGATTTTAATTTATGATTTAGTTTAATTTATTATTTTGATTTATTATTTAGGATTCTGAATTATGGTTGGTTTGATTTAGGACTTAGTTTGATTTATAATTTTGACTTAGGATTTAGAATTTAGCTATTGTGATTTTTAGTTTTCTTTGTTGGTTCTTGGCATTTGACCTATGACTATTGTTCTTTTTTTTTTTTTTGAGGTTCATTCTCTATATATGCTAATTTATTTTTATACTGCATTATATTGTCAACCCACCATCATTTTAGCTATCGGGTTCATGCTCTTATTCTGTTTTCTTTGTTGCTAATTTTTTTTATGCTGTATTATATTGATCTTATTGTTGCTTTCATTTTGTCAAAATTTCCCATTCCTTTTAATGCCAATTGATCTCAAAATAATATCATGAATGAGTGATTTTTTTTTTTATGCTTCACACACACACACACACACACACACACACACACACTATATATATATATATATGCTTATATTAAATGATTGAAATTGCTTTGTAAAATCAATAGCTCATATATGGTCACAAGTACTCTTTTCAATTTTTTTTTTTTGTAATTCTTTAACTGTCTTATTGGAAAAGGAGTAACATATGTATGAAAAATATGTTTTATCTTTTAAATCAATTTTAGATAGGGATATATTTAGCTGAATTTAATCAATTGAGATTATTGTTACGATGAGTTTATGGTCATTTGATGCCTCATATTTATTATACTGATCATGCCTTTGATAATTTTTTCCCTTTTTCTTTTGTTTTACTCCCCTTGGTAGTGAGGGACATTGATGTGTAGTATGCTGTTAGTGAGATGATTTTCTACGTGGAATGTTAATTATTATTTGTGGTTTTTTGTAGTGTGTATAAAAATATTGAATTATTTTTCTAAACAGCATTTTATAAATCCTCAAACTTGCATATATCATACTCTTATTATATATGCAATTGAGGATTAAGATAGGGGTTTTAAGTTTGAATTTTGATCTTTCTTAAATACGTAAAAAATGAATTCAGATTTCATCCTTTATATCGATCATCTATAGTCAAAAGCTTGATTTTTCAATTTATGTGTTGGTAATAAGAAGAATAATTAAAATTTGATACATAGAAATAGTATTCTATCCGAAAAATTTGAATTTTTATTTGTTGGTTTGGTTGAATTTTTATAGGAATTTATATATTTAGTTTTAACTATATATTAGTAAATTATTGTTATAAGCATTTTTTTTAATCATTTGAACTACTTAGATTCATGAGGCAATAAGAAGCAACTTTAAATATTATAAAATAGTTTATTTTGTCATAATAAATTATGTGATTAATGATATACAAATAAGTATTAATAATATATATTAACAATATTATTATCAAACATTATTTTTAAATAAAAATTCTTAACAATTATATAAAATCAATATTACATAATCTAAAGCCACTTATTTTATTTTTTTAAAGGGATGTTAGATTATAGTTAAAAAATATAGACATTATAAGTTTTTCTTGTCTTTTTTAATTAATTCTTTAAATTTATATTTAATATGTACTTTGAGCATATCCTAATTCTTAAACACATGAGAATATATGTTAACACATATGTATGATGATTCAAAAGTATTTTTTACCCCTAGTGCATATGAGGAGAGGTAGTGTATTACTTTAAGTCAAGTATATATGTCTTATTATCTTTAGTGATGGCTAATCATTTAGTAAAGCATTTTTCTTTCTAAATATTAAATAATTAAAGATATTTTTTTAGTTACAAAATAGATGAGTCTTAAACTATTAAACAATAGAATACCTGTAAATATTTAGATGGATTGAATGGATTTCTAGATTTTGTGTTTGCTAATGAGAGTGTGAAGGTAAAATAATATATTTATGTCCTAAATGTTGATTTAAAAAATAGCAGATTAGAGAAGTTATGCGTGATACCATTCTCATAGAGGTATAATTTTTGGGTTAGACATAGGAAGAGAAATATAAATCTACCATAAAACCTCAGTCAAGACTGTAAGTAAGAGACGAACAAATTTATAAGGATAATCCTATGCAGGACATGGTTATTGATAAATTTAGGATTCATGATAACAAAAGTGTAGTGAAGTTGAGGGCCTAGTTCTACCATCAAAATGAAGGATGAATAACAATGCAAAAGAGTTTTATGAGTTAATTAGGGATGAGTAACAAAATTTGTTCGAAGGTTGTGAAAAAATACTTAAAATTGTCTTCCTTGGTAAGGTTGTATCACATCAAGTGTTTATACATAATACATGATAAGGCTATGTCAATTATACTGGAGTTGTTGGTTAATGCCTTTAAACTTGTAGATATTCCATTTTCTTCCTATGAGGCCAATAAAATCATTAATAAACTAGAGCTTAACTAAATAAAAATTTATGCATGTATAAATGATTGTATTTTATATTAAGGAGATGATTAAAATAAGGATATACGTAAAAAGTGCAACACATTTATATAGAAACCAAAAATTAAAGTGAAAAATTAACTAAATGGCTTGCAAAAGTATTCAAATGCTTTCAACTATAGCCATGGTTGTAAATGTTATTTGTCTTTTAAACCTTTGAGTATATGAGATGGCATTCCATCGATAAGAATAATGATGGTATGATAAGGCGTCTGAAGGACTTTAAGACTTGGAAGTAATTTGACATGATGCATCCTTAGTTTGCTTTAGATCTTTAGAATGTACATCTTGGGTTAGCCATTAATGGCTTTAATCCATTTGACATTTTGAGTACAAGTTATAGCATATGGCTAGTGGTTTTTTTGCCTCACAACCTTCCTCTTTAGATGTGTATAAAAAAGAGCTCATCCCTTCTTTCAATGATAAATTTAGAAAGACGAGTATCAGGGAATGATATTGATGTCTATTGATAACCATTAATAGAAGAGTTGATAGCTTTGTGGAATATGGGAGTTAAAACTTATGATTCTTACATTGATGAAGTTCAACTGTGGTGTGAACTATTAGTCATTTTTTTAGGTTTAGAACATTATTTAGGTGGAATGTGCATACTGGGTTAGCTTTTCCATTTGGCAACTTTGATTCAACTCTTCATGACTTTATTATAGTTGAAAGTGGTATTTTATGGCCATGGTTATTTTCTAAATATAGGACATAAATTTAGATTGGCTCGAGGTCAGTTTGATGGAAAGGAAAAGAAGAAAATCCTTTATCAAGAATTATCGGCTCAAAAATCTTAAAATAATTTGAGAATGTTAACATTGTATTTAGAAAAGATGTGGAAGTTAAAGGCTAACAAAGAAGACCTAAACGAGTTAGTGGTGTAGATGGCAATACTCTATAATGGCATAAAAGAGTATATTTTTTAAACTTTCCTTTTGGATGAATCATTTGATATGCTACAATCTTGATGTGATACATATTGAGAAAATGGTTATGACAATGCGCAATTTACTCTGTTAAATGATTTTGAACAATTGAAAGACCATATAAATACATGGAAAGACTTACAATAAATGGGCATTAGGTTTGATTTGTGGCCTGATGGCAATGGTAGATATCCCCTTACTGTATTCACTTTGACAAATGCTAACAAAGATATCTTCCTCAGGACTTTAAAGAATATTATTTTGTTAAATGGTTATTCAAGTAACATTTCCTAAATAAGTGGCAGCAATTCTAATTGACTTATGCTTATTCTTTAGGTAATTATGAAATAAAATGTTTAGCATGAATGAACTTGACAAACTTCAAAATAAAGTTGTTCTCATATTTGTCATCTAGAGATATTATTCTTGTCTTCATTCTTTACAATTATGGTCCATTCTATTGTACACTTAATCAAAGAAGCTAAACTTGAGGCCTTATTCATTATTGTTGGATGTACTTTATAGAGAGATAGTTACTACTTATTAAATACTTCATAATTATTTCAAATCAGTATAATTTCATTCATGGCATCTAATGTGATGTGTTTAATGTGTAGTTAGGGAAGTTGAAGTCTTATGTACAAAACAAGGCACAAACAAATGGCTTAATAGCTAAGGATTATCTAGCTTAAGAGATTTTAACTTTTTTCTCCAAGTATCTAAGTGGAATTGAGATAGTATTCAATCAGCTTGGACATGTAAATGATGAACTCGATATTGGGTCATCTAATGTTAGCACTTTGTTTCCATTTGTTAAAAAACCAATAGGCAGTTTTGAATACATGACTCTTTTTGCCAAGGAAAAATTACAAGTACACCATCACATGTTGACCAACAGTAGAGAAATCGACCCATTTCTTTAGTAAGTGAATTATATATTAGACTTGGTGTTAACTACATAATCGTAATAACCTAATTACCTTGTGTTCATCATATAAAGAATTTAAAGACTATGTTGAGAGACAATTAAGATGACACACATGATCTTTATCAAAAATAGATAAGAGGGTTCATAGAAAGTTTGTTGACTAATTTTCTTGCCATGTACATACATGTATATCTTGTACTGTTGTTTCCTTCATAAGCAATACAATAATAAGCAATCACCTTTTCCTTTGTTCTAGATAAGAAATAATGTCAATAGATCACATTCAATTGATATGAATTTTCTTGTCATGGGTCTTCTTGATAAAGTAAGCATGCTTATAATATCAATGGATTCAAATTTTAAACTTAAGATTGAGATCAATTTGAAAACTCAAAATAATGGAGTTTTTAATTCTTTTGGAATAACAAGTTATGTTGGTAGTAACAATGGCAACATGCACTTTGGCAGTAAGCTGTATTGTGAAAATTTGTTATACATCATTGAATTAAATTATTATAGTTAATTTATGATTACCTTATTCAAATGTATGTGGGCTAACACAACCAGTTTAAGAGATATTAAAAAAGATGAATTGGGATTGACATCTATTAATTTTTTATAGTTGATATGCACCGATGATAATGAAAATGATGAGTCATTCATTGAAGCCTCTAAAGCTAAATAAGTATATTATATATAAGATAAGTTAGATAAAGATTAGAGTATGATCATGCATCTAAAACCATGTAACTTGTATAACATGGGTAAAGGTGATGAAGATATTTATGAGAGTAGATTTAACTAACCTTAACTATTGGAAATGTTATTCCCAAACTTGAAAGTATAATTGTGCTTGTCCAAATCAAGTGTTTTTTAGTTTTTCCTTTTTTGCATTTTCATTAGATATATATATATATATATATATATGCTTATATGTTATTCCTTAATCTTAATCTTATATATGTTTGTATGCTTTTTTTTTTCCTTATACATGTTTATATGTTATTTTTTCTTAATTAACAGAAATCTTGAATATGAAGAGGCTTTTCAAGAAGTCTAAATCAGTCAATATAAGTAAGACTGGTATGCCTAGCATTAGTAATCCTTTACAAAATTTTCCAATCAATAATGGTTGACATTTGAGTTACCTAAATCCTACAAATCTACTTAGTTTATCCACATCGCCTGTTCTAAATGTTCTTGATATCCCAACCTTCCAACTAGATTTGGATGCTTATGACCTATTTATAGATGATGACCTGGAGTAGCCTGAATGGCCTGCAAAGCCCACATGGTGACCATAGAGATGAAATTGGTTAGTTGAGATTATTAGTAAGTGCCCATTTGCTTATATCTCATTTATATATTAACTTTGATTCAATAAATGAGGAAAGAACGGTGATGCACAACCAAATGACTATGCATGATGCTTAGACCCTTCCTCTTAGATAAGAGGTCATGGTATTATGGAGTGGTTCCTTTCATCCGATTAAAGATAATGGTGGATTGTTAGGTTTTTGTTTTTTGGTATGGTTGAGATTGACTTTAAATTGTTTTCATTTACTTACCTAGATTAAAGGAATGTTTCACAAGAATACAAAAATCGCACATATAACATCGTTATTTAGGTAAAAATGCATTTATTATTTACTTCTCTTAGCACTTTAATTCATATCTTTACTAACTGTTGTATTTTATCTTGTAGACTACGTTTGTTATCGATGACATACATAAGAGATATATTTTATAGTCACTAGGAATTAGATGATGACATGCATGCTATGAATTGTATAAAAATGATAGGACTTGTATCAAAGAGCAAATAATTAAAGATGTCTTGATGACATTGATAGAGATCCTTGGGTATCATTTACAAACCATCATTTTACTCAGAATTCTTACGTAATCATACTGTGATCATATTAATATTTTTGTTAATAACCAGAAAATTGTAGAGAAAACCAAACAAAATAAAAATATAGTAACTATGCCACATACTAATAGATCAAAAAGCTTTGCATGAAAAAAAGTCGAGATAATAAATTCATTTTGGTAAACAAGTCATTTGAGTTTTAAATATAATTTAAGATATATCATATGTTTCTTCAAATTTGTAAGTAGGTGAGGGAGGGGGTTTACTCACATAGGAGACATGTGGATTGCAGTCTATAAACATGATGATGGATCTTATGTCAACGACGAAGCTAAAGCTGTCTCTGTAAGTGTTTGAATGATATGGGTGCTAACTTTTGATTTTGTTGAAAGCCTTTATTTTTCAATTGGTTTATTACATTCTATTTGAATTTGCAAGAACATATTGCTATGCTTCAATATAAAACTTCTCTTCCTAGAAAATATCAAGTGATGATTTATTGGCTAGGGCTTTGGGAAGCAAGGAGCACTATTGTCGAGTTTGAGAACTAAGATTGGTGTTTGCCCATCCCAAGTGCTTAGATGTCGAGCTTATGAAAGTTCATTTGGACCTTCTTACACAAACTTGCAAAATGAAGTCACTTAACTTAAAACACAAATGGCTGAAAGAAACAACTGACAAGCAGGGGATAAAAATGCTATGATTGCTGAACAACAACAACAGTGACAAATAGAAGCAATTATGGCTTTTATACTTTAAAGTTTTGAGGGTGCATTGTCACTGGAACTTGTAGCCATACAAGCTCAAAGGGTAATTTTCTAAATTTCTATTCTAGTTGAACCAGGCAAATGAGTGTTTTTATTTTTTGTTTTTAATTTATGACTAATAATATTTTATTTTAAATTTTAAAGACCAAGTGATTAGAACAACAAACACTATCTGTTAATGATAGTCATTCCCTATAAGAATGAACATATTATTTGGATAAATTTTATAATTATATTTTTACTAACTTATTTATAGATTAATGGAATATGAGTCTATTTACAATTTTAATAGCATTATAGTTTTTGTTGGAAGTTAGTTGTTGTTGTTGGATATATTGCTAAAAGTTATTATTATTGGAAATTGGTTATTGGATATATTAGTTAAAATTTGTTGTTATAGATTTGTAGAAAAAAAAATTGGACATAATAGTTTATTTTGCAATTAAAAAAATTTGGAAACACCTATTAAAACCACCACTTTAAAATGAATTAGATGTGATCTAACCGTGATTTAATAATTGTAAACAAACCATGTCTTAGCCATAATTTTTGAAATTATGACTAGAACATGACCTAGACACATTTCATGTAACCATGGCTAAGACATGGTCTAGCCATAGTTACTTAACCATGGCTAAATCGTGTCTTAGCCATGTTTTATTGAACTGGTTAATGTAACTATTACTAAGATATGGTCTAGCCATGATTCTTGTGATTGTGGCTAAGATGTAGAATAGCCATGGTCATTGTAACTATGGCTAGACTATGTCTTATCCATGGTTTTACAAATGATTCTAAAAAATTGTGGTTAAAACCTTTTCATTGAATAGTTTAGCCATGAATTTTGAAACCGTAGCTAAATAGCTTAACCATAGTTATAGTTGTAGCTAAAGCCATTAAAATAGTGTGGCTAAACTCACATTTTTTTTTAGTGTCTCGTTAAGCCTGTGGTATCTCCTAACTCTTGCTTGCACTCTGCTTATTGGCCAAACGTGCTGTGGTGATCGAAAGGTAAATCATGTCTCTAGTCTTTTCTATGTTTTGATTACTTTGCTTGTCAAATAATTTTCTTTCATAAGGATTTTTTTGAATAATTTTTCTCTATATATTTTGGAGATTTTGACACCCCTTTTCAAGTTTTCAAAAATATCAAAATTTTTAATGTCTAAATGTTTTTAAAGTCTAAAGGATATATATTTTTACATGCTTTAGAAAGAGATCTAAAGTTTATAAAAGCAATAAAAAGGTTTAATTTTCCTTTCCTAATAATTTTAAGTTCTTGGCGAGTAGGGATTAAATTAAGTGTTAATACGACATAATAATTTTAAAATATAGAACAACATTTTATTGAAAGTTAATTGTTATTTTTTGGATATGTTACTGAAAATTATTGTTATTAGAGATTAATTGCTAGATATATTGGTTAAAATTTGTTATTACAGATTTATGTAAAACAAAAATTTGGATAGAATAATTTATTTTAAAATTAGAAAAACAAATATTGGAAGCAATAGTCAAAACTATCACCTTAAAATGAATTAGATGTAGCCATGACTTAATAACTGAGGAGAGACCATGTCTTAGCCATAGTTCTTTGAAATCATGGCTATAACATGACCTAGACAAAGTTCATGTAACCCTAGCTAAGATTTGGTTTGGCCATGGTTACTTAATCATGGCTAAGTCATGTCTTAACTATGGTTTACTAAACTGGTTAATGTAACCTTGGCTAAGATAGTCTAGCCACGATCATTGTAATAATGACTAGGTTATGTTTTAACTCTAGTTTTACCTACGGTTCCTAAAAATTGTGGTTAAAGCCTTTTTGATGGATTGCTTAGTCACATATTTTGAAACTATGGCTAAATGACTTAATCACATTTATAACCACAGTTAAAGCCATTAAAATGGTAGGGGCTAAAATTGCATTATTTTATAGTATCTTTCTAATCCAATTGTATCTCCTCTTAACTCCTGTTTGCACTTTGCTTATTGGCCAAACATTTGTGATGATCAAAAGGTAATCATATCTTTAGTCTCTTCTATGTTTTGATTGCTTAATCTATCTCATAATTTTATTGTAATAATTTCATAAGAGTTTTTTGAATTTTTTCTCTATATATTTTGGAAATTTTTACACCCTTTTCAAATTTTCAAAAATATCATTTTTTGACTTTTATATGCTTTTAAAGCCTAGAAGATATATATTTGTATGTGCCTTAGAAAGAGATCTAAAATTTATAAAAACAATAAAAAGATTTAATTTTGCTCTCCTAATAATTTTTAGCTCTTGGCGGGCAAGGTAAATGTTTTTAAAGCCTAAAAGATATATATTTGTACGTGCCTTAGAAAAAGATCTAAAATTTATAAAAACAATAAAACGGTTTAATTTTGCTCTCCTAATAATTTTTAGTTCTTGGCGGGCAGGGATTAAATTAAGTGTTGATACTATATAATAATTTTCAAATATAAAACAATATTTTAATAAATATTTCATATTTAATTATTTAAAATATTAAAATATTTAATAATTAATGACTTTTGATAGGATTAATTTGATTTTTATAAAATTAATGAGTATAATAATAATAATAATAAATTTAACAAAAGAACAAAATATTATTTTATATTTAATAATATTTATATCATAATTAAAGTTCACAATATTTTTTTTTAGTTTATAGTGTTATCATTCTTTATTGTTTCTTTCTACATATTTTGATTCATCATATTTTTATAACATTCTGAGTATGCAGACGTACATTGTGTACATGGGCAGTCAGGCCAGAGGCATGAAAGCCGGAGAGTTATATCACATGAGTAGGGTTCACAATGTAGTTGCGAGGCAGGGATGGGCGGGATGGGCAAAATATGTACATTTTATGGATGCATATAAAATTTATTTGTATATGGATTTTTACAAGTAAAGTTTAGATTAGTTTGATACTCAATTGCCCTTGGACCTGCAGCAAATATATTTTTGTTATTTATTTGTATAATATATATTAATTAATATAATATATTAAAATTTTTAAAAATTGTTCAAATAACATTCTATGAATTTTGAATTATCTTAATAGTTATTTGGAGTATTTTATTTTTTTGTTGTGATTTTTTACAAACAATTTTATATAAATGAATCTTCGTTTGATAAAAATTTGATCATTTGGAAACTTTTATGGATAATAGGTTTAAGTCTGGTTACTTAGAGATTATTATTATTTTTTACCTCATAAATATGAGTTCAAGGACGAAGATTACATTGCCCTATCTAAAATCATCATAATTGCGACGTACCCCATTTTTTGGGTAAGAACTACGTGCCCATTTTAATTAGATTTTCGAAATTGTTAAAAACAAAAGAAGTTAATTTATAGAAAAAATAAAAACACAACAATTTATTATAAGATGTGATCATTTGCCCCCCAAAAAACAAATCAACTGAAAATATCTTCGAAATATATAACTATCTGCAGTATATATTCTACTTGGTTCACGCTATTACCCATTTTCTGTAAAGCATATTTCGTTATTTCTTCTTTGAAAAAGAGTATATATGATAAGAAACTGACCGTCTAAAGGGAATAAATCCAGCAATTTTGCACCAGAGGCTTTGATCCACAGTTACAAGAAGAGTTTCAATGGATTTGTGTGGTGAGGCAAACATAAGAGGAAGCAGAAAGAATGGCTGGTATTGTTTTGGCATTTCTCTTCATCAATAACGTGCGCATACAGTGTACAGAGATAGTATTGTGACTTATAATTTTTATATTAAATTGATTAGGAATAGATGGTGTGATCTCTGTATTCCCAAACAAAAAGCACAAGCTGCAAACAACGAGGTCGTGGGACTTCATAGGCTTTCCCAACAAGTCAACAGAACAAGCGTAGAGTGACAACATCGTTGGGGGCATTGATTCCGAAATTTGGCCCGAATCTGATAGCTTCAGCGGCCAAGGATTTGGTCCACCACCCAGAAAACGGGAGGGGTCTTGCCAAAATATCACTTGCAATAAGTATATATCATCATATATATCAATACAATTTCACTATGCCTACAGAACAGGATTACTTTAAAGCATGTTACTCACTAGCTACTTGTATATGTATGCGAGCAGAAAAATAATTGGAGCCAAATATTTCCGTGTTAATGGTAAGTTTGGCAAAGATGATATTGTATCTTCGAGAGACTCAGATGGGCACGGGACTGACTGTTCATCCATTGCAGCTGGAAACTCGGTTAGCTCTGCCAGTCTTTTCGGCCTTGGGTCAGGCACAGCCAGAGGAGTCCCATTAGCTCGTATTGCTGTGTACAAACCTTGTTGGTCATCAGGTTGTTATGACGCTGACATTCTCGCTGCATTTGAGGATGCAACAGGAGATATGATTCAAAATTGTTATAATTAATCTTTTTAGTTAGTTAGTTAGTTAAAAATTTAATTTTTTTTAATTTTAAATTAAATTAAGTGGTAGTTTGTTTTTATGATTTTTTACTTTTAGTTATCGTTTATTTCTATATTTTTATTATTTGTAAGCCTATAAATAAGTAACCTCAATTGTGGAATAAAGTGAAGTAGTAGAAAATATTAATTTCTCTATATATATTTTTTAGTTTCATTTAAATAGCTTACTACTTTAAATTTCTAACATGGTATTAGAATTCTCATAGATCTTGAAGGACCTGTAAGTGACTGACTCCCATGACTTTCAGTAATACATCGGCTCTCTCATCTCAAATTTTCAATAGCGAAAATTATCAAGTATGGGCTGTTAAGATGAAAGCTCATCTAAGAGGTCTTGACTTATGACAATGGGTTTAAGATGAAAGAGAAATAATTTTTTTGGGAAGCAATCCAACTCTCAATCAAATCAGGGCTCATGAAGAAAAAGAAGCAAAATCTCCAAGAGCTTTATCTTTAATTTATTCTGCTGTTTCAGAATCAGTTTTAACAAGAATTATGACTTGTGAAACAGTAAAGGAAGCTTGGAATATGCTAAAGGAAGTATATCAAGGCAATGATAGAATAAGAGTGATGCAAGTCTTAAATCTTAAAAGAGATTTTGAGCATGAAAGAAAAGGAGACCATACAAGAGTGGTCTGACAGGCTGATGATAGTGGTAAACAAAATTCGACTAATGGGAGAAGAGCTACCTAATAGTAAGGTCGTTGAAAAGATGTTTATAAGTTTGCCTGAAAGATTTGAGGCAAAAATTTCATCTCTTGAAAACTCAAAAGATAATAGTGAAATAACTTTGCTAGAATTAATTAATGCTTTGCAAGCTCAAGAACAAAGAAGAGCTATGAGAAAAGAAGGAACATAAGAGATGGTTGAAGGAGCCTATCTAGCCAAAATTTCAAAGGGAAAAGGAAAAATTTCTTAATGCAATCATTACAAGAAGTATGGTCATGAAGAAAAAGATTGTTAGCACAAAGGAAAGCCTCAATGTTTCAAGTGCAAGAGGTTTGGACATTTACAAAAAAATTGCAAATTTAATAAGAAAGAATAAGCAAATATAGTAGAAATGGTTGAAGAGGAAACTCTTTTTTAAAAAGTTAGTGAGAGTGCTTCAACAATTGAAGGTTGGTGAGAAAGTATATCAACAAGATGATGAAAAGTGCATCACGAAGTGAAAAGAAGTGCTCCATAAATTTAAAGATGTGGAGAGAAGTGTTCTATAAAATTTGAAATTTTGCAATTTTGAATCAAAGGAAATGCTGGAGATATGATTCAAAATTGTTAAAATTAATCTTTTTAGTTAGTTAGTTAGTTAAAAATTTAAAACTTTATCTAATTTTAAATTAAATTAAAAAGTAGTTTGTTTCCATAATTTTTTACTTTTAGTTATAGTTTATTTCTATATTTTTATTATTTGTAAATCTATAAATAATCAGTCTCAATTGTAAAATAAAGTAAAATAATAAAATATTAATTTTTTTACAGATTTTTTTTAATTTCATTTAAATAGCCTACTATCGTTTATTTCATTTTATTATTCCATAATTTTTAGACGGATGCAACTTCTGATAGTGTTGACATAATTTCTCAATCCCTTGGGACCACAGCAACTATTTCGAGGACACATATGCAATAGAAGCTTATCATGCAATTAAGAAAGGCATGCTAACTTCAAAAGGTGCAGGCAATGAAGGCCCGGGGCCTTTCACCATCTCCAATTATGCACCCTGGATCCTTTCTGTGGCTGCTAGCATCATTAACAGAAAGTTCTTCACCAAGGTTCAGCTGGGTAAAGGAACGGTCTATGAGGTAATTAACTCATTAATGTTATCGGGTCAAAGCTTTTCATAATTATTTATTGATAAGAAATATTCGAGGAAAATGACTAACATGTACTTCATCTAATATGTAGGAAATTTCAGTAAACACATTTGATCCCGAGAATAAAACATATCCATTGATTTATGCTGAAGATGCACCCAACATCACTGTTGGATTTACCAGTTCCATATCAAGGTGCAACCGATGGCACTTTAATTATTATTATTATTATTAAATAATGAATGAAATGATCCATTACAATGATATTCTAATTAATTACTGGATAGGTCTTGCCCTGAAAATTCTTTGAATGAAACGTCGGTGAAGGGAAAGATAGTTGTTTGTGATGGGTTTCTGGGTGTTAGTGCGGGATTAGTATCTCTGTTTGCTCTCCCTGCCACTGTGCTTAGTCTATAAGACGGCACAGTCATACGCTCTTACTTTAAATCAACAAGATTTAGATCTATCGAACATTATATTCATGTGAAATTTGGTTTGATCATTATTTTTGATTAATTAATCTTTTTTGTTCTATGCTTGACCAATTTCTGCAGTAATCCAACAACTACTATATTTAAGAGTAACGAAGGCAAAGATTCTTTGTCCCCTTATGTAGCTTCCTTTTCATCAAGGAGTACAAATCCAATTACTCCTAACATTCTCAAGGTAACTTCTTCTATATATGTAGTACACTCAAAACATACTTTAGTTAAATTTGCCTTCTTCAATATCAAATGGTTATAGCAATTATTATGGTGTTGTTGTGGCCTAATGTAGCTGCCCCAGGGGTAGACATTTTAGTTACATGGTCTCCCATTTCCCCTGTTTCAGAGGTTAGAGGCGACAACAGAAGATCACACTTCGATACGATCTCTGGCACTTCCATGACTTGCCCGCCTGCTATTGCGCAGCTGCCTACATCGAATCATTTCATCCTACACAGTTGCCGGCAGCCATCAAGTTTGCACAAATGACCTCTGGTGGTTAATGCCTCTTCTTAATGACACATTCCTCTCCTCAGTGCTGATATTTGGGGGTGATGAAAATTTTTGGCTTTTCCTATGTTTATTTTGTTGTTGTTTCATGGCATCAGAAAAGTATGCCCATTTCTGGTTCTTTCCAATATGCAGCTACTCCCTTGAGTTCCGACTTAACCCAGAAGCTGATTTTGCATATGGAGCCGGTCAAATTGATCCCATTAAAGCAGTGAGTCCTAGTTTGGCATAAGATATTAATGAAACTGATTATGTGAAGTTCTTGTGCGGACAAGGTCATGACACCAAAAAGTTATGATACAGCACAGACAATGATAGCAGTTGTAAGCAAATTAAGAATGAAACTGTTTGGGACCTCAATCTTCCATCCTTCGCTCACTACAGAAATGTCACAGGATCTTTTAGGAGTGTGTTTCATAGAACTGTCACAAATTTTGGAGCAGCTACATCCAAATATAGAGTTAAAGCTCCTCCATCTTGTCATTCTCATCAGTGGGGCAGAAGAAGTTATTTATGCTTAGAATCGAAGGGAGAATTAACGTCGATATAGTATCTGCTTCTTTGGTTTGGGATGATGGCACTTTCCAAGTAAGGAGCCCCACTGTGGTATATACCATATGGTAAACGCCTATAAACTCGGTGCCATATACTTGTGTCCAAGCGAAGAGTTTTTCTTCTTCTAGTTGGTTAGTATGTTATACATAATGGAGAAAAGTGATGTTTAATTTTTCTCCACACGTTACGGGGCTGTACTGTTCATTAGTTAAGAGAAAGTGTCATAGCTAAAGTTTGTATGTACTTATGTATTAAAACAAAGAAATAAAACCCACAGTATGCCAGAATCACTGATTTTCCTTCTCACTGGATTTTATTCCCGCCCTCAATTTCTTTTGGTCGCTGAGTTGGAAATTTCCTTCAATAATTAACTCAATATTACAATAAGTCTCTTGGTGATAATTTTCTTTAATATATGAGTTGCCATCTTTGTTTAATCATTTAATGAAAAAAAAAAGATAATTAGTAATGCTTCATATCTTAAGAAATTGTACCAAAAAAATGTTTCTATATATAATGATAATTCATCTAAAATTATGTCTTTTTATTAGTATAGTGACGGATATCTTCAAACTTTGTTTGGACTAAATTTTTTTCTCTAGGTGATATTAAAGATATACTCCTAACATGAATTTGATGTATTTAAAATTTTACTCACCTAAAATTACTAGAATGAGATGAAATTTTAATGCACCAGAGAGTATGGAGCCACTAACCAGCCATTTTAGGTTGATATTGGGTTCTAAATACTATGTAGGGAAATATTCCAAGAAATGTCCAGACCTCTAGCGCATTAGAAAGCCAAGGTGCTGAGATTTGTGGGAGGGATAAACGGGTTTCTCCGTAACTGTAGTATAAGATACAGATTATCTTTTATTCTCTACGGTTCAATAAAATTTATTGTTTTTGAGCCCACCAAAACTTCTTAAAAGAGGTTATATGAAATTACTAGATAAACTATGTGATGCAGTCATCTAAGCCCAATAAAAGATGTCTTATAGTACTATTATGTGTTTCTTTTTTTTTTTTTGGTACCGTATACTATTCAAAACATTTTGGCAACAGATGTGGCATTTGTGTTTGCCCTGCTTGCAATTCATCCTATTGATGGCACACTCATGTACTCTTCCATGAATTCAAGAAGGTATCCATCTGAAATTTAGTTTAATCGTCATTTTTTATTGACCTTAACCTTTTCATATTATACTCTACCAGGCAGTAACCCAACCGCTACCATATATAAGAGTGATGAAAGCAAAAGTTCAACCTTACATAGCTTCCTTCTCATCAAGGGGTCCAAATACAATCACTCCTAACATTCTCAAGGTCATATCTAGTACAGTAATTCATACTTCAGTTCGGCCTCTTCCAATGCTTTTTAAATTATTACGATGTTGTCGTAGCCTAATATAACTGCCCAAGAAGTAGATGTTCTAGCAGCATGGTCACCCATTGCCCCTGTTTCAGAGGTTAAAGGTGGGAACGGAGTATCATTCGTCAATGTAAATGTTACAGAAGTTGGGGAAGCCATATCCAAATATAAAGCTAAAGTGATTACTCTTCCATCTTTATTAAGTATTCAAGTGAAACCAGAAGTTTTGTCATTCTGATCAGTGGGGCAAAAACAAGTCATTTACCCTTGCAATTGAAGGAAGCAATAACGCGAATATAGTCTATGCCTTTTTGGTTTGGGATGGTGGCACTTTCCAAGTAAGGACCCCCATTGTGGTTTATAATATAATGAACGGAAATTAAATCTTAGCCATATATATACTTGTGTCTAAGGGTGAACAAAATCGAACCAAAATGATTAAATTAAACCAAACCGAACCAAATCGTCAAAAATCGAATAAAATTGATTAAAAATTGATTTGATTTGGTTTTTGTAACTGTAGAACCAATTAAATCGGTTCGGTTGTTAGTTTTTTTCATATTTGGTTCGGTTAATTGAATCAAACTGAACTATTAAATTTGTAATTAATTAAAATTTAATATTTTGTTTCTTTTTAGATTAATGGGATCTTTTATCAATTAAATTTGTATCAAAGCTATATTCTTTATGTGGTTCAAGAAATATACAAATTATTTATACTATTTTATTATAAGATATTACTCTTTTTTTTTTTTTTCACTTTTTAAAACTTTTTTGTGAAAGTATGAAATTTTTTTAGGCAAAAAAAAGGAGATAAAAATAATAAATTATTCCAAAGTTATTATTGGTCAAAATTTTAAGAGATGCATGATATTAAAAATTAAATTTTACATATTATAAAGAACAATTTTTTTTAAAAAAAATTACTTTTGGGTAAAAAAAAAAAGAACTAAATTGGATCAAACCAAACAAAAATCGAACCAAACTAATTAGAATTTAAAACTGACAAAGTCCAACAAAATAAAAAACCGATTAGGTTGGTTCAATTTGGTTTTAACTTAAAACCGAACCAAACCAAATCTTTGAACATCCCTACTTATGTTAAATCGAAGAGTTTTTGTTCTTCCAGTTTCTTTGTATTGTGTTAGAAATAATGGAGAAGACGTTCAGTTTTTCTCCACATTGCAGGTGTATAGTAAATTAGTCACAAAAAATCTTATACTTCTAATATTTGAGTCTTCTTCAAGATCAAAGTCTTCGGATGATGGATCTCCGCCAGAAGGATTTGTCTTGGTTGATGTTTGGTGACACTATAGGAGCTAGCTTGCTAAAATTAATAGCGTCATTTTTTTCCCCATTCCGTGTTGTTTGGGGCTTAGTTGCCTTGCTCTACCCAATATAAAAAAAAACTTTAAATATTAGCCAAGTCATTGATTTTCTTTCTTACCAGATCTTATTCTGCCTTCATTTTTTTTTAAAATGTAATTTTTATTTTGAAAGATAAATGTTGTGATTATATTTTTTTAATGTTAAAAATATATGCTTAAGTTTTTTTTGTTTTTAAATTCTAAAAATACAACATTTATTCCAAAAAGCTTTTAACTCACTTTTCATTAGTCCTCATTAACGCATATTTTGGGAACTAACAAGTAATTAACCTAAAACTTTTAAAGATTCGATCATATATTTCAAAGATTTGGGAATCAAATAGTTGAAGCATGTATCTTTTAAATATTTAATAATATATTTCTAAAATTCAAGAACTAAATAGTTGATGCATATATTTATTAGAGACAAAAAAACATTTTTTTTCTAATCTAATTTTGTCACTGAGTTGTTTAAGAAAGAACTTTCTTTCAATTAATTAATTGACCCTAAGTTGTTGTGAAATGTTATTATCACCAACATAGTAGGTTCGATTGGTTAGAAAAATCCAAACTAATCCTTTGTGTTGGATTTGGAGCACCCATGGGATGATCCAATTTAGGAGTAAATACAACTAGTTAATTTAATTAATTGAATTACGTAAATTGTTGGATTAATTAATTATTATATTAAAAGGTTGCATAATTAATTGTTGTCTTATAATTAATTTTTTATCTTGAATTTTTGAATTTTAATATGGGTTATCAATATCCTATTATATCTCTTCTTAAGAGATATTGTTAACACTGAAAAATCATAGGTTGTCGATAATGAGTAGAGGCTAGGTCAGTCGATGAACTTAGTTGAGAAACTCTAGCCAAAAGAAGAATGTGCATATCTTTTGAGGAAGCTATAAATTTAAAGCAAGGCATATCATGCAACATACATAGAAAACTTTCAAAAAATTTGCATTACAACTTCTTTTAATTTTCAATCATTTACTTGCTTTGTTTATAACTTTATTTACAGCTTTCCTTAATGTTTATTTATCACTTTTAACCTAAATTTTCAATTAAATTGCAATAAGTTTCTTTTATAATCTTTCTATTGTTAATCCATTTCAATTCAAAGTTTGTATAGTTTGTTATTGAATTAAGTAATCATTCTCATTTACAAACTCTTTGGCTTTGTCATTTAGGCACTTTCAAGAGTCCAATCCTAGGCTTAGCTATGTTTGACACTTAGGGGACACTTCTTCTAGGAAAGTTACGTCTCCTCTCATCTTTCAACTAATAAAACAAGGACCAAAGGTTGGTTTCTAAGTTCAATTTTACATTTAAGTCTCCTTTCAGAAAAACATATTAACACATTGTAAAAATTGGCATGCTCAGTTAGACCCATGCAGTTGTTAATGGTGTATGCTTAAAGGCTTTAAGAGTTTTCAAAATTATCTTTATTCAAGCCTAGTTGACGAAGAAATGTCATCTAATGACCAACTTGTAGAAGGAACTGGTGCCACCTCCTCTAAAGATAATCATCTAGAGCCATCTACACCAATGGTAACTATAATACCATTCTTGAGGCATCACATGATGGAAGGAATGCATGAGGGCATGCCTATTCTGTTAGCAACCATTTTTGACATTTTAAAGCCAATGGTGGTAAATGAGATGTATAGCAAATAAGAAAGATCAAGGTTAGCCTCAAGACATATTGGGGGTAGATATGTGGTTTTGTAACTAATATTCCTCTTAAATCTCAAGCATTTGTTGGTTATCCTCAACCAAGTTGCCATTCACCAATACAACTTAGCTTATTTCTTATAAGTGGCACTTACAACTCGGCATGCTTAAATGCCAACAATCTCTAATAAAAAAGCCTACATGTTGCTAAGAAACTTGCTATCATACCACTGAATGTCTCTTACTCCTTGAGAACTTTTCTCTAAAGGAAATGGATATGATAAGTTAATAACAAACATTAGGTATTGAAATTTGACTGTCAATGGCCATCCACTAGCAAGGCTTATAGTTAAATACCTTATAACTAATCTCATTTATGATGTTAGCCCAATAGATAGGATCTTAGCAAATGATACTAATGAGTACCTCCATTACTCCACAATTTGGTTCCCAGGGTACTATTCCAATTCAACAACCGATGGGTTAGACATCATTCACACTAGAGATAGCTATTCCATAAGTAAACAAGCTTAACACTTTTACCATTGACCTTGACATCTTGATAAAAGCAATGAAGAAATATCTCAAATATACGTTGAAGATGAGAGATAAGCTTGTGTATAAATAGTCGTATCTGGATTAGGTGGATAAGTTATGCCCTTACCTAGAAAGTACAAAGTGCCATATTTCTTAACCTTCTTTAGAGAGGATAGGCAATTGACTTTAGATCATATTAGAAGATTCCTGACTTAGTAAGGAGTGGCCAACCAGAATGAGTGCTACAAGTTGTAGCTATTTCCTTTGTCCTTAACTCGCATGACATTCACTTGGTATGCAAAGCTACCTCCTAACTATCTGTAAAATTGGTAGGATATGGAGAGGTTGTTCCATAAATAATTCTAGTGAGCCTAGGTAAAGGTATCCATCGTGGATCTCTTGGCCTTAAAGCAAAAGGCAAACAAACCAATAGAAGATTTTATGGAATGTTTCCAAAAAATGAAAGGCCAACATAGCTTTTAATTGCCCAAAAGTTAGATAGCTAGAATGGTAGCCTAGAAAATACATTTAACACTCAAGAAATGCTTATTGTCCAAGATTTCTTAGACCTAATAAACCTAGCCACCAAAGCATCTTGTATGGAATAGTTTATCAAGGAAAAGGAACAGAGGAGATCTTTTACGGCATTAAGAGAGCCTTCTATGATTTTCATATTAAAGGCCAAATAAAAGCTTGTTCTTGTTAAAATAGATGAAGATAGGCTAGATTTGACTGACATCAATGCAGTCAAGATTCTAGGTAATAAAGAATATTCTTACACTTCCTTTAAACCATATAAGGGAAAAAAAAGGTATAGAGAATAAATCTTATGGAATCTTACTTTTTTAACATCACTAAAGTTTACCAGATATTTGATTATTTTCTAAAAGGTAAGCAAATTAAGCTTCTGAATGGTCATAAAATTCCATTAACTTGAGAATTGAATGGCAAGAAGTAATGTAAATGGCATAACTCTTATAGCCATGTGACTAACAATTGTATTATCTTTAAGAATGCAATCTAGAAGGCATTAAAGGAAAGGTAGTTCTAACTTGTGGAAAAATATATGATTGTGGATACTAACCCATATTTAAAGTCCACTTCTACCAATATTGTGGCTATTTCATAGTTGCCACAAATTGCACCTCAAAGCTGACAAATAAAACCAGGCCATTTAAGGAAGAATGCACTAAGACTAGTGCATATGGTTGGGGGTAATTGACACATAAGCATGTTCAACATGCTTAACACATTACCACCATCATTTAATGAAGAGAGAAATTACATGGCCATTCCTCAGACATAAAAAGGGACAAGTGCATGTTTGACGATCTTCTAATAGAGAAATCTAGTTAAAGATTACCATTAAGGGCAAGCCTAATCATGCTTTCCTTAAGTTCATCAAACTTAGAATCCTACTAGCTAATGACAGTTGGATGATAAACATAAGAAGGCTAAAGAACCAAAAAAAGAAATGTATAGGGACTAACAAGAACATAGCTTAAGAGAAAACAATGAAAGCATATAACTGAAGTGCATGATGAGGTATAGAGAATGCTTAAAACAACTTTAGTAGCCAAAAGATAAGTTAAGAAATTGAACATCAACATCGAGAAATAGTCAATGGAGGGATGTTTCTAAAATCACCCTCAGGCCAACCTTTGGTAAACATAATTAAAGTAATATCGAAGATTTTCTTAACTAAAGAAGCATTTTCTATCGAATTCAGGGGATATAAAAGACTTTAAGCTTGATTAGGCTAAATTAGTTAAAGGAGGCATGGTTAAGGAAGTAGCTAAAACAGTGTTTAAGGATCCTAAAGAAATCATGGCAAGATATTTGAAGCCTTTATATATTAAGGCTTTTGTCAATGCCAAACCTTTTAGTTGAGTGTTTGTAGATGTTAGGCTAGCATTCAATGTCATGCTAGTTGTCACGTTGAAGAACTTGGGTAAAATAAAGAAGGATTTGATGAAAACAGATATGGCAATGTTAAACTTTATTGGTGAGCCTACACCAATCAAGGGTATGTTGTTGGTCTAGCTTACAATAAGAAGTAAGACGTTTTCTATTATCTTCTTTGTAGTCAAGGGGAAGGTATCCTACACATTACTGCTCGAGTGAGATTGGATATAACTAATTACTACATATTATTATCCTTGTACCAAATTTTGATATATTAGAATGGTGGAGACTTCAGAAGTGGTAAAGGCCTATGACAAGCCCTTCTCAATTGAGGTTGGGATGACAAATGCTTTATACTACACATGTAACATATAACTAATAATCTTACATTTAGATCTAGAATTGGATCCTAACATTGTATACTAATGGACAACTAATGACCTTTCTCTGACAGTTGTGTCGAGCAACCTCAAATAAACTAAGTTGGATAAGATTTATAATATAGGGTGCAACCTAAATTGTTTCCCTTGAAAATAGATTTCAATATTCAATTGAACTTTCTAAGTGTAAGAGAGACCTAAAAACTACCTAATTGAAGGGGGTTTTAATTAAATCTAACTAAAATTAGATTGAATTAAAATTTCTAACTACTAACTAAATTGTATGAATTTATAAGTAAGGAATGGGCATGTGATTAGCTTTGGATTTATCCTTTAATATTCACTATCCTTATCCTAATTCAATTATCATTGGTTTTATTCTAAGAGTTCCTATTTATATTCATGGCAAGTTATCTTGAGTTGCCACACAAAATTCAAGACATTAACAATTTGATGTTGAATTGAGACTTCAACTCCATATCGAATCATTATTTTTTGTCACTAGAATCATTGAACATTTAAATTGAGTGATTAACTAGTCAAATTAGTCTTTGAATTTTTACCTTAAAATGTTCAATTAACCAATTAAACTCCAAAGAGATCTTAAATCAAACATTTAAGCACATAATTTTTAACATGCATTTCATCGAATACCTTGACTGTGTATATGAAAAATTGAAAGTCAATGAAAAATTCAACACTTAAATAGATCCATTAATCTTCAAATACTCTTGTAATTAATATCTAACTAGCCACTAATTACAAATAACAACAATCCTAATTTATTACAAGTTTAACCAAGCAAATACATGAACAAGAAGTAGTGTAGAAAGAGAGAAAAAAATATAATAGAAAATCTTAACCAAAATCCCTTGTTAATCTTCATAGATTCAAGCTTCAATCTAAGGTCTTCTTTCTAGCTAGCCATAAGAATGGGATTAATGGTTCATGAAGTGCAAAATGATGAACGAGAAAAGTGGAGTAGAGTCACGGCTTGAATGAAGAATGGATGGATAGAGGAGAATCTGCCTTTTCTTACATTCTGCCCAAGCTAATAATGAATCACCTCCCCTCACAATCACATGCTTCTGGTGTGTATCTCTTCATTCCTCCTAAATTAATGGGCCCTATGCATATATGTCTTATGCTTTCTTCCCTTGTATGTATGCATGTGAGCTTTCTGTGCTTCCTTTTCGCCTGTGTGTATGATTTTAACCTGATGCATTTACGTGTGTTTTATCCATGAGTGGAGTGCATGATTCACCCCCTTCAATCCTATGAATCCACATCCCTCTTCATGTGATTATGCGTGTGCGTGTAACCTGGAGAATGTCGTGGAAAATGAATGGAGTGAGTGTCATGTTCTAATGGATCTGCTACGTGGATGAGTGGAGAACCATGCGTGACTTCCTACATGTAGATACAGGACCTAATACTGCGTTTATAACCTGGATGAATGGAAAGAAGGCTCGTGACTTTGGACATGTTTCCTTCGTGAATGTGTGATATATATCCCTTTTCACAACTCGTGCCTTATGGATGATAATATTACTGATGCATCTATGTGTGCCCGTGCTTCTCTTCATGTGAGTCCACCTGGGCATGTGTGTATTTGTGGCGTGTATATGAATGAGATGAGGGAATGCATGTGTTTGGACTCTTATGCATGAATCTACGTGGATATTCGTGTGTGTAAATGAGTGTCTGACCATGCATGACTTCCTACATGTGAGCATGAATGAAGTATGTGGCAATATGAGTGGGCTAGACGTGTACGTGAATGAAGAGAATCAAAGTGGTTGTGATGTGAGCCCATGAGTGAACGATCCATGAAGCTCCTCCTCTTCTATATATTTTCCATTTTTAATTCCTAAAAATTTCATTAAAAATTGTGGCCAAATGTTCTCTCCTTTAAGTTGCAAAATGTGGCTTCCACCTTTGAAATCTTGGCCCTTCAATTGATCTTGTAACCTTAAATTCTTCTTCCAATTTCTTTCCACCATTAAATTTTTACTTTTCCCAAAAAAATCTACACAAATAATAGAAAATATTAGGTAAAAAATTTATAAAATTATTTAAAAAAATTTATGCATTATAAATTATTAATTTTGTAAATTAATTCATAAAAGTACAAAAAAATGACTAATAAAATTAAATAACATCTAATTGAATCACTTAAGCCTTATTTAATCATTAGAAATGTCCAAATTAGGAGGATTAATATATATAAAAATGACATTTATTGCTCTCTCAGAACTACTATATTAAAGGTTGACATCCAACCTATCAACCAAATTAGGGGTGTACATAGACTTGATAAACTTTGTAAAACTGACCCAACCCAACTAAATCAAATCAGGTCAGGATAAGCTAAAATTGGGCTAGAAAATAAGGAAAAAATTAGGCTAATAAATTTGACTAAGCCAAGTTTTCGATTATGCCTTTCAACCTATGTTAGCTTAGCCTAACCAAATATGCATAGATTTTTTTTTTAACTTCTTCTCTTAAATGATGTTGTCCCTCCTTCCACAAAACGTAGCCTCACCTTCACCCTCACTTGTTCTCCAATCTCCACTCATGCCAAAAGCTTCCTTTATGCTATGCTCCTCCATTATGAAGTAGCTGATTTCACTAAAGCTTCCTTCATGCTTCTCCATTATGAAGGTATGTCCTTGCCCTTGTTGATTGCTACTGCATTTTAGGTGCATTTCTTGTTGTGCTCTACTATAATTTCAATTCTTAAGTTCTTTATTTTGTTGCACTTGTCTTTTTCTTCTTCTTGAACAAAACTTGCTTCGTGGATTTGAATCTAATATATTGTTGACCATTTTGAATGATAGAAATATAATTAATTATGAATAAGAATGTTGTTTTTCCTTGTAGCTAATAGCGCTCTTTGTGATTGATGCAAAAAAGAATGCTCTTGCAGATGTACTAGTGTATTCAACTCCCCTATTACTTTATCCTTATATGCCAAGGTCTTTGAAAATGGTAGAACTTCAATTTTGTATTTTTTTATTTATATCATTAGCCTTTTTTAGTACACATGTCTTCATTAACTAGTATCATTTAAAATTATAGTGTAGCCAATATGATGTGATATAAGAAACTAATATGTGGCTAATTTGTCTCTAGAAGTAAACCATATTATAAGTTGCTAGGTTTATAAAAAAGAAAGGAAAACTTTATTTTTCTTTTAAATTATTCTAAATTCATTGTAACATTATTTTTCTTGCATATCCTACTACTGAGTTGATAGAAAAGAAAGAAAAACAAAATTCTGCATAATCTTTCAATCTCAAAAATAAAAAAATAAAATAAAAAAAAATAAAAAGAAAGGAAATCAAGTGGTAAGTTAGTATCATCTTTAATAGTGCAACATCATTACACATTTGAAGTAGTCTATTCCATTTATTGTTATCATCATAATTATGCTTAACCTTTCAATCTCATTCACTTGTTTTAGTTAATTAGGATATGGCATGCCAATATAATGAATAAACCCAAATCCACCCCTAACCTACCTCTAATCCTTCTCAAGAGTCCTCTGCTTGTGGTTCAACATTTGTTGTAACCACTATAACCTCTACTGTTGCTGGAGAGGCTATAGTAGTGGAAGCAAAGAGAAAACAACTAACAAAAAAATCTATAATTTATGAGCATTTTGTAAAACTTCTATTAAAGGAAACAAATAGGGAATAGAGAACTACACGTCAACATTGTAGGGTTACCTAAGCATATCACCCAAATAAACATGGCACTAGTACCCTAGAAAGGTAGTGATGGCTTGTTGGAAGAACCCAAATAGGGCTTAAGATACAAAAAACTCCTTGTTAGCATACAGGCAGCCTATTGGGGCAGGGGGTTGATCCTCCAAGAACTTTGGTCTTACATACCTATAATCAAGATAAATGTCGAAGGGCTTTAGTTGAATATGTAGTATACGATGAGGTGCCCTTTTAGGCTATGGAAAGGCATGGATTTCAAAAGTATATGAATTGTTTAGAACCTAGATTTCCATTTTTATCAAGAGTGATAGTTGCTCAGGGTTGTTGGAAACTCTATTTTGAAGAATCTAAGAAATTGAAAGATTGTTTTTAAAAAAATTGTGTGTGCATGTTTGTTTGACTATATATTGTGGACATTTATTTAAAATTTTAACTACTTATGCCTTACAGCTCACTTCGTTGATGAGTAATGGAATCTACAAAGGTAGATCCTAAACTTCTATATAATTGAAAATCATAGCGGTAACCCTATAGGCAAGGTAATTAAGAAGTGTTTGTTAGGATGAGGGATTTAAAAAGTATTCAACTTAACTATAGATAATGTAATTGCCAATGAAATGGTTGTGACATATATGAAAAAATAGGTGAGAAATTGGAATGCATTAGTAAGTGATGGGTATTACCTACATGTGTAGTGTTTTGCACATATTCTAAACTTGATGGTGAATGATAAGGTAAAGGACTTGCATGACTCTATCTTTGCTATTTGGAATACTATAAGATATGTCAAGTTTTCTTTGGCAAGACTTAAAGATTCAAGAGTTTTATGGAAAAAGAAAAAAAATTGAGCCTAAGAGTCTTATGTGTCTAAATGTTTCAACTAGGTGGAATTCCACCTACATGATGTTGGATAGTGCCATAAATTTTCAAAAAGTGTTTGAGAGAATGGAAGATGAAAATGAGATATACAATGCACATTTTAGGGAAGATGGTAAGCGGATTGGTATTCCTATGGCATATGATTGGAGTAATGTTTTTGTGTTTCTCAAGTTCTTAAAGGTCTTCTATAATATTACACTGAAATTCTTTGGATCATTGCATATGACATCAAATGTATGCTTCCATTAAATTCCTATATTCAAATGACATTGCAAGCAAGTGCAAATGATGATCCTTTTTTTATGGATATGGTTAGGAATATATAGAGCAAGTATGATAAGTAAGTTGGATAACATGAACCCATTATTGGTAATAGGGGCGGTATTGGATCTTAGGCATAAACTCACTTATATGAACCATGTTTTTGAAGACATGTGAAAAAAGGCCAAAAATACTTTGTAGTGTTTGTATGAACAATACTTTATAGGGTTGTTAATTAAATAGATAACATTCCTAAGGATAGTAATGGATTAAGTGTAGTTAGAGATACAGGGGAATAAAAAATTGTTGTGGATTTGAGTAACAAGTTTTGGCATTGAAGAAATAGAAGGGTCCTCCAAATAAGACAATAAAGTTAGATAAATATCTTACAGTTGAGTTAGTTGATTATGATCTTTCTTTTGATATATTAGCTTGGTGGAAAGAAAATACTACAAAGTATAAAGTGCTTTCTTTATTTGTATGTGATCTTTTGGCCGTGCCAATGTTCACTGTGGCTTTTGAATATGTTTTTAGTATTAGGCATATGCTTGATGCTTTCAAGAGTATATTTTATGTCATGTGTTATATTTGTTATGTTTATGATGGGTTATATTTGTTATATCAAGGACATTGAGCCTATCTTAATGCTCACCAAGCATATTCTCCATTCATTTAGGTGTAACATTCCTTTTTTCTTTAACTTATGTCTATTGTGTATTTAATCATGTTTTTATTAAATTTCTATTTTGATAAATTGTGAAAATTTTTTGTTAAATATATTTTTTCACTTTGTATTTTTGCCTATATAAGTATGAATGTTAACGTAGATCAAATATTGGAGATTTCTTATATAATAACATATGGGAATTTAATCAAAACATTAGAGTTATTTTTCTTATTTGGTAGTACATAGTATGCCAATTTTGGCTTGTTTATGTTTTTTATTGGACATTTGCATTTTGAATGGGAATTTGCTCACTTTTAATAGAGAAGGATAGAATGTAGTATAGGAAAGCCTCTTGAAAAATCTAAAATTGTGATGCCTTCTAGCTCCAAGCTAGATTAGTTAATTTCTCAATATGCTTTATTTATCAATAATTAATTCATATTATTATTTTAAGTAGATTTGTGAGGATATCTAGTAATCAATAAAATGCTATAGTTGTCATATGCATGAATGGTGATAATGTTTTTTCCTAAAAAAAAAAAGAAAAAGAAGAGCAGCTTGACCTATCCCATCCAGAACTAGTCTAGCTTGGTATAAAATCAAGCCTTAATGCCCAAAAAAAAAAAAACCCAAGGTCTTAATTAGGTCGAGCTTTGGGTTAGATATATAGTTGGTTTGGCTCTACTCATGTATAGCCCCAAGCTAAATAAGTGATGGACCATCTACTAAAGTTATCAAAGAGTTATACCTCTAAGTGATAATGGGAAGAGATCACATCATTAATGGATTGGGGATTAATGGGGCCGATGTGACCTTATCAGAATCCTCCATTAAGGATATAGTCACCATAGTTAAAATCAGGGACCATTTGAAGGAAGATAACCTTAGTAGCTCAAAGGAAGTAAGGCTAGCCTTCATTAGTGCTTTACTAACTCAAGAATAGAAGAGGAGAATTATAAACCTATTGAAAGAGTTTAGGGAATGCTTTGCTTGAGACTATAATGAAATGCTAGGCTTGTCTCAAGATTTGACTGAACACCATTTACTGTTATGTTTTAAAAACCCGAGATGCATATAACAGCTAAAAAGGATTACCCTAGAAGTTTTTCCCAAGGTGAAAGAGAAAATCAAACGGCTACTGAAAGCAAGTTTTATTCAATCAAGGTATACTAAAGGATTGTTTAACATTATTCCTATCATTAAGAAGAATGGGAAGTTATGAATTTGCGCATTAGAGACCTTAACATTGCTATGTCCAAGGATGATTATGTAATGCCCATAGTTAATATGTTAATGGATACTATAGCCTTAAAATAAATAATGTCCTTCATAGACAACAACTTAGGATACAACTAGATTTACATAGTCGATAAGGATGTTAACAATACAACATTCAAATGCCTAGGAGTAATTGGTATCTTTGAGTGGGTAGTTGCTTTTTGGACTAAAGAATGTAGGGGCCATGTACCAATGTGCCATGAATGCTATCTTTCATGATTTAATTAGCAACTCCATTAAGGCTTACATTGATGACATAATGGTCAAGTCCTTAGAGTTTGACTTACATTTTTTAGACTTTAGAGCAACATTTAAGTGTATATGAATGCACAATTTGAAGATGAACCCTACTAATTATGTGTTTAGGGTAGTTGTTAAACATTTTTTTAGTTTTTTAGTGTACAAGAAAGGGAAAGACGTTAATGCAAACAAAACTAAAGCCATTCCAAAAGCTAAACTACCATCTAATAAAAAGGAATTATAGAGCCTTATTGGTAAGATCAATTTCCTTTAAAGGTTATAACCAATCTGGTTAGTAAATTCAAGCCAATCAAAACTTTGTTATAGCTAAAAGATAGAAACGAATTTAGCTGAGGAATTGAGTGAGAGCCTACTTTCAATTAGATAAAGAAATATTTGTTGAAAGCTTTTAGTATTGTCTCTTTAGTGATGGAAAGACCATTGAAATTGTACATATTAGCTACAAAAGAATTCATTATTGCATTGTTAGTTTAGAACACTAAAGAAAATACAAAGAAGGCAATTGTCTACCTCAGCAAAGTGTTGATAGACATAAAGTTGAGATACACTCCAATTAAGAAGCTATATCTATCTCTATATCATGCCAACACTAAGTTAGAATACTAAATTTAGTCAAGATATGTATAGGTTGTTTGTAATGTTAATTTGCTTTAATATTTGTTATCATACCTAGTGTTGTAGGGCAAGTTAACCAAGTGGCCTCTTAAACTCAACTCTTATGCTCTACAACACATTCCTCAAAGGGCCATTAAAGGTTAAGCTCTCATTGATTTTCTAGCCAAGTATCCATGCCTCAAGGTATTGATTATATGCTAGACACTTCTGAGTTTGTGGTACTTTAATAATGGCAAATGTTCTTTGACGTATCCTATACCTAAGAAAGAGTTAGAGTGGGGATAGTTATAATCATCACTAGTAAAAAAGAGGCCCACTTCAATTTTGAGTTAGAGTTACCAAATTGAATATGAGGCCTTGATTATTTGCCTAGAGCCATTAGAAAGCATATAACTTGAGTCCATCTAGATAGTAAGAGAATTATAGTTGGTGATCAAGTAGTTGACTAGTGAATATCAAAGCTTGGACTTGAATTGGGTATAATATCATCAGCTAGCCTTGGAAGAATTTGAATGTTTCTTATATGTTATCATTATGCACATTCTAAAGGAAGAAAACAAAGAAGCTAATGATATTTCTTAAGTGGCATGTGGTTACAAGTCTTTAGCCTACAATACAAGGTCCCACCTTATTGACAAAATATTTTTTTTAGTCATTAGATGGATAGTGCAAGTGGATTAACAAGTAACAATTGGATTAGACTTGAACCAAGAACCACTAAACACTGATCCATAAGAAAAGATACAGATGCTTGAAATGAATCTAATTCTGGTACAATTAGAAGACTCTACTCAAGAACTAGTAGCATTAACTTAGTCAAAATAAGATCAGGCATAGCCTAGTAAGGTGAAACTTGAGCCAACTATAAAGTAGCTGAATACGATTTAGCAAGGCATTTATAAGTGATGAGGTAAGGACTTTTGCTTAAGAATTTGGCTTTCAAATAATCTATTCTAGCTCTTACTATGCCTAAGCTAATAGGAAAGTCAAAGTTACTAATAAGACTTTGATTAGGATGATTAAAAAGTTTATTGAAGACTAGCTAAAGAAGTGACGCCTGCTACTACTTAAGGTCCTATGGGTTTTATAAAAATTCAATCAAAACAGCTACTAGGACCACCTTTTTTAAATTGGTTTATGGAGTTAATATCATGCTTCCTTTAAAAGTCATCGTCAGATCTTGATTGGCTTAACAAAACAACTTAATAGCTGATGAATATACATAAGCTTTGTGTATGAAACTAGATGCAGTAGACAAAGATTGAGTAATTACTTTGCAGCACATTAAGCTGAATAAAAGCCAAGTCATGTATATATACAACAAGAAAGTCAAGCCTAAAAGGTTTGAGGTAAAAGACTTAGTTTAGAGGACTTGATTGCTAGTTGTGCTAAAAGATAAAGAATTTAATAAATGGTCTCCCAAATAGAAAAGACTATTTATGGTTAGCCAAGTCATTTGATGGCTTATCATCTAGTTGATGTGAAAGGGTGGGAAGAAATAAAATACATAAATGGCAAATATCTAAAGAAATATTATCTATCCATACTTGAAGATCAAAACATTGAAGATGAATAAGAACAAAATGCTGATACTCATTAAAATATTTATACTGGGGCCATAAGCTAACCTCATAATTGGATACAAAAAGTAGAGAAAAATAAGAAGGCAACTAAATCACCAACTAGCTTGGATTAACCAGAAACATTATTTTTAGAGTTATTTTTTTTCCTTCTCAACTTATTTATTAAAGTGGGGCAAGCCAAAGATGTCCTTGGAAGTCACCAAGATTTAGTTTTTGTTGTCTTCTGCTAAAGTTTCTTGCTCAATGGTCATTGGAGCATTTTGATGAATTACTTTGCTTGGTGTCAAATGATGTAGTGCAGTAGTAGAAAGTAAGGCCTAGGACTACCTAGTAGTTTTAGTGTCAGGATGATCAGGATCTACTTCCATTAAGAAATGAGATTTCATTTTTTGCAACCCGTTGAGCTCTTTTTTGATTGGCTTACCTTTAAGGCCCAAGCTAATCTCTTCCTGCTTCAAATCATTTATTTTCCTTTTTTCTTGTAGTTCGGGATTGCAAACTATTCACTTTTCTTTGCAAATCAATGATTTGAAGTAGTATTACACCTTATTGAGTTTATAGTTTAAAGATATCGATTACTACTTCAATGTAGGGGGTCTTTAGAGGATGAAATTAGTTGATTAAATATGCTAATAAACACTTGAAATTTTCCATGCATTTAGCGTTCTCTACTAAATAGGTAGATGCCACAAGAAAGTTCTGTTGAGCATCTTTTATGACAGACTTCAATTCAGAAGGTAGTAGATGAACATTGGTAGAGGAAAGCAATTGGTAAAGAATGGTGCATAGTAAAAAAAATGCTTTTAAGCTATTTGGTTAAAAGAGTATAAAAATTACAAGTAACCTTGGCAATGGAGGAAGATGGTCTAGAATGGGCATTTCTAAAAGTAGTTCTCAAAGCAGGGGAAATAGGTTTAATAATATGGATGGTTCATCTAGGGGATGTTTGTACATCTTACGAAAATAAGTTAGGATTAGTCCTGACTCTTTAGCAATGATAATAATACTAATGATCTACACATATACCTTAAAACTTGATGGTACCATAGGGCCTTCCCATAATATGAGTAATAGACAAGAAGGACATCCTTAGAAACTTTGTCGTTAATTAAGTTAATGGAACCTGAAGCACCAAGAAATGCACACAACACATAAAAAGGAAAAGTGAAAAGCGGTTAAAACATCACAAAAACAAGGCTAGATTTAAGAGGATACCTACAAGACATTTTCAAGATGAAAATCTAGTAGATAGTTGAGAAGTAGACAAAGAGGCAAAGCATCTATAAGAGGTAGTTGGCAAACACACTTCAAGGAATAGAACATCAACAATTTCGATAGTGTCACCATTAAATAGCATATTAGCCATTCCCATTTACCAGGAATAAAAGGCAAGTAGCATCCCCAGGATGAACTTAAAAAATATAAGATTAAGGGTATTAGGGGTGGAAGCTCTAGCTAATTCGTGAGCTTCTTCTATAGTCAAAGGGAAGAAACAATGATAAAGGTCTTGAATTTGTGAACAAGAAGGAAGCATAGCAATACCTTGCATAAGGCCTTCTACCAGCCACAATAATAAGGGCTGTAAAGCTCCAATCGTGTTTAGTTGTTTCAAGAGGAGAGTAATGTTCCAAATAACAAATTGCGAGTAATGAGATAGCTTATTGATATTTCATAGATCTCTTCTCTGTTGACAATAAGATGATCCCTCTAGTTGGCATAAAACCATAGTGAACCTTAGTATTAAGCCAAAAAGGGGCAAACTCATTAGTGTTAAGAATATGTAGATTATAAAGAAGTAAAGATAACACTAGTCGAGATAATGTTCATATGAACTTGAAAATAGAGCTTTCTAAACAACAGAAGTTTACAGAATTATAATTAGTTAAAATATAGTCAAAATTGAATTAAGGAAGGATTACATAAAGCCATCATTGTAAGAACCAAAATGAATTGGGAATTGCATCTAGAGAAAGGTTCAAAGCTAGCTTGCCTTGAAGAATATAAAGCCTCTAACAGAGATAGCTAACAGATAAGAACTTGAAATTTACATACTAACCATTAGCTAAAGCCACAGGGAAAGGTTGAAACTCTTTTACTACTTGAGCATAATTGGTATAAAAGAAATGTTGACAAAGCCAGTAAAGTAGAAAGGCCACATGTTTTGCACGAGTTGGGATTGGTCATCAATTTTAACATAGCTTAACAAAAAGTAGTAAAAAAAAAGGTTATTGTTTGGTGGAAGTTAACTACAAGATGATCTTTTTTGTGATAAAGTAACCAGTTTTACCCCTCTGGGAAGGAGACAACTTAAGGCAGAACATCAAATAAAGTTGAGGTAACTATCTTGAAAGGGAATAGGAAGTATTATTCATAGAAGATAAGAAGGGAATTACAACAAGAATAAGGATGACATCTTTTTCATAATACATATCTCCTTTCATGTCTAACTAAAATGAAAAAGAAAGCCTATTGTGCCATACATGGAATGAAGGTCAAGAAGTCAACCAAGAATGCTAACAGAGGGTAGTCAAAATGGCTTGGCAGTGATTGAGAATAGCCATCAAATAACTAGCCAGAATAAGGAAATGTTGGGGCCTTTTAGCACTTACCTCGGTGGATGGCACTTGAGGCTTTAAAGCATAGCCATCATCTAGCGATTCAATACTAATGAGCATATCATTTATCATGGAAGAGAAAGGTGTATGAGAAAGACTTAGTTTTTGCTGATGAAAAGAAAGAAAAAAGGAACTAGTAGATAGAAAGGAGTACAAAGATTGATTTTGAAAATCAAAGAGGGAATATGACATTTCATGTAAGCTTAAGAAAGGTAAGGTAGTGAAGAAAATGACAAAGTGCTGTTAGGATTTAAAGGACAAATGATTAAAATGACTAAGCATTTGACGTAATTAGTTAGATGAAATTTGCAAAGGCAGCTAAAAAATAGGGAATGACCATTGCTCATTGAAAAATGTTAAAGTCATATTATGCCTCTTGATATTCTATAATGGCTAAACCATATTAGAAAGTGTGAGGAGGTGATGGTTGTGTCGCGCAACCTCAAAATAAAACTAAGTTGAATTAAAGCTTAAAGTTAATAGCACAACCTAGGTCATCTCCCAAGAAAATGGATTTCAATATTTAATTGAATTTTTTAAGTGTAAGAGGATCTTAAAACTACCTAATTAAATAGGGGTTTGATTGAATTAAACTAACTAAAATAAAATTGAATTAAAATAACTAACTACTACCTAAATGCATAAACTAAGGAGTAGCTAATGGACATGTAACTAACCTTAGATTCATCTCTTGGTATCCACTATCTTTATTCTAATTCAATTGTTAATGTTCTGGTCTAAAAGTTCCTAATTGTGTTCATGGTAAGTGATCTTGACTTATTACTCAAGATTCAATAGATTAACAAATTAATGTTGAATTGAAACTTTAACTTCACTTCTAATTATTAACTCTTGTCATTAGGATCAATGAACACTTAAATTTGAGTAATTAATTGATCAATTAGCTTCTGAATTAATACCATAGGATATTTAATTAACCAATTAAACTCTAAAGAATCCTTAAATCAAACAATTAAGCACATAATTTTGCTCATGTATTTCATCAAATACCTTAACTGCATACATGAAAAATTAAAAGAAAATGAAAAATTCAACACTTAATTTAATCTATTAATAATCAAATAGTCTCCTAATTAGTGTCTAACCAGCCACTGATTATAAACAATACAAATTCCCAATCTAATGCAACCTTAACCAAGATCATACAAGAAAGAGAAAAGTGCTAGAAAAATATGAAATCTTAGCCAAAAATCCCTTGCTAAATTCCATGGATTCAAGCTTCAATCATGGTCTTCCTCTAAGTTAGCCATAAGATGGAGTTAGTGCTTCATAGAAGTGGAAAATTGATGAAGGAAATGGGTGGAGAAGCCACAATCTTCAGGAGGAGAATGGAGTGGATGGAGTGTTTTTTTATGATAGAATGAGATGATGCCCTTAATTCGTGGAATGGATGATGTGTATGGAATGGTATCAATGGTCTGGATTGATTCGTGGATTCTTGGATGAATGATGAGATGAGATGAAGCGTGGATGGACCGTGGATACGTGCTGGCCGAGCCATCATTAAAAATCACATGCTGCCTCTATGATATTTCACGTGCTCTCCTATGCGTGTCTCTTCCTTCAATTCTCTCACGTCCTGGACCCGCCAACCTGTAGCAATCCACGTCAGACCAAAGCTTCATTTGTTCTACTGTTCACATATTCTACAGCCCTTGCTTCTTCGGCTAGTCCCATGGCTTTATTTATATTCGTCCCTACATATTTTCTGCTCATCTTCTTCTTTCCTACGTCTTTCACATTCTGTTTTCCCCAGCTCATGTTTCCCATTCCACGTCAGAATTGCATGGGTGTTTAAAGCCACCTTCTCCCGCTTCTCGTCATTCTCCACATGCCCTTTTATTTGTTCTATTCAATGTTCTCAAGCCCTTTCACATGAGACTACTTGCATGATGAATGGACTGCCCCTGCACGTGTTAGTATAAATCTGTGCTTATCTCTTCTTCTGGCTCCTACGTGAGTATTTTCCTTCTCTTCTCTCCTGTGTTTGCTACATCTTCCCCGTGCTTCTTCCTCTTATTCATTCCCTTCTGCCCAAGCTTGCTTCTTGCTTTCTTCCATGTAACTTCTACTCTCCAAAACAACCATGAAGTGTGTGTGAATGGGAGTGAAACTTGTGGCTCTCTTCTTCTGAACCTAGTAAACTCGAGTGAATGTGTATGTAATGTGGGAACGTGCTTGTGGGCTGTGGGTGATTGTGAATGGTGTGAGATGAATGGAATGGATCAAGCACCTCTTCTCTTCTAATCCCATGGCTTCATCTCAACCCTTGTGTGTGATTTTAGTGGTAGCTTCCAAGTGAATGATGTGCTGGAACCTACAAACCAGAAACCTATATGTGCAGCACCGTGAGTGTGGGTGTGACGTGATGAGTCTGGGTAGCTATGTAGAAGGGTCAATGGGCTATGCAATGAAGTGTGTTGTGGGCCCCCAGCTCGTGTATAGTTAATATGTGTAGCTGCTGCTGGAAGTGACTCGTGAGAATGGAGCCCGTGGTGTGTCACTGTGGGAAAATGGATGTGTTAGAAGTATACATGGAGTGAAAGTGACATGGAAGTGAGAGTGTGAGCTGATGTGAAGCTACATGGGCATTGGAGTGCATGTAACCCATAGGATATGTGTGTTAAATGAAGTGGGTGTGTGAGAGAGTGAAGCGAGCTGAAGGTTGCATGTAAGTTGCCCGTGGAGTGAATGTGAGTGGATAAGAGAATGGTGCAAGTCCATGTGGACCTCCATCTATGAATGTATCCAAATATTTGAACAAGCTTCTTCTCACTTCTAAAACCTCCATCATCTCCCAAATTTTCCTCCGACATTTAAATTTAAGTTGACCAAATTCTATACAAAAAGAATGAAAAAAATGAAGTAGGAATATTCATAAAATTCATTTAAAAGGATTTATGCTTTAAAATTCAATAATTTTGCAAATAAATTCTTAGAGTGCAAAAATGGCTACTAAAATCAATTATCCACCTAATTAAATCCCTAAAACCATATTTGATCATTAAAAACTCCAAATTAAGAGGAATAGAAGATATAAAAATAGCATTTTATCAGGAGGTAGATGTGTTAGCACCAAAAAATTATAGGCTGTCGATAATGGCTAAAGGCTAGACCAACTAGTGAACTTAGTTAAGAAACTCTAGTTGAGAGACATTAGTTGATAAAATGCTAGTTAAAAGCCTTAGTTGAAGACCTATAGTACAAAATACCAAGAAAATAGGAAGGCATAGATCATCAACTATGTGACTTTAGAGGGTAGTTGAATGTCTTGATCTGTAGTGTCAGGCCACCATGTGTATAGGAATACGATGAACTTTGACATGGCCTAATGAAAAACATGCATAACTATTGAAGAAGCTATAAGACGAAAGCAAGGGACACGTATTACAATCAAAATTTTTTAAGAAACTTGCATTGCAACTTCATTTATTTTTCAATCACTCACTTTGTTTCCATATTTATTTATAGCTTTCTTTAATGCTTTATTTACTGCTTTCAACATAAATTTCTAGTCAAGTTGTAGTTAGTTTCTTATGTAGTCTTTCTATTGTCAATCTATTTCAATTTAGAGTTTGTATAGTTCATTATTGAATTTTGTAATTATTCCCATGTACAAACTTTTTGACTTTGTCGTTTATGCATCGTTGAGACTTCAATCCTAGGCTTAACTATGTTTAGGATCTAGGAAGACCTTTCTTCCAGGAGAGTTGTGTCCTATCTTCTTTTTTGATTCATAAAACATGGACTGAAAGATGGTTTCCAAGTTCAATTTCTTAGCTAAGTCATCTTGACTATCTTTTGGAAAAATATACCAATATATATATATATATATATATAAGGGACTAAGGCAACATTGAAACTTTAATATAAACAAAAAAGAAAAAAATACATAATGGAAGAGAGTAACCATTTTTGTATAAAAAAAAAAGAGAAGAGAGTAACCACTTTCCTTTGGAGATTTTGGGTGCATTTGTTGTGAATTAAAATGGAAAATGGAGCACAAATAACCAAGTAAGCAATTCTTATGCTCTGAATTTAATTTTGAATTTTTGAAAATTTCTTCCTTCACTTCACATTTTCATGTGCAAAAGTTTAAATTCCCCATTTTTTAACCTTTCCTAAAAAGACCTTTCAAGCTATATTTAGGAGTTTCAAAGAGAATGGAATGGAATGACTCATAATGGAGTTTTGTGCTATTCCATTATTTGAGAGTTTAATGAAAGGCGGGAGGGATTCTCCTTTCTCTTTTCCTTTACCTACTTTTTATATTAACTTGTAGCATTTTACCAATGTTTTCATCTACATAAATTCCACTAGGAATTAGCTATAAATTAAATTTTCCAATATAGAATAAGAAAGAAACTAGTGAATTCTATTCAAAATTTCTCAACAAAATTTATAAGAATTTGACTATAACCATATTTAGAACTAATGAGGAAAAGGATACAATGGCCCATATAGTGGCCTCTTTCTAGCTATCCTTAAAATTCCATATAAGTTAATGTTTAATAAAAAGCCTAAATTGAGAACCTTTCATGTCTATGGTTGCTATGCAAAGTTAAGACATATAACCCTCAGCTTAAGAAACTGGAAGCCAAATCTATCAGTGGTTTCTTCATTGGCTATTGTTTAGGCTTTAGAGGTAATGGATTTTACTATCCTACTCATTTTATTAGAAATATTGAACCTGATCAGGTAGTTTTATTTTAAGATGACTTGGATAGTAGGAGTTAAGTACCACATTGTTGATCTCCAAAAGGAGAATGTTGTTGTTGTACCTATTGCCTTCCTCTTCATAGTTTAATCCTCTTGCACAATATTAATAGAGAATCATCTGTTATAGATGTTGAGTAGCCTAATGTGATTAATGAGGCTATTCCTTTAGGGCTAACCCTGAGGGTTCATAGGCCTAGAATTTCAAATGATTTTATAGTTTATTTGTAATAGTATGAATTTGATATAACTGATATTTCAAACCCACTTTCTTATACAAAAAGGTATATCAGGACCAAACTTATTTGAATGGTTAGGTGTCATAAGGGATGAATTGTCTTCTATGCATCATAAATCATGTTTGCAAACTTATAGAATTGCTTAAAGCCGTAAAGTTGTTAGCTATAATAGGATTTTTAAGACCAAGCATAGGGTTACATGTGAAACTGAAAGATATAAGGCCAAACTGATTGCGTAAGGCCATAATAAGAGAGAATGGATTAATCACCCAAATACCTTCTCACTTGTGTCTACTAAAGACACCTTTAGAGCCATTATGGCTCTAATTGCACATTTTGATTTGAAACTCTACCAAATGGATGTTAAAGTTGCCTTTTTGAATGGAAGCTTGTTTGAAGATGTGTATATGGTTTAACCTAATGGTTTTGTAGAAACCAAAAAAGAGCAATTGGTGTGCAAGTTGAAAAGTTCAATCTATGGTTTGAAACAAGCTTCTACGCAATGGCATTAGAAGTTTAATGAGGCATTAACCTTGCTTGGCTTTGCAAAGATTGCTTTATATCAATGTATTTTTTAGAAAATTGAAGAGAGCAACTTCATAATTCTTGTGTTGTATGTTGATGACCTACTCTTAGCTAGTAATAACATTAACCTCTTGAATGAGACAAAATACATGCTTTTTAGTCATTTCAACATAAAAAATCTAGGTGAGGTTTTTTATATTTTTGGTATCCAAATCTATTGTGACAAATCTTGTGATATTTTAGGTTTATCTTAAGGAACTTATATTGACCAAGGGCTGAAGAAATTCAACATACACTTTTGTTCCTCTTGTGATGCACCTATTCAAATAAGTGAGAAGTTATCTAAATCCCAATATCCTTAAAATGATAAAGAGAAGGCTAAAATCAAAAGAATTTCATATGCTTTTATTGTTGGTAGCTTAATGTGGGCTCAAGTATGCACTCATCTAGACATAGCTTTTGATATTAGTGTGTTTGTTAAATACTTGAGTAATCTTAAATTGGATTATTGGAGAGTTGCTAAGAAAGTTATGAGGGTTCCTACAGGGTGCTTAAAATCATATGTTAGCATACAAAAGATCTAATCATTATAAAGTTAGTGGATGCTTTGATTCATATTATACAAATTGTTTAGATGAATAGTTTTAGATATATCTTTAAGATGTCTAGAGGAGCTATTTCGTGGAAAAGTGTCAAACAGACACTTACAGTTATCTCAACTATGGAAGCAGAGCATATTTCTTGTTATAAGGCCACCTATCGGGCTATATGGTTAAAAAAAATTAGTTTTTAGTATGTGTGTTGTTGAAAGGATATGTCAACACTTGACCATTTACTACAATAATGCTTTTATTATATGCTTCTCTCAAAATCACAAAAATTCTATTTGTATTAAACATTTTGATATCAATTTCCTATTTGTTAGAAAGAATATTCATAAATCTCATACTCAGATTAAACAAATTTTTATGGACCATATGCTTCTAGATTCATTGACTAAAGGCTTTTCCTTTGGAGTTTTTTAGATACATGTAACTTATATAGGTGTTGTAAAATGTTTTGATAATGCTTTGGTTTAATGGCAATTTGAGTTATGGTCTTAAAGAACATGTTTGACATTTGGTTAAATGATGTATTTTGGATGTGATTTATTTGCTATTCCATTTTAATTCAGATTTTAAATTTTGTTAGCATTTATAATCTTGTTTTCCTTAACGAATTCAATTTTTTTTATTTTCTATTTCATATTTGAATATTATATATATATATATTTATAAACCTATTCCTTTTTTAGCCTAACAATTGAGTATTGTTATCAAAGTAGGAGATTGTTGAAATTTTATTTAATTATGAATTAGTTATCATCAATTATTAGGCTAATTAACATATTATGTTCAATAATATCAAATAATTTAGTTAAAATTTTGTACTACATAAATGGATTGAATAATATGATTGGACAACTCATAATAGGTTGATCTATCTATAAGTCCATTAAAGAGAAGGCCTTAACTTTTAGTTCATTCTTGAGCTAATTATATATCTTATTTATACTAGTTAGTAGGAGTGTGCAAGGTCCGTTTGCCCCGGTTGGCACAACCCGGCCTAACCACTATCAGGTCGAGATGGGTCAAGAAAATTAAAAAAAAAAAGAACCAAGGTTGGGTCGGGATAAGTTTCAAGTTAACTTTCTAGCCCTATCAGGCCCAGCCTGGCCTAAGGTGTATATATATATATATATATATTTATTTATATATAAAAAGATAGGGATTAAATTGAAATTTTTTTAAGAGTCTTTTTATAATTTTAGTTAAAAATTTTAAACATATTTTATAAATTGTAAATAACTAAAAGGGTCAAAATCTATGCTAGGGCTCTCATAAGTATAGTTATCACATTCATGTAAGAAGAAAAAATTAAAAAATGCATATTTTTCAAGTTTTAGTCACTACGTTTGTATTTTCTTTCTATTTTCTCCCTTGAATCCATGTTTTTCATATCCTGTAATACCTTAAAAAAATAAAATAATAATAATAATAGAATAAATTATTCTAGGATATTAAAATAAAGACTAAATATTTTTAAATTAATTCTAGAGTTTATATAATTTCTTAAGGGTTTTTTTTAATATCTTAAGGATTTTATTAAAGCGCATAAAAATCTTTTGGGGTAAAAGAGCAATTTTAGCTTAGGGCAAATAGTGTAATTTGAGCTAAAGAATAAAATAACCCTCTAATAACTCTCTCTCTCCAATTTCCTTTAGCTTTCCTTTCCTAATGCTACATCTCTTATAACATCCGATCCCTTTATAAACGTGAAAAACGCAATATTCGGTTTCTCTATAAAAGTAAAAAATAGGTTAGATATAAAAGGAAGTCCTCGAAATAGAAGGATTTATGACCAAATAAAATTAGGATATAATATTAAATATTAGAAAATGGGGATTTGAGATTTGAGATGCCCAAAAACCAGAGTCAGAAGAGCTCAACAAATTTGCTGAAGAAAGTAGAGGCATTTTTGTAATTTTTGGAAAGTTTGGAAAACTCACAGGAGGGCTTTTTAAACAAAATATTTGAGCTTTTTGGGGTTCTCAAAGGCTCTAAAAACCATGGGAATCCCTATAACAGTTGAAACCCTTCCGGTGAGTGATTTCGACTATTAGTTGACTGAAACTTTGACTGAATGGTTCAGAATGGTTTCAGATTCTTTTTGAGTGATTCCAAAGACAATTATTATGATTAAGAGCCTAAGGAATATGATAGAAAAGACGATTCTTAGAAAGGAGTTGAAATGAGCCCAAATGAACAAAACTACGAAGAGGGACTAAATTGTAAATTTTAAAAGTTGCTTAAATGAATCTCTAGGCTTATAAAAACGTCCCACCTTTGGTCAAATCTCCTCACCAACTCTCCCACATGTTAAAACAAAATTAAGAAGGGCTGAGAGTGGCTTACAAGAGGGGAGGACAAGGAAGGAAGAAGAAGCTTTGAAAAGTGTAAGTTTTAGCCATTTTTTCTTACTCTTTGCCTTGTTAAACTTCTTCCCCTCTTCTTCCTCTTCCTTCTCATGGTTTTGGCATTTAATTTGGTGCTGATATGTGGTTCATTTAGGAGAGGAACGAGAGGATTTGAGAGAGTTCTTGGTAGCATAAGGAAGCTCCCTTGGAAAGCTTGTAAACAAGGTAAGCAAAGTGGGACTTTGTTGCTTCTTCTTGAATTTATTTTCCTTTATGGTTTTGGTCAGAATAGGGGCTATATAATAGGGGTCCAATTCTGGTCTAAACATGATAGCAAGTAAGGCTTTGAGGCATGAGGGATCCAATAAAGCAATTAGGGATCAAAATGAACCATTAGAATTCAAGATAGCAAAATTAGGGATTCTTGAACATATGGAAAAATCTGATTAGATTCAAGAATTTCCTAGCTTATGTAAGTGTTTGTTTGAATTCCCAAGACCCCTAGAAAGGCTCTCAAGTGCTTCTCCCTTCAAGGAAAAATTGTAAACTCCATGAACCCAAAATTCTTGCATTGTCTCATCCAAGCATGGGGGGACTAGCTAGGGAGTGTTTAAATTTGCTCTAAGCTTATTTTTAAGTCATATATGATGGAAGAGGATGAGAGGAAGCATTAGAAAATTTTTAGAAACCATAGATAGCGAGATAGAGGTATAGGTTCCATAATGTAACATAATGAAGCAACTCCTAACTAGGCTCCTTAAAATAATTGTGTGATGACTCCAAGGAGTCTAAATAGAGTCAAGAATTATAGATTGAAGGAGAGAAGGGAGCCAAGATCATGAATTCTTGTAGTTACTTCATTAAATGCCTTAGGGAAGCATAATGGAGCCATAGACCAAAGTAGCATCATGTAAAGTGTGTATAATGCCAAGGCTTGTTCCCATGAGTAATTCATATTTCTTTTGGTGTGTCTAGGCCAAGAGAAATGATCTCCACCTCTTTAGGTGTGTGAGGTCAAAGGAGAGGACTTAAGGTTCAAAGAAAAAGTGTGTAAATACAAGTAAGGTAGCTCTCTCCACCTTCTCTCATGCATGGATGTGTGCTTACATTGTCTTTGAATGTGTGTATATATGTTTTGAGCTATGAAAAGTATTTTAGCTTGAGCTCTTATTTCATGATACCATGATGATGTTTTATGTATTCAAATGATATTTTATGTGCTTGAGTGTGGAGAAGCCAAGAACCCTCTAGCTATGGTGAGGATGAGCAAAAAACCCTTAAAGTTGGTTGAGACAAAGTAAAGAGTCTCCCAAAAGTGAGGTTGACTCCCAAGAGTAAGGTTGAGTTAAAAACCTCTTAAAGAAATAGGTGAGGCAAGTCCAAAATCCACAAGTAAATGGGTGAATTTAATCCACTTACTTAGCAAGCCTATGTATACTATATATGACTTGTTCAAATGCTAAAAATATCTCTTGAATGCTCACACATATTAATATGTCCATGCATGCATTTTTAAGGCTTGTTTGCATACTTTATATGTGATTGAATGGAAGATGAGCTATTGAGACTCTTTGAATCTCATTCACTCCTCTCCAATGATTTAACATGCTAGGTGGACCAAGTGGGCAAGGTAAAGGAAGCCAACCGCATTGAAGATGAGAGTATGACATTCAATTGCATGGTTTTTGCTTCTTTAAAGCTATACAAGTGGCAAATGTTATGATCTAATGTTGTATATAACCTATGACCCCATAAATATATGTAATTATGCTAGTGTATCATGTTCAAATAAGAAATTATGTTATGTGAATGTTGTAATGGAATTTGGGTATGGAATGCCAAGACTAACCTTATGGAAATGTGTGTATGGTATGGGATGAGAGTATGAGTTCCTGAATTCTGGGTTTATGCACCTTTAAGATAAGTTTAAAATGTCATTTTGGTGCAATCTCACATGCTCAAATGGCCACACAAGCTTGGGAAGCAAATTTGGACCCTTTGATACCATTATGAAGCTAAAAAATGACCAAAATGGAACCCTATAGCACAAACTGACCAAATGAAGGAATTTGCCCATGAAATTTTGCAGACATGTAGGGTTCATCAAGAGCTTGTTCGGAAGCTAAAGTTCAGAAAAATTGGAGCTCTATAGAATTAATTATGAATTTTCAAAGTTCAGATTTTTCTGCTGTCATGAGGCATGTACTGTTCATATGGTCAGATTTGTATTCTATGTTATCTGATAGGTAAATGGTGTCCAATACTTGTAAAATTTTACAAGAATAAACTATAGGTCATAAGCTTTCTGTGGCCACCAAGATCACCTCATTTGGAGGTTTGAGCAAATAGTTATGCACTTTTGAAGTTGGCTGTCAGTAGTAGTGGTATCCCAGGAGTCCAGTCACTATTCTATAGATTTCTAATAGCTAAATGTATTTTTTTCATTCTGAAATTATTTTAATCATAAATTTAACATTTGTAGCTTTCCAGAATGACCAAATTTGTATAATTTCAATTTTTATAGAATTAGTTATGAATTTTGAAAGTTCATATCAGTAATCTAAACCAGTAGCCCAGACAACAGCGACCTCAGTGGCTTTTCGGATGTCAAAAGTCCTCCCCTTAATGATAAATTAGCCTAAATTATTTTTACCATGGGGTAGACATCCAAAAATTTCTGGAATGGTAAATTTTGTTGGATTTCGATTTTTGTGAATTTAGTTATGAATTTCCGAAGTTGTGACAAAAATTGAAAAATCTGACCGTGGCTAATTCATGGAAATTGGTGTGTTTCACCTACTTGTATGAGTTCCAAGCCACTTTCTTGGATGGTTTTGGATTGTATTAGTGTAATTAAATATGAGAATGGGTTTAATGAGTTCCCTTGGTCCCCGAGATGCCAAATGAACAGTTTTACCCGTAGAGAAATGCATCTTGATCCATGACTCCCTATGCCACTATGTTGTTTCCATAAAAATTATATGAAATAAGGCACGAGAATTGCAACAATTAAGTCTTAGAAGTATGGTGTTACATCTCCCACTGCACGAAGTTCATTTCTTTCTTCTTTCTTCTTCTTTCTTTTCCATATCCCACTAAGCTATGCATTTTTGTTCAATCTCTTTTTGCATCAACTTCTCAACGCGATTTCACCATCTTCTTTCCATATTAGTGATCTGTTTCTCTGTCTTTTTTCAATAGGATTCCATGGTTGAAGGTTAGTGAGTCATTAATATTTGCATACCTTCATTTGATCCGTTTCTTCCTCTATTTAGTGCTGATTTTTGGAGGTTTTGTAACAATTATTTCTCACATAGCTTTTTTGCTTTCTCTTATGTAATTTCCTCTCTTCTCTATTATTATTGAAGCATGATTTCTTGGAAAGCTCTCTCCTTGTTCCTAGTGCCGTGGGTGAGCTCCAAAATTGGGGATTTCTTGAATTGCAACCTTAAAGTGTGAATTAACACTTCCAAATTCATTTTTGAAGTTCTAAGAAGTAAGTTTTGAATTTAATTTGAATAATGGAAGTTTAGATTGAAAAACCTCAAATTTAAAGTTAGTATTTAGGATAGAAAAATATATAAAAATTTAGGGATTTTATGTTTTAGGGAGTATATTAGGTTATATAAATAATTATACATGTTATTGGAGTAGTCATCATAATTAATTTATATTGGTTATAATTTTAGGTGATGCCCAGGAAATTCATTCAACTGGAACTTTGCACTAAACAATAGGAATTTGGGACTTATACTATTAGTCCCAACTAGTGAGTATGTAGATAATGAAGTGGCATATCTATTTCATTCTATTTTATATTTCTACAGTAAAAATTTCAATTGTTTGATTTATGTGCTTTATTCTTTGGGAAAACAAATCGGTGTTTTCAAAACTTCAAAATGGGTATATATATATTCATATGATGATTTAATAAATTTATTAAAGCAAATTGATAATTGAAATGTAGCGTGATATATCCTTGTGAAATGCAAAATAATGAATTGGATGGAAAGAAAGTAGTGGTATGTATATTTTTATTTATGAGGAGAGTATTTTACGTTGTTTTGTGGTTTCATATGTTACAGAGATTATATCGAAGGTTAACTTGCCTTATTTAATTATTTATTTACTTCTTTAATTTTTTATTTATTTTTGATAGCTAAATGCCATTTGAAGGATTTTATTTTAATTATTTTTATTTTATATAATGGATTGGGATCTAGTTAGGACCCCGTAGTCGTTAGTGGGGGTAACAGCCTAGGTGCACCTAGAATAAATTGTGAATTGTGATAGCACTGCGATATGATGTATCCAGTGTTGCAATCTGAGATACTAGATATATATTGTGAAAGTGATAAGATGGGATGATTCCAAAGAAATGCCATGATATATGATGTTGTGGTTTGATGATTTGGTTTCTCTCTATGATACCCATACTATAATATTTTTCTTATATTTAGGAAATATAGATTTTATCTAAAATTTTTTTTATTAAATAATTATTTTTCATTTCAACTATAAATTTTATTGTCTAAATTATTCGATAATCATTGATTTCTAAAAACTTCGATAGACACTTGTTTTTTTTTGTGCACTTTATTATTTATGCACTTACTAAGCTAGTGGTAGGCTTATCCCTCTTCTTTTCTTATTTTTCAGACCAATAAGTAAAGGAGTGAAGTGATCTGGGAGCTCGTAAGCTACCAGACCCTTAAAGTATGTGCTTAATCTTGTGAGATTGTGTCTGACTCCATGATCTAGTAGCACTTAGGTGTAGAAAAAGTATTTTAGAATTGTGCATGTTATATGGTCACTTATAATATGTAAATATTGTTTGTACTTTCTTAGCTAGGCATTTTGGTTATATGTAACTTGTTGTTGATGATGCTAGTATTAGTTTGATTTATTTTACAGGTTGAGATGTCTAATTTTTAGAGGAGATGCTGCCGAATTTTTGGTAGCCCCCTAGTAACGTATTGAAATAAATACTTAATTTTTTTAAACTTGTAGGTTGTACGAGTTAGCTTAAACATATAATATAAATAGTTTACTATAGATTCTTAAGGCTTGTTAGGCTAATCTAATCACCAGATTAGTTTAGCTTTATGCGTCAGTCGTGACTCAAAAATTGGGTTGTGACATATCTCTTGCATAAATTAAAAAAAATATATATTTATAAAAATGATTATATGCCTAAAATAATTGAGCAAATAAAAAAATATAAATTTTTAAAATTTCAAAAAAATTTTTTTAAAAAACAATTAAAAAAAAGAAAATTGGCCCAGTTGGCCTGATAATAATTTGGTCAGATTCGGGCCAAGTCAGGTTCGAGACAAATTTTTGTTCCCAAGTTAAAATTGGACTGAGACTCAGGTTGAAGGAATTCTTGGCTTATCCCAACTCGTACACATCCCTATTAGTTAGAGTGTGACTTCAAACTAATATCCTTTGGTGACTCTTGGATATTGAGAGTTGTAACATTTCCTAATTCTCTCTCTTTCTCTCATTATTCTCTACTCTCTTTTTCACTTTAAGATTGTTGAGAAGAATAATGGATCCAATCAGCATTATTGATATATTCTAATCTTATTATTTCCCATAATAATTTTCTATCATAAACAACTTGAAATCGATTTTAAATATTAAGAAAATCTGTTTCAGTATATTAAAATTTTGTAGATGTTTTCTTTTATTTTGTTGAAACAAAGAAAAAATATCTTAACCATGAATTAATGAAGTGTCAAAGAAATAAGAGAATTTAATCACTTGGCAAAACTCAGCCACACGAACATCCATGATGTGATATGGCTGTTTGACTTTTCATCAGTCTCTGCTCTTAATTTGTACTCATTCGCGGAAAACAAAATTAGAACCATACGTATAATGCAAATTGGCAAATAAAGAAAAGAAATGTAAGAGAAAAAAAAAAATCTAGTTTACAAGGGGCCATTCTAATAATGACTATGTTTCATGCTCTTCCACAAAAAATGCCCTATTATCCAGACGTGTGTATCTAATCAATATCTTATTAATGTATGAAAAAGCGGTTATGGCGTTTAAATAATTCACGCGGGAATTAATTATGGCAGAGCTAGAATTGGAGTTCACATCCTTCGCACATAAATATCCCTGGGTAGGTCTTGCGTTTGACAACATACGAAAGCTTTCAGCTCAAAATTAAATTTCATTCGACTAAAACATGTTCTCTCTGAGCCCGTGGCATCTCCTCCTAACTTTTGCTTGCAGTACTCCGCTTATTGGCCTGACAGATTGTGATGATCGAAAGGTACATATCATGTCTTTCTAGTCTCCACTATATTTTGATTGCTTAACCTTTCTCATAATTTTCTTTGTAAGAATTTCACTAGAGTTCTTTATGAATAATTTTTCTCTATATGTTTTGGAAATTTTTACTCAAACCCCTTTTTAAATTTTCGAAAACATCATTTTTTCTTCAACGTTTAAGTGTTTTTAAAGTCTAAAAAATATATATTTGTACATGCTTATGAAAAAGATCCGAAATTTGTAAAAATAATAAAAGGTTTAATTTTGCTCTCGTAATAATTTTAGGGCAAGTTGGTAAGGGAGAAAGGGAGAGGGAAAATGAAGGGGAAACTGAAAGTTTGGAAGAAATCTCAATTTTATCTCTATAATTATTATTTAATTATTATTTAATATTTTTTAATAATAATTATTCAAAAATTAATAGTAAGGATACTATGGATATTTTTTATTTATAAAATTATCTTTTTTTTTCTTTCTCTTTCTTTTTTTATATTTAATTTTTTGCCAATCAAATGGGCCTAAATTCTTGGTTGCCGGAGCTAAATTAAGAATGTTGATATTATGAACTTGTTAGATACATTGTAAAACACTAATTATGATCTAATTTATTATTAAATATATAATAATATTTTATTAAAATTTTATGTTTAATTGCTTAAAATTTTAACTTATTTAATAATTAATAATATTTAATAAAATTAACTTATTTTTTTAATAATATTAATGAATATAATTATAATAATAAATTTAATAAAGTATTAAAATATTATTTTATATTTAGTAATTATTGTATCATAATTAAAATTCACTATATTTTTAAACATAATATTATCATTTTTAAATTAAAGTGCTTGAATTCTTTATTGTTCCTTTCTTTGTATTCTGATTTGTTATACGTTTTTTATAACATTCTGCTTATGCAGACGTACATCGTGTACATGGGCGATCAGCCCACGGGCATGGAGGCCACGAAGTTACATCACATGAGTATGGTTCACAACGTCCTCGGCAGGTAGGATGGGCCAAATATTAATATTTGATGAATATTTGTAAAATTTATTTATTTAAATTTGAGTACAAGAATTTTTATAAATATTTTAAGAATACAAATATATATTCTTATTTATTTATATTTGTATTTCTATTTATATAACATATTACAAAAAATTTAAAAAATATTATTTTATAGGTTTTGAATTATATTAATAATTATTAAAAATATTTTATTTTTTATTGTGATTTTATACAAACAGATTTTATTTAAGTGCATTTCGATTTTAAAAAAATTATTCATTTTAAAAATTTTCAAATAAATGGATCTGAGTTTAAAAAATTAAGGATTCAATAAAAATGAAAAAATTTTATCCGCTATGAGTCCTAATACTATACTCAAACTTTGCCCATGGTCATGCGTTTGAGATGTTACTGACTACTAAGTAACAAAAATGCACAGGGTTTCAAAATTGCTAAAAACAAAAGAAGTTAATCTATAGAAAAAATAAAACACAACAATTTACTATAAGATGGGATCTTTTGTTAAAAGAAAAAAAAAAAGCTCAACTGAAAATATTTTCGAAACATATAGCTACCTGCAGTATATATTCTACTAACCATCCGAAGGACATAAATCCAGCAATTTTGCACCCGAGGCTTTGATCCACAGCTACAAGAAGAGTTTCAATGGATTTGTGGTGAGGCTAACACAAGAGGAGGCAGAAAGAATGGCAGGTATTGTTTTGGTTCACTTCTCTTCATCCATAACGTACCCTATACAATGTACTGATAGTAGCGATTTTAATGTTTGATATTAAACTGATTAGGAATGGATGGTGTGATCTCTGTATTCCCAAACAAAAAGCACAAGCTCCAAACAACGAGGTCATGGGACTTCATAGGCTTTCCCCAGCAAGTGAAAAGAGCAAGAATGGAGAGTGACATCATCGTTGGAGTAATCGATTACGGAATTTGGCCGGAGTCTGATAGCTTCAAGGACCAAGGACTTGGTCCACCACCCAGAAAATGGAAGGGGTCTTGCCAAAACATCACTTGCAATAAGTATAAATATCATCATCATATATGTAAATACATTCACTATGCCCACAGAACAGGATCACTTTAAAGCACGTCACTTACTAGCCATTTGTATATAACCCGCAGCAAATTAATTGGAGCAAAATATTTTCGTCTTGATGGTTTGTTTGAGGAAGATGATATTGTATCTCCGAGGGACTCAACTGGGCACGGGACCCACTGTGCATCCACAGTTGCCGGAAACTTAGTTAGCTCTGCTAGTCTATTCGGCCTTGGATCAGGCACAGCCAGAGGAGGAGTCCCATCAGCTCGTATTGCTGTGTACAAACCCTGTTGGTCATCAGGTTGTTATGAGGCTGACATCCTCGCGGCATTTGAGGATGCAATTTCTGATGGTGTGGACATAATTTCCGTATCACTTGGTCCAAGAGGTGTGGTCAACACCAACTATTTCGAGGACATATTTGCAATAGGAGCTTATCATGCAATGAAGGAAGGCATACTAACTTCAAAATCTGCGGGCAATTCAGGTCCGGAGGCTTTCTCCATGTCCAATTATGCACCCTGGATCCTTTCTGTGGCTGCTAGCACCATTGACAGAAAGTTCTTCACCAGGGTTCAGCTGGGGAATGGAATGGTCTATGAGGTAATGTAATTTTAATGATTTTCATAGTTAGTGTTGATCAGATATCAATAAAAATGATTTAAATGTACTCCACTTCATATGCAGGGAGTCTCGATTAATACATTTAATCTCAAAAATAAAATGTATCCATTGATTTACGCTGGAGATGCACCCAATATTGTTGGTGGATTTAATAGTTCCATATCAAGGTGCCAACGTTATCCCATGCCTCTTTTGTTTGTTAACAATTATGGATATGATCCACTATAAAAGTATTCTTATAACTGCATATAGGTATTGCATCAAAAACTCTTTGGATGAAGCTTTGGTGAAGGGAAAAATAGTTGTTTGTGATTTATTCGCGGATCCTAAAATTGTAGGATTGGCGTCTGGGGCGGCTGGTGTTCTTATTCAAAGTAATTTGGCAAAAGATGTGGCATTTGTGTTTGCCCTACCTGCAACTCATCTTAGTCAACAAGATGGCACACTCATACTCTCTTACATGAATTCAACTAGGTATATCCATCTAACATTAAACAAGAACACATGACATTTATTTAATCATTACTTCTGACTAACTTTAATATTCTCAATATTATGGTCTCCCAATTTCTGCAGTAATCCAACAGCTAATATATTCAAAAGCGATGAAGGCAAAGATTCATTAGCCCCTTACGTAGCTTCATTCTCATCAAGGGGTCCAAATCCAATTACGCCTGACATTCTCAAGGTAACTTCTTATAATATTTAGTCCACTCAAACATACTTCAGTTTAAATTTACCTGCTTTAATATCAAATTATTGTAGCAATTTTTATGATGTTGTTGTAGCCTGATGTAGCTGCGCCAGGGGTGGACATTTTAGCTGCATGGTCTCCCATTTCCCCTGTTTCAGAGGTAAAAGGAGATAATAGAATATCAAACTTCAATATAATATCTGGCACTTCTATGGCTTGCCCTCACGCTACCGCAGCAGCTGTCTACATCAAATCATTTCATCCCACATGGTCGCCAGCAGCCATCAAATCTGCACTAATGACCACGGGTAATTAATGCTTCTTCTTAATCACATATTCCTTGCCTCACTGCTGATATTTGCCACGTTTTAAAGGGCAATGTGAATTTTTGGTTTTTGCAGTGTTTCTTTTCTTGTTGTTTCATGGAATCAGAAAGTATGACCATTTTTGGTTCTTTACAATATGCAGCTACTCCCATGAGTTCCGCACTTAACCCAGAAGCTGAATTTGCATATGGAGCTGGTCAGATTGATCCCATTAAAGCATTGAATCCTGGTTTAATATATGACATCAATGAAACAGATTATGTGAAGTTCTTGTGCGGGCAAGGTTATGATACCAAAAGGTTACGAAACATCACAGACGATGATAGCAGTTGTAAGCAAATAAAAAATGAAACTGTCTGGGACCTCAATCTCCCATCCTTCGCTCACTATAGAAATGTGACAAATGTCACAGGATTTTTTAGGAGTGTGTTTCATAGAACTGTCACAAATGTTGGAGCAGCTACATCCAAATATAAAGCTAAAGTGATTGCTCCTCCATCTTTGTTAAGTATTCAAGTGGAACCAGATGTCTTGTCATTCTCGTCAATGGGGCAGAAGAAGTCATTTACACTTAGAATCGAAGGGAGAATTAACGTCAATATAGTATCTGCTTCTTTGGTTTGGGATGATGGCACTTTCCAAGTAAGAAGCCCCATTGTGGTGTATGCCATATAGTGAACGCCCATAAACTCTTTGCCACATATCTGTGAGTTGTGTCCAAGCGGAGAGTTTTTCTTCTTACTGTTGCTTAGTATGTTAGAAATAATGGAAAAAAGCGATGTTTAATTTGTCTCCACACACTACGGGGATGTACTGTTCATTAGTCACAAGAAAGTGTTATAGCTAAAGTTTGTATGTACTTCTGTACTAAAACGAAGAAATAAAACTTTTGATATGCCAGAGTCACTGATTTTCTTCCTCACTGAATTTTATTTACGCCCTCAATTTCTTTTGGTTGCAGATTTGGCTCGCAGAGAAATTTCTTTCAATAATTAACGTGATATTAGAATAAATAAGTCTCTTAGTGATAATTTTCTTCAACATATGAGATGCCATCTTTGTTTAATTATTTAATTAAAAAAAAAAGAAAGATAATTAGTAATGCTTCATATCTTAAGAAGTTGTACCAAAAAAGTGTCTTTATATAATGATAATTCATCTAAAATTATGTCCTTTAATTATTATAGTCAAGTATATCTTCAAACTTTTGGACTAAGTTTTTTCTCCAGGTGATTTTAAAGATAAGTCATTCTCCCTCCCCTCTGAGTGCCTTGTGTCTCTTTCCTTAGTGAGGGTATTCTGTTTGGTGGTTTTTTTTCTGCCTTTCTCTTTAGGATCGATCATCATTTGCTAATGGTTCAGTACTGGATATCAATCCAAATGGAGAGAGTGATGGTGGGTTGGGAGCTGGGGATTTCTCTGTAGCTTTGAATTGGGACGCTAAGAAGGAAAGTAATTGGGTAACAGAACTCTGGTAAGAAGGTTGATCTCAGAGAAGGTGCTTAACAAAGTTATAGTTATGTCGATGATCAAAAGGGGTTGGAACCTTCAAGAGGGTTTGGACATTTTGGAAGTGGAAGATAATGCGTCCATATCCAATTTTGCTCAAAACGAAGAGTGCAGGAGGATCCTGCGAGGGAGGCCATGGTCAATATTGGGATGTCTGCTCAATGTCTATAAGTGGACCGATAACAAGGCTTTCCAAGAATTTGAGTTTAATCGCTATCCCTTTTGTGTTTAATTTCACAATATTCCATTAGAAGGAACGAGTAGAGGCAATGCAGTAAAGCTAGGTTTGATGATCGGAGCGGTAATGGTGGTGGAGGATCCAATCATGAATGGAAGAATGCTGAGGAATTTTATACGGACCAAGGTGCTAGTTGATGTTAGAAAGCCCTTAACATCTGGTTTCTGGGTTCCGTGGCCTGGTCTTCCAAGAATTTGAGTCTCTAAGATATGAAAGACTTCAAAGTTATTGTTATAAATGCGGAATCCTGGGATATGAACCTACATGATGCCAGTTGTTAATCCTGTTGATCCGATATAGGGGTCGTGGTTAGCAGTTCCTCATGTAAGAAACTGGAAAGAAGCGATGGCATTCTGCAATCAGAATTGGCGTGAACAAGAAGAGAGAGTAAAGAAGACGATGCACTTGAATCTTCACGGGCGAGTAGAGCGTGGTGTAGACGGTGAGAATAGTAGGAATGAAAGTTAATAATGACTGGCGTAACAACCTCCGTGAGGATGGATTCTGTGACGTAAGTATCGGCGGGTCTGGTGGTACAGGAGTTTTGGGCTAGGATAAAGATGAAGAAAGTTTAAGGGCCCAATGTGCCAAAAAATATGGGCCAGTACCTAAGGACTTGGAGTTTCGAAGCATTAAAAAAGGGAAAATGAGCGGGCAAACTGATGAAGTTTTAATTAGGTCGAAAGGTAATGAGTTTATAGGGTTTGATATGGTTGGGCCTGTAATAATCACGGTGATAAAATCGCTGGATGCTCGAGTTTAAGAATTATGTTCAGAATTTAGAGAGCAAACCTATAAAGAGGGAGGGTGAACAACTTTTGACGGAAGTGGAGGATATTATAGTTAAAGATATGGGTTCTTGCCAACACTCATACTCATCCTCAGGATACATTGTTGAGATACCACTGGATGATGAGGAGGTGGAAGGTTCAATTGTAATCTTTAAAGGCCAACAAATGTTGACTGAAGCGGTGGAAAGATTGAACAAAGTGTGCATCAAGAAAAAGCGGGAAGAGTTTACCAGTTCGAAGAAACCAAAGAGGATTAAAATTTGGGAAGAAGCTATCAGTGGCAAGGCAAGTATTGCTGTATATGCTAATAAGAAAAAGAATGGGACTCCAACTATTAAAAAAAAAAAGGTAGAGAAGTAGCATGGGAAAGGACGTTTTTGGAGTTAGTAAACAGGACAAGCAGTATAGGGAGGAGCTTATAGAGATACTAGTGAATATGATAGATAAATTCCCCAATGACTGGTTCATTTTCAAAGCTAAGAATGATCAAATGACTATGGGCTTTGGCGCCTAGCCTGAAGCAGCCACCCAAGGGCCATGAAGCTATGTCATGAAACTATCAAAACCTTAGGGTGGCTTTGACAATCAAAAACCTTAAGGAGGTATGTAGAAGAAATAAGCCATCTCTTGTTTTTTTTTATAGAAACTAAAGCAATGGTTGAAAAAAAAAGTCGAGAAAATAAGAAACAAAAAACTTGATTTGTCAAAAGATTTCTATGTAGATCCTTTAAGAGCTAAGGTGGGGCTTGGCTCTTTGGTGGAGTGAGGAGGTAGAGCTAGAATTGTTGTTTTTCTCAAAAAATATCATACACATGAAAATTTATTCTACTTTTATGGATATGCTTGAATTTGCTACTTTTGTATATGGTCATCCTAAGGAAGTTGGTAGGAGGGTCATGTGGGAGAAACTAAGGTCTAGAGGTGTCAATAGTGCTTAGGTGTGCATGGGAGACTTCAATGATATGACCTCTTAGAGTGAGAAGTTTGGGGGAAAGTTGAGAGCCACTAGAAAAATTATCAATTTTTAGTGCCTTATAAATGATTGTAACTTAATTAATTTGGAGTATCAAGGTGCAAATTTCATTCAGTCTAATAACAAATTGGGATAAGCACATATTAAAGAATGAATTAATAAGGTAATAGGTAACTACAAGTTTAGAGATAGATTTCCCAGGTTTCAAGTCTTTCACTTAGAGCCTGTGGGATTTGACCATCATCTTCTCTTGATTGATTTATGCTTTCATGACATTAGAACTCCTAGGTCTTTTAAATTTGAAGCTCATTAGATTGACCACCTTGATTTTCTCAAAGTTATCAAGTCTAATTGTGTATAGATTAAACAAATGTAGAGAAGCTCTTATAAAATGGAGCAAGGCTGCCTTTCCTAATAGTGGAAAGGTAATTGACACTTTGATCAAAAGGCTTATAGATTGTAATGAGGGTATTCTCACGAAAGAAAAATTCAGTGAAGCTGGATCTATTGTGATAGAAATTAAGAAGCAATGGAGAAATGAAGAGAAATATTAGAGCCTAAGATCAAGAGTTAACTAGTTGAAAGCTGGAGATATGAACATAAAGCTCTTTCACTTAGTTACCATTCAAAAGAGATAGAGGAATAAAACGAGGCCAAATCTTAATGATAAGAGTTGGTTAGAGAAGGAGGAAGAGATTGTTGATACTTCCTTTAAGTTTTACATAAAGTTGTTGATTTCTTTAAGCCTTAAAAAAATTAATAGTGCTCTAGATTATTTAAAGAGAACAGTAACTAATGAAGATAGCCAAGTTTTAATCAAAGTAGTAGATACTAAAGAAATTAAAGAGGTTGTATTCTAATTAGGGGCATTAAAGGGACCAAGTCTCGATTGTTTCTTTGGGATTTTCTTCCAATCAGCTTGGAATGAGGTAGAAAAAAAAAAGCCTACAAATGAGTTAGTGAAGAGTTTTTTTTTTTTTTTCAGAATAGAAGACCTCTAAAGGAATTGAATCTCATTAATATAGTGCTTATTTCCAAGGTAGATAAACTTAAAATTGTTGGTCTATTTAGACCAATTAGTTTATGTAACTTCACATACAAAATCATTTAAAAAATAATTACAAATAGAATGAAAGGAATACTTTCTAAAATTATTTCCCTTAATCAACAAGCTTTTATCCCTGATAGATTGATTCAAGACAACATTATAATTGCCCATGAAATTTCCCATTATTCAAAAAATAAGAAGATAGGTGAAAAGTATGAATTTTCCCGTAAAATGGATATGAACAAAGCTTATGATAAGCTTGAATGGGACTTCATTGGGGGAGTTTTGTTGAAGCTTAGATTTTGTGACTAATGGGTAAGTAGAATAATGGGTTGTATATCTTTAGTAAGCTTTAATGTGAAGCTCTGTGAGAGGAAGGAGCTTCTTTGGTGCATGAGGGAGGGATTAAGTAAGGTGATCCCTTGTCTCCTTACCTCTTTATCATTGCTGCTGAGGTTTTATCTATTATGGTGTTGAAACATATTTAGAATGGTGAATTAAGAGGGGTGAAGCTTGTTAGAAATGTCCTATTTCTCCTATTGCCTTTTCTTTTGGGTAGAAGATGCCTTATTTTTTATGAATGACAAGGAAAAAGACTGTCATATGTTGAGAGAAATCTTGAATATTTATTGCAAGGCTTTTAGACAACTAGCTAACTTGATAAGTCCTGTATTTGGCTTTCCAACAATACACCAAAGGAGGTGATGGAAAGGGTGAGTGATATATTAAGTATAAAAGATATTAATGACCTTAGAATAGCTTATTCTTTAGGGGATATCCAAGGTGGAAGCGTTAGCCTATATTAGAGATAGAATAGCTCATAAGGTGCACAGGTGGAAATAGAAGCTATTATCTTATGCTAGGAAAAAAATGCTACTAAGGGCTAAGGCAAGTGCTATCTCAATTTATCCCATGTCATGCTTTAAATTCCCTAGAAGGACTTATGATGACTTTGACAGAATTTGCTCTAAGTTTTAGTAGAAACAAAAAGACAATGAGAGAGTAATTCATTGGAAAGTATGAAGTTCGATAACCATGGGTAAAAATGAAGGTGGCATAGGTTTTAAGGAATTCTTAAGTTTCAACTTAGCTCTTCTTGTAAAGAATGCATGACAATTAATCCAAAATTCAAATGACTTATGGGCTAAGGTGTTAAAGGGTTTGTATTTTACTAATTCTAACTTTCTTGAAGCAAAGAAGGGGCATAAAGTATCGTGGCCTTGGTCAAGTTTATTAAAAGGTAGGGATATGTTTGCTAATGAGTTATGTTGGAAGATTGGCAATGGTAGATCATTGAAAGTTTTAGGATATCGATGGATTCCATCATTAAAAGGTTTTATCTTCTATAGCTTTTAAAGGAGAGGTTGGCTAGACTGTAGATGTGTTTATTGGAATGGTAGATGGAACCTGAATGATCTTAGGGATAAGTTATCAGCAGAAGAGAAAAATGCTATTTCAAAGATCCCTATCTTATGTGCTAATAAGGAATATATGATATGCTATATTGGATTCCATGCAAGGATGGTACATGTAGGGTGAAAGCTAGATATTTAACTGCTAGAAAGGTGAATAGAATTTATGTTCCTAAAAAGCCTAATTGTTCTTATTAACCCTCCAAAAAGTACTAGATTGCTTTATGGCATTTGATTGTTCTCCAAAAATCAAGTACTTTATGTGGAAAGCTTCTACAAGTATCCTTGCAACAAAAAAGGCCTTATTTAAAAAAAAAAAAGTGTGTAGCAGACCCCCACTATGTCTAATATGCAAATCTAAACTTGAATTAATTGAACACATGCTTTAGACATGCCTATGGGCATAGAGGGTTGGGTTTAAATGTCATCTAGCTTTGAATATTCAAACTCAAAGGGTTACTAGATTTAATGCTTAGTGTTCTAGCCTTTTAGTAAAAGATTCAACTCTAGATGGATTTAGGAAAGCTATAGTGGCTTGTATTTATTAAAGAATTTGGAAGGAAAGATTTTTTTCTTGTTTTTCAAGGTACTATGGTGGACCATAGTTGTGTAATCTCAGGTGTTATAATCTATCTCAATGAATTTCAGGCTTCAAAGAAGGAGGATGATGCTAGTAAGGTCCTTGGTAGAGGGATGAGTAAGAGGAGCTCTTAAGAATTCCCTAACTTGAATCAAATTAAGATCAATTGTGATGGTTCTTTTAGTGGCTCTAATAACCATGTTGAGATAAAGGTTATATGCACGAACTCTCAAAGGGAAGTGGTTGATGGTTTGGTTAGTTCAGTTGCTACTTCTTTTACGTTTATCTTAGAGGCCTTGGCTCTAAAGAAGGTTAGTGAACTTACCTTATGTTTTCTAAGTTTGCAATTTGATTTGAGATGGATTATGAAGAACTTTTTAGTTTAATAAATTTGATAACTATCTTGGTAGCAAGTGAACTTATTTTGCTATTATAGATGACATTTTTTTAGCCTTTTGGAGTTTATTTCCATTGTTTCTTTCTCCTTGGTTGGTAGGCAAGGGAATTGTGCTGCAGATTAGGTTGCAAGTATGTTTGCTAAAGGGATGTGCCCTTTTAAGTAAGTTTCCATTCCACCATCCATTTTGGAATCTATTTGAAGTGAAGACTTTTCTTTGACAAAAGATGTTATTAATGGTAGAAGAGGTATTGGTTAATGTTGTTAGTGTTATCAATACTTTTCTTTTTTGTGTCTGGTTTATCTTTATGGCTAGCTTATAGGAGCTGTAGCCATTTCCTCTGCTGTTTTTATGTTTGTCCTGTTGTTTTATTGGTGTTGGTGTTTATTTTGTATATTTTTTAGTTGTATTAAAGCAAAAAAAGGTGATCTTAAAGATATACTCTTGACATGAATTTGGTGTATTTAAAATTTTACTCACCCAAAATTACCAAAATGAGATATGTAATCTTAATGCACCAAAGAGTATGGAGCCACTAAGCAACCATTTTAGGTTGCTATTGGTTTCTAAATATTATGTAGGGAAATATTCAAAGAAATGTCTAAACCTCTAACGTATTAGAAAGCTAAAGTGTTGAGATTTGTGAGAGGGATAAATGGGTTCCTTCAATTTTCTTTGAGCCCACTAAAACTTTTTAAAAGATATATATGAAATTATTAGGTAAACTATGTGATGCATTCATTTAAGCCCAATAAATGATGTCTTATAGTATTGTTATGTGGTTTTTTTTTAGGATTATGATAAGTGCAAAATATACATGCTTTTACTAAGATAAAATTAAGTAATTAAATCTAGATTATATCATTTTTATGTGCTTTTTATATGATTTAATCAAGTACAAGGAAAAGTGAAAAGCATGAGAGAATTAATGGAAAATTAAGTGTATTCAACAAAGAGCATAGACTAGCTATGTTGGTGAGCACAAGTATGTAAAACAAAGGAATTTTGACTAAAACAATATTCCACATGGGCAAGCTATGTTGAATCACATAACCACATGGATATAAGCAAAGAAATGATCCAAGATAGAGCTAAACATAGGCAAACCATGTAATTAGGTGGTTTCGACATAGGTAATCTATGTTTGATTGAAAAAGAGTGTTTTTAATAAGGCAACTTGAAATTTCAATAAAGAAGGCCAATGGGGAAATCTAGAAATAGAGAAATATAGCAAAGGAAGGGAGATTCGGAGGAACACTTTTGAAATTTGGTGCAAATATAGAGTTTGCATTGACTAATTACTCATATCAGCCATTAATTCCATTTTTACCTTTCTCTTTATCATTTAGATAATGGATTAGTTTTATTGTATTGTTGTCTCATTACTGATTAAGATCATGTTTAGCTATATCTTTTATCTAGAATTTAAATGAATATTTTACTAAGTTGACTTTGGAATGCTCTTGTAATTATTTTAATCGATTTAATCTATTACTCTTTTTCTCTTATTTATTAATGGTTAGCCACTATTTATCTAGAGTATTGTGAGAAGATCAAAAGGTCAATAGCAATATAGATAACTAAAGCATTATAATGATATGATAATTTTATAAAGATATAAATTACATTTAAGTAGCTTGCAAACATTTACATTGATTCCTTATATATAATGGGTTTGTACTACGTGTATAATCATGAAAGTAGACATAGGCTTAATATAAGCATGGTGATTTATCTTGAGAGAGAACTTTATTTATATTAGCAAAATCACCATTAATCTAATTAAATTTAGTTGCAAGAGTTCATTCTGAGTGATACTTAAGACATAAAGAGATAATTTTAAATTCTAGAACTTTTTTCATTTATAGTTAGTACTTGTTTAAAACATTTTATTGCTTTAAATTTGCATTTATCAATTTCAATTAATTGGACAATTTAGATAATGGGATAAATTCAAATAATTGGTAATTGGTTTTTTTCCTCATAGGAATGATACTAACCCATCATTTTATTACTCGTGCAACTTATATACTTGTGGAATTATAATACTATAATTTCTTAACTCATTCCATGTTATTTTTATACCTCATATCGATCAATTCATATGAGAGGCAAGAAAATAGCATTAAAGTAGTAATTATCTTTGCATTGCGTCGCGTAAAAAAAAAATTTCATTCGGTATCAAGTGGATCGTGTGAACTCATACTATACTTTCCCATATTTAATTACATGTATACAATTTATTTGCATCATAAAATCATGCCCACAACTCATGAAAACCGAAATGGAACCTAGAATATGGAGATTTGTTTTTGACTAGATTTGGCCCATTTTCTGGCCCAACCTTGAAAAATCATAACTAATTTTAGAAAAATCGAAATCACACATTCTTGCCCATTCTAGAAAGACACTAAAAATATGTCAAAACCATAACACCCATCACAGAAGGCGTTTGACATCTGTAAAGGTCTAGAGGTCAAACTGCCTCCTGATGCTATTACAGATTCTGCAGCAAACTTTGAAAATGTTTAATTAATTCCACAAAAATCCAATCTATACAAATGATACCAATCTAGAAATCTTGGATGTTAGCTAGAGGAGAAAAATATTTCCAGACTAGCTTAGGTAGCCCAAATCTCAGAATTTAATAGAACAGTAACTCAGGTCGGGTAAGGGTCCTAATACTTGATAGAATGTTCAAAAATTCATATCTCCCTCTCTAGACCTCTAAATAAGGTGCTTCTAGTTGTCACAAGTGATTGGGAGTGTTTAGTTTCTCTGTATAAAATTTCGTGGCAATTAGACATCATTTGTTTCATAAGTGATAGAGTTTAATTTTGGACCAGTGCTACAGTACTAAGGACCAAAACCAGAAAAATTTTTAAATTTAATAATTTGCCAAATATTTCACAAACCTCTAAAATTTACCCGCTTTATCTTCCTAAAAATCTCTCATTAAGCTCTAGATGTCTGCCAAATTTCAAACCAAAAAGAGCTCATTTGGACAAAAAGTAACATAGTCTCATGAAATGGTCATTTTTTGTTCCTATCAAGAGTCACTTTGCACCAAATGGCCTCCTCTTCTTGAGTTTGGCATCCCTTGAGCAAGTTTCAAAGTACAAATATGACTTGTAGAGACTGTCCAAGTGATCCCAAATCTCATGCATCTCATTTTGGTCTCTTAACATCCATTTATACATAGTTACATCAAACCATCAAAAAGCCAATTTGCATAATTCCATTAGTTTAGTGTCATATAAAGTCTACATTATATTCATACATCATTTTATACTTGTTCATGGTCTTACATCATAAAAACATTACATACCACATTACTTTGACATTCAACCACTACTTAAAGTATATAATACACCAAAATAAAGATGTTCAATGTCTTTGGCTTGCATCTCCTTGACTTAGAACACCACCTAGACAATTCAAGGATGAAAGGGAAAGGGGAGTGAGATTCTAAGAATCTCAATAGCTCACACACCATTCACACCATATTCAAGGCATACATACATCAAATTCATAACTATACAAGCATAGAGTATGCAATAAATTTCATTCCATGCCACATTCACATGTCAAGACCACTTTCATGCTCTAAGAACTTTCGGTTTAGCCTCACCCAATTTCTAAGACTTTTAGATTTGCCTCACTCTTAGCCTAGGGACTTTTGACCTAGCCTCACCCATTCAAGGGACTTTTGGCCTTGTCTCACCCATGCCATGAGACTTTTGGCATCTCCTCACCTTTATCAAGAGACTTTTGGCATCACCTCACCCTTACGAGCTTTTTCCACAACCATAATCATTCAAGATAACACATTCGTACCAATGTACAATAAGGATCAAGTGGCATGTTATCAAGCATCAAGAATATATGCAAGCATACTAAGACATACATATGCACACAAGAATGCAAAGAGAATGAGGTGGAAAGCTACCTTTTAATTTATGCAAGCTCACTTTGCAATTTCCTTCCGCTCCTTGGTTTCATAAGAGCACTTAGGTAGAGTAAGATTCTCTTGACCTAAACATCACAAATAACACACAATCACACCCTTGAAGCAAGCCAAGACATTAAACTAAAGCTTATCACATACTTGGTTCCATAATGGATATATTGGTTCCATAAATGGCCTATTGAAGCAATTCATATCATTCAAGTGCTAGGTTTCATTCTCTTGTTATTTCTAGACTTCTTGGACTGATTTAAGGTCCTTGGAGCCATCACCAATTTAATTGCACTATCAGAAAACTAAGTTGCTTCATAAGGCACCATTATGGACACCATTGTCCCATCTCCCAATCTATGGCTTCTAAATTTTTCTCAATGGCTTCTCCCATCTTCTAACATTATATAAAGTCTCAAACCAAGGCTAGAACAACTTAAAACATCCTCTAACCTAATAAACCTAGCTTGGCTGAACTATACACTATAATAGAGGTTCATGAACTTTGTGATTTTTCCTTGATGGGAGAGCCACTTGGGAGGCTTTCTAGAGGTTTTAGGAGCTTAAGGGAACATTCAAATAGCCAAGAAAACATTCACACAAAATCAGATTTTGCAAAACCCTAGAAAGCACTACACTTTTCTAACTTGTTTTCCTTTGGTTTTTACTTGAATTTCTTGCCATATTCTTAATTCTTGCACTCTTTTTCCTAGGTTTCTCTCTTGGTTTTGCTTAAAATCTAGCCCCTCCTATCCCATCCTAGGTTGACCAAAACATACAAGAAGAAGGGACAAGAAGAGGCTACCATAGGAATGAGATTTTACCTTATTTTCTCTTAGTTTCTTAGATGTTTTTTCCCTTTGTTGGCTTCTCTTCTCCAAACACAAATTTCCCTCCTTGGTTTGACCTCAAAACAGAACCAAATCATTCAAAAAATCTGTGGAAAGAAAGGAGGAAGAGTGGAGAACAAGATTGGAGGAAGATGGAGCAAGAAATTCCATGAAATTATATAGTTTCTCCTTGGCTTTCTTCCTCTTTTTTTCCTCCTTCTTGTGTGCCTAAGAGAGCTAAAGATTTTCTATATTTTGAGTATAAAGGGTCACGCTTATTAAAGAGGAGAAGAAGGGAGAAAAGTGTGGAATTCTTTAGAACATTCAAGAAACCATAAATTCCAATTTTGCCCTTCCATAATAGCAATTTCATTTTGGCTTCGTTTTAGCTCCTCTTTGAGAACCGTCTCTTCCATCATAAAATTTAGATTCCTAATTTAATAAAATGTTGGAATCACTCAATTTGAAGCTAAAACCTTCCCGAATGAATTTATTAAAGTTCGGGCTTACTGCCATAAAAAAAATTATACCAGAGGAGCTTTACTGGTCCCAGGGCTTCCCATCGTTTTCGGGGCCTCTGAGAACCTTAGACAAGTCAAAACTTTCATTTAAAAAGCCCTCCTATGAGTTTTCCAAAATTTTTATATAATTACAAAATTGCCATTACGTTTCGTCAATTTTCGACGAAATTTTGTTTTCCATCCTAACTCTATTTTTCTTTCTGTTTGAGCCTAGGATTATCATTTTTAGGAGTCTAAGACTCTACCCAAATTTTTTTAGATATTTTCTAGCTCATTTCAATGGCCTTGTTTTTATACGGCTTATTTCATGTTTATTACGTTTTTCGTCGTTTGTTACAAGAATCATATAACACAACAAGTTTTTAGTGTTGTTACTAAGGAAGGCAAATCAATATCAATTGAAATATTTTTTCTATCAATCTAGATATTTTATTTTTCATTAATATTTTATTTTCTCAATTTTTAATTATGGTTAATCTGTAGTTTCTTCCTTTAAGTACTCTAAAATCATGAGTAGAGCATCTTGTGTTGTTCTTTTAGAGGTAGATCCTAAAACTAAGCATGTTATTCATGCTAAAATAAGGCAATAAGATGATCATACTAACCCCTAACCTATATATCAAGTAGAAAATCTTAAAACCAATGCACCTCAAGAAGTTAGAGCTACCCCTAATTGTTGTCATTGTCAAGTAGGAGACTATGCTATACCTGATATGCATGGAATGAATAATAGTATAGTTAACCTAATAGTAGTAGATAACAACTATGGGATTAAATTAAGGATGATCTAAATGATTCATCAGAATAAGTTTAGAGATAGAGTTCTGGAAGATCCTAATGCACATTTAATTAGATTTCTAAGAATCTATGATACCATTAAGATGAATGAAGTATCTACTAATGTAATCTGACTCAGTCTATTTTCATTTTCTTTTTGGGATAAAGCTATATTATGGCTTGATTATATGGCTGCTTAGTTCTTCTCAACATAGGATGAACTTTCATAGGCATTTTTAATAAAGTGTTTTGCACTATGCAAAATAACAAGATTAAGGAGTGACATTTAAAGTTTTGTTTAGCATGATGGGGAATCTCTATATGATGTTTGAGAGAGATTCTAGGATTTGCAAAGGTGTTACTTGTATCATGATATTCAAGATTAGATGTTTGTGCAGACTTTCTATAATGGGTTGGAGCAATCCCTCAGAATTAATTTGGATGTAGTTGTTGGTCGATCCTTACTAGCGCTTGATAATAATGAGGTAGTTGATATTATTGAAAAGATGGCTACAAACTACTATAATTGGCCAAGTGAAAGACACCAAAGAGTAGCCAGTGTTATAGAGATGGAAACCATTCATGCATTGAACAATAAAATTAATTTTAAGTTTGTTATGCTTATGAAGAGGTTTGATCAAATGAAGCTTAATGTAGTTTCAAACTTTTTAACCTACTCTAGCTACAAACCCTGTAGTGGCAATCATCCATATAGTGACTACCAAAATAACTTTTTAGGGTCTTACATGACTAATCAAGTATAGTATTTTTCAAATAATGCTAAACCATATAACAATCCTTATTTAGCTACCTACAATCTTATATTATGAAATCATCCTAACCTAGCTTGGGGAAATCAAAATCACAATCATCAAGGGAATTCAGGAAACTAGGGTAGACCTTTTACACCATTTTCCTAGCCTAAGGCAGAAGGGGTTTAGATTCATAAAGAAAGCAAATAGTCTTAAGAGATTGCATTTGAGAAGTTTTACACCATATCTCCTGATAGATTTAAAAGATTGGAATCTAAGTTAGATCAAATGGCTACTCATAATAAAAATTTGAAAATACAATTACGTTAAATGGTTGAATCATCCAATATTAAAGCTCAAAGATGCTTGCCTAATAAAACTAAAAATAATCCTAAATAGCAAAGTAAGGAAGTCATCTTGAAAAGTGGCAAACAATTTGGAAAGACTCTTGCTTAGACTAAGTATTCCACAGAATAGGATGAAGAGGTTGAGGAAACATTAGAGAGCAACCAAGTTTAGATTAGAGATGAAGAGGAGACTATAAACCTACCAGCATTGGCACTAATTAAGGCATATATGCCTCCTATTTCATTTTCGCAAAGGTTGAAGCAATATAAACTAGATAAACAATTTGAAAAGTTTTTAAATCTTTTCAAGTAGCTTCACATAAATATTCCATTTGTAAAGGCATTAGCTCAAATGCCAACCTAAGTGAAGTTTCTCAAGGAGATTTTGTCAAACAAAAGGACGCTGGAAGATTATGCTATTATTGCACTCACCAAAGAGTGTAATGCTATCATTAAGAAAAAGCTACCATTAAAATTGGCTAACTTAAAGAGTTTCTTTATTCCCTGTGTCATTAGTGATGTTTTCTTTAATCGTGCATTATATGATTTAGGGGATAGCATGAGTATGATGCCTTTATCTATCTATAATATGCTTGGCTTGGGTGAATTGAAGCTTACAAATGTGACATTATAGCTAGTAGACAGATCAATCAAGTGATTAGTGGGAGTGCTAGAAAACATCTTAGGAAAGGTCAAGAAATTTTATCTCCTAATGGATTTTATAAATTTGGATATAGAGGAAGACACAACAGTGCCATTGATTTTGGGTCAATTATTCTTAACTACAGCCGATACTAATATTAATGTAAGAAATGGAATATTAACCTTAAAGGTCAAGGAGGAAGAAATTAAACTTAAGGTATTCAAAGACATAACGACCCCATCTTCCAAAGAGAAGTGTTATAGATTGGATATTGGTAAGGAATTACTAAATAAGATATACAATAAAGAGTCGTTGAAAGAATTCATCAAAGTGTGTCCATCATATATTGCAACCTTTAAGGACAAAATCAAAGAAATACGAACATCTACTTCTCCACTTAAAGTGACAACCCTTAGTGATTTAATACAAGATTACAAGACTAAGAAAGTAGCTTTTCATGCTATCGGTATAAAGAAGAATAAACTTCAAGCTTATTAAAAGACACTTGATAGAAATTAAAGCCTTATTTGGTTTGAAAGGCGGTGGGGTAGGTGGATACCTGCAATTTAAGCACCCCTTAACCTTAGAAAACATTGAAAGTCAAGATAAAGACTTTAAATTATAACTACTTCTATTCCCTTATCATTTAGTTTAGTTTATTTTTGTGTCTTAGTTTATATATTGTTTTGTTTTTTATTTTTGCCTTTTGTTAAGAATCATGTTTATTTGGTTGGTTGATGGTGGAAGTTACAGTATTTCTAATCAATCAAGCTCCTTATCCTCAAGCTCCTAATGGAGTTGTAGTGATACTAAGGGAGTACTCTGATCCCCATCTTCCCTTTTATTCTTATTTTCCTAATTTATTTTACAATTTATGTTTGAGGGGGATTGATTTGAAAGGATTCTGTTGTCTATAAATTGAGTAAACTATTATTTTTTATATTAAGACTTATTATGCTAAATTTTGTGTAAATATGCTTGATAAATGTTTAAAAATAGTTTATTATTTTTCACACAGTTAGAATTAAAAAGGTGTAATATGTTGTAAAATAAAGTTAAGCATTTTTCTTTTTAAATAATATATTGAAATAATACTTTTTACATAGAAATTTAGTAATAGAAGTATAGCTAAGTCATGTGATAAATTTTTCAAATTTTCCCTCTTGAAGTAGGTTGAATTCATGTAAAAAAAATTAACTTATGTTTAATCACATGTTATAAATGAGAGGGATCATAAAATGCACTCATTTACAAGAACTTGTAGTGAGTTAAGATGGAGTATAAACTGCAATCACAATAAAATGAAGAGAAAAAGAAGAAGAAGAAGAAGAAGAAGAAGAAATGAGATGAAGTATAAAATGCACTCATTGAAAAAGAAAAAAAAAACAAAAGGGTATAAATATTTTTTTAAAGAATTCTTGTTCTTTTATTAATCTTAAAAGAAGAGGATTTTTTTAAAAAAATTTTGCACTATTTAGTTATGTTAGCTACTAATTTTAGGTGATTGTGTAAGAGTATCTGTGAAGAGATATAAAATGAAAGAAATATGTTTAATTTTATGTTTACTTGATACTGTACCTAATTTTGAATCTAGTCAATGTGATTAATTTATATTTACATTTGATAACTTAGCATTTATTCAAGTATCATGAGTAGATTATGAGTATTGTTAATAGATTATTTAGTTTACTCAAGGACGAACAAAGAATTAAGTTTATGGGAGTTTGATGAGTGCAAAATATACTTGCTTTTCCTAAGATAAAATTTATCTAGATTATGTGGTTTTTATGTGCTTTTTATATGATTTAACAAGGTATAAGAGAAAACAAAAAACATGAGATAATAAGTGGAAAATCAAGTGTATTCATTGAGCATAGGTATGGAAAACAAGGGAATTTTCACTAAAATAGTGTTCCACATGGGCAAGTCATGTGGAAATGAGTAGAGAAATGATTCAAGACAAAGTTGAATGCACGTAGATCATGTAACTAGGTGGTTTTGACATAGGCAACCATGTTTAACTAAAAAAAAAAAGAGGTTTTTTATGCGGCAATTAGGAATTTCAATAAAGAAGGCTAAGAAGGAAATTTAGAGATAGAGAAATACAGAGGAGGAGATGAGATTGAAAGGAATATTCTTAGAATATGTTGTAGATATGAAGTTTACATCAAAGAATAAGTTGAATTCACCATTACTTTCCTTTTTATCTTTCTCTTTAGTATTTAGATAACGGATTTGTTTTGTTTTATTGTTGTTTCGTTGCTAATTGAGATCACGTATAACTAAATCTTTTACCTCGAATTTAGATGAATCCTTTTATTGACTAAGTTGAATTTGGAATGCTCTTGTAACTATTTTAGTTAGTTTAATCTATTGCTCTTTTTCTCTTGTTCATGTATGACTGGTCACTATTTATTTGTTGTATTATGAGAGGAACAAAAAGTCAATTGCAATATAGATCATTAAAGTATTAGACTTAGATGATAATTTTATAGAGATATTGTGACACCTCAATCTACTACCGCTACCTAGCCTCTCACAGGGCTCGGTTCCACATGATTTCCAAAGAAACAATACATATCCGTGGCATTTTCATGCTATGAAACGGGGTTTCATACACTCATTATCTGCCTCGTGGGTCTTGTGAATCCATCTCAAGCATCCTCAACTCAAACTCCATACATACGACTCATACATAGTATAAAACAAACCATAAGCCACGGGTATAGAGCCAAAAACCAGTAAAATTTCATTTTCTCACTTGGGCCCAAAAGTCATATTTTGGCTCTAACTTTGGAAAATCATAATTAATTGTAGAAAAATGGAAATCTAGTAAACTTTAGCTCTCTGGAAAGCTCTAAGTGTTAACTTTACACTAAAAATAATTCCCAACCACAAACATAGCGTTTGGACCATGTTTGACATCGAAAATGGGAAGGAGGTCCAGCTGTCACTGTTTCTGGTGTAGCTTGCTGTCATGACTTTCGAAAATTCATAACTAAATCCACAAAAATCCAATCTGGACACATTATACCAATTCAGAAAGCTACGGATGTCTACTAGAGGAAAAAAATAAGTTCAGATCAGTTCAGTAGCTCCTACACCCCGAAAACCGATGGAACAGTGACGGGGTCAGAAGAGCTCCCTGATGCTGATACAGAACTTCAGATGATTCAATCTCTCTCTACAGATCTCCGATTTGGGTGATTCTAGTTGGTATAGGTTACTTTGGTTTTCTAGTTTGTGTGTATAAAATTTCATGATAGTTGGACTCCATTTGGTCTATCTTTGACATAGTTTTCATTTCTGCTCTATATGAACAGTACATGACCAAACCATGGATTTTTCCCAAATTCAACAATTCACCAAATATTCTCTCGTCCTCCGAATATTACCAACTTTAGCTTCTCAAGAAGCTTTCTACAAACTCTAAAGGCATGCCAAATTTCATGGCAAACGGAGCTCATTCGGTCATACTTTGACGGAGCTCTCAAAAATACCAGTTTTGGCACCCCAAGAGTCCAAAACGGGTCCAAATAGCCTCTCACATACTCTAGCCACTCATGGACAAGTTTAAAAGCATAAAAATAGTCTATCTAACAAGTCCATGTGGTCCAAATCAACATACATTCAAATCTCGCTATGCTACAGCCAAATATACACTATTGTATTCATTCCACAAAAGGGGCAAAACCCTCATTTCCATTCATTTGGCTATAAACATAGTTCATATAATATCCTTTTATACATTTACACTTGTTACAACCTTTACAACTCAAAAATAGTGGGCGCATATTCATTTGGCACCACTTTACATCAAAATTTCATCAAAATATCCAAAAGAAAGTAATGTCTAACTATACATGCTCCTAGGCTCCTTGGTGTGTGCTCGGTTCTCCTTGAGCTCCACCTAGCATATTAGTTGGGAGGGGAAAGGGGTGAGATTCAGGGAATCTCAGTAGCTCATGCACTCAATCAAGCAAGCAATCAAGGCATATAACAAGTCAAAGCATGTGAATAAGCACTTAGCCATTCTCAACATCCAACACACATTGTACATGCTATGGAATCACAACAATGCCAAAAATGAGCTCCAGGGACTTTTGGTCTAGCCTCACCCGAGTTTAAGGGACTTTTGGATGGCCTCACTCGAGTTTAGGGACTTTTGGATGGCCTCACTCGAGTTTAAGGACTTTTGACTTGGCCTCACTCGTTTGAGACTTTTGGCCTTGTCTCACCTATCTCAAGGGACTTTCAGCTTTACCTCACCCATCTCAAGGGACTTTCGGCACTACCTCACCCGAGCAAATTTCACATTTCAACACACAAGCATATTGGCATCAATGCATCAAAGCAATAGCACATGGCATATTCCATACAAAAGCATATACATAAGCATACAATGACTATCATATCCAAGAATGCAACAAGAAAGAGTGGGAAAAGAGAGAGCTACCTTTAGAGCCAAAGCCAATACTAGCTTTTCCTTTCAATTTCTCCTTTTTCTCCTTAGGTCCACAATCACACCTTGATGGAGGTGTTTCTCTTGAGCCTAGACACAATTAAAGAGCATGTAATTAATCTCTTAACATGGGATCATCGGATCAAACTCTCCTACATACCAGAACCTAGAATTCTCTCTCTCTCTAGAATGCCATCAACTCTTTCTCTCTCTCAAGCTCCCATGGTAGTGGAAAACCACATTTTCAAAGAAAACACAAAGATTGAAAGGTGTTTTCCACTTTCCCTCTTCTGACCCATGCCCAAAATCTATCCATTTTCACAAATAAAACCGCAGAAAGAGAGGGCAAAGGGAGGGGGATCAAAGTTCTAAAGAGAAATGGGGGAAATTTCCTTACCTTTCCCTTGCTCTTCCTCCTTCTCTTGATCTCTCTCACTCTCCACGCCTCTTTTCTCTCCTTGGGTTGAAGTCTAGGGCAGATATGAGAGAAGAAATGAGTTTGGGCGTTTAATGAAGTCTAAATCTCGCTATTTACTCTCTTCCAGACTGACTCTAGCTACGGCGAAAACTAACATTCGCTATAGCGAGCTCGTGTAATCTGGCTTCGCTATGGCGAGGTGTAACCTTCGCTACGGCGAGCTCGTGTCAGTTCCCTTCGCTATGGCGAGATATACCATTCGCTATGGCGAAATCACGTTACTTCCAGACTTCACTCTCGCTATGGCGCACGCTACGGCGAGCAACTCCCTGGTTTTTGTATGGACTGCTGCCAGCACTCGCTATAGCTAGAATCGCCTTCGCTGTTGCGAACTAGCTCTCTCGCTGTAGCGAGACCATTTCTAGCTATTGCGAGATGACTTGGCAAAATTTTCAGATTTCAAATTTTTCTAACCTTCACTTTCTTTCTTTTCCTTTTTCCCAGTTATTACAGATATGAATTGTATTTAAGCAATTTGCAAACATTTACATTAATTCCCTGTATGCAATGGATTTGTATTAGGCGTATGATCACAAAAGTAGATATAAGCTTTGTATGAACATAATGATTTATCTCGAGAGAGAATTTCATGTATATTAGTGGAATTGCCAATAGAGTATCTTATTACTTTAAATTTGCATTTATCAATTTCAATTAATTGGATAATTTAGATAATAAGATAAATTCATATAATTGGTAATTGATTTCCTTCCTTATGAGAATGATAATGACTCATTAGTTTATTACTTGCGTGACTCATACACTTATAGAATCATATAACACAATAGACTATATATACTATTCAAAACATTTTGGCAATAGATGTGGCATTTATGCTTGCCTTGCCTACAATTCATCCTGATGGCACACTCATACACTTTTCCATGAATTTAACAAGGCATCCATATGAAATTAGTTTAATCATTATTTTTATTGACCTTAACCTTTTTGTATTATGCTCTACCAAGTAGTAACCTAATTGTTATTATATTTAAGAGTAGTGAAAGCAAAAGTTCAACCTTACATAGCTTCCTTTCATCAAGAAGTCCAAAGCTAATTACTCTAAACATTCTCAAAGTCATATCTAGTATAGCTATTCATATTTCACTTCAGCCTCTTTTAGATCCATTGCTTTTTAAATTATTATGGTGTTTTGTTGTAGCCTGATATAGCTACCTTAGAAGTAGACATTCTAGCAATATGGTCTCCCATTGCCCTTGTTTGAAAGGTTAAAGGTGGAAACAAAGTATCACTCATCAATGTAAATGTTATAGAAGTTGAAGAAGTCACATCCAAATATAAAGCTAAGGTGATTGCTCTTCCATCTTTGTTAAGTATTCAAGTGAAACTAGAAGTTTTGTCATTTTCATTAGTAGGGCCAAAAAAGTCATTTACACTTACAATTAAAGGGAACAATAACATGAATATAATCTCTACTTTTTTGGTTTAGGATGATAGCACTTTCCAAGTAAGAACCCCTAATTGTGATTTATAATATAATGAACTTGAATTAAATCTCAGCCATATATATGCATGTGTCCAATCAAAGAGTTTTTGCTCTTCTAGTTTCCTTATATTATGTTTTAGAAATAATGGAGAAGATTTTTAGTTTTTCTCCACATTGCAAGTGTATAGTAAATTAGTCACAAAAAAGTCTCATACTTTTAATATTATAGCTAGCTTTCTAAAATTATTGGCATCATTGGTTTTTTCTTTTTCTTTTTTCTTTTGTATTGTTTAGGGTTTAGTTGCCTTACTCTTAAAAAAAACTCAATATTAAATTGAATTACTTATTTTCCTTCTAACTAGATCTTATTCTGCCTTCATTTTTTAAAAAAATGTAGTTTTTATTTTGAAATATACATGTCATAATTATTTTTTTAACATTAAAAATATATGATTTAGTATATGAAAAATACATGCTTCAATTATTTTATTCCTAAATCTTGAAAATACATAATTTAGTCCTAGCAAGCTTTTAACTCATTTTTCATTAGTCCTCACTAATACATATTTTAGGAACTAACAAGTAATTAACTTAAAGCTTTTAAGGATTGAATCATATATTTCAAAGATTCAAGAATCAAATAGTTGAAGCATGTATTTTTTAAAAATTGAATAATATATTTCTAAAATTCAAAAACCAAGTAGTTGAAGCTTGTATCTTTTAAAGACTAAAAATAACATATTTTTTTTTCTAATTTTGTTATTGAGTTGGTTAAGAAAGAACTTTCTTTCAATTAATTAATTGAACCCAAGTTGTTATGAAATGTTATTGTCAACAACTTAGTTAGGGCTCAATTGTTTTAAAAAAAAACCAAACTAAACCTTTATGTTGGATTTGGAGCACCCATGATGGGATGATCTAATTTAGAACTAAACTCAATTAGTTGATTGCATTAGTTAAATTGATAGAATGATTAATTATTACTGTAGAAGGTTGGCATGATTAATTGTTGTTTGATAAGTAAATTTATATCTTGAATTTTTGAAATTCAAGATGGGTTATTAATATTGTTGGCCAGAAAAAAAAAAAGATGGGTTATCAATATATTGTTATATCTCTTCTTAAGAGATATTGTTAGCACCAAAAAATCATATACTATCAATTACAACTAGAGGCTAGGTCAGTCAATGAACTTAGTCGAGAAACTTTAGTTGAGAGACATTAGTCGATAAAATGCTAGCCGAGCCTTAATTGAAGACCAACATAATGGAACATTGAAAAAATAAAAAGGCAAGGATCCATTAACTATAAAACTTTGGAGGGCAATTAAGTGCCTATTGAAGGCGTGGATCCATCCATGCATACACGAATACAATGAACATGGACATAGCCTAATGTAGAATGTGTATAATTGCTGAAAAAGTTATAAATTAGGAGTAAGGGACACTATGCAACACACAAAGAAACCTTACAAGAAACTTGCATTACAACTTCTTTTATTTTTCAATCATTTACTTACCTTGTTTATAGCTTTATTTTCAACTTTCTTTAATGCTTTATTTATTGCTTTTAACCAAAATTTTTAGTCAAGTTGCAATTAGTTTCTTTTATAGTCTTTCTATTATTAATCCATTTTAATTCATAGCTTGTATAGCTTGTTATTGAATTTAGTAATTATTCTCATTTACAAACATTTTGGTTTTGCCATTTATGCAATGTTAATAGTCTAATCCTATGCTTAACTACATTTAGAACCTATGGGTAAGCTTCTTCTAAGAAAGTTGTCTCGTCTCCTTTTTTGAATGAAAAAACAGGGACCAAAGGTTGGTTTCCAAGTTTAATTTCTTGAGTAAGTTACCATATAGGGGAGAAAAGGTATAAGGAAGAAAAGCTATGAAGTCTTACCTTTTTGACATCACTAAAGCTAACTAGATATTCGATTATTTGCTAAAAAGTAAGTAGATTAAGCTTTTAAATTGTCATAAAATTCCATCAACTAAGGAATTGAATGGTGAGAAGTATTATAAATGGCATAACTCTTATAGCCACATGACTAACAACTATATTGTCTTCAAGAAAGCCATATAAAAAGTATTAAAGGAAGGGTAGTTCCAAGTTGCAAAAAAAGATATGGCTGTGGACACCAACCCATTTCCAAAGTCTACTTCCACTAATATGGTGGCTATTTCACAGTTGCCATTAACTACAGCTTAGAGTCGACATATAAAACCAAACCATTTAAGGAAGAATATGCTAAGACTAGTGCATATAGCTGGGAGGCAACCAACATAATTTATGAAAAGAACTTAATTGACTGGCTAATAACTTTATCCATGGGAGAAAAGGGGCTAAATAAGCATGTTCAATAGGCTCGACATGTTACCATCACCATTTGAGGAAGAGACACTAAAGGTCATTTCTTAAACATAAAGGAGGCTAGTGCATGAATTGTGATCCCTTAATTGAAACATCTAGTTAAAGATCACCATCAAGGATGAGCTTACTTATGCTTTCTCCAGCTTCATCAAACCTATAATCCTACATTTAATGATAGCTAGAAAATGAACATAAGAAGGCCAATGAGCTAAAAAAGAAGTGTTTAGGGACTAACAAGAACACAACTTTAGAGAAAACAGTGAAAGCACCAAGTCGAATTATATGAAAGGTACATAGGATATTTGTGACACCTCAATCTACTACCACTACCTAGCCTCTCACTGGGCTCGGTTCCACATGATTTCCAAAGATTCAACACCACTCCGTGGCATTTGCATGCTATGAACCGGGGTTTCATGTACTCTTCTTTTACTCTGTGGGTCCTGTGAACCCATCTCAAGCATCCTCAACTCAACTCTGTATATACAATTCATACATAGCATGAAACAAACCATAAGCCACGGGTATAGAGCCGAAAACCATAAAAGTTACATTTTCTCACTTAGGCCCAAAAGTCATATTTTGGCTCTAAGTTTGGAAAATCATAAGAAATTGTAGAAAAATGGGAATGCAGCAAACTTTAGCTTTCTGGAAAGCTCTAAGTGTCAAATTTACACTAAAAATCATTTCCAACCACAAACACATCGTTTGGACCATGTTTGACATCGAAAATGGGAGGAAGGTCCAGCTGTCACTGTTTCTGGTGCAGCTTTCTGTCATGACTTTTGAAAATTCATAACTAAATCCACAAAAATCCAATCTGGGCACATTATACCAATTTGGAAAGATACGGATGTCTACTAAAGGAAAAAAATAAGTCTAGATCAGTTCCATAGCTCCTGCACCCCGAAAACTGATGGAACAATGATGGGGGTCAGATAAGCTCACTGATGCTGATACAGAACTTCAGTCAGTTCAATCTCTCTCTACAGGCCTCCGATTTGGGTGATTCCAGTTCCTACAAGTCACTTTGGTTTTCTAGTTTATGTGTATAAAATTTCACCACATTTGGAATTCATTTGGTCTAAAAGTGCCACAGATTTTATTTTCTGGTTTAGATGAACAGTACATGACCAATCCATTAAATTCTCCCAAATTCAAAAATTCTCCAAATATTCTATAATCCTCCGAATATTACCCACTTTAGCTTCTAAAAAATCTTTCTACAAACTCTAGAGGCATGCCAAATTTCATGGCAAATAGAGCTCATCCGGTCATACTTTGACGGAACTCTAAAAAATACCGATTTTGGCACCCCAAAGGTCCAAAACGGGTCTAGATAGCCTCTCACACATTCTCACTCCACATGGATAAGTTTAAAAGCATAAGACTAGTATATCTAACATGTCCATATGATCCAAATCATCATACATCCAAATCTCACTACGCTATGGCCAATTATGCACTATTCCATACATGCAACAAAAGAGGTAAAACCTACATTTCCATTACTTTGGCTAATAACATAGTTCATACATCATCCTTTCATACGTTTACATTTGGTACAAACTTTACATCTCAAAAATAGTGGGCACATCTTCATTTGGCACCACTTTACATCATATATACATCAAAATATCAAAACATAAACTCATAACTAGCTACGCATGCTCCTAGGCTCCTTGGTGTGTGCTTGGTTCTCCTTGAGCTCCACCTAGCATATTAGTTGGGAGGGGAAAGGGGTGAAATTCAGGAAATCTCAGTAGCTCAAGCACTCAATCCAGCAAGCAATCAAGGCATATAACAAGTCAAAGCATGTGAATAAGCATTTAGCTATTCTCAATCATCCAACACATAATGTACATGCTATGGAATTCACAACAATGCCAAAAATAGGCTCCAGGGACTTTTGGTCTAGCCTCACCCGAGTTTAAGGGACTTTTTTATGGCCTCACCCGAGTTTAAGGACTTTTGACTTGGCCTCACTTGTTGGAGACTTTTGGCCTTGTCTCACCTATCTCAAGGGACTTTCGGCTTCACCTCACCCATCTCATGGGACTTTCGGCACTCACCCGAGCAATCTCACATTTCAACATACAAGAATATTGACATTCAATGCATCAAAGCAATAGCATATGGCATATTCCACACATTCAGCATATACATATCATACAATGACTATTACAACCAAGAATGCAACAAGAAAGAGTGAAAGAGAGAGCTACCTTTGGAGCCAAAGCTAACACTAGCTTTTCCTTTCAATGTCTCCTCTCCCTCCTTAGGGTCACAATCACACCTTGATGTAAGCGTTTCACTTGAGCCTAGACACACCAAAAGCATGCAATTACTCTCTTGTAATTTAATTTAGAGCAACCCTCTATCACACACAACCTAGGGTTCTCTCTCTAGAATGCCATTACCCCTTTCTCTCTCTCAAGCTCCCATGGTAGTGGAAAACCTCATTTTCAAAGAGAACTCAAAGATTCAAAAGAGTTTCCCACTTTCCCTCTTCTGACCCATGCCCAAATCCGTCCATTTTCACAATTAAAACCGCAGAAAGAGAGGGCAAAGGGAGGGGATCAGAGTTCTAAGAAGAAATGGGAGAAGTTACCTTACCTTTCCCTTGATCTTCCTCCTTCTCTTGATCTCTCACACTCTCCACGCCTCTTTTCTCTCTTTGGGTCGAAGCTTAGGGCAGATATGAGAGAAGAAATGAGTTTGGGCGTTTAATGAAGTCTAATTCTCACTATTTACTCTCTTTCGGACCGACCCTCGCTACGGCGAAAACTAACCTTCGCTATAGCGAGCTCGTGTAATCTGGCTTCGCTATGGCGAGGTGTAACCTTCGCTACGGCGAGCTCGTGCCAGTTCCTTTCGCTATGGCAAGATTTACCATTCGCTATGGCGAAATCGCGTCAGTTCCAGACTTCACTCTCGCGATGGCACACGCTACGGCGAGTAACTCCCTGGTTTTTTGTATGGGCTGCTGCCAGCACTCGCTATAGCTAGAATCGCCTTCGCTATTGCGAACTAGCTATCTCGCTGTAGCGAGACCATTTCTCGCTATTGCGAGAGGACTTGGCAGAAATTCTGAATTCCGAAAATTTTCAGATTTCACTTCCTTTCTTTTCCCTTTTCTTTTCTTTTTCCCGGTTGTTACAATATTCAAAATAACTCTAGTGGCTAAAAGGTGGGTTAAGAAATCAACTAACATCAGCATCGAGCAAAAAGTTAATAAAAGGGATGTCACCAAAATCATTCTCAAGCCAACATTTAATAAACGTAATTAGAGTGATACCAAAGATTTTCTTAGCTAGCTTGAATAGGCTGAATTAGCTCAAAGAGGCATGGCTAAGAAAGTGGCCAAAGCAGTGTTCAAGAAGCCTAAAGAAATCATGGCAAGATATTTTGAGCCTTTATATATAAAGACTTTCATCAATGCTAAACCTTTCAACTCAGTGTTTGTAGATGCTAAGGTAACATTTAATGTCATGCTAGTTGCCACATTGAAGAAGTTGGGTAAAATAGAGAATGATATGACAGAAAAAGATATAGTAATGAAAAACTTTACTGGTGGGCCTACACCAGTCAAGGGAATGTTACCTGTCTAACTTACATAGTAAGTAAGACATATTTTACTATCTTTTTCATAGTCAAGGTGAAGGTGTCCAATAGATTACCACTAGGGTGAGATTAGATATAGCTAATTATTTTATACCATTGTCCTTGTATCAACTCTTGATATATTGGAATGGGGGAGACTTAAAAGTGTAAAGGCCTATGACAAGCCCTTTTCAACTAAGGTTGGGATGGCAAATTCTTCATACTACATATGTAATATGCAACTAATAATTGTACCTTTAGATATAGAGTTAGATTTTACCATTTCATACTGGCTAACAACTAATGGATTTTCTATCAGAACCAATATATCAAAGGCTAAGATCAACCTATCAGCCAAATAAGTGATGGACCAACCACTAAAGTTGTCAAAGAGTTATATCTCTAGGTGATAATAGAAGGAGATCACACCATTGGTAGATTAAGGATTAATGAGGCAAATGTGAACTTTCTAAAGTCGTCCATTAAGGATACATTCACCATAGTCAAAACCAAAGACCCCTTAGAGGAAATTAATGTTAGCAGCTTAAAGGAAGTAAGGTTGACCTTCATTAGTGCTTTAAAAACAAAAAAGAAGAATAATGGACCTATTAAAAGAGTTCAGGGATTGCTTTGCCTGGGATTATCATGAAATGCTAGGCTTGTCTTGGGATTTCGTTGAACATTGTCTATTGTTATATTTTGAAAAGTTAAGATGCATACAGTAGCCCATAAGGATGACCTTAGAGTTCTTTTCCAACACGAAATAGGAAATATAGCTACTATTAGAAGCAAGTTTTATTTGAACAACAAAGTATACCAAATGGTTTTCAACATTGTTCTTGTCATAAAAAAGAATGGCAAGATATGAATTTGCTTTGACTTTAGGGGCTTCAACAATGCTACACTTAAAGAAGAGTATGTAATGCCTATGTTCAATATGTTAATGGATGTTGCAACCTCAAACCATACCATATCCTTCATGGACAACTACTTAAGACATAACAATATTTACATAGCTAAGAAGCATGTTAACAAGACAACATTCAAATGCCTAAGAGTAATTAGGATCTTCAAGTGGGTAGTCATGCTTTTCAAACTAAAGAGTGTAGAGGCCATGTACTAATATGCCATAAATGCTATTTTCCATGATTTATTAGCAAGTCTATAAAGGTTTACATTAATAATGTAATGGTCAAGTCCCCAAAGTTTAACTTACGCCTCTTAGAACTTAAAGCAATATTTGAGTGCATATGAATGCATAATTTGAAGATGAAGGCTATTAAATGTGCTTTTAAGGTAGTTGTTAGAAAATTTCTCAGTTTCCTAATGCACAAGAAGGGGATAAAAGTTAATACAAACAAGGCTAAAGCCATTCTCAAAGCTAAACCACCATTTAGTAAGAATTAGTTACATAGCCTTATCAATAAGATCAATTTCGTTCAGAGGTTCATAGCCAATTTGTTTAGTAAACTCAAGCCAATTACAACTTTGTTGCAATTAAAAGACAAAGAAGAATAGGGAATTAAGTAAAAGGCTACTTTCAATAAGATAAAGCACTATCTATTAAGGCATTAAGTGTTAGTCTCTTTAGTGATGGAAAAACCATTGAAACTACACATATTGACTATGAAAGAATCCATTAATGCACTATTTTAGCTCAGGATGTCAAAGTCAAGATACATTCCAATTGAAAAGCTATACTTATCTTTGTATCATGCCTACACCAAGTTAGAATGTTACATTTAGCAAAGACAAGTACAAGTTGTTTGTAAAGTTAATTTGTTTAAATACTTGTTATCATGGTGGTAAACAGAATATTACTCACGGCTATCAAACCGACCAAGATTAATAAATTGAATGGTTTTTAGTATAATGATCACCAGGTCATCTCTTAAGGAGTCTTTGATTAAATCAATCAGATTATGAATTCAAAGAAATAGAATTGAATAAAATAAGGGGTTATATGTCAAAATTAAAAGACTAATTTAGAACAAAAAATTCAACTACTGAACAGACTAAGAGTAAGTAATATACCAAAATGTAATCAATCTTAGAATCCTTCCCTTGATATCTTCCCTTCATTATCATCTAAAAATTCTTCTATTTTGATTTTAATCCCCTAGTTATTAATGTCTAATGTCTCTAAGCTATTACCAAGGATTTTGATTAATTTGTATCATTAATCCTAACACAACCACACTCAATTTAACAACACGAAATAATCTTTATTCGCACACAATCAAGATACGCACACAGAGACCTTAACATGGTAACAGAATGAATTTATTTGATCAATCAACTGATTAAATCAAACGTAGCTCTCAAATAATGCAAACAAATCGGTAATCATGCAACCCAAGTTATCTAACTAGTATAATAAAGATTAACATGAAAATATAGAGAAACAGAAACAAAATTTCATCTGTAATTAAAATCAAAGTAGTGTGTAACATCAAAACATAGACTCTAGTATGATATCAGGTTTAGTCTCTAGATTGATTACAGAAGAAAATTAGAAAGCCATTATAGATGAGAAATGCTCTAGAGGAAATAAATGTCCTACAATTGAGCAGTAATTCTAGAAATGACCTTAAGAAAAACTAATTTTCCTAAAAAAAGAAACCTAAGGAATAATCTAAAAATCAAATGAGCCAAGTTACATCCAATGATCTAGAAGTAAAAATGCTCTAGTATCCAAATCTAATTTCTATAATTAATTAACTGCAAGAGCACAAATATAGGTAATTGGCCTTTGTTGGAAAAAATATAATAATGAAAATTAAAGCCCAAATTAATAATAATGTAATTAAAGCACATTAATCTAAATTTGACCCAATTAATATAAAATAAACCCAAAGTCATCAATTTAGTTTCAATGAATTATTATAGAACTAAATATGAAGAATCTAAAATGTATTAATACTTGAATTATCATATAGCCAGTGTAACAAGGCAAGTTAACCAAGTGGGCTCTTGAACTTAACTCTTATGCTCTACATGTTCCCCAACAGGCTATTAAAAGTTAGGCTCTCGCTAAATTTCTAACCTAGCATCCATGCCTCAAGGTAGTTGATTATGTGCCAAACATTTTTGGGTTTGTGACACTTCAATACTAGCAGATATTCTTTGTCGGATCCTATACCTAAAGGAGAGTTATAGTGGGGATAGTCATAATCAATATTAGTTAAAAAAAATGCTTACTTCAATTTTAAGTTGGAGTTATCCTACTTAACAACCATAATGAATATGAGACATTGATTATTGGCCTAGAGTTATCGGAAAGCATGCAAGTTGAGTCCATCTAAATAGTAAGAGACTCACAATTGGTGATCAAGCAGTTAACTAGTGAATATCAATGCTTGTATTTGAACCTAGTATAGTGTCATTAGCTAGCCCTAGAAGAGCGTCATTGTTTCTTATATGTTATCATTATGCTTATTCCAAAGAAAGAAAATGAAAAAGCTAATAAGCTCGCTTAAATGGTATCTAGGTATAAGTTCCTAGCTTATAATAAAGGGTACTACCTCATTGATATAATATCTTTGTTAGCCATAGGACTGATAGCCCATGTGGATTAATCGGTAACAATTGGGTTAGACCTAAACTAGGAACCACTAGATGAAACTAGTCAACAAGAATACATGTAAATGCTTGAAGTGAACCCAATTTTGATAGGCTCAACTTAAGAACTACTAGTACCAGCTTAACTAGAATAGGATTAGTTGCAATTGAGTAGGGTTGAACTTAAGCCAACTATAGAGTATCCAAATATGACTAAGAGGCATTTATAAGCAACAAGATAAGGACTTTTACTCAAGAGTTTGGCTTTTGAATCACCTTTTTCAATCCTTACCATGCTTAAACTAATAAGAAAGTTGAAGTTACCACTAAAACTTTGATTAAGATGATCAGAAGTCTACTGAAGACCAACCAAGGAAGTGGCACCAAGTACTACATAAGGTCCTATTTGCTTATAAGAATTTAGATAAGATAGCTACTAGGAACACCTTTTTTAAATTAGTTTATGGAGTTAATGTCATGGTTTCCTTAAAAGTCAAAGTTAGATCTTAGAGTGTGGCTCAATAAAACAACTTGATAGCCAATAAATATACCTAAGTCAAGTGTATAAAATTAGATGTAGTGGATGAAGATTGACTGACTACTTTGAAGCACATCACGTTACACAAAAATTGAGTCATGCATATATACAACAAAAAAGTCAAGTCTCAAAGGCTTAAGATAGGAGACTTAGTTTACAAGACTTAACTACCAATCATGCTAAAGGATAAAGAATTTGGCAAATGGTCTCTCAAATGGAAAGAAACATTTGTGGTAAGTCAAGTCATCCAAGGGGGTGCCTATCATCTAGTTGATGTAAAGGAATGGATGAAACAAAATGCATAAATGGCAAATATCTAAAGAGATAGTATCCATCTATATTCAAAGATCAAAACATCAAAGATGAAAAGGAACAAAGTGCTAATATTCATTAAAGCATTCATATAAGGCCACAAGCCAATTCCATAAATCGATACAAAAAAAAAAGAGAGAAATAAAAGGATGGTCGTATCACCAACTACCTCAGATTAACTAGAAACATTGGTCTTAGACCTACTTTTTTCTTTTTTAGCTCATTTATTAGAGAGATGTAAGCTAAAGATGTCCTTGGAAGTTGCCAAGATTTAGTTTTTATTATCTCATGCCAAAGGTTCTTACTCAACAACTACCAGATCATTTTGGCAAATTACTTTACTTGGTGTCAATTAATGCAAGGTAGCAGTAAAAAATAATGCCCAGGACTGCTTAGTAGCCTCAATGTCAAGATGATCAGGATTTGCTTCCTTTATTAAATGAGATTTCATTTTCTGCAGCTTGTCAAGCTTGTGTTTGATTGGCTTACCTTCAAGGCCCAAACTAATCTCTTACTTCTTTAGATCTTTTATTTGCTCATTTCTTATAGCAATTTAGGATTGTAAATTGTTCACCTTTCTTTGCAAATCAATGATTTGAAGTAGTATTACACCTACTTGAGTTTGTAGTTTAGAGACATCAGTCTCTGCTTTAATGTAATGGCTCTCTAAAGGATGAAATTGGCTAATTAGATGGTTAAAATCAACCCATAATTTCTCTAAACATGCTAATTAGCCCCTTGGCATCTTCTACACATTTGGTGTTCTATACTAATAAAGTTTTGCTGGGCATCTTCCGTAATAGACGTTCTTTTAGAAGGAAGCAAATGAACATTGGTAGAGGAAAGCAATTGGCAAAGAATAGGGTGGAGGAAAAAAAAAGTTTGTTGGCTAAAGGCAAGGTTTCAATTAAAAGAGTGCAAAAATTAGAAGTGACCTTGGTAATGGAAGAAGACAATTTAAAAGGAGCACTTGTAATAGTGATTCTTAAGGTAAGGGAAAGAGGTTTAATAATACAAAGAGCTCCTTATAGGGGCATTTGTACATCTTATGAAGACAAATCAAAATCAATCTTGACTCTTTAGCAATGAGAATAATATACACATATAGTTTAAAACCTGGTGGTATCATAAGGCCTTTACTACAGCTTGAGGAATGGACAAAAAGGACATCCTCAAAAACTTTGTCCCAAGTCAAGTTAATGGAACTTAAAGCACTTGGAAATGCATGCAAACATAAAGAAAAGAAAAAGTGATCAAGAGATAACAAAAGGCAAGGCTAGGCTTAAGTGCATACATGTAGTACATTTTTAGGATGATAATCTAATGGATAATTGAAAAGTAAAAAGAGAGGAAAAGTATCTATGATAAGTAGTTAGCTAATTCACTTTGGGGAATAGAACATCAGTAATTTCAACATGGTTACCACTAAATAGCTGATTAGCCACCCCTATCCCCCAGGAGTCAAAGGTAGGCAACATCCCTAAGAGAACTAAGAAATAAAAGATTGAAGGTACCAAGGGTGGAAGAAACGATAATAGAGGTCTTGAATTTGTGAACAAAAAGGAAGTATAGGAATACCTTACATGAGGCCTAACTATTGAGCACAACACTGGGGGCTGTAAAGCTCTAATCAAGGTTTGTTGTTTTGAGAGGAGAATGATATCCCAACTAATAAATCATGAGCAGTGAGACAGTTTGGCTAGATTTTATAAATCTCCTTTCTGTTAACAATAAGGCAATCCCTTAGGTTGGCAGGAAGTTATAAAAGAATGTGGTATCAAGCCATAAAAGAGGAAAACTCTGTGTCATGAATATACAGATTATAAAAATAACATTAGCTGAGACAATGTTCATAGGAAATTAACGATAGAGCTTCCCAAGAATGAAGGTGTATACCATATAATGAATGCACTTTGCCACATACTTGTGTGCAAGTAAAGAGTTTCACTTTTACAGTTGCTTCGTATGTGAGAAATAATGAAGAAAGTGATGTTTAATTTTTCTCCATATTATGACACTTAGGTGCTGTATTGTTAAGTAGTTGTAAGAACATCTTATAGCTAAAGTTTCTAAGTAGTTATGCATTACAACAATGAAATAAAATGTTTAATATGCTACATCATTTATTTTCCTTCTCATAGGATTTTATTCCATGCTTGTTTTCTTTTGGTTGCTGAGCTAGCTCATAAAAAATTTTCCTTCAATAATTAACTTAATATTAGAATAAATAACTCCCTTAGTGATGATTTTCCTTAACATATGAGTATATGAAAGATTGAATCATCACTAAGGAAGTTATTTATTCTAATATTAAGTTAATTATTGAAGGAAAATTTTCTATGAGCTAACTTAGCTATATATATATATATGGAGCTAAGTACATATACTTTGGAAGGAATGTATACCTAGACTATTCCTAAATCATTTAAGTCACGTTTTATGTCAAATTGCATGCTATGACTTTTTTGTTAGTTTTTTTTTTAATTTTTGCTCCTTTTATTTGAAACCTGTGATGGGCCCACTCTTAATTAATAAAATGATTATTAGTAATGCATCATATGTTAAGAAGTTATACCAAAAAAGTGCGTTTAATTATAATTCATAAAAAATTATCTTGTTTGTCACTATAGTAAGGATATCTTTAAATTTTGTTTAGGTTAAGTTTTTTTCTTTTAAGTGATTTGGACAATATAATCTTTCAGCCCTCTTTGGTTACATTGTTAGAATGGTAATCTCTTTTCATCAATTTTGTATGATGTTTATTATGCTATTATAATCATTATTTAATAATATTTATTCCTTTTTATTACTTTCTTAAAGTAGAAACATGAAAATCATTTTTATCTTTAAAATCACTTTTTTCTTTCCTTATGCCAAAGCATTCATTTTCCATTTTATATACCAAATGAGCCCTCACTTGATCTTGATGCATTTAGAATTTGATTCTTAGAACCAAATTCCCAAGGATAAGAAATTTTAATGCACTGAAATAGATCCTTATTGATTAGATACATCGAATAAGTATAAGCAAAAGCATGAAGCTTTTGTGTGACACCTCAATCTACTACCGCTACCTAGCCTCTCCCTGGGCTCGGTTCCATATGATTTCCAAAGAATCACTACTCTTCCGTGGCATTTTCATGCTATGAAACAGGGTTTCATACACTCATTATCTGCCCCGTGGGTCCTGTGAACCCATCTCAAGCATCCTCAACTCAAACTCCATATATACAACTCATACATAGCATAAAACAAACCATAAGCCACGGGCATAGAGCCAAAAACTAGTAAAATTTCATTTTCTCACTTGGGCCCAAAAGTCATATTTTGGCTCTAACTTTGGAAAATCATAATTAATTTTAGAAAAATGGCAATCTAGTAAAATTTATCTCTCTGGAAATCTCTAAGTGTTAACTTTACACTAAAAATAATTCCCAATCACAAACACCGCGTTTGGACCATGTTTGACTTCGAAAATGGGAAGAAGGTCTAGCTGTCACTGTTTCTTGTGCAGCTTTCTGTCATGACGTTCGAAAATTCATAACTAAATCCACAAAAATCCAATCTGGGCACATTATACCAATTTAGAAAGCTACGGATGTATACTAGAGGAAAAAAATAATTCTAGATCAGTTCAGTAGCCCCTACACCCCAAAAATTGATGAAACAGTGACGGGGGTCAGGAAAGCTCCCTGATGCTGATACAGAACTTCAGTCGGTTCAGTCTCTCTCTACAGACCTCCGATTTAGGTGATTCTAGTTCCTATAAGTCACTGTGGTGGTCTAGTTTATGTGTATAAAATTTCACCACATTTGGAATCCATTTGGTCTAAGAATGCCACAGATTTCATTTTCTAGTTGTATGAATAGTACATAACCAATCCCTTGAATTTTCCCAAATTCAACAATTCTCCAAATATTCTATAATTCTCCGAATATTACCTACTTTAGCTTCTCAAGAAGCTTTCTACAAACTCTAGAGGCATGCCAAATTTCATGGCAAACGGAGCTCATCCGGTCATACTTTGACAGAGCTCTCAAAAATACCGGTTTTGGCACCCCATAGGTCCAAAACGGGTCCAAAAAGCCTTTCACACACTCTCACTCCACATGGACAAGTTTAAAAGCATAACAATAGTCTATCTAACATGTCCATAAGATCCAAATCATCATACATCCAAATCTCACTATGCTATGGCCAAATTTACACTATTCCATTCAAGCATCAAAAGGGGTAAAACCCACATTTCCATTACTTTGGCTAATAACATAGTTCATACATCATCCTTTCATATTTATACACGTGTTATAAACTTTACATCTCAAAAATAGTGGGCACATCTTCATTTGGCACCACTTTACATCGTATTTACATCAAAATATCAAAACAAAGCTAGCAACTAGCTAACTAAGCATGCTCCTAGGCTCTTTGGTGTGTGCTCGGTTCTCCTTGAGCTCCACCTAGCATATTAGTTGGGAGGGGAAAGGGGTGAGATTCAGGGAATCTCAGTAGCTCATGCACTCAATCAAGTAAGCAATCAAGGCATATAACAAGTCAAAGCATGTGAATAAGCACTTAGCTATTCTCAACATCCAACACACATTGTACATGCTATGGGAATCACAACAATGCCAAAAATGGGCTCCAGGGACTTTTGGTCTAGCCTCACCCGAGTTTAGGGACTTTTGGATGGCCTCACCCGAGTTTAAGGACTTTTGACTTGGCCTCATTCGTTTGAGACTTTTGGCCTTGTCTCACCTATCTCAAGGGACTTTCGGCTTCACCTCACCTATCTCAAGGGACTTTCGGCACTACCTCACCCGAGCAAATCTCACATTTCAACATACAAGCATATTGGCATTCAATGCATCAAAGCAATAGCACATGGCATATTCCACACAATAAGCATATACATATCATACAATGACTATTACAACCAAGAATGCAACAAGAAAGAGTGGGAAAAGAGAGAGCCACCTTATGAGCCAAAGCTAACACTAGCTTTTCTTTTCAATGTCTCCTCTCCCTCCTTAGGGTCACAATCACACCTTGATGGAGGTGTTTCTCTTGAGCCTAGACACACAAAAGCATGCAATTACTCTCTTATACTTTAATTTAGAGCAACCCTTCTATCACATACAAACTTAGGGTTCTCTCTCTAGAATGCCATTAACCCTTTCTCTCTCTCAAGCTCCCATGGTAGTGGAAAACCACATTTTCAAAGAAAACACAAGGATTCAAAAGAGTTTTCCACTTTCGCTTTTCTGACCCATGCCCAAAATCCGTCCATTTTCACAAATAAAACCGCAGAAAGAGAGGGCAAAGGGAGGGGATCAGAGTTCTAAAGAGAAATGGAAGAAGTTACCTTACCTTTCCCTTGATCTTCCTCCTTCTCTTGATCTCTCACACTCTCCACGCCTCTTTTCTCTCTTTGGGTCGAAGCTTAGGGCAGATATGAGAGAAGAAATGAGTTTGGGCGTTTAATGAAGTCTAAATCTTGCTATTTACTCTCTTCCGGACTGACTCTCGCTACGGCGAAAACTAACCTTCGCTATAGCGAGCTCGTGTAATCTGGCTTCGCTATGGCGAGGTGTAACCTTCGCTACGGCGAGCTCGTGTCAGTTCCCTTCGCTATGGCGAGATTTACCATTCGCTATGGCGAAATCGCGTTAGTTCCAGACTTCACTCTCACTATGGCGCACGCTACGGCGAGCAACTCCCTGGGTTTTGTATGGGCTGCTGCCAGCACTCGCTATAGTTAGAATCGCCTTCGCTGTTGCGAACTAGCTCTCTCGCTGTAGCGAGACCGTTTCTCGCTATTGCGAGAGGACTTGGCAAAATTTTCAGATTTCGAATTTTTCCAGCTTTCACTTTCTTTCTTTTCCCTTTTCTTTTCTTTTTCCCATTTGTTACATTTCTACCCCTCTTAAAAGAAATTTCGTCCTCAAAATTTAAAAACTTACCTCAAGGGAATAATTCTGGATATTTCTGCCTCATCTCATCCGCCAATTCCCAGGTTGCTTCCTCAGATGTCAGACCTCTCCAGATCACTTTCACCAGAGGAATGCTCTTGCTTCTCAGCTGTTTCAGCTTAGCATCTACAATTCTCTCCGGTTTCACTACATAGGAAAGATCTTCCTGCAATTGCACATGCTCATATTCTATGACATGTGAGGAATCTGGTAAATACTTTTTCAACTGGGAGACATGAAAAACACTGTGTATTTGGGCTAGGTTAGGAGGTAAGGCTATTCGGTAAGCCACGGGTCCAATTTTCTCAAGGATTTCAAACGGACCAATATACCTAGGACTGAGCTTCCTTACCCTTATTGATCGACCTACTCCCGTCATTGGAGATATTCGAATGAACACATGGTCTCCAACCTCAAACTCTAACGGCCTCCTACACTTATCAGCATAGCTTTTCTGTCTACTCTGGGCCGTGAGGAGCCTCTTTCTAATCAACTCTATTTGTCGGGTGGTCTGGTCTACAATCTCAGGTCCTATCATACTCCTCTCACCTAGCTCAATCCAACACAGAGGGGATCTGCACTTTCTCCCATACAAAGCCTCATAAGGGGCCATCTGGATACTGGAATGATAACTGTTATTGTACGCAAACTCCGCTAACGGTAAATACGCATCCCAGTTCCCCTTCATTTCTAGCACACATGCCCTCAACATATCTTCTAATGTCTGGATGGTCCTTTCAGTTTGACCATCTGTCTGGAGGTGATATGCAGTACTAAACCGCAATCTCGTCCCTAAGGCATGCTGTAATGACCTCCAAAAGTTCGATGTGAACCTGGGGTCTCTATCCGAAACTATGCTATTGGGTATTTCATGAAGTCGCACTATCTCTCTTATATACAACTGGGCCAATCTATCCAGTGTATAAGTAGCCTTAATAGCTAAAAAGTGTGCAGACTTCGTCAGTCTATCCACAACTACCCATATAGCTTCGTGTCCAGAGGATGTCCTGGGTAACCCCATGACAAAGTCCATGGCTATACTATCCCACTTCCACTCAGGGATATCTAAAGGTTGCAACAACCCAGCCGGTTTCTGATGTTCTATCTTTACCCTCTGACACACTAGGCATCTAGCCACATAATCCGTCACACGGCTCTTCATCCTTGGCCACCAGAAAATTCTTTTCACATCCTGATACATCTTGGTGGCACCTGGGTGGATACTATACTTACTTTTATGCGCCTCTTCCAGAATGCTTTCTCTCAACTCATTCTGACTAGGCACACAGATTCTATCCCGATATACTATCATGCCATCCTCAGACACCTTGAAATCTGAGGTCTTACCTTGGGTGATCTCATTCCTGATCCGTTTTAGGAACTCATCCTCTCTTTGGGCATCTAAGATCTGGGTTCTCAAGATATTCTCAATTCGGGTTTCACTCAGATATAATCTACCCGATACCACCTGACAAGAGAGGTTCAAATTTCTAAACTTCTCTAGGAGCTCCTGCTCCCTAATCATCATATGGGCTACATGGATGGTTTTTCTACTCAGGGCGTCTGCCACCACATTGGCCTTACCCGGATGGCATTTCAACACATAATCATAATCTTTCAAAAATTTCATCTATCTCCTCTATCTCATATTGAGTTCTCTCTGGTCAAACAGGTATTTCAAACTCTTGTGGTCACTATAGATCTCTATGGTCGCACCATACAGATAGTGTCTCCAAATTTTAAGAGCAAACACTACGGCAGCTAACTCCAGGTCATGTGTGGGGTAATTCTCCTCATGAGGTCTCAACTGCCTCGAGGCATATGCCACTACTCTACCCTGCTGCATCAACGCATATCCTAACCCTTTGCCCGAAGCATCACAATAAACCACAAATGGTTCACTAGGGTCAGGGATAATCAGCACAGGGGCAGTGGTCAAATAGAGTTTCAACTCCTGGAAACTCTTCTCACATCTCTCATCCTACACAAAAGGTGTATCTTTCCTAGTTAGCCTCGTCAGTGGTAAGGCCATTCGAGAAAAGTCCTGTATAAACCGTCTATAATACCCTGCCAAACCTAGGAAACTCCTGACTTCGGTGATCGTTCTAGGTCTATCCCACTGTAACACTGCCTCAACTTTATGGGGATCCACCGCAACCCCATCTCGTGAGATCACATGACCTAAGAATCGCACCTCGGTCAGCCAAAACTCACATTTACTAAGTTTGGCATACAACCTTTTCTCTCTCAAGATGTCTAGGACTAGTTTCAAATGCCTCTCGTGCTCCTCAAAAGATCGGGAGTACACTAAAATATCATCAATAAAGACCACCACAAACTGATCTAGATACGGTCTGAATACCCTATTCATATAATCCATGAACACAGCAGGCGTATTCGTCAACCCGAATGGCATCACCAGGAACTCATAGTGCCCATATCTCGTCTTGAAAGCCGTCTTAGAGACGTCTTCAATTCTCACTCTCAACTGGTGGTAACCAGATCTAAGATCTATCTTAGAAAACACAGATGCCCCAGCCAACTGATCTAACAGATCATCAATTCTAGGGAGAGGATATTTATTCTTGATGGTAACTTTGTTCAATTCTCTGTAATCAATACACAAATGCAAGCTACCATCTTTCTTTGTCATAAACAACACCGGAGCACCCCAAGATGAAACACTAGGGTGGATGAACCCTTTCTCTAACAATTCCTCTACTTGCACTTTCAACTCAGCAAGCTCGGCGGGAGCTATCCTGTAAGGAGCTTTGGACACCGGTCCAGCACCAGGCACTATGTCTATAGGAAACTTTAATTCTCTCTCAGGGGGTAGGCCACTAAAGTCAAACTCTCTAGGGAAAACCTCCGGGAATTCCCTGACAATTGGGATCTCCTCTATCCCTTCTTCTACCTCAGCCCGAATAGAGAAAAAGACTAGAAACCCTTGACATCCACACTCTAAATATCTCTCAGCCTGGGCAGTAGTCATAAAGGATAACTCTGCTCCTACCCTAGGTATAGTCCCACAAGCAGGTAAGGAGATGGTTCGGTGTTCACAATCAAGTATGGCATTATTCGCAGCCAACCAGTTCATACCAATAATCAAATCAATTTCATGAAAAGGCATACAAACCAAATCAAGAGTGGTATGACAATGGTTAAATTGGACAGTGACATTTAAGCAAGTATGGGAAGTAACCACGTGGCCTCCAGTGGGTGTAATGACAAACAAGTTAAATGGCAAGACACTAACAACCAGACCCAATTTCCTCACACAATCATAAGATATAAACGAGTGACTAGCACCCGAATCAAACATAGCAACTACAGGAAAGCCATTCACTAACAGCGTACCTCGGATCAAACTGGGAGATGCGCTGGCTTCCTGCTGAGTAAGGGCGAACACTCGGCCCTGGGTCTGTGGTCTAGGAGGAGGCACTGTCTCCATCTGAGGACAGTGTCTAGCAATGTGCCCTGGCATCCCACACTTAAAACATGTCATCGGAGACTGCTGGAAGGATGACTGACCTCGAGGAGGTGGCACACCTCGCTGCGGCCTTCTACTCCATGGCCCCTTGCCTCTTTTCTTGGTACTAAGGGTCAAACTAGAGCCCTCTTTTGGTTTCGACCTCTTTAAATCTGGAACCCTCTTCTAACTACCTGTAGTCGCAGCAGGCATGATAACTTGCAAGTTAGTCTTAATCACCCTGCTGACCTCCACCAGAGTATTAAACTTTCTGATCCGCTGTGGAGTGACTCTATCGCTAATCAGGGGCCTCAAACCAGTCTCAAACTGCTCACATCTCCAGGGTTCATCATCATACCTCTGGAGGTAAGAGGAATACCGAGACAGCTCTATAAACTTGGCCACATACTGGTCCACAGTCATCTCATCTGTCTGTCTCAAACTCATGAACTCCATCTCTTTCTTCTTCCTCACTGAACTTGGGACATACTTCTCATAAAATTCAACCAAGAATGTCTCCCAAGTGATCGGTATATTCTTGGTCTCCATCAATGGTTTTGCACTCTCCCACCATCTATCAGCTTCCTTTTCTAGCATGAAGGTGGCTAGCTGGGCTTTCTGCTCAGTGGTACAATCCATCACTGAGAATATCTTCTTAAGCTGCATCACCCAAGCCTCCGCCTTATCCGCATCCAATTCCCCGTCAAACGAGGGTGGATTGTTCTGCCTAAACTGCTTTAATACTTTTTGGATAGGTGCCTAGGTCTGTGGAGCAGCAGGCTCTTGGGGAGGTAGATGGTTGAGGTCCAGGGGCATCCCTTCTGGCTTCTTCTTGCCTAGCCAAGGTATCTTGCAAATGCATAATCATATCATGCTGCTGCTGGGTAATGTACCTCTGTTGCTCTAGCATCTCTTGGTGCTGGCCCATCATGGCTTCATACTGATCAAGTCTATCCATGATGGCCTGCAGAGGATCCCTAGTCTCAATAGGAACCTCTGGCTCATCTCTTTGAGCCCTAGGCGGTCGGCCTCTGCCTCTACCCCTGCCCCGTCTAGTCTCAACCATGTCTAAAAAGAAGTAGCAATCCTCAATTCATAATACTATCACAACACATATGCATATGGATGCTACAATTTTCATGACCATTCACACTAAAAACCAGCAAATCATAGCATTCAAGAGCCTAACATTGAGCAAAAGTGCCTGAACCTTTGCTCTGATACCAAAAATGTGACACCTCAATCTACTACCGCTACCTAGCCTCTCCCTGGGCTCGGTTCCATATGATTTCCAAAGAATCACTACTCTTCCGTGGCATTTTCATGCTATGAAACGGGGTTTCATACACTCATTATCTGCCCCGTGGGTCCTGTGAACCCATCTCAAGCATCCTCAACTCAAACTCCAAATATACAACTCATACATAGCATAAAACAAACCATAAGCCACAGGCATAGAGCCAAAAACCAGTAAAATTTCATTTTCTCACTTGGGCCCAAAAGTCATATTTTGGCTCTAACTTTGGAAAATCATAATTAATTGTAGAAAAATGGGAATTTAGTAAACTTTATCTCTCTGGAAAGCTCTAAGTGTTAACTTTATAATAAAAATAATTCCTAACCACAAACACAGCGTTTGGACCATGTTTGACTTCGAAAATTGGAAGAAGGTCCAGCTATCATTGTTTCTAGTGTAGCTTTCTGTCATGACATTCGAAAATTCATAACTAAATCCACAAAAATCCAATTTGGGCAAATTATACCAATTTAGAAAGCTACGGATGTCTACTAGAGGAAAAAAATAAGTTCAGATCAGTTCAGTAGCCCCTACACCCCGAAAATCGATAAAATAGTGACGGGGGTCAGGAAAGCTCCCTGATGCTGATACAGAACTTCAGTCAGTTCAGTCTCTCTCTACAGACCTCCAATTTAGGTGATTCTAGTTCTTATAAGTCACTGTGGTGGTCTAGTTTATGTGTATAAAATTTCACCACATTTGGAATCCATTTGGTCTAAGAATGCCACAGATTTCATTTTCTGGTTGTATGAACAGTACATGACCAATCCCTTGAATTTTTCCAAATTCAACAATTCTCCAAATATTCTATAATCCTCCGAATATTACCCACTTTAGCTTCTCAAGAAGCTTTCTACAAACTCTAGAGGCATGCCAAATTTCATGGCAAACGGAGCTCATCCGGTCATACTTTGACAAAGCTCTCAAAAATACCGATTTTGGCACCCCATAGGTCCAAAACGGGTCCAAAAAGCCTCTCACACACTCTCACTCCACATGGACAAGTTTAAAAGCATAACAATAGTCTATCTAACATGTCCATAAGATCCAAATCATCATACATCCAAATCTCACTATGCTATGGCCAAATTTACACTATTCCATTCAAGCATCAAAAGGGGTAAAACCCACATTTCCATTACTTTGGCTAATAACATAGTTCATACATCATCCTTTCATATTTATATACGTGTTATAAAATTTACATCTCAAAAATAGTGGGCACATCTTCATTTGGCACCACTTTACATTGTATTTATATCAAAATATCAAAACAAAGCTAGCAACTAGCTAACTAAGTATGCTCCTAGGCTCCTTGGTGTGTGCTCGGTTCTCCTTGAGCTCCACCTAGCATATTAGTTGGGAGGGGAAAGGGGTGAGATTCAGGGAATTTCAGTAGCTCATACACTCAATCAAGTAAGCAATCAAGGCATATAACAAGTCAAAGCTTGTGAATAAGCACTTAGCCATTCTCAACATCCAACACACATTGTACATGCTATGGGAATCACAACAATGCCAAAAATGGGCTCCAGGGACTTTTGGTCTAGCCTCACCCGAGTTTAGGGACTTTTGGATGGCCTCACCCTAGTTTAAGAACTTTTGACTTGGCCTCACTCGTTTGAGACTTTTGGCCCTGTCTCACCTATCTCAAGGGACTTTCGGCTTCACCTCACCTATCTCAAGGGACTTTCGGCACTACCTCACCCGAGCAAATCTCACATTTCAACATACAAGCATATTGGCATTCAATGCATCAAAGCAATAGCACATGGCATATTCCACACAATAAGCATATACATATCATACAATGACTATTACAACCAAGAATGCAACAAGAAAGAGTGGGAAAAGAGAGAGCTACCTTATGAGCCAAAGCTAACACTAGCTTTTCCTTTCAATGTCTCCTCTCCCTCCTTAGGGTCACAATCACACCTTGATGGAGGTGTTTCTCTTGAGCCTAGACACACAAAAGCATACAATTACTCTCTTATACTTTAATTTAGAGCAACCCTTCTATCACATACAAACTTAGGGTTCTCTCTCTAGAATGCCATTAACCCTTTCTCTCTCTCAAGCTCCCATGGTAGTGGAAAACCATATTTTCAAAGAAAACACAAGGATTCAAAAGAGTTTTCCACTTTCCCTCTTCTGACCCATGCCCAAAATCCGTCCATTTTCACAAATAAAACCGCAGAAAGAGAGGGCAAAGGGAGGGGATCAGAGTTCTAAAGAGAAATGGGAGAAGTTACCTTACCTTTCCCTTGATCTTCCTCCTTCTCTTGATCTCTCACACTCTCCACGCCTCTTTTCTCTCTTTGGGTCGAAGCTTAGGGCAGATATGAGAGAAGAAATGAGTTTGGGCGTTTAATGAAGTCTAAATCTTGCTATTTACTCTCTTCCGGACTGACTCTCGCTACGGCGAAAACTAACCTTCGCTATAGCGAGCTCGTGTAATCTAGCTTCGCTATGGCGAGGTGTAACCTTCGCTACGGTGAGCTCGTGTCAGTTTCCTTCGCTATGGCGAGATTTACCATTCGCTATGGAGAAATCTCGTTAGTTCCAGACTTCACTCTCGATATGGTGCACGCTACGGCGAGCAACTCCCTGGTTTTTGTATGGGCTGCTGCCAACACTCACAATAGCTAGAATCGCCTTCGCTGTTGCGAACTAGCTCTCTCGCTGTAGCGAGACCGTTTCTCGCTATTGCGAGAGGACTTGGCAAAATTTCTAGATTTCGAATTTTTCCAGCTTTCACTTTCTTTCTTTTCCCTTTTCTTTTCTTTTTCCCGGTTGTTACATTTTGCATGTTTGCATTTGCTCATTAATTTAAGCCTTCCAAAGTATGGTGCTACTAAGTAGCCATTTTAGGTAGATATTATGTTTTTGATAACATGTAGGGAAATATTCAAAGAAATATGCAATAGTCCAACATATTAGAAGGCCTAAGTGCTAAGATTTGTGGAAGGATAGACAAAATATAAGATACAACTTGTTAGAAACAATGTTAAAGAAAACTTATACAATTGATTGCTTTAAGGTATGGTTGGTTCACTTTTTTTTAGAGATATATTCACTCTTACACATGGTCGCTAAAAGATTGATAATGATATACTCTCCTAAGATACAATAAAGCCTTTGTAGATTTATTAATTAATAAAATAAAATTCCTAACACTCTTATAATTTGGAAACAAAATTTTTTAAGTTTGTAGAACACTTTTCTCATCCATATTTCACAAACTCATATAGTGGTTTTTTTATACTTAGTAGGGGAGTTTCATTATATTTATATGTTCTTATGCCTCATGTATGTACCTCTTAGCAAATGAAGTTAAAAAGTCTTTTCATATGAAAGACATAAATATATGCATTTAACTCTTAGAGTTATAATATTTCATATTAAAGTCTACATCATAAAGATATACTTTTAACCTGAGATGGATCTAGAATGAAAATAGTGGGGCCAAAAATTAAAAAAAAAAAATTTATATACATATAAACCATGTTACTAGTTTTTTATTTTTAACATTTATCATTCAATAATTTTTTTTAAATAGGTTTATAACATGAGAGAAAGGGGTCCCAGGATAGCAAGTCATATAATCATATAAAAAATTAATTTTTTTTTTAAAAGCATGTAGAAGTGAATGCATATAGCCAATATATTAATCTTATAAAGAATTTCGCCAAAAAAAAACTAAAAAAATGCATAAAAGTTGCATATTTTTAGTGGTTTTTTTTAGGGGGGAGGTGGTGGTGTAGATCATTAATATATTTGTATCCGTCACTCCATACAAATAATTTAAAAAAGAAATCAGGTGAAGTACTTCAAACTTTACAAAAGATAAATAAACCCAAACATAATATATATATATATATATATATTTAAGACATAAATTCTTTAAGAAAAAGGAAAATTATGTTTAAGGACCAAGAAGTGAAACAATTTATTTTTAAGGACCTTTACCACTAGGTTCAATTTATTGTTACTAAATTCAGTGGTAATTATTCTGAAACAAGTGGTAACAAGTCTTTAAGAATAAATTTCTTTACTTTTTGATCCTTTATTCTAATTCTCCATAAAAAAGTATATGTTTGACATACTTACACCAATCTTAATTAAAATTATCTAAAAACTAAATAGCAAGAAATAAAATCATATTTATGCAATTGCTAAGCTTTTTAAGTCATTCATAACCTCATATGAATATTCTCTAGTAGCTTATTAAGGAGAAATATCTTAGCGTGTGCAATATAAATGTTAGGCATTGCATTCTCATGTTATAAATGTTAGCATCATTTTTCTTTTTGTCAATTAGGAACTAGCATTGGGCAATAAGATAGGTATTTCAATTGTTGGCCCAAAAACAGGATGGGTATTTCAATGATTTGATGAAGCATGTGTACCCCTATCACCATTTAGCCATGTAGGATATTACATACATACATACATATATATATATATATATAATAGTAGGGGGTCAACACCCTTTAGCATTTGTCTGGCTTTTAACCCTTAGAATTATAACCTTTTATATAAACTAATAAATATGCATTCCCATTTTTTATTTATAAATAAATTTACATAAGCAAGTATAACTTTTAAAGTTGTAAATTATATAACATAGCTCATCATATATTCTCTATGGTAAAATAAAATTCTTCAATTTCTTTGAGCCCACCCTAATTATTAAAAAATATATTGAGTGATTGGCGAAATGTAATGGTATTTTCATAATTTTAAGCAAATTTTAGAATTCTCACAATAGGACTTTTTAAATAAAAGTTTTGAATTCTCCAGGCTCTCAGAGGCCCTAAAAACCATGGGAAGTGTAACGTTCAGTTTTCGTTAAACGATGGAAACGGGTACGCTCTCAAAGTAAGTCCCCTGAGATGAGTGATTCAAGGCCAAATAAAATTTGGATAAAATGTTAAATAATAAAAAATGAGAATTTGAGCCTTGAGTTGTCTAGAAACCGGGGTCGGAGTGATTCGAAAAATTTGCCGAAAGGCCAATGACATTTTCGTAAATAAGTACAATTTTGGAAAAGCACCTAAGAGGGCTTTTTAAATGGAAATTTTGAATTGTCTAGGGTTCTCAGAGGCACCAAAAACCATGGGAAGCCCCGGTACCGGTAAAGACCCTCCGGTGTAAGTTTTTCAACGTCGATTGACTCGAACTTTGACCGATTCGTTCGAAAGGGTCTTAGCTCCAATTTGAGTGATTCCAAAGCTATTTTTCTTAATTAGGAATCTAGAATGTTATAATGGAAAAGACGGTTCTCAAAAAGGAGCTAAAACAAAGGAGAAACAAAAAGGCAAAGTATGAAGGGTAAAATAGAAATTTTTAAAAAAGTCACTTTATCCTAGCTATATATAGGTGGCACCTCACACTCTCCTTCATTCACTTCAGAATTTCTAGCCCCAAATCAGAAGCAAATCCCTTGGAGAGTGGCACACAAAGAGAAGGGAAGAAGGAGGAAAGATTCAAGACTTTAGATATGGAATTTTGCTTGTTTTTCATGCTTTCTTTCCACCACTTTCTTCTCCTCTTTTTCCCTCTTCTTCTCCATGATTTCTCTAAAGTTTTAAGGGCTGTTTTGAAGGGAAAACAGAGGGGAAAGTTCGAATTTCAAGTAAGGAGGCCAAGGAAAGCAAGAACAAGCAAGAAAATCCAAGGAAAACAAGGTATTTTGCAATTCTTCCACTTGGTCTTCTTCCTCCCTTCCTTGAGCATTTCGACCTACACTTGGACAGATCTAAGGATTCAGATTTTTAACCAAACCAAAGGTGATTCTTAGGTATTTGATGGAAAGGAATAAGAATATGCAAAGAAAACTAAGAAGAAGGCATTAGAAAGCAAGATGCAAAACCTAGGGTTTCAAGTATACCTTTCAATTTATGAATTTGTAGGATGCTTCCTCGGTCTAAGTTAGAGTATAAATGAGTTCTTGAGACACCAAAGATTCTCCCCACAAGCTTCCCCCTTCAAGAAAACCAAGCAAACTCCATGAAGGCCATTAAGCTCCATAGCCTCGGCCTAAAGAGTTTCTTATAGCTAGGAAGAGTTTTAAATTTTTCTAAGGCCATTCTTGAGCCATAATTGATGAATGAAAATGAGGCGAGGCCTTAGAAAAAATTTAGAACTCATGGAAAGTGATTTGGTGTCTTAGGTTCCATAATATGACCTAAAGAAGCAACATGGTGCTAGGCCATTTGTTTTAATGATGTGATGATTCCAAGAGGCTTAAAAGGAGTCAAGAATCATATTTGAGAGTAAAGAATGAGGCCTAGAAATCATTTGAGAGGTGTTGCTTCATTAGGTGCTAATATGGATCATAATGGAGGTTGTAAAGTAATATAGGGTTTAAGCAAGTTGCATGACCCTAGAAATTGTTTCATGAACTTAATTGGCTCCCATAATTTTTGTCTAGGCCAAGGGACACTATTTCCACCAACTTGTGGGTGTGTAGCTAAAAGAGGAGGCTTGAAAGCTAAGGAAAAAGTGTGTGCTTGTATACAAGGTAGCTCTCTCCACCTTCTCTCATACATGGATGTGTGTCTAGCTTGTTTTAGAATGTGTGTATGTGTATTTTCAAGCTTTGAAAAGTATGCTAGCATGTCTTTATATGCCGTGATGCTTGATGCCATGTTATATTTTCAAATGATTACATGATATTTGTATCAGTTTGCTTGAGTGTGGAGAGGCCAAGAACTCTTTCCTTGGGTGAGGATGAGCCAAGAACTCTTGAGCTTGGTTGAGATAAAATAAAGAGTCTCCCAAAAGCAAAGTGGGCTCCCAAGAGTATGGTTGAGTCCAAACACTTAGTGAGCTCTTGAATGTCTTGTATGATTGATTCACATGCTAAGGTTGCTTTTAAAATGCCTATGATTTCTACTTTCTCCATGCATGCATTTGTGAAACTTGCTTACACATATTATGTGTGATGGAATGGGAGATGAGCTATTGGGATTCTTTGAATCTCATCCCCTCCTCTCCAATGATCTAACATGCTAGGTGAACCAAGTGGATATGCTAATGGGAGCCAACAACCCTAAAGGAAGGAGATTGACAAACTTATGCCTTGATTTTAGCCATTTTGGAACCATAATGATAGTTTATCATGTATATGATGTTGTATATGTACTATGAACGTTGAGACATATGTAAAGATACTATTATATGATGTTTAGATGTATGGAAATGATATATGACCATTAGCACATGTTTTGAGTATGTAATGCCATGATAAGAGAATTTAAAGTTTGATGAATATGTGTATAAATATGGGTTGAATGACCAAAATGAGATCCATAAGATTTAGGACCATTTGGGCAGCTCACACAAGTCTTAAATAAGCTTTTATAATTGCCCAAAAGGTGCCACAATCAAGGGAAGGCCATTTGGCAAATTTGGTACCTCATATGGAGCCAAATTTGACCATAATAGAACCCTATGTCACTTTTTGGCCAAATGAGTTAGTCTTGTCCTAAAATTTGGTATGCAATTAGGTCTCATTGAGATATTTCTATGAAGCTAAAGATTATAATTTTCAGAGATCTAGGGAATATTTGATGAATTTTCAAAATTGGCATTTTTCATGGATTCTGGTATGGGTACTGTTTATACTGGCAGTTTTGAATTCTGTGTCACCTGATGGCCAAATGGTATCCAATGCTTATGAAATTTTATATAAATAAACTAGAGGTCATAAGCTTTCTGTGGCCATCAAGATCACCTCATTTGAAGGTCTGAGCAGAGAGTTATGTATGTTTGAAATTAACTGTTAGTATCAGTAGCCCCCCAGGAGCTCAGTTACTGTTCTATCAGTTCCAAATGTCTAAACGTATCTGTTTCATTCTAGAATTATTTTTACTGTCAATTTAACATTTTTATCTTTCCAGAAAGACTGAATTTGCGTGATTTTTATTTTTATAGAATTAGTTATGAATTTTTGAAGTTGGTATCAGTAAACTGAACAACAGCCTAGGCAGTCAGCAACATCAGTCATTTTTTGGATGTCAAATATCCTGTGTGAATTTTTTGTGATCTAGAAATATTTTTATTATGAAGTAGACATCCTAATATTTCCAGAATGACCAAGATTTCATGATTTTGAATTTTTTACATTTAGTTATGATTTTCCAAAGTTGGGTCAGAAAATGAAGCAAATCTGGCCGAAAATATGCTTATTTATTTTGAGTTCCATTTCGGTTTCCATGGGTTGTAGGCATGTTTTTGTGATTCAAATGAGTTGTAATAATGGAATTAAATATGAGGAAGTATAGTATAAGCTCACACGGTCCATGTGACACCGAATTGAATTTTTTAAATACGACGCAACGCAAAAATAATCATTATTTCTTTAGCGTTTCCATGGAATATTAATATGATTCATGATATTATGCCACTTGAAAGCATAAGATGAGCTAGAATTTATGGTGTTACAGGAAGCCCCGGGACAATTAAAATCCCTCTTGTGGATGTTTTCTAATGTCAGTTGGTTTAAATTTTGACGAATTTGTTCGGAAAAGTTTTAGCTCCGATTTGAGTGATTCTAAAGGCATTTTATTAAATTAAGGACCTAAATTTCGTAATGGAATAGAAGTTTTTTAAAAAAAGAGCTAAAACAAATTGGAAATAAAAATACCAAGACGAAGGGGTAAAATTAAAATTTTTGAAAAGTGTTTTTTAAACTTACCTATATATGTAAGGCGCCCCATCTCCTTCTTCATTTAGCCACATTTGTTTCTATCCTAAATCAAAGAGAGAACCATAAGGGTGAGGAGCACAAGAAGGAGAAGAGAGGAAGGAGAAAAACAAGGAAGAGGTATAAAATTTCTTGGCTTTTTTCATGCTTTTTCTGTAGCAAATTTCTTCTCCTCCATTTTTCCTTCTTTCCCATGGTTTTATTAAAGTTCTTGGACCTGTTTTGAAGGTATAATAGAGGGAAAAATTCAGATTTGAAGAGAAGAAGCTAAGAAAAGTGAGAAACAAGCAAGAAAAGCTAAGAAAATAAGGTAAATTTTCATTCCATGGTAGCTTTCTCTTGCTCCCTTCTTCTCCTTAGTTTGTTCCATACATGGAGCTTCAAGAAGGCTTGGATTTTGGGCAGAAACAAGGGTGAATCTTGGGAATTTAAGGGAGGAAAATAAGAATATGCAAAGAGAATTAATAAACAACCATGAAAAATCAAGATAACAAACTTAGGGTTTCAAGTATTCCTTGAAAAATCTGATTTGATACAATAATTCATAGGTCTAAATGATTGTTTGAATAAACTTTTAAGATTCCTAGAAGGCTCCCCATATGCATCTTCCACCAAGAAAATAAAACAAGTTCCATGGATGTCAAGAAGATGCATAGGTTCTGCCAAGAAGGTTCCATATATCTAAGGGTAGTTTTAAATTTTTCCAAACCTATTTTTGAGTCATATATGATAAATAAAAATGAGAGAAAACTTTGGAAAAAATTTAGGAGGTTTAGAGAATAAATTGGTGTCATAGGTTCCATAATATGACCTAAGGAAGTAACATGTAGTTAGGCTCTTTGTTTTAATTGTGTGATGACTCCAAGAGACTTAAAAGGAGTTAAGAATCATAAATGAGAGAAAAGAATATAGCCTAGAACTCAATTGATAGGTGTTACTTCATTAGGTGTATTTAGGAACCATAAATGAACCATAAGACAAAGTTAGAGTTCTAAGTAGATGTATAACTTTAAAAATGATTCCAAGAACTTATTTAGCTTCCATATATTGTGTTTAGGCAAAAAAAAAAAAAACAAATCCCACACCTTTGTGTGTGTGAGGCCAAGGAAGGGAGAGCATTTCCAAGAGAAAAAATGTGTGGTTGCAACAAAGATAGCTCACTTCTCTTTTTCTCATGCATAAATGTGTGCTTAACTTGTCTTTGAATGTGTATATGTGTGTTTTAAGCCATGAAGAGTATTCTAGCATGTACATATATATTATGATACCATGATGTTGTAATATGTTTTCAAATGATGCCTAGTATGTGTACTTAGGTTTGCTTGAACATGGTGAAATCAAGAACCCTTAGCCATAGTGAGGATAAGCCAATAACCCTTAAAATTAGTTCAGATAAAGTAAAGACTCTCCCAAGAGTGAGGTTGAGTTAAAACCTCTTAGAGAAAATAGGTGAAGTAAGTCCAAAATCTATAAGAGAATGGGTGAGGCTAATCCACTAAATTGGCAAGTTATGATGCTCGTGCATATATTTTTAAGACTTGTTTTGCATTCTTTATATGTGATTGAAAAGGAGATGAGCTATTGGGATTCTTTGAATCTCATTCCCTTCTCTCCAATGTCCTAACATGCTAGGTGGACCACATGAGCAAGGTAATGAAAGCCATCAAGTTGGAAGATAAGAAATTGACAACAAAATGCCTAAATTTTGCTTCTTTATGGCCATATGAGTGACAAATATTGTAATCCATTATTGTATATGTCTTATGACCTTATAAACATATGTAATTATACAAATGTATCATGTATAAATGAGATTTAATGTTATATGTATGGTAATGTCCATTTTGGGTAGTGAATGGCAAATTCAAGCATGTGTAATCTTGTGTATGGCTTGGGGTGAGAGAATGAGTTTCCAATTTATGGGTTTATGCACCTTTGAGACAAGTTTAGAATGTCATTTTCGTACATTCCTACTTGCTCAAGTGATCATGGTTGCCTTAGAACTCAAATTGGACCATTTGGACCCTTTGCAAGACTTAAAAGTGACCATTTCATAACCCAATACCAAGATCTAACCAAATGAACGAATTTGCCCATGCAATTTGGTACCTATATATATCTTATCTAGATATTTTTGGGAAGCAAAGATCAGATTATTTGGAGCTCGTTGGAATTAATTATGATTTTTCAAAGTTGGTATTTTTCTACTGAACTGATGCGACATTATTTATATGGTCAAAAACTTGGGCTATGTTATTTGAGAACCAAATGATGTCTAATTCTCATGAAATTTTACAAGAATAAATTAAATATGATAAGATTTCCATGGCCACCAAGATCACCTCAATTAGACCTTTGAGCAGGGAGATATGAATTTTTGAAGATGAAGGACAATACTAGTAATGATAATCAATCTTTGGTATTGTTCCATCAATTTCTAATGGCTAAAAGCCACTGTTGTGGTCTGGATATATTTTTAACATAAGGTAGACATCTTTAGCTTTCCATAATGGTAAATTATGCATGATTTTAATTTTTATAGAATTAGTTATGATTTTTCAAAATTTATAACACTAACTTGGAATTTCTGGCTGAGGCTGCACCTAGTGTTCTTGTGTATTCCATCCACTTGCATGAGTTCTAGGCCATTTCTTAGGATAATTATGAGTTTTAATTGTGTAATTAAATATGAGAATAAGGTGAATGAGTTCATATGGTTCACAGGACACCAAATAAAAAATTTTATCCACTACACAATGCAAATGAATTGAGTATTTTATTGAATTTTCCTTCCTCCTTCTTGTGTGTTGATGGAAGGAAGCTTGACATCCATATGAAATGAGTTCTAGCATTATGGTGTTATAGGCTGTAAGTGTTTGTTCAGTGGAACACCATGATACAACTTTATTTTCACTTGTAAATATATAACCTGTTTAAAATCTAGCTTTATATGGATAAGATAAGTATCCAGCATCTGCATATCCCAAGAGTTTAGATTTAGATCTATTTGCATATAACAAGCAATCAATAGTACCTTAAAGATATCGAAAAACTTGTTTAACTTTAGTCCAATGTATTCAAGTTAGAGCTAAACTAAAATTGACTAACAAGCTCATAGCAAAAGCTATATTAGGTATTGTATTATTAGCAAAATACATTAATGCACTAATTGCACTATGTAACAACCAAAAATTGTGTTGAAAATTTTTAAGTCCTGAAAATTTTCTAAGTTCGCTGGCTATAGCGAGAAATGGCCTAACTATAATGAATGTACCAGTTCGCTATAGCGAGAATGCTTCTAGTTATAGCAAGTTTAGGCATATCATACAAAAATCAAGGGGTTCCTCACAATAGTGCATGTCGTAGTGAGAATAGGGGTCTGGGACTGATATATGCTCGCCGTAGCGAGAGTTAATCTGGAAAAGCATGAAAAAGGATAATTTTGTTTCTTAAAGCATCCAGATCCTTTCCTTTTCTTCTAACAGACCTAAACTTCATCCAAAATAAAGAAAAAGGCTTAAGAGAGAGAGAGAAAGAGAAACCAAGAGAAGCTAAGAGAGAAGGAAGGAAACCAAGGAAGAAAGCTAAGAACCTTTAAGGATCTTCATACTTCTTCTTCTTTAGTTTACTCTTCACTTTCTAAGTTTCCTTTCTATGGGTGATTAAGTGAAATAGCTCTGTTCTGACCTAGAATGAGCAAGAAACCCTTGAATTAAAGTATGATAAGTTAAGAAATGCAAAGGAAGTAGAAAAAGAGTTAGTGAAATTTAAGAGGGAGAAAACTAAGGGTTCTTATATACTTTGTAAAGTTTGCTTGATGAAGAACCCCTTAACTTTGTGAGTATTTATTTGAGTTATGAGAGAGTAATTGCATACTATTTATTATGTCTAGGCTTAAGAGAAGTAGCTCCATCTAGTTATGATTGTGAAACCAAGAAGGGAGAAGAGAAATTGAAAGGGAAGGCTTGTATTGGCTTATAAGGTAGCTCTTCACTCTTTCTTATTGCATTCTTGGATGTGTAATAGTCATTGTATGCTTGTGTGTATGCTTGTATTGTGAGATATGCTATTTGATATTGTCTTGATATATTAGTACTAGTATACTTATGTTTTGGATAGTAAAAATTGCTCGAGTGAGGTAGTGCCAAAAGTCCTTTAAGATAGGTGAGGTGGAGCCAAAAGTCCCTACAAATAGGTGGGACAAGGCCAAAACTCTCATAACTAAATAAGGCCAAGTCAAAAGTCCCTAAATCAAGGGTGAAGCCAATCCAAAAGTTCCAAAAATCGGGTGAAGTTAGACTAAAAGTCCTTAGAGCTTATTCTTAGCATTGATATGATATTCATGGCATGTGAATTATGTATTGTATGATTGTGAATGGTTAGATACTTACTTGCATACTTTGACTTATTTATATACCTTGATTGCCTCCTTGAATGAGTGTATGAGCTATTGAGATTCCATGAATCTCATCCCCTTCCCTTTCCTATCTCATATGGTTCAGGTAAAGCTCAAGAGCCAAAGAGTGGAGGCCATGAAATATAAATAGCCCTTTCTTGCTACTTTTGCATACTCACACATAGTTTGATGTATAGGAAAGCCAAAGTGCTCATGTATATCTATTCTTTTGAGATTTAAATATTTGAGCAAGTGTAGAAATATGTATACATGATGTATGAACCATGTATAGAGCCAAAGTAATACAAATGTAGAATTTGGCCTTTTTGTGGATTGTATGTAGTAGTGTATTATTGTCTATAGCATAGTGATTTTGAAATGTATGATGATTTGGACCACTTAGAGATTTCATATATACTATGTTTATGCTTTAAAACTTTTCCAAGAGGTGCTAGAGCATGTAGGAGACCATTTACCCCCATTTTAAACTATTTATGAGGTTAAAACTACCAAATTTGTGAGCTCTGTCAAAGTATAACCAAATGAACTCTTTTTTATATGAAATTTGGCATGCTTTTAGAGCTTGTTGAGAGCTTCTTAGAAAGCTAAAGTGGGTAATATTTAGATGTCTAGGAAATATTTGGCAAATTATTGAAATTGGAGAATTTTTCTGGTTTTGGTTATTATACTGTGTAACTAATCTGAAAATGAATATGTGTCATTTATGGACCAAATGGTGTCCAATTGTCATGAACTTTTATAAGAATAAACTAGACATCTACAGTGACCTATTTTAATTAGAAGCACTTCAATTGGAGGTCTGTAGAGGGAGAAATAACTTTCTAAAATTCTATGTCAGCATTAGGGATGCCATCCGACCTTCATTACTATTCCATCATTTTTTAAGGTCCAAAAGCTACTAAAATGATCCAAATTTATTTTTTTCCTCTAGTTAACATTTGTAGGTTTCCAAATTGGTATAGGTTGCCTAAATTGTATTTTTTTGGAATTAGTTATGGATTTTTGAAATTCATGACAACAAGCTGCATCAGTACCAAGGATAGCCAGACATATATCTCCTTTTTGATGTCAAACATAGTCCAAATACTAAGATTATGGTTAGAAATTATTTTTAATGTAAATTTAACACTTAGAGCTTTCCAAAAAGCTATGGTTTGCTTAATTTTCATTTTTTTAGAATTAGTTATGATTTTTCAAAGTTAGAGCCAAAAATATGACTTTTGGGCCTATTTTGAGAAATTATATTTTCTAGTTTTTGGCTTCATAACTGTGATTCATAGGTTGTTTTATGCTATGTATGAGTTGTATAAATAGACTTTGAGTGGAGTATATGATTGATAGGTTCACAGGGCAAATTATGAGTGTTTAAACCCTGATATATAATAGGAAAATGCCACGGCTTTTGTCATTTTCTTTGGAATCATATAGATTCAAGCCTAAATAGAGACTATTTGGGATTAATATATTATGGTGTTACATTTTTGGTGTCAAAGCAATGGTTCAGGTACTTTTGCTCGGTGTTAGGCTCTTGAATGATGTGATTTGCTTGTGTTTGGTGTGAATTGCCATGGAAGTAGTAGCAGACATATGCATATATGCTTGTGATATGATTGTGAACTGAGAATTGCTACTTCTTTTCAGAGAAGATGGTTGAGACTAGACAGGGTAGAGGTAGAGTAGGCCACCCAGAGCTCAGAGAGCTGAGCTAGTGGTTCCAGTTGGGCTTGAGGATCCTCTACGGACCATCATAGAGAGGCTTGACCAGTATGAGGTCATGATGGGCCAGCACCAAGAGATACTGGAATAGCAGAGGTACATTACCCAGCAACAACATGATATGATTATACATTTACAAGATACCCTAGCTAAACAAGAAAAAGCCAGGAGAGAAGCCCATGTACCTCAACCGTCCATATCTAACATTCCACCTATACCTCCTCAAGAGTCTGTTACTGCTCAGACCTAGACGCTTATCTAAAACTATTAAAGTAGTTTAAGCAAAATAGTCTACCCTTGTTTGACGGGGAGTTGGATGCGAATAAGGTGGAGGCTTGGGTTATGAAGCTGGAAAAAATATTCTCGGTAGTGGATTGTACCACTGAGCAGAAAGCTCAGCTCGCCACTTTCATGCTACAGAAGGATGTCAATAGATGGTGGCATAACACGAAACCCTTAATGGAGACCAAGAACATACTGATCACTTGGGAAAGCTTCTTGGTCGAGTTTTATAAGAAATATTTCCCTAGTTTGGTGAGGAAGAAGAAAGAGATAGAATTTATGAGTTTGAGACAGACGGATGAGATCATTGTGGACCAATATGTGGCCAAGTTCATTGAGTTTTCTTGGTATTCCTCTTACCTCCAGAGGTATGATGATGAACCCTGGAGATGTGAGTAGTTTGAGACTGGGTTGAAGCCCTTGATTAGTGACAGAGTTACTCTATAGAAGATCAAGAAGTTTAATACCCTTGTAGAGGTCATCAGGGTGATTGAGAATAACCTGCAAGCTATCATGCCTGTTGCAGGTACAGCTAGTCAGAAAGGGGCCTCGGAATCGAAAAGACCGAAACTAAAGGAGGGACCTTACTCAGCAAGAAGCCAGTGCGTCTCCCAGTTTGATTCGAGGTACGCTGATAGTGAATGATTTTTCTGTAGTTGCTATGTTTGATTTGAGTACTAGTCACTCGTTTATATCTTATGATTGAGTGAGGCAATGGGTTTAGCTGTTAGTGTCTTGCCATTTAACTTGTCTATCATTACACCTACTGGAGGCCACGTGGTTACTTCCCATACTTGCTTAAATGTCACTGTTCAGTTCAATCATTGTCATACCACTATTGATTTGATCTATATGTCCTTCTATGATATTGATTTGATTATTGGTATGAACTAGTTAGCTGCGAATAATGCAGTACTTGATTGTGAACACCGAACTATTTCTTTACCTGCTTGTGGGATCATACCTAGGGTAGTAGCTGAGTTATCCTTTGTGACTACTACTCAGGTTGAGAGGCATTTAGAGTGTGGATATCAAGGGTTTCTAATTTTATTCTCTATTCAAGCTAAGGTAGAGGAAGGAATAGAAGAGATCCGAGTTGTTAGGGAATTCTCGGAGATTTTTCCTAAAGAGTTTAACTTTAATAGTCTACCCTCTGAGAGAGAACTAGAATTCCCTATAGACATAATGCCTAGGGCTGGACCAGTGTCCAAGGCTCCTTATAAGATGGCTCTCGTCGAACTCGCTGAGTTAAAAAAGCAGATATAGGAATTGTTAGAGAAAGGGTTTATCTACCCTAGTGTTTCACCTTGGAGAACTCTGGTGTTATTTGTGAGAAAGAAGAATGATAGCTTATGATTGTGTATTGATTACAGAGAGTTGAATAAAGTTACCATCAAGAACAAATATTCTTTCCTTAGAATTGATGATTTATTAAATCAATTAGCTGTGGCATCTGTATTTTTTAAGATAGACCTTAGATCTGGGTACCACCAGTTGAGAGAGAGAACTGAAGATGTCTCCAAGACAGCTTTCAGAATGAGATATGGGCACTATAAGTTCCTTGTGATGCCATTCGGGCTGACGAATGCGCCTATTGTATTCATGGATTACATAAATAGGGTATTCAGACTATATCTAGATCAGTTTGTAGTAGTTTTCATTGATGATACTTTAGTATACTCTAGATCCTTTTAGGAGCATGAGAGGCATTTGAGATTAATCCTAGAGACCTTGAGAGAGAAAAGGTTGTATGCCAAACTTAGTAAATATAAGTTTTGGCTGACCGAGGTGAGATTCTTAGGTCATGTAATCTCATGAGACGGGGTCGTGGTTGATCCTCACAAAGTTGAGGCTGTGTTACAGTGGGATAGACCTAGAACGATCACCAAAGTTAAGAGTTTCCTAGGTTTGATAGGGTACTATCGATGGTTTATTCAGGGCTTTTCTCAGATGGCCTTACCACTGACGCCGCTAACTAGGAAAGAGACACCATTCGTGTGGGATGATAGATGTGAGAAGAGTTTCCAGAAGTTGAAACTCTATTTGACCACTGCCTCTATACTGATTATCCCTGATCCTAGTGAACCATTTGTGGTTTATTGTGATACCTCAGGTAAAGGGTTAAGATGTGTGTTGATGCAGTAGGGTAGAGTAGTGGCATATGCCTCTAGGTAGTTGAGGCCTCATGAGGAGAATTATCCCACGTATGACCTGGAGTAAGCCATCATAGTGTTTGCTCTTAAAATCTGGAGGCACTATCGGTATGGTATTACCATAAAGATTTACAGTGACCACAAGAGTCTGAAATACTTATTTGACCAGAAGGAACCTAATATGAGATAGAAGAGATGGATGGAGTTTCTGAAAGACTATGATTATGTGTTGAAATACTATCCGGGCGAGACTAATGTTGTGGCGGATGCCTTGAGTAGAATATTCATCCATGTAGCCCATATAATGATTAAGGAGCAAGAGCTCCTAGAGAAATTCAAAAACTTGAACCTTTCTTGTCAGATGGTATTGGGTAAATTGTATCTAAGCGAAACTCGAATTAAGAATGTATTGAGAACCCATATCTTAAATGCCCAGAGAAAGGATGAGTTCCTGAGATGGATCAAGAATGAGATTTCCTAAGGTAGGACCTCAGATTTTAAAGTGTCTGAGGATGATATGATAGTATACTGAGATAGAATCTATGTGCCTAGTCGAAATGAATTGAGAGAAAGCATTTTAAAAGAGGCACATAAGATTAAGTATACTATCCACCTAGATGCCACCAAGATGTATCAGGATTTGAAACAGATTTTTTTGTGGCCGAGGATGAAGAATGATGTGACGAATGATGTGACTAGATGTCTAGTGTATCAGAGGGTAAAAATAGAACATCAAAGATTGGCTGGATTATTGTAACCTCTAGATATCCCTAAGTGGAATGGGATAGTATAGCCATGGACTTTGTTATGGGGTTATCCAGGATATCCTCTGGATGTGATGCTATTTGGGTAGTTGTGGATAGATTGACAAAGTTTGCACGCTTTTTAGCTATCAGGGCTACTCATATACTAGATAAATTAGCCTAGTTGTATATCAGAGAGATAGTGTAACTTCACGGAGTACCCAGTAGCATAGTTTCCTATAAAGACTCCAGATTCACATCAAACTTTTCAAGATCATTACAGTATACCCTAGGGACCAGGTAGTGGTTTAGTACTACATATCACACCCAAATAGATGGTCAGACTGAAAGGACCATCCACACCTTAGAGGACATGCTAAGGGCATGTGTGTTAGAAATGAGGGGTAACTAGGATGTGTATTTACTATTAGCAGAGTTTGCTTATAATAACAATTACCATTCCAGTATTCAAATGGCCCCTTATGAGGCATTGTATGGGAAAAAGTGCAGATCCCCTCTATGTTGGGTTGAGCTAGGTGAAAGGAGCATGATAGGACCTGACATTATGGACTAAACCACCAGATAGATAGAATTGATTAGAAAGAGACTCCTCATGGCCCAAAGTAGGTAGAAAAGCTATGCCGATAAGAGAAGGAGGCTATTAGAGTTTGAGATTGGAGACCATGTGTTCATTCGAGTGTCTCCAGTGACAGGAGTAGGTCGGTCAATGAGGGTAAAGAAGCTCAGTTCTAGGTATATTGGTCCATTTGAAATCTTTGAGAAAATTAGACCCATGGCTTACCCGATAGTCTTACCTCCTAATTTAGCCCAAATCTATGATATTTTTCATATCTCCTAGTTGAAAAAGTACTTACCAGACCCCTCACATGTCATAGAATATGAGTATGTGCAATTGCAGAAAGATCTTTCCTATATAGTAAAACCAAAGAGAATTGTGGATACTAAGCTAAAATAGCTGAGAAGCAAGAACATTCATCTGGTGAAAGTGATCTGGAGAGGTCTGACATCTGAGAAAGTAACCTGGGAATTGGAGGATGAAATGAGGCAAAAATATCTGGAGTTATTCCTTTGAGGTATGTATTTAAATTTCGAGGATAAAATTTCTTTTAAGGAGGATAGAAATGTAACAACCAAAAATTGTGCTAAAATTTTTCAAGTCTTGAAAAATTTTCTCAGTCTGCTGGCTATAGCAAGAAATGGCCTAACTATAGCGAATGTACTTATTCGCTATAACGAGAAATGGTCTAGCTATAGCGAATGTACTAGTTTGCTATAGCGAGAATGCTTCTAGCTATAGTGAGTTCAGGCATCTCATACAAAAATTAAGGGGTTCCTCACAATAGTGCATGCTGTAGCGAGAACAAGGGTCTGGGGCTGATACATGCTCGCTGTAGCGAGGGTTAGTTTCTGCTATAGCAAGGGTTAGTTTGGAAAAGCATGAAAAAGGAGAATTTTATTTCTTAAAGCATATAGCTCCTTTCCTTTTCTTCTAACCAACCTAAACTTCGTCCAAAACAAAGAAAAAGGCTTGAAAGAGAGAAAGAAACCAAGAGAAACTAAGAGAGAATGAAGGAAACCAAGGAAGAAAGGTAAGAACCTTTAAGGATTTTCATGTTTCTTCTTCTTGATTTTATTTTTCTTCTTTTAAGTTTCCTTTCCATGGGTGATTAAGTGAAATAGCTCTGTTCTGACTTAGAATAAGTAAGAAACCCTTGAATTAAAGTGTGATGAGTTGAGAAATGCAAAGGAAGTAGAAGAAGAGTTAGTGAAATTTAAGAGGGAGAAAACTAGGGGTTCTTATATCTTTGTAGGGTTTGCTTGATGAAGAACCCCATAGCTTTGTGAGTGTTTATTTGAGTTATGAGACAGTAATTGCATGCTATTTGTTGTGTCTAGGCTCAAGGAAAGTAGCTCTATCTAGTTATGATTGTGAAACTAAGAAGAGAGAAGAGAAATTGAAAGGGAAGGTTTGTGTTGGCTTATAAGGTAGCTCTCCACTCTTTCTTATTGCATTCTTAGATGTATAATAGTCATTGTATACTTATGTGTATGCTTGTATTATGAGACATGCCATTTGATGTTATCTTGATGCATTGGTACTAATATATTTATGTTTTGGGTTGTGAAAATTGCTCGGGTAAGGTAGTGCCAAAAGTCCTTTAAGATGGGTGAGATGGAGCCAAAAGTTCCTAGAAATAGGTGAGATAAGACCAAAAGTCTCATAATTGAGTGGGGCCAAGTTAAAAGTCTCTAAACCAAGGGTGAGGCTAATCCAAGAGTCTCAAAAATCGAGTAAGGCTAGACCAAAAGTTTCTAGAGCTTATTCTTGGCATTGATATGATATTCATTGCATGTGAATTATGTGTTGTATGATTGTGAATGGTTGGATGCCTACTTGTATGCTTTAACTTATTTATATGCCTTGATTGCCTCCTTAAATGAGTATATGAGCTATTGAGATTTCATGAATCTCACCCCTTTCTCTCTCCTATCTCATATGGTCTAGGTGGAGCTCAAGAGCCAAAGAGTAGAGGCTATAAAGTATAGATGGCCCTTTCTTGCTACTTTTGCACACCCACACATAGTTTGATGTATAGGAAAGCCAAAGTGCTCATGTATATCTATTCTTTTGAGATGTAAATATTTAAGTAAGTGTAGAAATATGTATACATGATGTATGAATCATGTATAGAGCCAAAGTAATGCAAATGTAAGATTTGGCCTTTTTGTGGATTATATGTAATAGTGTATTTTTGTCTGTAACATAGTGAGTTTAAAATGTATGATGATTTGGACCACTTAGGGATTTCATATATACTATGTTTATGCTTTAAAACTTGCCTAAGAGATGCTAGAGCATGTAGGAGACTATTTACTTCCATTTTGAACCATTTATGGTGTCAAAATCGCTAAATTTGTGAGTTTTGTTAAAGTATGATCAAATGAGCTCTTCTTGATGCCTCTAGAGCTTGTTGAGAGCTTCTTGGAATGCTAAAGTTGGTAATATTTAGAGGTTTAGGGAATATTTGGCGAATTTTTGAAATTGGAGATTTTTTCTGGTTTTGGTTATTGTACTGTATAACTAATCCGAAAATGAATCTGTGTCATTCATGGACCAAACGGTGTCCAATTGTCATAAAATTTTATAGGCATAAACTAGACATCCACAGTGACCTATAACAACTAAAATCACCTCAATTGGAGGTCTGTAGAGAGAGAAATAACTTCTGAAGTTCTATGTCAGTATCAAGAAAGCCATCCGACCTTTGTTATTGTTCCATCTTTTTTTGAGCTCTAAAGTCTATGGAAATGATCCAAAATTATTTTTTTCCTCTAGTTAACTTCTGTAGCTTTCCAAATTGGTATATTTTACGCAAATTAGATTTTTTTGGAATTAGTTATGGATTTTTGAAGTTCATGACAGTAAATTACATCAGTACCAGGGACAGCTGGACCTCTGTCTCTTTTTCAGTGTTAGACATAGTCCAAATGTTGAGATTGTGGTTGGAAATTATTTGTATTATAAATTTAACACCTGGATCTTTCCAAAAAGCTATGGTTTTCTTGATTTCCATTTTTTTAGAATTAGTTATGATTTTCTAAAATTAGAGCAAAAAATCTAACTTTTGGGTCGTTTTGAAAAATTATATTTTCTAGTTTTTGGCTTCATAACCATGGTTCATGGGTTATTTTATGCTATGTATGAGTTGTATAAATAGACTTTGAGTAGAGTATATGATCGATGGGTTCACAGGACCCACGGGGCAAATTATGAGCATTTAAACCCCGATATATAGCAGGAAAATGCCACAACTTTTGTCATTTTCTTTGGAAATCATATAGAATCAAGTCTAAGTAGAGACTAGTTGGGGTTAATATATTATAATGTTACACACTAAGATATGGTACTATAGGATCAAGAAGTTTTTCATTATCATCTCAAGATAAAAAATATCATTTTTCATATCAAGTGGCTAAACAACCATTGGGGTCCTCAATGGATATGCTTTATCCATATAAAATCTTTTAAGAACTTTTTGTGTATAAGTTGATTGATGTATAAAAATTTCATCTTTTAAATGATTGATCTATAGGCCAAGACAAAACTTTGTTTTCCCAAGATCTTTCATTTCAAATTCCCTTTTTAAACAATTTACTGCCTTTAGAATCTTTTCAAGAGTTTCAATAATATTCAAATTATCAATATATACAATGATAATTGCAAATCTTGAATTTGCTCGCTTTATGAAAATACATGAACATATATGGTCATTCTTATATTCTTCCTTTAACAGATATTTACTAAGATGATTATACCATATTTGTCTACATTGCTTTAGTCCATACAAAAATCTTTACAATTTAATTGAATAAAGTTCCCAGGGCTTTGAATTATATGTTTCAAACATTTTAAATCCTTATAGGATTTTAATATAGATGTCATGATAAAGTAAGCCATATAAATAGGTTGTAACAACATCCATAAGACACATATATAGTTTTTCATGCACTGTCAAACTAATGAGATAATGAAATGTGATTGCATCCACCATAAGAGAATAAGTGAACTCATAATCAATTCCAGATCTTTGTGAGAACCATTATGTAATAAGTCGTACTTTATGTCTCACAATTTCATTTTTCTCATTTTGTTTATACATAAATACCCATTTTTACCCAACATGTATTACACTTTCAAGTATTCAGACTACAGGCCCAAAAACCTTACATTTTTCAAGTGAATTCAATTCTACTTAAATTATGTCTTTCCATTTTGGTCAATCACATCTACATTGACACTTATCGACAGATGTAAGTTCATGATTCTTATTATCATTTATAACATTAAGCGTTATAATGTATGCAAAAATGTTGTTGACAACTATTTCCTTATGGTTGAATCTCTTTTTTTTTTTTTTTTGTAGAGACATAACTTATTGAGATTTCTTTATTTTCATTAGTTTCAGGTACCTGAACTTGTTTTGAAATTATGTTACTTGTTATATCTCTATACTTTTCAAGAGTATCTATTTCTTTAATAGGTTCATTATGAATACTTGCTTATTTCCTTTTGTAGGAATTTTTTTCTTTTGAACCGATTAGTCTACTACACTTCTGACGTGCTTTAGACTCATTAATTATTTTATTTATAGATTATCTTTTAGGGATTTCAATTTTTACAGGAGCATTTGCTACTGGTATATATGATTTTTGTCACTATTTTTAGGTTAATAAATGCATTTGGCAATTGATTAGTCTACTATACTTCTGACGTGCTTTAGACTCATTAGTTATTTTATTTATAAATTATCTTTTAGGGATTTCAATTTTTACAGGAGCATTTGCTACTGGTATATATGATTTTTGTCACTATTTTTAGGTCAATAAATGCATTTGACAGTTGATTTGCTATACTTTATAAGTAAATTATCTTTTGACCTTCAAGTTTACATTGTTTTGTACAATGATCAAGATATGACAAAGTATTCTATGTAATTTCTTTGACCATTTACTTATCTTTTTCTCCCCTAAATATTGGAAAAACTAACTTATTAAATTGACAATCAACAAAATGTGCTGTAAATACATCTCTTGTTATTGGCTCAAGATATCTTATAATAGAGAGGGAATTAAATTGCAAAGCCCCGGGAATTATTAGAACATATACTATATATCCAAAAATTCTATGATAGGAAATATTTGGCTCCTGACAACAAGCCAATTGTAAAGGAGAGTATTTATGATAATTTGTTGGTCTTATGTATATAAGTACTATTGCATGCAAAATTGTATGTCCCCAAGCAAAAATAGGGAGATTTTTTCTCATAAGTAAAAGTCTAGCAATTAATTGAAGTCATTTAATAAACGATTAAACTAAACCATTTTATGTATTAACATAAGCTAGAGGATGTCCAACATTTATTCCAATTGACATGCAATATATCATCATTAAAAGTCTATGAAGAAAATTTTCTAGCATTATCAAGTCAAATAGACTTAATGGTATAATTTGAAAATTGTGCTCTTAATCGAATAATTTGAGCAAGCAACCTGCAAATGCCAAGTTATGAGTTAATAACAAATATACATGAGACTATCTGCTAAATGTGTCTATTAGTGACATAAAATATCTAAATGTTTCACATGGTGGGTAAATAGGCCCACAAATGTCACCATGTATATGTTTTAGAAATGTTAGAGATTTATTTTTAACTTTAGTTAGTGATAGCTTAATAATCAATTTATCTTAAGAACAAACAGCACATGAGAATTTCTTAGATTGAAAAGTCTTTAGGTTTTTCAATGAGTGCCTATGTGAATTCTTAATAATTTTTTGCATAATTATTGTTCCAAGATGCCCCATTCATTTATACTAAATGTTAAATATTTTTAAAACTATAAACTTTTAGTTTATAGTTGCATGTATCTCAATTATACTAATTCTTGTATAGTACAAACCGAAAGAGAAAGTTGATTGTTTTTCTTACCAAAAACAATGCTCATAATATAGAGGTATTTATCATTTTCTTTACACATAGTCTCTATATGCTATCCATTACATCGAATATCCTTAAAACTCAACAAATTTCTTTGAAAGTTAAAAGAAAATAGAACATTATTTATAATAAATCTCATTCCTTCCTGTAATATGATAATAACTCTTCAAAATCCTTCAATTAATCTTGTACTATTAGAAATTGTAGTAACATAAGCTTTACCCATATTTATTTGAGAAAAATATTTTCTATCTTTTAAGATCGTATAGGTGGTTGCATTGTCTGCTAGACATATATCTTCATTCATATTTTCTAAAATTAAACAAAGTAAAAGTATAAGAAACATTATAAAGTAACTAAAAAAAACTCATACTTAAAATTTCATATAAACTTATAATTATAAAAACAATTCCAAATACGTAAACTCATTTTAAACATTACTATTTTTTTTTTTTGTAGATTAACAAAGAAATCTAACACAGTGTGTAGTATTTATGGAATCATTGGAAAAATCATCACATAGATTAACAAAATTGATCTTAACACTTTCTCTATTTCCCTTATTGATACTTGATAGAGATCAACAAGTATTTTGCTGTACGATAGGTACATGACCAATGTCCATTCATACCACAATGATAGCATGAGTTTTCTGAATTCTTCACATGCTTCTTTTGTGCACTTGTGCTTACTTGTATTTCTTCTTTCTTATTTTACTTCTGGTGGTAAGAAACATTCTTATGATAAGGAGCATTATTTCTTCCTTGGTCATGTCCATGACCTCGACCACGACCACATCCTTGTCATTATTATTAATCATAGTCACATTCATTACAAGAAATGAAGTAGAGTTAGTTAGATCGGCTTTATAATTTTTCAGTAATAGCTCCTTATTTTGTTCAATCATAAGAAGGTATGAAATTAGCTATGAGTATTTTTCAAACCCTTTTTCTCTATACTGTTGCTGTAGGAGCATATTCGAGGCATGAAAAGTAGAGACAATTTTCTCTAACATATCTTTTTTTAGTAATTACTTCTCCACATAATTTTAATTGAGAGCTAATATGAAACATTATAGTTATAATCACTTATTGATTTAAAATCTTACAATCGTAAATGTATCCAGTCATAATGAATCTTTGGAAGAATAACAGTTTTCTGGTGGTCATAACTTCTTTCAAACTATTTCAGAGCGCAAGTAGATTTTTAACTAAAGATATTCAAATTTCAACCCTTCATGAAGGTGATAACGAAGAAAAATCATTGCCTTAGCACGATTTTGCATTGATTCATTGTTTCCTTCTTTGATGGTGTTTCTAAGACCTATTATATTTAGGTGAATTTCAGCATCTAATATCTAAAGAAATAATTCTTGCTTGAAAGATCAAGGGCCACAAATTCAAATTTTGTAAGATTTGGCATGATAATTGAATTCCAAATAGAATAAAACTAATAAAAAAAATTAACAAGTAAGAAGAAAGATCCTACCTTTCTTGCTTAAATGATCAAGAGCAAAGTTGTACTGATAACATATTATAAAATTAATAAAATATAAATATAATCAATTTGATAAGAGCAAAAGAAAAATTTTTAGAAAGGAGAAAGTAGGTAAAATGTTTCTTATTTAGTCAAGTTCTGATGTCACGCCCAAAACACAACCATTGGAGGTATATATAGGCTTTAGGCATGGCTAAGTCCATACCCCTTTATTTAATGTCTCATTCATGAACCACACTCACCTAGATACATTAATAATATATCACATTTTTCTAATATATGAATCACATGTACATAATGAACTTAATCTCTTAGAAATACTAAATACATATACCTAGGAGACTTAACAAACCTTCAATGAATTTAAGAGTTAAGAAACTAAATGGACATCTACAATAATTGATGGATTCATAACAAATTCTAAATTATATACTTGTTAGTCTTTCCATTATATCCAACATCATCAAAACTTGATGAAGACGTTGAACTAGCACATTTATTGTTGAGCTGGCACATTAGCATAAGCCTATGTGATACCTTTACTGGGTCATCAAATTTTTTATTTCTTTCTTTTACTCTCCCTTCTTTTTCTTCTCTTTCTCATGTGAAACTCCTTTTCAATTTTTTAACTTTTAATATTATGTGTAGTACAAATTATCTAAACAAATTTTTAATTTTAATTTTTTCAAAATTGTATTTAAAAATTATTTTTAAAGTAATAAACCGATCACAAAACCAAACAAGCCTAAGTTTCTTTTTTTTCTTGCACAGAAAAAATAAAAATGGGCTTTTTTTTTTTCAAATAATTCAATGAAAATAATGTAGTCCCAAAAGTTCTCACCACTAAAACATTTTCTCTATATATAACACTAAATGCCACGTGGTACCTAGTGTTACCTTTTTCCTTTTTTTAATGGTTTATGCCTATTTCCTTTGCCTCGTTAGAAATATTTAGAGCCTATAATATGCCTTTTTTGACATATAGAATTGTTTATAATAGGTTTAGAAAGGAAATAAGGATTTGAATGAAATATAATCTATTATGTTTAATATAATATCATATCATTCTATTTGTATGTTTGGTTAGATATAAATAGTACATGAATGGAAAGAAATGTTAGGAAAATGACAAAAATTCCCAAACTTAAAAAAGTAATAAAATATTGAATAATGATAACAAGAACATAAAAGATTTTACATAAATTAAGCTCCATAAATGTTCCCAATGTGTGCATATGATTTGAAAGATGGATGTACTAAAACTATTTCACTGAGTGCTTTAATTCTAGCTACCAAACAGGGTGAAGAATAAAATCATTCTCTTTCTCTCACTCTATAGCTACTATCAAGCCACCCATAAAAGTGTTGGTGATGGGTATTAATGTGTTTTCATTTCAATTGATGCAATTAATTCCTTACTCCATTATTGAGGGTTTTAGCATATAACCCAACATCTCTTCTTTCATTCTTTCCATATTTTTTGTTGAATATTTTAATTTGATGAGTCAGTTCCCCAACTATGCCAAAGATCCCTATAAAAGAAATTCATAAACCTTCAATGATGTATAATTTTAAGTTAATGCATATTGTTATCTGTGAAATTGGGAATGACTAGCCAAATGGCTCAGCTAACTTGCACTTTTGACTCTCACATTTAAGCAATTCACTAGGGAAGGGACTATATTCCTCAACTTTGAATCTCTAGGCTACTAAAATAAGTGTTTAGTTTGAAGAATAATTAAGAGTGACTAACACTTAACTTTGGAAATTGTGACAAAAGGAAGGTAAAGGCATGAAATGTGATAAAGAAAGTTATAAATAAAGCAATAAATTTTAAAATTTAAAGGTATAAATGTAAAGGATAAAATTGAAAGACTTATATTTGATTGATTAAATGTATGTCCTTTTAAAACATGAAAAACATGCTTATATAAGCTTATAACTTGTCATTAACTCCACTAAACCTATTGGTCACCACCTCTTAGATTTTCTCCTCAAATGCAAGATCATGGCCAACGATTTTTAAGTACATAAATGCCATGTAAGCTAATTTGAAAATTAAAAAATTATTATTTAACTTCTATTGAGTTGCCATATCAGCTAACCACAAACCTATGTCTCTAAAATTCAAGGGAGTGGGTCTTTAAGCATATTTTGCACTCCCCTTGATTTAATCAACTCACACATATTCCTTTTATTTTCAGCTGATCATAATTAACTATCTTCAACTAATTTTGTAGGCATTACCCCTAAATTGTAGGCTAGAATATAGGAAAGTGAGTATGTGATAAAAAAACTATCCAAATTAAATGAATAGTCACTTTTCTCAACTACATGTTATTAGACTATTTTTCTTAATTATTTTTAAAAAAATGCAGTAGATTACTTCATGGCCCAAAAACACTATAGTTTATTTTTCCCTCAAAGAGTCCAATTTAGCTAACCTTTCCAGCAAATATGACCTAGTCCAACTGGTATTATCTAATAGTTTAATTAGCCAAAGACAACTCAAATTATAGGCCCAAAGTTTGATCCAACTCAAATATTTTGTGGTACTAACATAAATATATAAATCTTAATTAGTTGAGAGAGAGTTAAAAATTAGTTTTATAATATTAGATGAGATAGAAATTTAATTTCTTAATTTATGTGCGCCGCTGTGCAATTATCAATTCTTTTAATGATACTTCCATTCTCATTATCAATATACACACACATAGAGCTTGCTTCCTATAATAGGGTTACTAGTCTCCCAGCTTTCTGGTCTGATCTTGTTAGCATACCAAAATGTTTCGGGTTCGAGACTTGTACTCTTTGGTCCGTATAATAGGGTTAAGACCCATCAATCTAATAAGATATGAATGAAAGATGACACAGCATGCCCAAGAGCGCATGCAGATTAACAACATAGTGTAGTGGTAAAACATATTGTTGGATTTTTTTTTTTTTTGGGTTAAAATTCTCCTTGGCTAATCAGTCAAGAATTGTTTACCATAATAAAAAATTTTCAGCAAATAACCTTGGTCTCTATTTTATGAATGAATAATGAAGATGAGAGATGACTCTTCCAATATGGATTCTCTGAGAGTTTTAAACATAGTTAAGTCCAAAAAATTGAGATTTTGAACAAATGAAAAACTGAAAATGTACTTGTAATAATGATATTACTTGGAATGGATCACTTTCTGTTATTTTTGGAAGCAACGTATATTTTGAAGAAAATTAACTTTATTGAGAGAAAGTAGATTCGAGGAAAGCTAGGTGTAATTCTTAAAATAAAGAGGGGTATAAAGTGTAATTTAACCAAATTCAGGTTATATATTATAATTTACACAAATTAAAAGAAATTGACACCATATATCACGTTGCACTTTGTTTGCAAAAAAATTTTGGGGGTAAAAAATTTTAGGACTACATTATTTTTAATGTATTATTTTTTGGGAGGGGGGAAGGGAAGCTATTAAAATGGATTAAAATTAATTAATTTTTTTAAATAATTATGGTCAATTTTTTTAATAAAAATATGACTATTGAGGTAAAAATATGGCACATTTTTTAATAATACTTTTATAACCATTTTTATCTTATTTTTATAAAAAAGTTAAAAATAAAAACATAAAAATTATACCTATTTTTTTCAACAAAAATACCATTTAAGGAATGAAACATAGAAGACATAAAGACGAGTTGGTCAATTGGGCAACACTCAGCCCCCGCCAAGTTGGCTTGGTCATATGGCTGCTTGACCTTTTATTAGTTTCTGGATTCATTCATGAAAAGCAAAATTAGAACCATACCTACTGCGAAATATATTGATTTTAATTATCTCACGGCACTGAATTAGTCATTCTTATGACTTCTTGCGCTGCAAATTGGAAAATAAAGAAAAATATGTATTTGAAAGAGAACGTCAAAATCATTATGTTCACAAGGAAAATCATCCTAACTAATGATGGATGTCTTATGTGCTTTTTTCACAAAAAATATATCTAATCCATTTATTATTGACACAATCAGAAAAAAAAATAGTATTTAGTTATATCTTGACCGTGTCATGAAAAACAAATTTTAAGTTTATACAACAAGCATAAGTCGCGGGTGACGGAAGTTGGGACGAAACACGTTGATCCTTCTCATATAAATACCTTCGGACAGGTCTTGCAGGAAACACATCAAAACTTTAAGCGTGATCATTTCATTTAGCAAATTTAAACATGTTTCCTCTAAGCTCGTGGCATCTCCTCTTAACTCTCTTTTGCAGTCTTCTTATTATACAGACACAGTGCGATGATCCAAAGGTAAATAGTGTCTCTCGCTATTATATATAGATTGATTAATTTATCTCATAATTTTCTTTCTAATGTATTGAATTTTATGTGTAAACTTACATGTGTGTGTGTGTGTGTGTATAATATATATATATATATATATAATAAATACATATAAATCTCCCTTCAAATGTAAGGATAAACAGTTTTTGAACTTTTTAATTTCATAAAAATTTATGCTTGAAAGGTTTTTTAGAGTCTAAAATTAAGAAGTTTGAGTAAATTTTGAAATAAAGAAGTTTATAAAAATTAAAAAAATAAAATTAATCGGAGAATTCTACTCAATCATTTTACACTTAATTAATCTGGCTTTTCTGTCCTACTTTTAAGTTCTGGCCGAGGGGACTAAATTCTTGATTTCTTTCTTGTTTTTTACTTTATTTTCTTCATTTATCATTTCTTTTTCACATTTGAATATGCAGACGTATATCGTGTACATGGGGGATCACCCGAAGGGAATGAAAGTCACAGAATTACATCACACGAGTATGGTTCAAAAAGTCCTTGGCAGGTTGTTACTACTTCTATAACTCATCGTTACTTTTAGTGACCGACTAAAAGGGTTAGTCGATTTCACTTTTCTTTATGTCTTAATGTCAGCTATGTAGAAGATGTCTTACTCCACTTTTCAAGGCAATGGTTGACAGTTAAACACTAATTAAGCAGTTTATAAATAGAGCCTTTGCTAATCACGTCACTTGCGTATGGATCATATATATAAATGAATTTGTTATACATACAAGATTGAAGAACTTTTACAACGCTAAAATTGTATGTTTTATAATTGATCATTCCTACTCCTTTCTGATTGCAATCTATAAATAACATATAGTAAACACTAAAAAAAATTTTCAAAAATAAAAAAATAAAATAAAAATCTTGTCAATATTCAAACGTTTTTAAGAATTTGACGTTGTGAATTTATGTAAACACATTGGTGTTAAGTCTTCTTTAGAATTAATAAATATTAAATTAATTGCAGCTCCTTACCTGATTTATTTGTTTAGTTAGACATTTTCTCATTTTCTTCAATAACTAATTAAATCTACTCAACTAAGATATTCGCCACAACCATTCATTGCCTGTGAAAAAAACTTCTTTGAAATGAGTCCCATACTGACCGTCCCAAATGGTTTTCGTTCAGAAACTTTGCACCAGAAGCTCTGCTCCACAGCTACAAAAAGAGTTTCAATGGATTTGTGGTGAAGCTAACACAAGAGGGAGCTGAAAGAATGGCCGGTACAGTTTAGATGCTTTTTTCTTCATCTATAACCCTATCAAACATGTACAAGAGAGTAGTCACTAAATTTTGATACCAAATTGATCAGGAATGGATGGTGTGATCTCGGTGTTCCCAAGCAAAAAACACAAGCTCCAAACAACGAGGTCGTGGGACTTCATAGGCTTTCCTCAGCAAGTGAAAAGAACAAGTGTGGAGAGTGACATCATCGTTGGAGTAATCGATTACGGAATTTGGCCCGAGTCTGAGAGCTTCAAGGACCAAGGATTTGGTCCACCACCAAGAAAATGGAAGGGGTTTTGCCAAAACATCACTTGCAATAAGTATATATCATATTATACACAGACACAGACACAGACACAAACACATTTTTCACTATGCCTACAGAATAGGATTACTTTGAAGCATGCATGTCACTCACCATTTGTATATATGCAGCAAGATAATTGGAGCAAAATATTTTCGAGTTGATGGTTTGTTCGGCGAAGATGATATTATATCTCCAAGGGATTCAAACGGCCACGGGACACACTGTGCATCCACAGTTGCTGGAAACTTGGTTAGCTCTGCAAGTCTATTTGGCCTTGGCTCAGGCACTGCCAGAGGTGGAGTCCCATCAGCTCGTATTGCGGTGTACAAACCCTGTTGGTCGTCAGATTGTGAAGACGCTGACATTCTCGCGGCATTTGACGAAGCAATCTCTGATGGCGTTGACATAATTTCTGTATCACTTGGTCCTAAACAGGTGGTACACCCCAACTTTTTTGAGGACACATTTGCAATAGGAGCTTTCCATGCAATGAAGAAAGGCATTCTAACGTCAATCGCCGCCAACAACTTGGGTCCAGAGCTTTTTACTATGACTAGTTATGCGCCCTGGTTGCTTTCTGTGGCTGCTTCCACTATTGATAGAAAGTTTTTTACCAAGGTTCAGTTGGGGAATGGCATGGTTTATGAGGTAATTAATTTTATTCATTAACGCTTTTTATAATTATTGCTAAGAAATCAATGAGAATGACTAAAAACGTACGTACTCCACTTTACATACAGGGAGTTTCGGTAAATACATTTAATCTCGAAAATAAAACGTACCCGTTGATTTACGCTGGAGATGCACCCAATATCACTGGTGGATTTAACAGTTCCATATCAAGGTATAACGGATGGCACTTTTATTATTATTGTTGTTGTTGTTGTTTTTAAATATTTTGAAATAATGAATGGCATGATCCATGGTATTCTAATTAATTACTGGACAGGTTTTGCACTGAAAATTCCTTGGATGAAACGTTGGCGAAGGGAAAGATCATTGTGTGTGATGGGTTTAGTGCTAGTGCGGGACTATTGTCTGGGGCGGCTGGTGTTCTCGTTCCATCCACTTCCCCAAAAGATGTGGCATCGGTCTTTGCTCTTCCTGTCACTTCTCTTAGTGTACAAGATGGCACACTCATACGCTCTTACTTTAATTCAACAAGGTATAGATCCATCGGAAAGCAAAGAACGTCAAATTCATATGAAATTGGGTTTCGTCGTTATATCTAATTAATTAATCTTTTTTGTTCTATGCTATACCAATTTCTGTAGAAATCCAACAGCTACTATATTTAAGAGTAATGAAGGCAAGGATTCTTTGTCCCCCTACGTAGTTTCCTTCTCATCAAGGGGTCCAAATCCAATTACTCCTAACATTCTCAAGGTAGGTTCACAGCTAGTTATAAATGCTTCTGTGAGCGCTCTTCAAGACCAAATAGCAATTGAAATTATTTTGATGTTGTTGTTGTAGCCTGATATAGCTGCCCCAGGAGTAGATATCGTAGCCGCATGGTCTCCCATTTCCCCTGTTTCAGAGGTTAAAGGTGACAACAGGGTATCAAACTTCAATATAATATCTGGCACCTCCATGGCTTGCCCTCATGCTACTGCAGCAGCTGCCTACGTCAAATCGTTTCATCCCACATGGTCCCCAGCAGCAATTAAGTCTGCCCTAATGACCTCTGGTAATTAATCCACCAATATCAACTAAGGTTTAATCTATATAAAGCTTTGGTTTTTTTTCATATGATTACATGCCTGTTTTTTCATGAATATATACTGCAGCCACTCCCATGAGTTCCGCACTTAACCCGGAAGCTGAATTTGCATATGGAGCTGGTCAAATTAATCCCATTAAGGCAGTGACTCCTGGTTTGGTATACGATATCAATGAATTAGATTATGTAGGGTTCTTGTGCGGACAAGGTTATGATACGAAAAAGCTACGAAGCGTTACAGATGATGACAGCAGCTGTAACCAAACTAAGAATGAAACTGTGAGGGACCTCAATCTCCCATCCTTCGCGCTTTTTAGAAACATCTCAGAATCTTTTATCAGTGTGTTTCATAGAACTGTCACAAATGTTGGAGCAGCTTCATCTGTGTATAAGGCTAAAGTGATTGCTCCTCCATCTCTATTAAGTATTCAAGTGAAACCAGATGTTCTGTCGTTCTCATCTGCGGGGGATAAGAAGTCGTTCACGCTTACGATTGAAGGAAGGATAAATGTGGGAATAGTTTCTGCTTCTTTGATTTGGGATGACGGCACTTTCCAAGTGAGGACCCCCATTGTGGTGTACAGTACCTAGTGAGTGCCATACATCATCAGCCTCGTACACGTGTCCAAGAAATGGAAGAAAAAACATCTTGGTAGTTGGGTGTACAACTACAGCTTCAGGCACAAGATGATTCGTTTCTTAATTTAATTTGTCCTCGATTACTTAATAAAGTCCCGTGACTAAACACGCTCAGTGTATTGCATTTACTTTAATCTATCATTGTTTACTCTTATGTATAAAATAAAAGGATTTTGAGCAATGCTTGATAACTTGATGGCTGATCAAAGGGTAGCGCCAACAACGTTCACCTTAAATGTTTCCTTCTTTACAATTAACGTTGGCTAATTTATCATAAATAATTTCCTTCTTTTTTTAATCTTAGTAACAACTTTCAAAAAAAAAATGTTTGATGGCATAGGAGAAATTGCTTATTTGAACTCCCATATTATTTTGAGAAGGAATCTTTTTTATACTAATTTGTAGATTTGTTTGTTTTCAGTGGGAATTAAGTTATAAAATATAATTAACTCACTCCAATTAGCCCTCCTATAACCCAAAAAAAAAATTGTATAATCTTGTTATTTAAAAGGAAAAAGTAATTCTATATCGGGCCAAAAAATTGACAAATGTTATATATTAAGAATTTCAAGGATGTTTACTTAGTGATACTCTTACCTGCTATCAAGATACAAGGCAACATTTGAGGTCCCTGACAACGGCAAAAAATTGTTTCCCAAAAAGCCAAAACTATCGAATTTTGAGCAATTTGCACCAAAAAAAAAAAGAGTCAAATGCCACAATATATAAAGCTATCCATTGAAATGTCATATTTTGTTTGAACTCGATAACATTACCATCAAGTTATATGCATGTGCTAAAAAATTACAGAACTCAGTGGTAGTGCTTCCAAATTCTACAAATTTTAGATATCAAAGAGGGGGGATGGAGTGCCCCCCCAATTTGGTATAACATAAAAAAAAAGGGGGTGTTAACCCCACAACATAGATTAAACAAAAAAAAAGGGAGGTAGTGATGCTCACAAAATGTAACACTGCAAGTGTATGGGTCGAAAAAGGAATATAACGATACATCAAGGTCGTTCCCACAGAGAATCACCTAAATTGGTGATTAGGCATTAGATTTTTCATGTTTATTTTAGTTAAGCAAGTTAAAAGTAATTGAGTGAATGGAATCAAATTAAATTTAAAGAATTGTAATAAGATTTTAAATTCTAACAATCGCAGAAGTCAAAGACAACCTAGAGTGACTAGTTCCTTATTAGCTTTTTTAGATATTTCTTTCACCGAATTAATTGCTTTCAACATTAATTTTGTTAATCTAGAGTACTATTAGTTACAAATGTCTTTCGATCCACTTATAACTCTCTCTCAAGTTAATAATGTTATGTATAACATAATTACTCAAAAGGCTAATTAATCCGAGCTCACTCTTCAACAATTATATGGGGCTCTTAGGTATATATCTATCCTAATTGCAAATTAGATTATAATCTAATCTCATATTACTCAGTCTAATGGTCTAATTAAGATCCCCTTTGTCAAGAGAAACCCTAATCCCCAAATTCATATTTAATGGTGGCCAATCACTAAATAGACAAAATGAAGATTGAATAACCAAAATTAACATTAAGTACAATTGAATGGTGAAAACAAACTCTAATCCACCAATAAGTTCATAGTACTCTAGATGTAGAAAGATTTATCCACACATGGCTTTATACAAAGTAAAATATATAGAAAAATGCATCAAACTAAAGAACAAGAGTAGAAGAACAGATTAATCAGTGTGATTTCCTGCTCAAATCCTTGATCTCATGAATCTGATCTGTTCCCCTAGCTCCAAGTTGAAGTTTCTTGCATTTTTCAGCTCCCAAAATTAGTTCTTGCATCTGCTACTACCTCCTCTCTCAAACCCTCGTTTTTCTTGCTTTTTATCTGAAGCTTTAGTGATGCTATGCACTTTGGTCATTGGCGAAATTTCACTGCCAGGTGGGGAAATTTCATCAGAGAACATACATTTTTTTTTTCTTTTCTTCAAACAATGGCACTTGATCTCTTCTTTAATTTTCATCTTTATAAGCTTTTCTCTTACTTCCTTAGCTCCATTGATCCTATAAACAACACCCACATTAATGAGGAATTTAGATGTCAAACATGAATCAAAATTCACTTGATTTTCTCGACATTTTCTTAATAAATCTTCAAAGTATGCCAAGCCTAAATAATTTTTAATATTTCATTAATTCTCATGTAAAATGAAATGATGACTCCCCAAATAAATTCTAAAAGTAGATCAAATATTGCAAAATATGGGGAGTCATCAGGCAGCCCTTCCTATTTAGGTGGCACGCCATCCTGTTTGACAACTACAAGCTCAATGGTTGTGCCATCGAGTTTGGAGAAAAATCTTCAAACTCAATAGCACAATCATCACATTTGAAAGAAGTATAACATTTGAAAAGATAACTTTTTGCATTATAGTATCTAGACTATTAATTTTTGGTATTGTAGCATCTCAATTAAGAAGCCCCAAAACCATTGTCTATTGGTAAAGAAAATTGTTTTGGCCACCCTTTACATAATTGAGAACTATTTTCTATACAAATTTATCCTTTTCAATCCCTAAAGCTTACATTCAATCTTCTTAAATTTTAAGGAATTTTCTTCAATTAAATATCAACAATTAAAGTGACAGGTTTTATGTGTTCTCCTTTACCACAAGTTTTCTCAAGTTCACCTTAAACTTGTACATGCAGAACTTTTTATAGTTTACCCTTAATTTACTCTCACACCAGAAGTTACAAAGCAAGTCAAATGGATAATTTTCACACCTTAAACAAAGGGAATTACAATAAAACTCAATAAATGTTCTTGAAAGCTAATAGATCATAAATTCAGAATATTCTGAATAAATGTTTGATAATTTGCCCTTAAGCCTTTATCCTATTTATATCTCTTTTCCAACTTCGAGCCGTCAGAGAAGGTGTCTCCTTCTGAGAGATGGAGCATTAAGTACAACTGCTAACAATGGATATGTGTCTTCAATGTTTACTTCAACTACAATAAGTTGCTTAATGTGTTTATCCAAGCAACCCAGATTATCTTATTTTCATAAATACTCTTTAATGTTTGCTTCATGGGTTAAATAAAAGGTGCACACTGTATCTTATATAATAATGGACAGATACAAAAGATAGAGAGAGAGAGAGTACAATATATTTATTTATTTGTTCCATTTGCAAGACCGAAAATTAAAGGTAGATAGATTTTATCTTTTTGTACCTTAATACATTATCAGATAGAATATGACAAAATTTTAATAGACCGATAAAGTTAGGCTTTTACATGAGATGTAATTTAAACTTTTATTATCATTAAAGTCATAGGCCAAATAAAACTAATGGACATATTAAACTTTGGGCCAACAAAAACTAATCTTCATTGTTTTCTACTTTTATATGCTTGAATTGTTATTCTTTTCCACTGGTTGTGTAATTGATAAAAGAACACGAATGAATAATGCGGTCCTAACTTGATTTCAAATTTATGGATTTATTTGCTTACTTCTTTAATCTTAAAATTACAATGATATCCATTCACATTATAATAATATTTTGTTTATTTTAAAACTGGAAGCGTTTAACTAAAGCAGGTTCTCCTTGGAAATCTAGGAAACATGGAGACCACGATGAGGGATCAATTCAAACAATTATGTAGTATATGGGCATCAACTTTAGACTTTACAGGCAAATTGCTTGCCATATATATTCTCATTACAAGACAACATGGCGTAGATTCATTTGTGCAGAACCCAAGGCTACAAATACTGAGAAGCGTCGTCATTGCAACTTGGATCCTTTGAAATAATTTTATCTTGTAGGGTTAGAGAAAGAAAAGATGAGGTGATGTAAATTTCATATAGATAGAGTCCAATACTTATTCTTTTCTCTTTCTTCCTCGAAGTTAGAAGCAGTGCTGGGAATAAAACTTATGGAAAGGTAGGTTACTTTGTTTGGGGGAGCAGAGCATGGTAGTTTTGGCACCGAAACTTGTCTTTCCCTTCAAGTATTGAAGGCCATGGGAAATGACTTTAAATTAAAAATTGAATGAAAGTATAGATAGGAAAAAAACTAATTTAATCTAAATCATGTTTTTTGAATAATATAAGATAAAAGGAACTTAAACCATGGGTTGTAGGTAAGCAAGCCCAGTCGTTGTCTTCGAAAAAAAGAAAATCATGCGTTGATCAATGATTATTGACCAAAAAAAAAGTGTTGATAAATGATTGGATATATGCATTGGGTGCTAAAAGAAATTGAAATTAAATCAAATATCAAAGCAAAACAAAGAATAAGAAGGACCCCACTCGGGAAGCTTGAACGAGACAAAAACAAGTTGTTTGTTGGATATCAAGAATACTGTGTTCTGGAAAGTTGTACACCGTCTTGGATCAGAGATTTAGGGGAATTGGAATTGGAATGCGAATAATATCAGTAATATATTATTATTAACCCTCACTCATCATTTTGAAATGGAATCCCACCTTATTCCTTTTGTTCATGCTTCTATTTGAAGCTCTTCTTCTCTGTTTCGCTATTTTTAGTGTGGTAACAAATGCTTCAACAACAAAAGTTCTTTGTCCAATTCTCTTCTTATCTGCCTTTCTCCCTAATCCCTATTGCTGTGGAATCACAACCCATCCAGGTTTAATTTAATTACCTCCACAACTAAAAGTATTCAATTTAATATTTCCTTTTAGTTTTAATTTTTAACCCTCCTCCTCAATAAAGTTCTCTTGTCTGAGTATTCTTGCTCTCTTCTTTAAAGTTCTTTTATTTTTTGTTGCAAAATAGCCCATAGGCACTACTACATAGCATACAAGATTTGTTTATTAATTAATTTATATAATTAATTAATTTAACCAAAGAAGTTTTAATAAAGAAGTTTTGAACAATTTAAATAATTAGTTATTATTGGATTAGTTAAGTTCTAATATAAAGGAATCAAATATAATTAGATAAGTTTTGATAATAACGAATTAGATAAGAAATAATTTGAATAATTTTTTTTATTATTATATTTTCTAATTTAAATATATTAATCGAATTTAAATGAGTCATCTGAGTTAATTAAATAATTATTTGAAATTAACTGATTAAATTTAAATAAGATTCATTCTATTCAAAGTTAATTAATACAATCTATTTCTTATACATCTAAATTTTAAATTAATGCCATGAAATTCTCTATAAATAAAGGGGTTGTGAAAATTGTAGCACGCAGCAAGATTACATGAACGTGTATTTCTGTTTATTATTTCAACCGTTAATAATTGATACCCTATCCCCGCACCTTTTTATGATAGAATGTTCTCTATACTTAAAAAAAAAAAAAAACTTGTTTAGAAATATTCCTGGATTATCTTCGGTTGGCTGCCATAGAATATAGATATTTAGGAAGTATGAAGGATACATAGGACTATCTTACTCATAAACTTGTATTTCAATACACCGCTTTTGCTTTAGCATGCTTAAGGTTGGTGAGATTCAGATATTATATGATGTACGAGATAATAATATAAGTATGCTCAAGTTTTAATTATCAATTAACGTTTAATAATGTCACTTTTCACTAATCATGACATTCTTAAAACTTTTTTTTATGCCAATAACACTTGGCTTAATAGACGTAGATCGCCTTAATTAAAAGGGTTAATTAAATTCTAAGTGATACCCATCTTAAAGGTAGAATAATTCATTTCTCAAATATTTTTACCAATATATATATATATATATATATATATATATATATATATATATATATATATGTGGTGTCTGAAATAATCAAGTTCTCTCCCTGTCAAATTAAATCTCAACCACACGTAAGAGTGTTTGCATATAACAAAGTTGATATGCTTTAATTAGTCAAGGTGTAGGCATCAATTCTCTCCCTTGTCAATAATGTTGCGTTTGAGATTCAACGAAGTACAGGGTTGTAGGAGATGTATGGAATAATAGCAAGAAACAGCATGTCAGTACTATAAGATTCTTAAAAAAAAAAAAAAGTCGACAACTGGAATGAATGACGCAGAAGCCCATATTCCATGGAGGAAATTTGGTATATAATTGAAGCAACAAGAGGTAAGTCACCTGAATTTTAGACTTGTGCGACAGCATCGCCATCTCCAACATTATTCCTCGACAGGTTATTAGCCTAGCAGACTGTCGACAAACCAAACCCGGCGACCAAAACACATGGTCAATCTCTGAGTAATTATAATTAATTTTTAAATTGGTAACATCGAGATTTGGTGATGAAAAGTTTTTTATTCAATTTTAAATGGTAATTATCTAGGCAACTATTAATTGGGTTGCATTTTATCTTGGAGTCAAAACGGTTTGAACTCTCTTATAAAGAGCCCTAGATCAAACTCTCAATCGTTCAATAATTTCAAAATTTATAATAAATAATATTTATTATTATAAACAAATTTTGAAATAGAACATTAAAATAAATAAATAAAACTTGAGCTAAGGATGGCTTGAGTTCTCTGCATTTTTCACAAGCAAATTATCTCACTTATAAATTTTTTATCATTAAAAAATAATTAAATAAACATTAAACAAAGTCCTTGAAACAAAGAGAATATGTAAAAGTATATATAGTCCCTTTTCACTAACCAAAACTATTGAGGTAGTAAAATATTTCAAACCGTAAATTATTTTGAGTTTACATGAATATCTTCCCTCAATTTTTGGAATTTACATATGCAACCAAAAAAAAAAACTCTCGAGTAGGAAAAATGTAAAAAAAAAAAAAAATCTGAAAAATTTAAGGAAGATTTGTGTAAGTACCGCGAACATATATGAAATTTCGTGTAAATTTTTTTTTTGGAAGTATTCTACTCTGAAACTTGTTAGCCATAAAACTCATTTTTCTAGGCTTGAACTAGTTCTTTCAAGAAATCATGCTATTCAACTATATATATTGTTTACAATCATCGATTGACTTTTCAAACGCATGATTCAAGCTTCTTATTTATTTTTGTATGGATTTAGAGATTTTTAAATATATCCATCTTAGATAAAATAAATATATTTATTTGTATGTCAAATTAATATAAATTTTATTAAAAAGTGTACTTAACATATTTATATTTTTATTTATAATTGATTTAATTTATGCAAAAAAAATTTGCAAGAGTTATTTGTGCTTTTGACAATGGATTTTCATTCTAATGAGAGAAATTTTAGACAGCCATTGATTAGCCAAATGGGAAACTGCTTCTTTCAGCTTATTGCAAATAGAAGGTTCCATGGATTTGTAGCACATTCCACAATATTAACCCAACCTCTGTATGTGAAAAAAAAAAAAAGGTTCATTTATTTTGCTTCATAATGTATTACCAATGCATGCATGTGCCCTTTAATTATCCAAAAGGAACCTAAAAGAATGGAGAGAATCCTTTAGTACTATATATTCACAGTATAATTCTCCTATATCTCCTTCAATTTCAAAATTTTCTTCTTGTACCACTTTTTTCCATGTTCATCCCATACCACTACAAAAAAATAGACTTTTAGCAACGACTTTTAATGACGACTTAAAAAAGTGGTCGCTGAAAAATGTTTTTAGCAATGACTTTATCAAGTTGTCACTAAAACTTGTCGCTAAAAAACTATTCTTAATTCTAAAAATATTTTTAGCGACGACAAAAAAACATAGTCACTAAAACTATTTAGTAGCAACAAAAAACTGGTCGCTAAAACTTTCTTGCGACGACATTGACATAGTCGCCACAAAAAAATATATTTCAAAATACAACTTTTAGCGACCACTAACTTTAGTCGTCACTAAAGCGTAACTTTTAGCGATGATAATTTTTAGTCGTCACTAAAGCATAACATTTAGCGACGACAAACTTTAGTCATCACTAAGTATAACATTTAGTGACGACGTAACTGGTCGTCACTAAAAGTCTAAATGCCAAAATTTTACCCATTAAAAATATTACTGATAAAACTTTTAGCGACCACTAGTTTTAGTCATCACTAAAACACAACTTTTAGCGACCAATAGCTTTAGTCGTCACTAAAATACAACTTTTAGTGACCACTAACTTTAGTCGTCACTAAAACATGACTTTTTAGTGACGACAAATTTTAGTCATCGCTAAAACATAACAGTTAGCGACGATGAAACTGGTCGTCACTAAAAGTCTAAAAAAACTTTTAGTGACCACAAGATTTAGTTGTCACTAAAACACAACATTTAGCGACTACTAACTTTAGGCGTCACTAAAAAGTCTGATGTCAAATTTTTATTCAAATATTAAAAAATTATACGTCAAAATGTTTAGCGGCGACTAGTATTAGTTGTCACTAAAAGATATCTTATAGCAGCGATCTTTTTTTAGTCGCCACTAAAAGTTCTGGCGCCAAAATTTTGGTCAAATGAAAATGTTTTGCGCCAAATCTTTTAGCGACGACTGATTGTATTCGTCACTAAAAGTAACTTATGGTGGTGACCATTTTAGTCACCACTAAAAGTTTTGACGCAAAATTTTTTACTTATTAAAAATTTTTGTATAAAAAATTTTTGTAACTTATTTTTAAATAAAGATATTTGAAATTAAAATTTTTTTTAAAAAAAATAAATTATACGTATCAATTAATATATGCAAATATACAGGACAAAAAATTAATTAGAATATTTTTAAGTAAAAAAATATTTTTAAAGTTAATAATTAATATATGTAAATATATAAGACTAATCATTAATTAAAAAAATAAAACTAAAATTTTTATTAAGTTTAAAAAATCTAGTAGATTTAATAGATTTAAGAAGTTAAAATTTCAATTTTTGAAATTCATGAAATTAATATGTCTAACATTTCATATGTTGAAGAATCCATATATGTAAATTTTCAATTTTCATTTCTATGATTCATTTTATTAATGGATCATTTTCAACTTTTGAAGCAGCGTAAACAATAAAGAGGTAAAAAGAAAGAAAAAATGAAAGAGAAAAAAAAAGAATGGATAAAAGATTGAACTCCGCCTTAATCACTTATCATTGTAACATTAATTTTAGTTAGGTAACCCTTTTAAATTCCTATTCTATCTTCTTCTTCATCCATTAATGTCTTCTTCTTTTTAATGTTCCATGGCTTTAAACTTGATACTTTATAATTTTAGCAAAAATATTATGATTTCTATGAATTTTTTGAGGGTTTAGAATATCTCCTTATTAAGGAATTAAGTGACATATTACATGATTTAAATTTTTGGAGTTCTAAGAGAATTTATAAATAAATAAATAATTCATAAATTAAACATATAAAAAATTATAATAATTTTTAAATTATATATACAAAATATTCAATAATAATTTCTTAAATTAAACACACCAAACATTTAATAATAAATTTTAAATTAAACATACTAAGTATTTAATAATAAATTCTTAAATTAAACACAACATAAATTATTTTTAAATACTTTATAAACATAATTTTTTAATTTTTACTTATTTTTGCAAACTTTTTTTCCCTCACTACTTACTCGCTTCCTCTCCCTTTCTAGCGTCTTCATTTTTTCTTTCTATGCCGTACTGGGCGTCGAAAATGGGAAAACATTGAGCTGCGCATAAGAAAGGAAATGCGACCAAATTGGCTAACTGGTCTCCATAATCATTTTTAGTTTTAAATGCATGTTAGCGTGTCCAGCCACTATTTTTCCAATTTATTTCACATGTTGCAATATAATAAACTTCTCCGGCAAGTATTATGTGGCATTTTTCTTTAAGCTTATTTCATATAATATGTTCCATCCTAATTTCATTGTGGGGGCATTTATGTATTGTTTCTTTAACTATTGTTTTACATATTATATACACACAAATATATATATATATATGTGTGTGTGTGTGTGTGTGTGTGTGTGTGTGTGTGTGTGTGTGTGTGTGTGTGTATAAAAGGTGTCAGGTAACTAATGCTTCATTTGAATAATAATTATTATTATTATATAAATATATGTATAAATAGATGTTTATATGTTCACTTATGTATGTTAAATTAATTTAAGATGTATTACTTTATTTCATAAGAATAATTATCCTATTCTAATTAGATAGTGATGCTACATATATATATATATATATATTATATTTTCAATATCCTAAATAAAATAGTTTTTAAGATATTTTATTAAGTCCATTTATTATTTAACAAGATATTAAATCAATTTTAATTTCACCAAATAATTAATATCTGATTATATCATTATTTAGCGCAACTTTTCTAACATGTGTCTACTGAAATTTTAATTAAACACAAAAATATCATATAAGTAAAATTTCACAATCACAAAATTTAAATAATTTATAATAATACTCATCCATATAATATATGCTAATTAAATAGGTATTTTAATACATACAACTTTATTTATATCACATAATTAATATTTTAATTAGAAGGGAACGTTTCAAATCTTACGCTTGTTGTAGCCTTAGAATTGTCTTATTGCACAAGCCAAAAAAAAAAAAAAGAGTTTACTTGGTATGAAATATTGCACGAATGAATGTCTTCTCCATCACGTAGCGTACAAAGGAGTCAATTTTTTCATTTGACTAAAATTGTAATTTGACTTTAGTGAAAATTATATATTTTTGTCTTAAAATTTTATTTTAATTTTTAAATTTTAACTCAATATTTTTATTTTTTTAATATTTTTTTTATATTTTTAAAACTTTAAATGTTTAAGAAATTCATTGAAATTTCTGTTTGAAATATTTGTTAGTTAGTTCTTTATTATTTAATTATTTCTAGTTAATTCATAGAAATTTCTAAAAATTCTTATTAAACTTTAAATTAAGCTCATAAAATTTTGTTATATTTCTAATAAATTCCTCATATTAAGAAAGATCAGGTATTACTTTATATAATTATCAACTAGATATTCTTTATTATTTAATTAGTGTAGGTGGCCTACCTAATTCTTGTATTTTTTATGCATAACATAAAATGTCAATAGTTAAATATATAATTTAAATAATATATAATTAGTTAAAAAAATAAAATTAGTTACCAATTTTTTAACGTGCTTTATTATTGAAATACATCCTGTAATATGCAAGATGAGACAAAATAAAAAAGTAAATGCTCTGTTTTTTATCTTTTGTTGACTTTTTGTCAAAATTTCATTGTATACACAATTTAATTCAAATGGATTATCTAATCCAAATTAGTCATTTCATGTCTTCTAGTGCATTACCGACCAAATCTTTTAAATAATTAATTGCTTTTAACTTGAAGTTCTTTCAAAAATAAATGAAAGAAATTAAATTAAAAAAGGGGGAGCTTCAGAAAATAATAAAAAAATAAAAAATCCCAGAGCCTAAAAAAAATTATAAAAGAAATAAATAATAATAAATTTTCTGTAATCCAATATATCTGATAATAAAAAAAAAGTAAATTCAACCTAATAAGAATGGGCTGAAAAAAAATGTCTAAATTAAATCTCTGTTGGGCCTACTCTATCCAACCTGGATCCATTCACTATAAACCCTACTTTTGGCCCTGGGCTCTCTTTGGCAACCTCCCACCAGACAGCTTTGGAGATGAAAAGGATGCGTCTTTGGGGTTCTGTGAAAAAGGGTTCTGAAGAGAGACTGAAAAAGGAGCCAAGGAGGTCAGACAGGGAGACGGGGGAAAATATGAGAGAGAGGGGGAGAACGTGAGGATCAGAGCGATGGAGACCAAAAAAAATGGAAAAGCAGAGGAGAGGAGTGAAGAGAGGCTGAGAGAAAAAAAGGAGGAGAAGGAGAAGAGGATTTCAGAGGAGAAGAAACAGGGGGATTCGAGTCTAGGAGAATCAGAGAGGGAAATTCAAAAAATCGAGAGGCAGAGAGGGAGACCGAAAAAGAAATTGGGAGACAGAAGGGATTGGATTTTAGGGATTTGAGGGAACCATCGAAGAAAATCGAGGGAGAGGTTGGAATAGAAGGCGAAGAGAGTGAAGGGGAAACCGGGAAAAATTGAGGAGGGGGCTTTTATTTCGAGTTGGAGGAAATCGAAGGGGAGAGGAGTCTCAAGATTAGAGGAGAGGAGGATTCAAGGCAACTAAAAAACAAAAAGGGCTGGAAAGGCAAAGAGCTTGAAGGAAGTGAGGGGCTGAGACTTGGAGAGAGAGAGCGGGGATTTGAATAAAAAGAGAAAGCGAAGGAGAGGTTGAGGATTTTTCTTATTTGAGTGGAGGCGAGACAGACCAAGGTAGAGGAATTGAGAATTAGGGGCAAAAAGAAACAAGCAGAATTCAAAAGCTCACAAAGGTATTTTTGTTAATTTTTGCAAAAAAAAATTCATATGCTGGTTGTTGGGGAGACTATGTCTTGAAGTCATTTGATTCACTGGGTTTATTTGCTCTCTTGTTTCTTTGTGAGTATGTTGTGTTAACCCCGTAACCCAACCCTGCTTTGAATAATGAGTGATCGTCGGTGAACTATCGCCGAAAATTTTTAAGGTTGTGATGTGTAATGTTGTGCTATTTTGATGCATGAATAAAGGGTTTACTTTGTGGTTTAATCTTGTTTTCAATTTCCTATCATGTTGGATGTGGAGTGGGAATGAATCCTATCACTGAGGGGATCTCAATGCTAGTTATCAAGGAAAAGAGGAGGAGATTCCCATAAGACATGCTTCACGAAAACAATATGGGGTTAACAACTAAAAATAAGAAAGGAAGTCAATCAGAAAGTAAAAATAAATAAATAAATATATATATGATAATGAATAATGAAAAGGGGATATAAAAAGGGATTTTTTTATGGCAATAAGCCTCTTTAATTCTTATTGAGTTTTATAATTATGTTTAAATAAATTTTAGATTTTAATGGCCTACAACAAGTAAGGTTTGATTTCAAATAAAATGATATAATGAAATTGATAGGAAAAAAAACAAACAACAAAATGATATTAAAAAATAAAAGGATTCTCTTTTCAAATAAAAAATAAAGTGGTTTTAGAGTAAAGACCCTTTGGAATAAGATGAACATCCAATTGGTAACACACATACACATAGCTTAGTTTTCAAACTGGTTATTTTCAACAAAAAATATTGTTTTGATTTAGAAAAATGTTTTAAAAATTAAATTGAGAGAATTTGTTTCTAAATAATTAAATTAATAGAAGAATGATCTTTTAAAAATTAAGTTAAAAAACTTATTTTAAAAGCTCAAATTAAAAAAATAATCTCTCAATAATTACGTATAAATTTACTCAAATAAACAACTGAAAAAGGGCACCTTTATAAAAGTTGGTCTTCTTTTCTTGCCAAAAAGTAAGTCTTTTATTTTATTTTAAAAAGACCAAAAAGTAAGTCTCGTCCAAAGTTGAAATGAAAGCGTAGGACCATGCCTGTTTATTGGACATCATCGTACGAGATTTGTCATCCTGCACATCATCTGAGATTTTAAATTTCAACTAGGGTTGAATATAGTTTCTATATTTTATTTTTAAATTTTGTAATTAAAATATAATAAATATATAATTTTTTAATAATAAAATAATAAATATATAATTTAATTAAAGAATCATATAATTATCAATAAAAATTAAATAATTATTATATTATTATTAAAAAATTTTATACTTATCATATTTTAATTAAAAAATTAATAGTTAAAATATAAAAAATTACATATATTATTAAAAAATTATATATTTGTTATATTATTATTAAAAAATTATATATTTATTATATTTTAATTAAAATATTTTGATAACAAAAATATTGAGAAAAAAACAGCATATGAATTCTTTACTTTTAAATTACACGTTTAGATAGATTTTGTATTTATCTAGAAAGGTGGGCCGAATCAAGAGAAATGAGAAAAACACTCACAAAAAGAAAAAAGAAAGACAGTTAAAGAAAAAAAATTTTAATGTAATTTTTATATTATTTTTTCAAAATTTTTAATAAAATATAATAAATATATAATTTTTTAATTAAAATATAACAAATATATAATTTAATTTAGGTAACATATATTTGTATGCAAAAATTATATATTTGTTATGTTATTATTAAAAAATTATATACTTATTATATTTTAATAGAACAATTTAATAACAAATATATAAAAAATAAAAAATAAAATTTGTTTAAGAAAAAGTAACTCTACATGAAATTTGAGGTAAGTCGTGACTTTTATTTTAATTGTAAACGGTAATGGGAAGGCAACTTTTATTCAAAGGTTTATATATATTAATTATGAAAGAAAATTCAAGCATATCAAAGTTAATTTTTATAAGGATAAAAGTAAGAGAAATTAAACTATCTATCTTACTCCTTTTCTTTAATTGTAATGTCCTCTTTAATTTATAAAAATAATAATTAATTTCTTGATTTATTAATTTTATTGGGATTATATTCTTACTGTCTAAATTAAAAGTTAAATTTAATTTTATCTATATAAATTTATTAAAATAAAAATAATTTATGGATTAAAACTACAATCTTGTTCCTCTTTCCCCCTTTCCTCTCACTATTGATTACTCTGATTCTCTCTCACGGGCATGAGAGGTTACAGGACGAATACTGCAGAAGATTGGTCAATCACGCCATTAAAATCAAAATGAGGCTGTGGATTTGGAATGATGATCTGTTCTTTTTGTTAGGAAATTATTAATACTGTCCCGCAAAAGGAAAATTCAATCATACCCGTAAAAACCCACCACTAGAAATCATTTTCATATTATCAATTAGAAAAATCCAAAGTTGAACTTTATTTTCTTCCATTAATATTTTAAGTGCTTTTATACTTCATAATTTTTTATTATCATAAAGTTTTTAAGTGTATTATGCAGGGGAAAGCAGCTAGTTTAACAAAAAAAAAAGAGGGACAAAATCAAAAAAGAAAAGAAAAGAAAAAACGCGTAACTTGAAACAAGGTGATGTTCTGATCAAAAGAAAACAAGGTGATGACTTAAATAATATAAAACCAATGCATTTTCAGTAATATTTTCTTTCAAAATTATATATATATAAATTTTTACATCTTTTATTTTTATACCTAACATCAAGCTCCCAAATTGTTTGACCTAATTTTAGTCTTACCTTCCCATGCGCTTCACGAATAAGAGGGTGGTATTCGTCGAAGGTCACAGGGAATAACCCAGAAATTAGAAGAATCAGTGCATGCTCGAAGAAGGTGCTCAATATCCCTCCGCGGGAAGTATTAATTCCAAATAATAGTGGTAATATAATCCCCCCTGTTTTTGCCATGTATAAATAGATAAGACCCTTTGCAGAATCAACATTATTCGACTTATCCATATCATAAAGCAAGAGTTTTTTCAGGTCAAAACATCAAATCCCCTTACAATTTCACATAGCCTATTTGTTCGTCCATGTCGATAACTGGAATCCAAGGCCAACTTCTTGAGGTTACTGGTATGGTGATTTACCATTTTCCCTCTCTTTTCTCAATTTCAGTTTTCATAAATAGAAAAACCTCATATCTTGTCTGGGTCTTTGTCGATGCAGTCGTAGGATGCACTAAGTTGAGGGACACAGAATGGATTTCAACGCAAGATCCCTATGTCTGCCTCGAATATGCTAGCACCAAGTTCCGCACCAGAACTTGCACAGGTATTGACTTGTTTATTAATTAGGTATTTTCAAGGAAAATTGAAAAATTAGAACAAAAATTTCAAAATAACTGAATTAAAGCATTCGTGGAATTGCCCATTTGAATTTTTATAGCTAACCCAATTTTCCTTGAAAGCTGAGATGAGATCTTTTGAACATTTACTTCTGCAGACGGTGGAAAAAATCCCACGTTTCAAGAGAAGTTCGTCTTTTCTTTAATTGAAGGGCTTAGGGAAATTAATGTGGTGGTTTGGAACAGTAATACACTAACCTTTGATGACTTTATCGGCAGTGGAAAGTAATTTCAGATTCTGAAGCTTCAATCTTATTCTTCCCTTATTAGCTTCTAAGTATAAAATACCCTTTTGGCTCACATTTTAGATTCGGTTTGAATTTGGTGTATTCAGGGTTCCATTGCAAAAGGTTCTTTCGGAAGGTTTTGATGACTCTGCTTGGCCTCTGCAAACAAAAACTGGCAGGTAAACACAATGGAAAATGTCTTTGGGTTGTTGATTTTGCTCTTTCGCATCAACTTATGACATACGTTTAAACTGTTCTATCCTATTAGTAATGCTCACATCTATCAACTGTTTAGCGTTAAAGTTGCAAAAATGTTTTGTGTAAGTTACAATTTTCACCTCGTACAATGAATGTTGAAAAGGCCCGAGTATTGCATCAGATAACTGCAATGGCTTCTTATATAGGATTCAGTAGTGCTTGTCCTTGAAGTAAGCTAGTTTTGCAAAAGCCATTCAGTTTTTGAAGATACAAGAATTGATTAAACAATTTAAGACGGGAATCATAAGGATTTTATTTAGGTAGACTTATCCTATCACATCATTTTTAGACTACAAATGAGTGGAAATCAAAGATAAAAAATAACTTATATGTCAGAGCTCCCTGAAGCATGTGTGGCAAACTATAATTGGTGTGCCTGCACAAGAATGCCTCGGCATCTTAGTCACTTCTAATCTGTACCATACCATTGGTCAACCACTGAGCCACATGAACTAACAAGCATTTAATTTGGAAAAAAAAGAAAAAAAGGAGTCACAATGGATAAGCTGCATCCTACGATTCATGATTCATATAATTCTGTCTTTTGAGCTTTCTAGAGTAATAGAAATTCGTTCCCCCTGTGTGTTTTATTGAAGTTGGATAACACCCAGTTAACTCGTCTACTCTTCTAATGCTTAGCTTGTAGAATTGCCTGATGCTTACAGCGGATAGATATAGAAAATTCCCTTTGCATAGACAGAAGTTTCAGACTTTTAAACTATCTCCTGTTTTTCACTTTTGGCAGGCACGCTGGTGAAGTAAAACTCATATTGCATTATGCAAACACGAGAGTAAGCTACATTTTCATTATGTATTATTCAGATGATTGGTGCTGATTAATTAGAAGTAATTAATGATTTCATTGGAAGATTGTCTGATCAGTTGATGATAAATGTGTTTGGATCATTATTGCAAAAATCATCTTCAAGCTACGCTCCCTCAGCACCCCCATACGTGCAACCACCAAATTCCAACGTCCTCCAATATTCTGCACCGCCTCCTGCTTCTTATCCACCTCCAGCATCTGCACCGTCTTATCCACCACCAGCATCTGCAGTTTCTTACCCTCCACCACCTTCCACGGCTTACCCCTGTTCATCCCCCTATCCCTCATATTCATCTGCCTATCCAACAGGACCACCACCACCTTATCCTCCTCCAACCGCCTATCCTCCTCCTCCTTATCCACCACCACCTTCAACTTATCCTCCACCTCTGTATCTACCACCTTCGGCATATTACCCTCCTGGAAAAAGTATATGGGCTTGATATTATCTGTTTGACTCAGAAATTGTTGCATGCTTTCTCAAATTGTCTATCTATCAACTATGTTTCTAAACTGTTTGTTTTAGTTAAGCGATTTAACATTTTAAGAGTGGTTGATATTTATTTGTTCAATGATCAACAAGACGGATCTTCTAGCTTAAAGCTGCAGCTTGCAGATGTCTAAAAAAAAAAAAGTAGACTCAGACCAATTCAATCTGACAAATTGATATTCTTCTTCTAAGCAGGAAAAATAAGCTGAATGGTTATCAAAGTTCTTTCTTCTTTTTTCCTGAAATTTTAATGTAATAACAAATTTACCTAATATAAATTGCAGTGAAACATTTGCAGATAATTTTGCTTGCAGTTCAAGGATAAATATTTAAATCAAGTTAAAAAGTGGATTTTAAACACAGAAAATAAAAGTGCCCCCTAAGCATAAAATTAGTATGTTTAGCTTTTATCAACTTTCATAGATGAGTGAAGTCTTGAAATTTTGGAAAAAAAAAAATAGTTATAGTTTGACCTGAAATTAGTTGCTGTCAATTTCCTAAATTTTCTTGTGAACAAAAGGCTCTGGGTAAAGCCTTTGGTAGTTGGTATTCTTGGACCTTAATTATGTGTTGAGTTTTACTTGACATTAAATTTCTTTAATTTTTAAAAGAATAAGTTTGAAATCTGGTTAGTGACTGTCCAGCAAATTCTTTTGGACACTAACTCACTATGTATGTGGAAATTAGCACAAAGGGGTTAAGTTCAAACAATGCAGAATACAAGATCTACTTAATGCCAGGTTTGTCTCTTTTGGGGAATGAATTCCTTTGTAAATGATTTATAATTTTTACTTGAAATTAGCTCTAATTCTTTTCCCTTTATTATTTTTTATTTTTAAAATTTTCCCTATAGCTGATGCAGGGCTTCTTGAAGTGAGACGTTTCCTGAAGGAATTGTTGTTAAACATCTAACTGGAAATGCAGTCATTATGAAATGTATCAAACTAGAGGCAGATAGATTTCAATTTTTCTGGAGAACTTAAAATCCTGCTAATCTTATTGGTTGATGATCTGTACTTTTTGAATTTTCTTTCCTTTCCTTTATTGGTGCTTAGAACACGTCGTTTATTCTTCGTCCTCTGGTCGCTGCAGCTGTCTCTCCCTTGGTTGTTGTTAGCTAAAATTTGCATTTTTGTTAAATATAAAAAACGTTCTTTCTCTGCCTATTTTGATTAATTTGTTTTTACTCAGTAATTAATTTCTGTAGTGCCTTGTTCTAATCTCATGGGCCAAATTATACTTTTGATTTTTGGATTTTATCTTAGATTTTACTTTTATTTTTTGATTTTATTTTATTTTTATGTGATGTTTAGACTTTATTTCAAGTTTTATTTGTGTTCTAATTTTATTTTATTCTAATACGTTCTCTTCACTTTTTTTAAAATTTTCTTTTATTTTTTAATTTTAATTTATTTTAATATAATGTTTTCTGATCTTAAGTTTTATTATTGTTTTTTAATTTTATTTTATTCCAATTTATTTCCTTAATTCAAACAAATCACTTAGTCGATTCCATCTTTCTAATCACTTAGTCGATTCCATCTTTCTAATCACTCAATTGGTAGAATTAAATCATTAAGGAATTACATTAGGCTTTTTGTTATGTATTTTAATTTGATAAAAAGTGAAGAAAATATTTGAGTAGTTTTTGCTAGTTAAAGAATTAAATTGGGATAACATAAAATTAAAGCATAAATATTTGAGTAGTTTTTGCTAGTTTTATTTTCATGTTAGTTGCATCAGTAGAACTTGGAACAAGCTTGTTCTTAAGTTCAATTTTCTTGCAGTGAACAAGAAGTGGGGCCAATATTGCTGCAACTTCCACGTATTGTTCGGGCGAGTAGCTTAACTGAGAATAAAATGCTTGGTCATAAATCAGATGACATTGGCTCCAAAAATCAAACAACTGAGATCAGTTCTGGAGCTTCTGGAAATTCTGTCTGGGGAGATTCTTATTTAATGAACAAGGTATCTATAAGATTTGGATCTCTCTCTGCTTTCATTCGCTTTTTTTTTATAACTGGCAACTGCCACTTGCAGTTCACACTTGTACTTACAACCTATCTCTTGAATGTTCATGATGGTACTTTAGTAGGTGGATTATTATTTGGACTTTGATTAGGTGTTGTTACAAATATGCTTGTTTGTGGTTCATCTAAAGAAGAAGGCATATCCCTATGTTTGACATGTGTACACCACTCAAAGAATTTATTTTACGCAGCTAATGCAAAATAAGAAAATAAAAAACACTTGACACTGATTGACTATCTGAAAGAGTTCCTTTGACTATCTTTTATCGCCTCTACCGAATGTGGGTGCTTTAAAATATTTAGTTGGTACACTCTTGGATAGCATTTTAGTTAAAAGCATCTGCCTACTAGGAACATTATCAAATGTACTTGGAAAATCGTGTAAATATGTTTACGTGGGTGCTTTAATATCCTTTAATGCAGCAAGCCCAAATAAATCATTAATGAATCCACTTTTCATTTATTTTTTGGGGGAATATCCGCTAATCTTATTGTCTTCTTTTCCTCTTTTTCCTTGAAAAGCATGAGGAGCCGATAATTTTTTCTTACAGACAGACAAGGAAAGCAAAAAGAAAGATCTTCGATAGTAATGGTGGGGCTACTTCTGCTGGTCCTTCTCGTCAAAGAAGAAGGCTTGTGAAAAACAATTTTCAACAAGTGTCAACTCCTTTACTTGATTTGAACTCTGAGGACTACCTTAGCAGAATGCATACATTACATACTGATGCTGCAGCTTCTTCTAGCCTTTTTCTGGTGGTGTCTCTACAGATAATATTTCAGAAAATAGAGAAGGATCAGATGTCGGGTCATATAAGAGTTTTAATGATTGACATTAATTTATATATGGCATACATAGTCTTTCAAACATTATGCTTTACTGAAATTGGAATGTGGTCTCAATTTGTCACGTAGGTAATTGCTTTGATGGAGAAAGTCTTGATATTTACAAAACAAAATGAAATATCTAGATTAAATACTAGTGCCCCTTCCTTGAATTACGAAGATTCAAGCAATTGGCAATACTAACTTCTTGTTCTATACTTGTTTGATAGACCTATGTATTTATACTTGTTTGATAGACCTATGTAATAATGTATATATCAAACTTATTAGCAAAGTTTGATTTGCTCTTTTTTGGTTTATATATTTTAAAATGTTAGATTTTGTAAAATGATATATGTTATTAGAGATTTGAAAGATTTATTTTTCACCATTTATAATATTATAAAATCTATTTTAATAAATAGGATTGAAAAAAATAATTAAAAAAATATATTAAAATTTTTTTAAAAAACCTCTTTAGCGGCGACTAAAGTCGTCACTAATAGTATACCAATATTATTGATAATAGTTGATGCTAAAGACATATTTAGTGGCGACATAAAATATTGATGTTAAAAAAAAAATTTTAGCGGCAAAAGAATGATTCGTTGCAAAAATAGGCATTTACCGTCACCAAAATATTTTGTCACTAAAAGCATACATTTAGCGACGACAATACTCGCCACTAATTCCTTTAAATACCCACTGAAAGGAATTTTAGCGACTACTAATGTCGCTGCTAAAACAACATTTAGCGTCAACGTACATGTTGTTGCTAAATATCCCTAACGAAAACTTTTTAAAAGGCCAAATAGAAGGATTTTTGCAGCGAAAAGGTCATCGCTAAAAATTTTAAATTAAAAGGTCGTCGCTAAAAGTATACATTTAGTGACCACAACTATTGACAAAAGTCGTCGCTAAAAGTGTTTAGTGTCAAAAAATGTTTGTTGTCGCTAAAACCATATATTTAGCGACAAAATTTATTGCTTCTAAATGCAATAATTTAGTAGTTTTAGCGACGAAATTACATATATGTAGGGGCGATTTTTGTCGTCGCAAAAAGTCTTTTTAGCAACGATAATTTTTTGGCCATTAAATCTCTTTAGCTACGGCTGTAATTGCGACGACTTAGCGACGACTACATTGTCGTCGCTAAATAGTTTTTGCGACGACTTTTGTCGTCACAAATTTCATATTTTTTTGTAGTGTACGGAGTTTAGATTATCTTAATTTGTAGAAAGAAAATGACTAATTCTAAGTAAATATTTGCCATTCAAAACATTTAGAAAATAAATAAACTATATTTAAAAAAATAAACAAATATTTTCAAATAATCTAGACGGCCCAATTTTACTTAAAATGATTCAATTTTTCTCAATTGAAACAAAATCCACAGGACCTTTTTCAAATTAACTAATGGGTTTTAATACAAAATGGATGGATACAATATCTAATTAATTTACTAATTGGTATAATATGATGGGAAAAAAAGTACAAATAAAAGAAAAGGAAAGAGAAGAAAATGTAGATAAACTATTCCTCCAAATGGCAACTACAAATAGTGCAAGAGAGATATGAGTCCCGCATGTTCTTATCCTTCCCGTTTCTTTTTTTTTTTTTCCCTTTCATATTTGCACACAAACATAGGCAAGATAGAATCCCTCTATCTTATCTTTTCCTTTCTTCCCTCTTTCCCTTATCGAACAATGCATGACAATAATTAATGAACTAATAATTGTTCAAGGATATAAAGAGTTGTTCTTATTATAAAATAACCCAAGAGATAAAAAAGATAGGATTTAGAAAAGATATTGTTGGAGATTGTATCCTAGGCCAATCATTTGTAAACATTGTGCTTCATTAAGAATAAAAGTTTTCTGTTATAATTATTATATTTGCATGTTTCTATAATAATTATATCCTTGGATAAATTATATTAGTTATCTTAAATATCCCTAGTCGATCATCATTGTTGTAAAGTCCCACATCGGAGGGATTGGTCCTGGGAACGGGCCATATAAGAGGGGGCGAAGCTCTCCCTCTTGGCAAGGCCTTTTGGGTGCGGATCTCCAAGTGGCAGAACGGCCAAGGAACAAAACCCCTCCACGTGCGAAGCACGGGGCGCCGTAACGGGGACAATATCGCCAGGGGCTCTGTATGGACTTGGTATCAGAGCTGGCCATTCGCATGTGCAACCCGAGGACGGGTAGGCCCCAAGGGGGTGGATTGTAAAGTCCCACATCGGATGGATTGGTCCTGGGAACGGGCCATATAAGAGGGGGCGAAGCTCTCCCTCTTGGCGAGGCCTTTTGGGCGCGGATCTCCAAGTGGCAGATCGGCCAAGGAACAAAACCCCTCCACGTGTGAAGTGTAAAGTCCCAAATCGAATGGATTGGTCCTGGGAACGGGCCATATAAGAGGGGGCGAAGCTCTCCCTCTTGGCGAGGCCTTTTGGGTGCGGATCTCCAAGTGGCAGATCGGCCCAGGAACAAAACCCCTCCACGTGTAAAGCACGGGGTGCCGTAACGGGGACAATATCGCCAGGGGCTCTGTATGGACTTGATATCAGAGCTGGCCATTCACATGTGTAACCCGAGGACGGGTTGGCCCCAAGGGCGGTGGATTGTAAAGTCCCACATCGGATAGATTGGTCCTGGGAACGGGCCATATAAGAGGGGGTGAAACTCTCCCTCTTAGCGAGGCCTTTTGGGTGCGGATCTCCAAGTGGCAGATCGGCCAAGGAATAAAACCCCTCCACGTGCGAAGCACGGGGCGACGTAACGGGGACAATATCGCCAGGGGCTCTGTATGGACTTGGTATCAGAGCTGGCCATTCGCATGTGCAACCCGAGGACGGGTTGGCCCCAAGGGGGTGGATTGTAAAGTCCCACATCGGATGGATTGGTCCTGGGAACGGGCCATATAAGAGGGGGCGAAGCTCTCCCTCTTGGCGAGGCCTTTTGGGTGCGGATCTCCAAGTGGCAGATCGGCCCAGGAACAAAACCCCTCCACGTGCGAAGCACGGGGCACCGTAACGGGGACAATATCGCCAGGAGCTCTGTATGGACTTGGTATCAGAGCTGGCCATTCGCATGTGCAACCCGAGGACGAGTTAGCTCCAAGGGGGTGGAATGTAATGTCCCACATCGGGTAGGAGACCCTGGGGTTAAGGCCTTATAAGTGGGAACGAAGCTCTCCCCACCATTCTCTAACAGAATTACACAATCTAAGAAATCATAGAAGCTGAATTGCATAGGGAAATTATGAAGATGTATAAAAAAGTGGAAGTAAATATCCTTCTCTTAGAAGCAATCAAATAAATTCCAAAATATGTAAAATTTCTTAAAGAGCTATGTACATATAAAAGAAAGTTGAAAGAGAATAAGAAAGTTAGCATGGAGAGAAATGTATCAGCTCTGATTCAACTAGCTATGCTCATTAAATGCAAAAATCCTAGCACATTCACCATTCCTTGCACAATAAGGAATATGCAGTTCAATAATGCTATGTTAGATTTAGGAGCTTCTATCAATGTAATGCCTAAATCTATATATTTCTCTTTACAAATTGGAGAATTAAAGCCTACTAAAGTGGTGATTCAATTAGCAAACAGAAGCACAACCTACCCTATAGGAGTACTCGAAGATGTTCTAGTAAGGGTAAAAGATTTAATTTTTCTTGCCGATTTTTATATTCTAAATATAGAGGATGACGATATACATGGACATGCACTATTGATTTTAGATAAATCATTCTTGAAAACTGCTAAAATGATAATTAATTTGCATGAAGGTACTTTATCAATGGAATTTAGTGGTGATGTTGTTCATTTTAACATTCTTGATGCCATGAAACACACTTCAAAAGAACAATTCATGTTGCATGTAAGTATAATAGACTTATTAGTTGTCAATACTTGTATGGACATAGATATTGAACTTCCTAACATTGTTGAGTTTATAGATGTAATTCAATGTTTAGAATGTTATATGGACTTAATAAATGTACTATATGTTTTGATATTGATGCATTCTTGAATTCTGATTTAAATTCTGCTTCTAGTTTTGCTTCTAATTTTGATCCTGATTTTATCAATTTATTTGATACTGTTTCCTCTATTGAGAAAATTGAACAATAGAGGCTGCTATATATTTAAATTCACAAATATTAGTACCTTCCATACAACAACCACCCATATTTGCACTTAAACCTTTACTCAACCATCTCAAATATGCTTTCTTATAAGAAGAAAATAAGTTACCAATAATAATAGCAGATAACCTTCCACTTAATCATGAAATAAGGTTGTTAAAATTGTCAAAGGAAAAGAAAAAAGTAATAGGTTGGACATTGTCAGATATTCCAAGGATTAGCCCTTCCACATGTATGCATAGAATTTTATTAGAAGAAGGAATTAAACCAATAAGCCAACCACAGAGAAGACTTAACCCTATGATTCTAGATGTTATGAAGAAATAGATAAGTAAATTATTTTAGTTAGTATTATTTACCTTATATTTGACAGCAAATAAGTGAGTCCAGTGCAGATAGTCCCTAAAAAGATCGATATCACAGTGGTGCCTAATGAGAAGAGTGAGCTTATCCTTATAAGAGTTTAGAATAGTTGGAGAGCTTGCATTGATTACAGAAAGCTAAATTAGGCCACTAGAAATGACCATTTTTCTCTTCCTTTCATAGATCAAATGTTAGAAAGATTAGTAAGTAAATCTCATTACTGTTTCTTATATGGTTTTTTTGGTTACTTTCATATTCACATTATGCCAAAGGACCAAGAGAAGACTATATTTACTTGCCCATTATAAAGTCCTACATCAGATAGGAGGATCTTAGGCTAGGTCCATATAAGTGGGAGTAGTACTCTACCTTTCGGCAAGGCCTTTTGGGTTGTAACCGATTGAGTTGACCCAAGAAAAGAACCCCACTAGGCCAATGTGCCGATGCCATAATGGGGATAATATTATCGAGAGCTTTGTATAGAAGGTGAGGCAAGGTGTCTAACTAGGGACAATACCATTGAGGGCTCTATAGGGAATTGATATCAGAGCTAGCTTAGCTGCCTGTACACCTTGAGGAAGAGGTGGCCCCAAATGAGGGTGGATTGTAAAGTCTCACATCAGGTAGGAAGACTTTAGGCTAAGACTTTATAAGCGGGAGTGGTGCTCTCCCTTTCAACAGCATGCTTTTGTGCGACAAAACCTTGAAACTAGATTGCCGACTGAGGCAAGGTGTCTAACCAAGGACAATATCATCGAAAGCTCTATGGGGAAGTTTTATTAGAGGCGACCTAGTTGTTAATGCAACTTGAGGATGAGTTGGCCCTAAAAGGGGTGGAAATATAAGGTCTCACATTGAATAAGAGGATCTTAGGTTAAGTCCATATAAGTGGGAGTAGTACTCTCCTTTTTGACGATGCCTGTTAGGTTGTGACCGATTGAGGTGACCTAAAAACAAAACCCCACCAAGCTAATGTGCCAGGTTCAATAACGGGGATAATATCACCAGGACCTTTAACACTACTTCCCCATAGAGCCCTCGACAGTATTATTCTCGATTAGACACCTTACCTTAGCCAATGATATTGGTCTAAGGTTTTATCCCATAAAAACCAACCATCGAGAGGGAGAGCACCACTCCTACTTATAAAGCCTTAGGCTTGGGTCTTCCTAACCGATGTAGGACATTACTATCTACTCCCTTTTGGGGCCACCTCATCCTCGAGGTGCATATGCTACTAGGCCAATTCTGATACCAATTCCCCTTCCATATAGAGCTCTTAGCGATATTGTCCTCGTTACAGCACCCGACACATTGGCCTAGTTGGGTTTTATTCTTAGGTCACCTCAATCGATCACAACCCAAAAGGCCTCGCTGAAAGAAAAAGTACTACTCCCACCTATATAGACCTAGCCCAAGATCCTCTGATGTGATATGGGACTTTACATTTCCATCCTCTTTTAGGGCCAACTCCTCCTTGAGTTGCATATACGGCTAAGTCAATTCTAATATCACTTCTCCACAGAGCCCTCAACAATATTATCCCTGGTTAGATGCTTTGACTTAACTGGTGATTTAGGTTCGAGGTTTTATCCCACAAAAGCATATCATCAAGAGGGAGAGCACCACTCCCACTTACAAGGCCTTAGCCAAGGGTCTTCCTACTCGATGTGGGACATTACAATCCACTCCCCTTTGGGGCCACCTCATCCTCGAGGTGCACATACGGTTAAGCCGACTTTGATACTAAGTCCCCATAAAGCCCTTGACGGTATTGTCCCCAGTTAAACACCTTGCCTTAGCCAGCGATTTAGGTTTAAGGTTTTGTCCTACAAAGTTTGATGTCAAAAGGGAAAGCACCACTCTCACTTATAATGCCTTAGCCTAGGGTCTTCCTACTCTATGTGAGACATTACACCCATTTAATATCTTTGCATATAGGAGAATGTCATTTAGACTCTGTAATGCTCCAAGCATATTTCAACGATATATGGTAAGCATCTTTTTTTATTTCCTTAAACATTGCATGGAAGTTTTTATAAATGAATTTACCGTTTATGATACCTACTTTGATGACTATTTAATGAGTTTAGTAATGGTTTTAGAAAGATGCATTGAGAAAATTTTGGTTTCAAATTTTGAAAAATGTTATTTTATGGTAAAGTAAGGAATTGTTTTAAGCCATATGATTTCTAAAATGGCATTGAAGTTGATAGATCTAAAGTAGATGTCATTGCTTCTTTACCTTATCCCACTTGTGTATGGGGAATTACGTTTTTTTCTTGGCCATACAGGTTTCTACAGGCGATTCATCAAGGACTTTAACAAGATCTCTCTACCACTACCTAAACTTTTTTAAAAAAATGTAGATTTTAATTTTTGATGAGTCATGCATATTAGTATTTAATGAGTTAAAGAGAAGGCTAATCACCTCACTTATCATTCAACCTCCTAATTAGGAGTTTCTATTTGAATTGATGTGTAATACATCCAACTATGTTGTCGGTGTAACTATTTCCCAAAGGATAGATAAGAAGTCTCATGTGATCTCTTATACATCCCGCACCTTAGATGAGGCTCAGGCTAATTATACAACCACTAAAAAAGAGCTTTTAACTATTATTTTTTATTTAGATAAGTTTTGCACTTACTCTTGGTTCTAAAGTTATTGTTTATTCTAATCATATAGCTTTAAAGTTCTTACTTAAGAAGCCCGATACAAAACTGAGACTCATTAGGTGGATGCTAATCATACAGGAATTTGACATAGAAATTAGAGATAAAAGTATAGTAGAAAATCTTATGGCTGACCATTTGAGTAGAATACCTCACTCTTCATATTCATTTGCTATTAAAGATAGTTTTCTAGATGAATAGTTGTACTCAGTGCATGGTAAAGATCCCTAGTATACAAATATGGTAAATTTCTTAGTTGCTTTTGAATTGCCTACTTATTTTAAAAAGTATCAAATTAATAAACTTAAGAGTGAGGCAAAATATTATGTTTGGAATGACCCTTACTTATAGCGCATATGTAGTGACCAGATTATTAGGAGATGTGTTCCTGACCATGAGTTTACATTTGTTTTGCATCTTTGTCATACACTTGCATGTGGTGGCCATTTTAGTCTTCAGTGTATTGCTAGGAAGGTTCTAGATTTTGGACTATTCTAGCCCACATTGTTTAAGGATGTATATGCTTTCTATAAGAACTATACCTGATGCCAACAAATAGGTAATATTTCTCTTAGGAATGAGATGCCTCAATAACCATTGTTATTCTTTGAGATATTTAACATTTGGGGTATTGATGTTATGGGACCATTTCTTATTTCTTTTTATTTCACATATATTCTTTTAGATGTTGATATTTTTTCAAAGTAGGTGGAAGCCAAAGCCACTAAGACTGATGATTTTTTTGTTATTGTGGACTTTGTTAGATCTCATTTTTTTGTAGGTTTGGTATACCTAAAGCAATTATCAGTAATCAGGGCTTCCATTTTTATAACAAAAACATACAAGCCCTCCTTTATAAGTATGGTGTGCTCTATAAAGTAGCCATCCCCTATCATCCATAAATAAATGGTCAAGTAGAAGTCTCAAATAAGGAGATAAAACAAATTCTAGAGAAAATAATGCAACCTAACAAAAAGGGTTAGAGCAAAAAATTAAAGGATGCATTATGGGCTTACTGTACTATCTATAAAACTCTTATACGTATGTCACCCTATAGGTTGGTTTTTGATAAAGCATGCCACCTACCAATTGAGATTGAGCATAGAGCCTATTGGGTAGTAAAGAAGTGTAATATGGATCTACTGCAAGCCAGTTCTCAAAGAAAATTACAATTTCAAAAGCTTAAAGAGATTCAGTTGAAAGCCTACAAAAACTCTAAAATTTACAAAGAGAAAACCAAGGTTGTGCATGACAAGATGATTGAAAGAAAAGAGCTTAATGTTGGTTAAAGAGTTCTCCTCTACAATTCTCACCTAAAGTTGATGCTTAGTAAGTTACGTTTTAGATAGATTGGTCCATTTATGGCTACTTATATTTTTTCTTATGGTGTAGTTGAAATTATAAATAAGTTAACCAACAATCACTTCACAATGAATAGGCAATGACTTAAATACTTTTATGAGGGATTTCAGGAGCAAACAGCAGAAGAGCTACATCTTTCCAACACTCTATACACTTAAACCAATCAATTGTATTTCTTTCCCTCCTCTTTTCCTTTTTTGTCTTCTCTTTAATTGGTGAATTAGATTGCTGTTACATTGAGAACAATGTAAATATTAAGTGTGGAGAGAAGGAATCATTCTACTTTCTTTTTGGTTTATTTTTAGTGATAACTCCCAATATTTTGTATTACTTATAGTTAATTGGATTGAATTTGGGAGTCATCCATTAAAGTTTTAGTGGGATTTATTCACTATTTTAAAGTAATTTAGGGAATCAAAAGTGAAAGAGAGAAATGAAGTTAATTGTGAATAATTATGGTTGAGTAGATGTTGGATTAATGAAAAATATTTCTTGTTTTAGAATTATTATCTATGAGGATTTAGAAGGCATTATATTGTTCCTAAACTCCAGGTAAAGATGCGATCGCATTATCTGAAGATGCGGCCACTAAAATCGGCGTCAAAGCTCTGCGTTTTGATTAATGAGGATAGAAAAAGCAAGAGGCAGTTAGGTTTTGGGCATTTTGCAGTAGAGAAGGTTTCTGAATGTTCAGGAGGTATTTTTGGGAGGTTTTGGATGGTTCATTAAGCTTGGAGGAGTGAAGGAAGAGGAAAAATCAAAAGAGGAGCTCAATTTTCTACATATCTCTCATTCTTTTATTTGTTTTCTCTGCCTTTCTTCATCTTCTCTATGTATTTGATTGGGATTCATTATTAGATTTAGCTATGTATAGCTAAACTTCTCTTTACCTAGAGCACTATGAACTTAATGTGAACTAGAACCTTGTTTTTCTTGTTGATTGTAATGATTGGAGCTTTGTGTATCCTTCTCTTGCTTAATGCTTACTTAGGGATTGGCCACCTCTGGGATTTGATTTGGGTAATTGGAATTTACCTTAAAAAAGGAGTTCTAATTGGACCTAAGAGTTAGATAGATTAAGTAGATTTATCTAATTTGTAATTGGGATAGAAATATACCTAATTGCCTTAATTGGTTTGTAGAAAGTTATAATATTTAATGCACTCTAACCTAATTCTAAGGACACTTAGATTTTAGGGAAGAGTAGGGCAATAATTACATCGAAGGACGGTTATACCTTATGAATCTCTTAACCCATAAGGTGATAATTAATTGCATTTGAACAAGAAATTAAGTTCTAGTAAGCATCAAAGGAATAGTGACTTTAGGTAACTTCAAAACCTTGGATTTTTGCCTAAATTTTTCTTTGCAAACTAAGTTTTCCTTAAGGTGTTTTGTTTTAAAATTAGTTCTAAGTTCATGACTTGCTTAATTGGTCGCTTACGTGGATGAAAGTAGATTGTACATTACCTAATTGCATTTAAGTCATTTTTCGTGGGAACAATACTCATACTTATCACTGAACTACTTGATCCGACTCGTGCACTTACGGAAATACATATAATTTTTCGTGATCAAGTTTTCTAGTGCTGTTGCCCGGAGATGGGCTTATATGTTCAGTTAGAAGTATGTAATCTTTAGTAGTCATTGATTAATCATTAGATAGTTAATTAGTTAGAATTTCTGTTCATTCTGTCATTTGCTTTGACTTTTTGTTTAAAGTAATACAGTTAGTTGAATTCTCCTTTATAGGTACCACGGTACATGCCGAGGCGATCCCCTGCAAAGAAAAAGCACACAACAAAGAAAGTTAGTAATCTTGTGGTGAACTTGAACTTTGAAGAAACTCTTCCTAAAGTTCAAAATTCAGTACGTGAAGAAATGGCTCAGGAAGGGAATCAAAATCAGTCCATAAAAGAATTTATGGGTCGTACTATAAAGGGCACTCTATCTAGCATAATAATGCCGGACTTTCAAGCTACTAATTTTAAGTTAAAGCCTGTGATGATCTCCATGTTGCAGCCCAATGGATAATTTACTGGTGAGAGGTCCGATGAAAATCCCAACCGTCACATTCTGTCATTTTTGGGAATGTATGATTCATTCAAGCAGAATGGGGTACCAAGGGATATTCTAAAACTTAGATTATTCCCACTCTCTCTACAAGAAAAGGCTAAAGAATTGTTATTGACTCTACCAGAGGGTTCAATTGATACTTAGGATACGCTAGAAGTAAGGTTCAGAGCTCGCTTCATTCTAAACAATAGAATAGCAGATGTCCGTCGTGAGCTTATCAACTTCAAGCAAGCTTCAGATGAGCACTTATATGCTGCATGGCAGAGGTACAAGCATTTGCTTCGCCAATGCCCAAGCCATGGGATGGATAACTATGCCATTGTTTAGAATTTCTGCACGTGTTTAACTCCATAAACTGATACAATATTGGATGCTATTTTAAATGGACATTAAGAGGAAATGCCTATAGATGATGTTGTTCAGGCATTGGACACATTATCTGAAAGTTATGTGCAAAGAGGAGGTGATAGAAGGGTGAGTGCTAATATTGCCAATACTCAAGAAGACTCCTTTATTCCACTTGCAACTATTCTCTCTACTCTAAACAAGAGATTTGATATACTAGAATCTCAAGTGCTGCGAAGTCAGCATATGAATGTTTGTTCTACTCAAATGGCCCTAATTACTTATGAAAATTGTGGGGATCTACACTCAGTGGATTATTGTCCTTTGGCATATTCAGAATCAGTTCACTATGCGAGGAACTTTTCGAAGAATCAGAATCCTTACTCTAATAATTATAATCCTGGGTGGCAGAATCATCCAAACTTTTTTTGGAAGTATGGCCTAACACTAAATCAACTAGCATCTTCTTCAGGCATTAAGCCTACTCAACCACGGGGTTTTGCTTAACCTGTGAGGCAAAATGCACCTATTCAAGAACCTAAGACGAATTTGGAAGATGCCTTGGCTAAATTCATTAGCATCCAAAGTAAGCAAAACGAAGAACAAGCTCAAGTGAATGCTAGAGTTAACACCTCCTTGAGAAATTTAGAGTTGAAAATGGGTCAATTAACCTTAGCAATGAATTCATTAAGACAAGGGAGATTGCCAAGTGATACGGTGCCTAATCCTAGAAGAGAAGGCAAGGAAGAGTGTAAGGCTATAACTCTTCAAAGTGCAAAAGTGTTGCCAAATATTCAAGCACCAAGGGTGGTTAGCCACACACCTACATCAAATGCTGTTGTAGAGGATGATAAAGGTGAAATTACTACAGAAGTGAAGAGTGAAGATAAAAGAATAGAAGAAGAACATGTGGATGCATCAGCTGAAAAGAAGAGAAAAGTGAGTAGTGAAAAAGTTAAAAAAAACATGTGGATGTTGATAAGGGTGAGAAACAAGGAGAAAAACTACAAACATTACCAAGGACAATACCTCCATTACCATTTCCTCAAAGATTTCAAAAGAAGGTGGAAGATAAGCAGTATCAAAATTTTTTGGAAGTGTCCAAGCAACTTCATATAAATATTCCTTTTTCATAAGCTTTAGAGTACATGCTTAAGTATGTCAAGTTTTTAAAAGAGATGCTGAGCAAGAAGCGAAGATTTAGTAAATTTGAAACTGTAGCACTTACTGAATAGTGCAACAAAATAATCAACCTATGGATTCTAATGAAGTGCAAAGATCTAGGTAGCTTCTCTGTGCCTTGTAAAATAGGTACTCACTTTCAAGGTAAAGCTTTGTGTGATCTTAGAGCCAGTGTAAATCTTATGCCATTATCTGTCTTTGAGAAATTACAACTCGGTAAGGCAATACCTACTACAGTAACATTGCAATTAACAGATCGGAGCTTAGCATATCCAAGGGGTATAATTGAAGATATTTTAGTGAAGGTTGGTGAGTTCATATATCCAACTGATTTCATTGTTGTAGACTGTGAAGAAGATAAAGATAATCCATTGATTATTGACCGTCCATTCTTAGCTACAGCTAGAACTCTTATTGATATAGAGAAAGGGCAAATAATGATGAGATTGGGGGATGAGCAAGTGGTGTTTAACATGGACAAAGCACTGAAATATCCTAAAGATGTTGAAGATTGCCTCAGAGTTTTAGTGATTGATGATTTAGCTAAAGAACAATTTAATACAATGATAGTTCAAGATCCTATTAAAGTATTATTAATGGGAGTGAAGCATGAGAAAACTGAAGCTAGTTATGAGGTAGCCTAAGTATTTAATTTTTCAAGCACTCAAGTTAAAAAGCATTAGCAAGTGGAATCTTTAGATTTGACTTCTTGTTCTATACCATCTCTTAAGCCTTCAATTGAGCAACCCTCGATTTTAGAGTTAAAACCTCTCCCTAAGCATCTGAAATATGCATATTTAGTAGGGGATTCAGAGACACTTCCGGTCATCATTTCTACATCATTGGACTCTTATCAAGAATAGAGGCTAATTACAGTGCTAAAGAGTCATAAAAAGGCTTTAGGTTGGACAATTGTAGATATCAAAGGGATAAGCCCTTCCATTGTGATGCATAAAATTTTATTGGAGGAAGATCATAAACCATCTATAGAGAATCAGAGGAGGCTTAACCCGATGATGAAAGAAGTTGTCAAGAAAGAAATCATCAAGTGGCTTGATGCCAGAATCATTTATCCAATTTCAGATAATGCGTGGGTCAGTCCAGTACAGTGCTTCCCTAAGAAAGAGGGAATGACAATTGTGGCAAATGAAAAAGAAAAACTAATTTCTACAAGAACTATCACTGGATGGCGAATATGCATGGACTATCGAAAATTAAACACAGCCACTTAAAAAGATCATTTTCCTCTCCCTTTCATTGACCAAATACTTGATAGGCTAGCGGGGAAGGAATATTTTTATTTTTTAGATGGTTATTTAGGGTACAACCAAATTTCTATAGCACCTGAAGACCAAGAGAAAATAACTTTTACTTGTCCCTATGGCACTTTTGCTTTTAAGAGAATATCATTTAGGTTATATAACGCACTAGTAACCTTTCAAAGGTGCATGACATCAATTTTTTTTTATTTCATTGAGGATATTATGGAGATCTTTATGGATGATTTCTCTATCTTTGGTGATTCATTTGAAATTTGTTTGAAGAATCTCTTTAAGGTGCTTAAAAGGTGTGAGGAGACTGATTTAGTTCTGAATTAGGAAAAATGCCATTTCATGGTGAAAGAAGGAATAGTAGTAGGACACAACGTATCTAAGGAGGGTTTGGAAGTAGATCAGGCCAAGACATCACTGATTGAGAAGTTGCCACCTTCTACCAGTGTCAAAGGAGTTAAAAGTTTTATGGGGCATCTGGGTTTCTATAGAAGATTCATCAAGGATTTTTCAAAAATTTCGAAGCCCTTTATGCAAGCTATTAGAAAAGGATACTAAGTTCCTTTTTTATGATGATTGTTTGAAAAGTTTTAAAGAGTTGAAATAGAAACTAATAACTGCACCTGTAATAGTTACTCCGAATTGGTCATTACCTTTTGAAATCATGTGTGATGTAAGTGACTATGCAATAGGAGCTATTCTTAGACAGAGGTGAGATCAAGTTTTTCATCCTATCTACTATGCCAGCAAGACATTAGTGGATGTTCAGGTAAATTATTCCACCACTGAGAAAGAAATGTTAGTTATTATTTTTGCTTTTGAGAAGTTTAAAGTTTATCTGTTGGGAATTAGAGTTGTAGTACACACTAATCATGCTGCTATTAAATATTTATTGAGAAAGAAAGAGTCCAAACTTAAACTGATTAAGTGGGTTTTATTACTTCAAGAGTTTGACTTGCATATAGTGTATAGGAAAGGAAGTGAAAACCTAGTGGCTGATCATCTTTCTAGGTTGCATCATGAGCATGTTAGTGACAATAGGCTTATGAATGATTTTTTTTTCCTATGAATGCATCATGGCTGCTAATTTGCTAAATGTAGCTTGGTATGCTGATATAGCAAATTATATTGTCTATGAAGTTTTACCTCATAAATTAAACTATTATCAAAAGAAGAAATTATTAAGTGAGGTCAAACTTTACATTTAGGATGAGCCTTATTTGTTCAAAAGATGTGTAAATGGAGTTCTTAGGAAGTGTGTTCCTGAGATTGAATAACATAATATTTTGCTTGCATGTCATGCATCACTATTTGGGGGACATTTTAGTGGTCAGAAAATTGCTTTTAAAGTATTGCAATCTGGTTTTTATTGGCTACATTGTTTAAGGATTCTCATTTTTTTTATTTCTCACTGTGATACTTGTCAAAGATCTGGTAATATTTCTAAAAGACATGAACTTCCTCAAACCGGTATCTTCAAAGTTGAATTGTTTGATTTATGGGGAATTGATTTTATAGGTCCCTTTGTTTCTTCTAGAGGCCAACAATATATCTTAGTGACTATTAAGTATGTGAGTAAGTGGGTTGAGGTGGTAGCTTGCCAATATAATGATGCTCAAACAATGCTACAATTTGTAAAGAAAAACATTTTTTCTCGTTTTGGTACCCCTAGAGCCATTATTAGTGATGGTGGAACTCATTTTAATAACTGCTTGTTTAAATCTTTACTAGAAAAATATGGAGTTCACCACAAAATGGCTTTAGCTCACCATCCTCAAACCAACGGCCTCTGTAAAGTATCTAATAAGGAGATTAAAAGAATTTTAGAAAAAATAGTGAGTGTTAATAGAAAAAATTGGTCTGATAAGCTAGATAAAACTTTATGGGCATATAGGACAGCTTACAAAACACCAATTGGCATGTCTCCATATCAATTAGTTTTTGGTAAAGCTTGTCATTTACCTTTGGAACTTGAGTATAAAGCTTTTTGGGCCATAAAGAAGTTGAATTTGGATTATAAAGATGCTAGTAAGAAAAGGTTGTTGGACCTTAATGAACTTCATGAATTCAGGTTGCAAGCTTATGAGAGTTCTAGGTTATATAAAGAAAAGACAAAGATTTTGCATGATAAGAAGATTTTAAAAAGGGATTTGATACTTGGTGATTTAGTGTTGTTGTATAATTCTCATTTAAGGTTGTTCTCAGGAAAGCTTAAATCAAGGTGGTCTGGTCCTTTTAAGGTTGTGTCTACCACTACCTTTGGTGCCATTAAAATTCAAGATGAGAAAAGTGGAGAAACTTTTAAGGTAAATGGCCAACGTTTGAAGCATTACCTTAGTGGATTGATAGACAGGATGAAAGCAAATGTGCAGCTCCAAGATTTTTCATAAAAGTGTCAAGATAGTCCGACTGAAAGGCTTTAAACTTGGTGCTCTTGGGAGGCAACCTAAGTGTCTTTTGCTTTGTTCATTTCTTAGTTCATTAGATAGTTTGTTGTAGACTTAATTGCTTGTTTTTATTTTGTAGATGGAGCAAATCTTCATCCCAAAGAATCTTTTGGTTGATAAACATGAGGATTCAATGGGTAACAATCTCATAAAAAATGGGAGTATTTCTTAACCTATTTAATTTCTTAATGATGATGTTGAAGTTTGAAGTCATTAGTGATGAGTTGTTTTCGTCATATGTTATGAGAAAAAATGTTGGTTTATTTATGGGGAGTTGAATTGAGTAAGGTTTGGTTATGACTTGTTCAGATTTTGTGAGACTTGAAAGAAAAATTCAAATCAGTTGCTGATATCTAGTTCCGTCATGGTTAGCGATAGCATCCCTATTTTTAGCGATCTCTAATCTCTGCAATTGATTTCCCCTATATTTTCCCGAGGTGCTTAATGCGGTAGTATTGTTTTGGAAATACGACAACATATTTTAAGTTTAGTGAGTTAGCTATCGCAACCTCAGTTTTAATGGTAGCTAAAAATGCAGCAGCCTCCTTCCCTTATATTTTCTCGAATAGCATGATGCGATAGCTTTTTATTGAGCATGTGGCTGCATCTTTTCTTGTTTTATCTCGGCAAAAATAAAAAATAAAAAAAAATTTAAAATAAACAATTAATTTTTTTAAAAATTAAAGAATTAATAAAAATAATAATAATAATTTTTGTACAAAAAAATTAGATTTTCCCTGTTCATTTTTCATTCTTCACGTCATTCCACCCAGCCTCATCTTCCCCGTTGCTATTCCCAATCGCCATTCCTCCTCGCCAATTCTCATCTTCACGTCGCTTCTCCTCATCGTTATTTCCCTTCGCCATTCCTCATTATTGCATCATCTCATTTCTTTTTACCGTCAAACAGCTTAGCCCATCTCCCTGTTCTGGCCAGAAATCACCCATTTATGGTGATTCAGTCCTCATTTATTTTCTCAGCCTAGTCGCTTATCTACGGCACTCTATTTGATTGAGTTCGAGAATCTCTGTGGGGCAAGGTTCCATTGTGTTGTGCTTCCTCCTTTCTCCTCCACCGGTAAGTTCCCTGATGCCCTGTTCTTAGTTATATTTTCAGTTTAGTTTTTGGTTTTCTGAAATACTTTGTTAGATGTAGCTGGCATAGGTGTTCCATTTCGAGACTTTTGAGCTTGCTTGAGAAAAATATTGTTTGCTCAGAGTAGCGTTGTAACTAGGCTGTTTAATTGTGAATTGTTGCTATATTATAGCTTAATTGTGTCTACATGAAAATAATGCAACATATTTTTTTTTTTTGGTTTGTTCATTGGCTAGCTCGATTTTGGCGTTGATTGATGTCATATCTTTCATTTGGTTGCAAAATTTGTTAAATGCTTACCATGGAGGTTTGCTTGTTGGTTTTGAAATTCATTTAGTAAAGCTTGCATCATCTCTTTTCTTTTATTTGGTTTAGTTAGCCTAAAAATTTTGGTTAGGATTTGAGAAATTCTTAAGTAAAGTAGGATCAGTTTCAAGGACTCTTTCATTTCCTCTTCCCCATTTGTGCCACATGCTCTGTTCTCACATTTACGAGTTATTGCTAGTTTGTTGCTTTACATATGGTGCCTCTATTTTGCATTTCAATTTCTGAATTTTTGGGTGTTTTTTCTGCCTCATAGTCTCTGTCCTGTGTATGCACTCAACAAATCATAGCCAATGAACAGATTTAGTTTTTCTGCTGGTAGCAACATGCATTCTTTGTTTTTCTTTTTTCAACAACTCTGCAAAGATACAGTTTGCTGTTCTGGTTTCTTTTGTTGCTTTAATGTGCTGGTAGGATTCTATGGTTTGTAATTTAAGTGTGTTTTGCTCATGACTTGAATTGTAGATGGAATTAAATGGTGTTTTAGCATCCAATGTTGAGCATGCTAGGGGTTGTATTGTTAAGTGGAGGGCCATTTGTTTATGAGCTAAATACTTTTCATGATTTGTTGTTAACTCAATGGGTATAAATTGCTGTTACAATTTTGACTCTTGGTTGTATGTTGTTCAAATGCTTCAAGATCCTCAATTTTCGCATATTCTTGATGAACATTGCCGTAGTAGTCTGGTCTTGTTTAGTTCAATTTATCATTCATGTCAGCCTTCAATTTATCATGCTTGTTGTAATTGATGTCTGAGTCACTCTGTTTGGGTTGCTCTATTCTTCCTATATTAATGAGCATGATAAGTTTGAACTTTCATTTTTACATGCATCTGACTAAGATTTTCTTTCACCGTTTGCTGGCTATGTGTGCTACATTTCTGGTTTCCATGTATTTTGCAATGTAGTCTTGAATAATAAGTGTTTTTGTGTGGGTTACTAAAAAGTTTCAAATCTTTTATAAATGTTCTAAAATTTGATTTTTCCCTTGCAGCCATGCGTTCAAAATGATCAGTCACTAAGAAAGATGAGGAAATTGCTATTTCAAAATAACGACAAATGCCACCTAGAGTTTCAAAATCTCAAAGCAAACCTGCTGCATCTAAGACTTCTTCAAAAGCTAAGACTATTGATCCTGAGGTTCCAAGGAAGAAGCAAGCTAAGAAATCTGTCACTACTTTCAAACGGCAAAGGGTTGTCCATTCTGAGAGTGATGAAGAAGTAGATATCCCCATAGCATCGTATGATCCTAAAGTTTTTCTGAATCAAGATGCTACTGATTGGTTTACTAATCAAATTTCTGGCAAGAATTTTTTCCAGGATCGGTTCTATGCCTTATCCCCAATGGATAGCCCATATTCAAAGTTTCACAAATGCCAATGGGATCAGTTCTTAGAGAGGCCTGACAATGCTTTTAGGAATTCTTGTTGTCCTGATTGACGCATGATAGATCTATGCTTACCTATCTCTTTTGGCTTCTATGTATACAGATGGCAGGTTCTGATGCATATTTGCTTCTCTCCTTTTCTCTTTTTTTTCTTCTCTGTACTTTCAGGGAAGTCTCAGTATCTCATCTCTTCTGCCTCCTTTACTCATTGTCATGTTTATTCACATTGAGGACAATGTGTGATTTAAGTGTGGGGGAGAGGTGTTTATTGAAGTTGGTTTTTATGTCTATATATATTAAAGAATGAAGATGGATAAGAAAACAATAGGATGGCTACAGTGTTTTTGGAGATTTAATTGAGTTTAATTTCCCTCTTATTTGTTTATGGCAATTCTTCTTACAAGTAGTTAAAACTTGCGTGATTTAATTGTTGGAGCATAAAGTAATTGAATTGGTTAAGTTCTAATATAATTTGATTGCGATCTTGCTCATGAATTCTTATAATAGGATTGGGGTTGCTGATTAGAAGAAATATATTCCTTCATGCTTAATATATATATATATATATGATAATGATAGAGATTCTTTTCCTTTAGTGGAAGCTACCTAGTAACCGGGGGCTTTCATCACTAATGTTAGCTCTCGCGTAAAACAGTAGTGGAACCTATGAGTATGCAAAGCACCCTGACTGTGTCATCTTAGTTTGAGTAACCAGGTGGCTTCATTACAAATGTTGTCATTCGCATAAAAAGGATTTAGGAGGCAAGGAAGGGAAGAAAATCTTTATATATTTAAAAAAAAGTAAATAAAAAAATAGAAAAAAAAAAGGAAAGGAAAAGAATAAAATAATACTTGTAGAAAGACATAAAAGAAGTATATGATCTCTTCTAGATTAGATTTTCAATTTTCATTTTATGAGTGCATAGGTTGGCCTTGCAAATTGTATTGGAAATGTGTAAATTGTGAAGTTAAGTCACACTTATTTAGCTTCTTAGTTACACAAGGTTGCTGGATTCAAGTATGAGGGAACTTTAAGCTAGAATTAAATGTTCTGAGATACTGTGTTATTTTATTATTTGTTTTGAAAGTATGGATAAGTGAGTTTTGCTTAAGGACAAGCAATTGTCTAAGTGTGGGTGAGTGATGACTCCTAATATTTTGTATTACTTATAGTTAATTGGATTGAATTTGGGAGTCATCCATTAAAATTTTAGTGGGATTTATTCACTATTTTTAAGTAATTTAGGGAATCAAAAGTGAAAGAGAGAAATGAAGTTAATTGTGAATAATTATGGTTGAGTAGATGTTGCATTAATGGAAAATATTTCTTGTTTCAGAATTATTATCTATGAAGATTTAGAAGCCATTATATTGTTCCTAAACTCCAGGCAAAGATGCGATCATATTATCTGAAGATGTGGCCGCTAAAATCGGTGTCAAAACTCTGCGTTTTGATTAATAAGGATAGAAAAAGCGAGAGGTAGCTAGGTTTTTGAGCATTTTACGGTAGAGAAGGTTTCTGAACGTCCAAGAGGCATTTTTGGGAGGTTTTGGATGGTTCATTAAGCTTGAAGGAGTGAAGAAAGAGGAAGAATCAAAAGAGGAGCTCAATTTTCTGCATATCTCTCATTCTTTTATTTGCTTTCTTTGCCTTTCTTCATCTTCTCTATGTATTTGATTAGGATTCATTGTTAGATTTAGCTATGTATAGCTAAACTTCTCTTTACCTAGAGCACTATGAACTTGATGTAAACTAGAACCTTGTTTTTCTTGTTGATTGTAATGATTGGAGCTTTGTGTATCCTTCTCTTGCTTAATACTTACTTAGGGATTAGCCACCTCTTGGATTTGATTTGGGTAATTGGAATTTACCTTGAAAAAGGAGTTCTAATTGGACTTAAGAGTTAGATAGATTAAGTTAGATTTATCTAATTTGTAATTAGGATAGAAATATACTTAATTGCCTTAATTGGTTTGTAAAAAGTTATAGTATTTAATGCACTCTAACCTAATTGTAAGGACACTTAGATTTTAGGGAAGAATAGGGCTATAATTACATTGAAGGATGGTTATAGCTTATGAATCTCTTAACCCACAAGGTGATAATTAATTGTAATTGAACAAGTAATTAAGTTCTAGTAAGCATCAAGGGAATAGTGACTCTAGGTAACTTCAAAACCTTAGATTTTTGCCTAAATTTTTCTTTGCAAACCGAGTTTTCCTTAAGGTGTTTTGTTTTAAAATTAGTTCTAAGTTCATGGCTTGCTTAATTGGTCACTTACGTGGATGAAAATAGATTGTACATTGTCTAATTGCATTTAAGTCATTCTTCGTGGGAACGATACTCATACTTATCACTGAACTACTTGATCTGACCCGTGCACTTGCAAAAACACATAATTTTTTTGTGGTCATTTGGTATTTCTGTTATTTTTTTATTTTCCTTGCAATTTTTATGTTAAAAAGAAAAAAGCTGAAGCAATTTAAGTTTGAAAATATTTTAACATGATTAGGAATCAATCTTGTTTTCTAGAATTTAAGTAAATTGGCAATGAATTTGATTTTTAATGGATTGCATGTGGTAGTTTTAAACCTACAAGGATTTTAGGCCTTGTATTGTTTCTTTCTTATGAAAATATTTACCTATCATGATTTTCACTCTAGAAGTTGTTTTAATTCTTAATGGAAACTATATTTGCACAAGCATTTATAAAAACGATTAAAGTATCCTTTCTTTTCTCTTTTATTGTAAACATAGCCAAATAGCTATCCTACCTATATTTTATCCTTTATTTTTGTTCCTTTTTTTAGCCTTTTTATGTTTTATTTTTAACCCTTTAGCCAAAAAAAATTCCTACCTTATTTAGGATACCTTTGACTATTAAGAGCATTGTATCTTGATAAAGTAGATAGATGTATAGTTTAGGTCAATTTTGAGCCAATTAACTTGTTCTCTTTAAAGATGTCTCCAAAAAGAAAAAAAGAAAAGAAAAGAAAAGAAAATCTATATGAAATAAAAAAAGGTATGAAAAAAATGAATAAGGAAAATGAAAAAAAAAAAATTACTTTAGATTTCATTGAGATGTATTGGTTTATGGCAAATAAGACTTTGATATGCACATTTATTTCATTCTATGTTCTTTTTTTTATTGCTTTTGATGATTTTAAGTATTCGCTTTGTCTCTTGTTGCGTCTTTAATTCTTTTGTTTACCATTTGTTTTATACTTTAGCCCTATTACAACCTTAAATAAAAGTCCTTTTTGATTTACATATTGCTTGTGACTTAGTTAGTAGAGATTGAGAAGATATATAATTCTATGATAGTGATGTTGTGAAAGGTTGAATTTGAGAGCAACGCTTAACCTAAACACTTGAGCAGATTGAGAGTAAATATATAACTAGTAAGGGGCTATCACTTTGATTCATTTTTTTTATCAATTGGAATTGCAATGCTACTTGTTCTTCTTTGATTAGCAAGAAAGATTGCATTTAACTTTTGAATATTTAAAAAGCTTGAATTGTATTTAGCTTTGCAATTTTGAATTTTTATGTTGGTTTTGTTTTTTTTTTGTTTTGGGTATGTTTTACCTCAAAGTGCAAAAGTCTAAGTGTGGGGGAATTTGATATTTCAATATTATTATATTTTATATTCCTCATATTTATCTTAATAATAATTCATTGTGGCTAATTTTATGACTTTGGATTTATTTTATATTAAGTGGGCTAAATTTAGATTAATAGATTTTAATCACATTTTTACTATATTTTTTCAATGAAGACCCAATTATTTTTATTTGTGTTTTATAGGTTATATAAGCCATTAAAGGGATTTGAACATTTTCTTATTGGGCCAAATATGCAAGCTTTGTTACTTCAAGATTAATATTGGATTTCTTTTAATGTGAAAAATTCTGAACCATTGGATGCACTTAACACATCTTAGCCCTTGGATCTTTCATGAGGAAAAAGCCAACGTCATCTATATAAGGAGGAGAAGATGTCACTGGAGAACACATACTCCATCTTCTCTACTTCTCATTCTTGTTTTTGTCTTTTAATGGCTTTCTAATTTTCTTGGTAATTAGTCCAAAGTCTGAACCTGATAGCAAACTTGAGTCCATGATTATATAAAACTCCAGTTTAAATTTAAATTTTAGAAGTATTTCGTTTTTGTTCTCTTTGTTTTTATGTAATTATTATCATTCTAGTTAGATGATTTTTGTTGCATGAGTTCTGATTTGTTTGATCTATCTAAGAACACATTTTGATTCAATGAGTTAATTAATCAAATAAATTCATTCTAAACCACATTAAGATTTTGCATGCATCTCTGGTCAAATGTGAAATAGTTTGGTTTTATATTATTAACAGAAGCACGGTTGTATTCTAATTAGCAATACGAACTAATTAAAATTTTGAATAGTAGTTTCAGAATATTAATAAAAAATAACCAGAGGATTGGTTACACAACATTCTAATTAAGTTTCATTTTTGTTAATTGATTTGCTATTCAGTTTAATTAGTGTAATTTTATATTCGGACCCTCAATCATCGTAATTTTATATTGTCATTTTCTAAACTAATTGATTTTATTAATAGCTCCGTAGGAGACGACCTAGTGCGCATTATAAAGAAAACTAGCCAAAATTTACTAATCTTGGCCAATTCAACGATTGCAAGTAAACAATATTTTCTTTACTAGGTATTCAGTCCAAAGCAATTAGACTTACTACTGACTACTACAAGAAAGGTAATACTATTGCAACCTATAATAGTTTTGGGCCTAGTCACAATTGCACTATCCAAAGAAGAGGCATAATAAACACAATGGAGTATAAAAGAGGGCAAGAAAAGCATGGATCTTTTGAAGTACTTCAGAGGATAAAGTAAGGAGAGAGAAAGAGAGAACAAAGTGAGATCCATAGAGAGACGAAGGTGAGGCCCACATCTATCTTATGGGCCCTCATACAAGTGAATTCTCATTTTTTCTCTTTCTCTCTCTCTCTCTCTTCTCTTATATCACGGTTATCCCATTCGAAGGCAGGAACTCGTGCTTAATAGTTGTGAAACATCCATGCACGAAACACTTATAAGACCTAAAAAAGCATGGTTGAAAGAGATTGATATTAATATGCCTGACTGTCACCCAAAAGCTAGGTCTTCACAAAAAAGCTTGATGAAGGTAAAAATGTCAGGCCACTTAACATAAATCACATTAGGGAAGAGAGTCTTTTATCAATGGTGCCTAAGTCATTAAATGAAGAAGGCAAGATGTTGAAAAAGGTAAGGCCTTTAAAATAAAGCAATAATAAGCTCATCCCATGGGGTTCTCTTTCCAAAACTTGTCTTATTTTTTATGGATAGGTTCATTATTGTTTGGAATTGTCAGGGTGCCAAAAGGAAGCAATTTAGATGTCACATTGTGATGTTAAGATGTATGGAATAGATAAATATTCTTATCCTTCTTGAAACATGCGTTCCCTCATTTAAAGCCTAGGCTTTTCTTTTTCTTTTTCTTTTTTGGTGATGGGGTGTGATAAGAGCTACAATGTTACTGGAGTTAGTTTTGCAAGTGGATTTTACATGGATGGAGAACTCATAAGGGGATGTTTAATACATTAAATAGTGATATGCAATTTTACCATATGTTAGTTAGCTTTGATGGCGAGGAGGAATGGCTTATGAGAACAATTTATGCCAACCCTAAAGAAGAACATAAAAGTGTACTTTAAGAGAATTTATCCACTTTGATCAAAGATATTGAAAAGCCTTGGTTAATTATTAGAAACTTTAATGACATCAGAAATGCTTTTGAAAAAATAGGCGGTGCTCTTATGAACTAAAGAAGATATAACATTTTCAAAGAGCAAATTAATGAATGAAAATTCATAGAGGTGCATTCTCATGGGCACAAAGTAACTTGGAGAGGCCCTTTAAGACCTAGTTATGGTCTTTGAAAAATTAGATAGGGTTTTCTATAATAAGGCTTGGAGGATTAAATTTCAAAAGGTTTTTATCAAGGTTCTTCCAAAGGTAAGTAGCTCTTATCACCACCCCGTTTTAATAGGAATTGATGAAACTAATATGAATAGGGGGCCAAAGACCCTTTCTCTTTAAAGTGGCCTAGGTCAACCATATGAACTTCAGGGAAGTAATTTTATGGAGTTGGAAGAATGGTACCCATCCTTGTGAAAATCTTCACCATGTCTTTGAGGACCTTAAGTATGGAATAGAAAAATCTTTGGTCATATTTTCAAGCAGGAAAAAAAATAGACTAGTATGATCCAAGAAGAAAATAATAAGCATCTGTAGCCCTTATTCAATGCACTATAAACTAAAAAGGAATATTCACCATAAACTTGATGAAGTCCTTAAGCAAGAGAGGATTCTTTGGCACCAAAAAGTATGTACAAAATGGATAAATGATGGAGATCATAATACCTTGTACTATCATATAAAAACCCTATCTAGAAGGAAAAACAAGGTTTTGATTTTGAAAAATGATAATGGGAATTAGGTTAAAGAATAGGAGCAACTTAAAGATATGGTGTGTAATTTCTTTAAAACCTTAGTGATGAGGGTAATGGTCTTCGTTATTTTTGCATTGCTTTTAGTTTCCTACATATTAAAGAATTAAAGATTATAGATCTCAATAGATCAGTAACCGACAAAGATGTGAATGATGCTATCTTTTCCATTGGGCACTTAAAACAGTAGGTACAAAGAGATTTCATGCTTTATTCTATCATCATAATTAAGATATTATTAGTAGTGGCATCTATAACATCATTAAGAAGATTTTCAGAAGAGAACAGGATATTAGAAATTTTAATAGCATGCTCCTTATTTTAATCCCTAAAATTGATAACTGGAGAGGATCTTTCAATTTAGACCTATATCCATGTGCAATGTCTTATATAAATATGTCCCTGGGATTATTGTTAGCTGATTTAAAAAAATTCTCCCTCATGTTATCTCTATTAAAAATAATCTAAAAATTTCTAATAAAGATCATGACATTTATAAAGCCATGTGAATAGTGTTAGCAAAATCCAACTTAGGTATTGGAAGATATAGAGCTAAGTTAGATATAATCATATTATTGATAAGGTGGTGATGAATAAAACAAATTAAAAGATAACACTGCATATGGATAGCAAGCAAGCAAGTTGGCTAACATAAGCTAATAAGGAGAAGACTGCGACATGATAAAATGTAACTACAATAAGGAAATGTAATGAAGCTAAAATTTTTTACTCAGTAGAAACCCATGGCAGTGACTTGCAAAAGATGTATTGCAATAAATAAGGTAGAATAAAAAAAATTAGAGAAAGTGTGTAGAAATCCCAATGGACCAATAATTGTATTCCTATAAATAGGAATCGGGCAAAGCTTTTCATATAGCATGTTGTAGCAAAATCCAGAATATCTAATTTGAGCAATCCATGTATTATTCTTTCTTTCTTAACTCTCTAACAATATTTCCTAATTCCTATCCCCTCTTTTAACCTTCATTTACATTATCATTATTCCATCTCCAAATTTTCTAAACTATGGTGCATTTATAGATAATTAAATACCATCAATGGTGTTAAAGCTTTGGTTCTAAAATACATATCCATATTTAGCCACCCTAATATTATATTTTTACGCCTCTCCTATTAGTTCCTATAGCCTCCACATCTACCTCAAATCTAACCACCTTCAATTATACTTAAGCTTTAATCCCCATATTTAAAGGTGAAGCTTATGATTTTTAGAGTATAAGAATGAAAATATTATTCATCTCATAAAATTTATGAGAAATGGTGGTGGAAGAATTTCAAGAACTTACTCTAGATGAGCAGGCATCATAGATAGCTATAAAGTAAAAGGAATACAAGCAAAATATGCACACACAAAAAAAAAAGCTTTACTCCTCATTTAAATAATGATAATAAGTTATGCAATCTTTCCAACGATTATAAATGCCAACATTGCAAAAAAGGCATGGGAAATTTTAAAGAGTCAGTGCAAAGGCTCTAACAAGGTAATCACTATTAAACTTCAATCTTTATAGAGAGATTTTGATTCTTTAATGATGAAGGAGGGTGAATCAATACAAATTTTTTTCTCTCGTGTCTCTAATATTATTAATCAAATTAGAAGTTATAGAGACATGATAGAAAATAAGAAAAATAAATGTTTTCAAAAATGATAGAGATAAGAATGTAAAGATTTGAACCACTACTAGCCTTTCAGTCAAAAATAAATGTTTTCAAAAATGATGGAGATAAGAAGAATAACCATAGTCAAAATCCTTAAAATAGAGGATCATCTAATTACCATAGAAATGGGAGAAAAAATTACAAAAATCAAGGGAGCAAAGATAAATCAAGCTCCTATTGCAGCTTATGCCAAAAAAAAAAGTAATCATGATACAATAAATTGTTGATACAAATGTAAGAGGTGCAAAAAGCACACTTATTTTGAAAAAGATTGCTAGTATTAGGAGAAAGAAGAAGCAAATTTTACCCAAAAAAAAAAAAGATCAATCCCTTGATTAAATATTTTATTCTGTATTTTATTCTCATGAATCAAGGGATTTTTGGTATCTTGATAGTAGTTGCTCAAACTACAAACAAGCAATAAAAATTGCTTTGTCAAACTAGATGAAAGTAAGAAATCACAAGTTATATTTGGTGATGAAAAAATTCAAGAAGTAAAAGGCAAAGGCATAATTGCCGTCAAGACAAAAAATGGCTAACAAAAGTTTATTCATGATGTTTATTATGTTCTAGGTCTTTGAGATTCTATCCTATGAAATTCTCTTCTGGTCTGTCTTATCTTCTATGCATATATGAAATAAGCTACAAGGATGGAAAAAGACTTGTCTAAGGCTGGAAAGCAAGGGAACATTTTTCTAATTAAGCCTTCTCTCTTTAAGGTATTAGTTTGGTATTGGATACACTTTCTATCTTGAAAGCAAGTTCTTATTGAGTGTTGACCAATTGACTCAAAAGGCTACAAATTGATTTTTGATGATGATAAATGCATTATATTTGATAAAAAGAAAGGACAACTTATAACTACTATCAGAATAGCCCCAAATAAAATTTTTCCATTAACAATGCCACTTAGGCAAAAATATGCCATAAAATGTCAAAATGTGGATGAATCCACACTATGGCATTTGAGATATGGCCATTTGAATTTTTATAACCTTAAATTATTGTATCATAAAGAAATGGTGCTTAGGCTTCCTCTTTGCATTTTGAAAAGAAAGTTTGTGTCTCAGGAGCTAGTTTGCCAAACTATCAAAATGTTGCATTTTTTAGGAAGATGCATAGATTGGCATTCCCAAAATCGTCTTGGAGAGCAAAAGCTCCACTGGAGTTGGTGCATGTAGATACTTAAGGTCCCAAAATTGTCTTGGAGAGCAAAAGCTTCACTAGAGTTGGTGCATGTAGATACTTAAGGTCCCTTAAGAAACTGTACTCCTAATGGAAAAAGATATTTTCTATTATTCATCAATGATTATACTCGCATGATGTGGGTCTATTTTATTAAGCAAAAATCAGATGCATTTTTTTACTTCACCTAGTTAAAAACCTTTGCTGAAAAATAAAGTGGACACTCTCTTAAAATTTTGAAAATTGATTACGTAGGAGAATTTATTGATATAAGATTCATCAAGTTTTGCAAGGAGCATAGCATCAAGATGGAGCTCACAATCCATCACACACCTCAATAGAATGGTGTTGGAGAAAGAAAAAATAGAACTATTGTTGAGATGGCACACGCTATGCTTCAAGGCAAAGATATGCCAAAATATTTATGGGCCAAAGCTATGAACATAGCAACTTATATTCTTAATCGATCTCCCACAAAAATAGTTCCAAATAAAACACCATATGAAGTTTAGTTCAAGAGAAAGCTGAAGGTTAATCATTTCAAAGTCTTTGGCTATATAACCTATGCCCACATCCTAAGAGGGAATAAAGACAAGTTGGACAAGAAAGGAGAAAAGTGTATCCTGATTAGTTACAGTGACAAATCCAAGGGCTATCATATCTATAATCTTGACACAAGATAATTAATTATGTTAAAAGACGTCATATTCAACGAAGAAGCAAACTGGAAATACAGCAATGAAGCACCTAAAGGAGTTCAACATCTTGAAGCTAAGGGGAATGCTAGAGATGATCTAAGCCCAAACACAAGCCAACCATAAAGACAGCAATGCTTATTACCATATTCATCTCTTTTAAGAAAATGTGATCATTGTAAAATATTTATCAAACTTGTAATATTGCATTAATTTCTTGTGAACCATAGAAATATGAAAAAGCTACAAAAGAAGAAGAATGGAGAAAAGCCATGGACAAAGAAATCAAGATGGTAAAAAAGCACCATACATGGGAGCTCATCGAGAAGCCGAAAGAAAAAGATATCATTGGGCTAAAATGGGTCTACAAAATTAAGTATGACAAAGATGGATCAATCCAAAAGTTCAACGCATGACTTGTGGCAAAAAGATACTCTCAACAACTAGGTATTGACTTCAATGAGACTTCCGCTCCCGTGGTATGCATGCAAACAATTAGAATGGTACTTGCTTTGGCTAGCAAACTAAAACTATTAGTGTATCAATTGGATGTAAAGTCTGCATTCCTAAATGGAGAAATTGAAGAAGAAGTATATATGGAGCAATCTCAAGGGTATGTTATTCGAGGTAAATAAGACAGAGTATATTGGTTGAAGAAAGCACTCTATAAATTAAAGCAAGCACCATGTGTATGGAATAATAAAATAGATAGGTACCTTCTTGATCACAACTTCACCAAAAGCCCAAGTGAGCTATCATTATATATGAAGAAGCAATGAGATCATTTTCTTATCCTTTGCCTATATGTGGATGATTTTATATACACTAGCAATGATGCAGAGATGATTAAATACTTCAAGCAAACCATGATGAAGGAGTATGAGATGACTGACCTTGGTCTCATGAGGTATTTTCTCAAAATGCAAGTAAAAAAAAAAAAAGGCTTGGGCAAATATTCATTTCTCAAGAAAAATATGCTAATGATTTGTTGAAGAAATTCAAGATGCAGGCCTATAAGCTAGCAGCCACACCAATGGGAACTAATAAGAAGCTATCAAAAGAAGATGGAAAAGAAAAGGTGGATGAGATGTCTTATTGAAGTCTTTTTGGCTAGTTGATTTATCTCATTAGCACCAGGGTCGACATAGTCTATGCTATTAACATTGTTTCTAGATTTATAAGTGAACCTAGCAAGGCTCATCTTATAGCTACAAAACGGCAACTTATATGAAGAAGAAGATGATTGCAATTTGGTTGGCTACACCAATAGTAATTGGGCAAGAAGCATTGATGATAGAAAGAGCACAATAAGATATATTTTCCTTTTACGCTCCAAAGTCATGGGCATCAAAAAAGCAAAAGATAGTTGTACTTTCGTTAGCAAATGCAAAATATATGGCAGCAACAAGTGCAGCGTATGAAGCAGTTTGGCTTAAAAGGATCTTAGAAAATTTATATCAAAGTACCAGCACACCAATAAAAATCTATTGTGACAAAATGTCAACCATCGCCTTGACCAAAAATCTTATTTTTCACAACCACATTAAACACATCAAAATTTGACATCATTTCATTTGAGAGCTCATAAAATAAGAAGAAATTGAGTTAGAATTTTGCAAAACTGAATGCCAACTCACAAATATCTTTACAAAGCCAATCACAATTGAAAATTTTATCAAGTCTAGATAAATACTTGGAATTATGAATTTTTAAAATTATGGGGGAGTATTAAGAGATAATCTAAAAAATCCTAACAAAGATAAAGACATTTATGAAGCCATATGAATGGTGTTAGCAAAATCCAACTTCTGCAGTGGAAGATATGGAGCCAAGTTAGATATAATCATATTAGTGATAAAGTGGCGATAAACAAAACAAATTGAAAGATGGTGCTACATATGGATAGCAAGCAAGCAAGTTGGCTGACATAATCTGATAAGAAGATTGCAGTATGATAAAATGTAGCTACAACAACAAAATGTAATGAAGTTGAAAATTTTGACTCAGTATAAACCTATGGTGGTGACTTGCAGAAGATGTATTGCAATAAATGAGGTAGAATAAAAAAATTAGAGGAAGCGTGTAGAAATCCTAATGGATTAACAATTGTATTCCTATAAATAGGAACTGAACAAAGCTTTTTGTATGGCATATTGTAGTAAAATCCAAAATATCTAATTTGAGCGATCCATGTACTATTCCTCCTTTCTAAACTTTCTGCCAATATTTCCTCATTCCTCTCCCTTCTTCTAACCTTCATGTATATTATCGTTATTCCATCTCTAAATTTTCTAAACTGTGGTGTTTTTATAATAAATACTATCAATCTCTCTTGCATAGGCAAGCTTTGCCCTTGGTAGGCATATACTGGATAATATTATTGTGGCTAAGGAACTAATCTATGGCATGAAGAGAAAGAAAGGAAAGAAGGGATTCTTTGCTATAAAAATATATTTGGAAAAGGCATATAATCATGTTAGGTGGGATTTCATAGGGAATATGCTTGATGAGGTCTACATCCCTACTAACATGCGGAATATCATAAGGATTCAAATCTTCTGAAGTGGTAGTTCTCTGAAGTTGCTGAAGTCTCTCACAAAAGCATGATTTCTCTCTCTCTCTTAAAAAAGAAAAAAAAGAAAATTATGTTACAAAAAAAAGATGTGAGAGACTTCAACAGATTTCAAAGGATGCAACTTCGGAGGATCCATTTCAAATATCATAATGAATTGTGTCATTTCAGTATTGACTTAAGTTTTGTGAAATGGAGTCAAAGCTGATGTTTTTTATCCTTCTAGAAGAATTAGGCAAGCGGACCCTATATCCCTTTATATTTTTGCGCTTTGCACAGAGAAATTATCCCACATAATTCATGAAGCCATCAACTAAGATAGATGGAAGCCAATTAAAGTAGGGTGGAATGGTCCTCAGGTTACTCATTTGATATTTGCAGATGATTTCATTCTCCTTGGGAAAGCTTTAGTAGTTCAATTGCAAACTAGCATGGAGTGTCTTATTTTATTTTGCAACATGTCTGGGCAAAAGTTGAATATCTCTAAATAAGTATGTTTTTCTCCAAAAATGTTGCTCCTTGCTTGAGGAAAGATATTTTATATTCTCGAAGGTTAATGCTACTGAGGATTTAGGAATATACTTGGGAGTACCTCTCTCTTACTTAAAAAAAAAAATCCAACAATGAGGATTTTTTTTCCTTTATTATAAATAAAGTTAAGAAGAGGCTTGCAGGATGGAAAACTAATTGCTTAAAGCATGGCAGGGAGAGTAACTTTGGCTAATAGTGTCTTGGGGACCATATCAATCTATCAAATGATGGTTTCAAAAATCCCAAAGGCCATTTGCATGGGATTAGAAAGGCTCCAGCGTAATTTTAACGGGAACATGGAGTTGAAAAAAGGAAGGTTCACTTGATTAAGTGGATGCACATGTACAAACCGTGTTTACATGGAGGTGTGGGAATTAAAAATCTCAATGCAATGAATGATGCATGTTTGTCGAAGCTTGGGTGGCAACTCCAGAAGAATAAGGATAGCCTTTGGGTCTCTTTGATGAAGCATAAATGTAATAAAGGGTCACCTATATCTTCGCAACCAAAAACAAACCAGATAGCATCACCCATGTGGAAAGCTTTGACTTCAACTTGGCGGGTAATGGATGACAGCATGGTGACTAACATTAGAGATGGTACCTCCACTATCTTTTGGTTCAATCATTGGGTGTATCGTAAGTCTATCCTAGCAAAAGAAGTGGACCCAAACCTACTGACTTCTTACGCTGATAACACGGTAGCAGGCATGGTAACTAGTGAGGGTAAATGGGATTGGTCTATCCTTGAGCAGATGCTTCCTCATGAGGCCTGTCCTAAAGTTCATACGATTCCTGAAATGGAATAAAGCAGCTAATGATTAGTATATGGTACGTGAGGGATACAAGTCTATTATGGGATAGAAACTAGGGAAGAAAACTCCCTTTTGGTCACTGGTTTGGAAGTGGCCAGGCCCGAAGTGGATACCAATTTCTCTTTGGCAAGCAGCGCTTAATCGTCTCCACATCAAAGAGATAAGAAGGAGATGGTTTCATATTCAGGAGGCTTGTCATATTTGTGGAGGAGTTGAGGACACTATCCACATCCTAAGAGATTGCTTCCATGCTCAAAAAGTGTGGGATAATCTACTTCCTAAGGAGACCCATGCTTGTTTCTCGACGAGCAACCTAACCTTTTGGCTTAACTTGCAAGATATTTCACACGTCCACAGCGACTTTCCATGGAAGATCTTGTTTCGTGCTACTTGCAGGACTTTATAGGAGAGGAACAAAATGGTTTTTCATGAACCAATCATCAACCATTCACGATGGCATGAGTCATGCAACCCCTGGCCATAAGTGCTTGGGCAGAATCATACACTTTGCAGCTCAGATTCATAGTGCCAAACAACCTTTGGAGAGAGCCCGACAGAATGATAAATACTCCAAAGGCATAAGATGGCGACCTCCCCTGCAAGGGGGTAAAGATCAATAGTGATGGTGCTAGCAAGGGCAACCCCGGTCTATCCGAAGGTGGGGGTCTTATAAGAGACTCGGATGCTAGATAGTTCAAGGGATTTCCTATGAAGGTAGGGTGGCGCACAGCTTTCCAAGCAGAGGCATAGGGGTACTAACTAGACTGGAGCTTGCCTGGGATGGCGGTTACCGTCAAGTGCAACTAGAAATAGATTCACTTTTACTGCTAAATGCTATCTCTGATTCTTCAGGCTAGAACCCAACAAGAATTATCAGCATGATACAGCAAACTTTGACAAGAAATTGGAAAGTTCAGGTATCCCATGTTCGATGCCAAGCAAATAGATATGCAGACCTCTTGGCGAAGCATTGTCAGGGTATTCTTACTGCCATTATTGAATGGGATTGTGTTTCTGCCTTTATTTGTTTGATCCTTGGAGTACATCACATGGGGACTTACTTATCCCGTAATTTTAATTAGTTTTTTTCCTGGACCTTTTACTCTCCTTTTTTACCCAAAAAAAAAATCTAAATTAATCAGATAATTATTTGAATTAATAAACTATAAAAATTTTGGTTCAGTTATTTGCTTAAATGTAAATAAGATTTGTGTTATTTAAATTTAATTGATACAATTTGCTTCCAACAAGATATGTTGAATCTAAATTTCAAATGCCCTAAAATGAGTTTTTAGGAGTCGTAACATACTCAACCACATCCTTTTTAGATATATCACGCTCATTTACAGAACAGAACTTCTTTTTAAAGTTAACTTCTGCCATCCTTATATTCTTTTTATGATAATACTTTTGAGACCAAGAGCATCATATAAGTATGTCTAATTTTTCAACCATTCTCAATCTCAGTTATGCCCTTACATGAACTGTATTTCTGTTTATTATATCAACCATTAATAATTGATACCCTATCCCCACACCTTTTTATGATGGAATATTCTCTATACTAAGAAACTTTTGTTTAGAAATATTCCTGGATTATCTTTGGTTGGCTGTCATAGAATAGAGATTTTAGGAAGTAAAAATGATACAATAGGACTATCTTACTCATAAACTTGGATTTCAATGCACCGCTTTTGCTTTAGCATGTTTAAGGTTGGTGAGATTCATATATTATATGATGAGCGAGATAATAAGTATGCTTAAATCTTAATTATCTACTAACGTTTAATAATAGTCACTTTTCACCAATCATAACATCAAAAAACTAATTTTTTTTTATGCTACTAACCCTTGGCTCAATAGATGTAAATGGCCTTAATAATTAAAAGGTTTAATTAAATTCTTACCTATCTCAAAGGTAGAATAATTTATCTCTCAAATATTTTTACCAATATGTACGTATATGGTGGCCGAAATAATCAAGTTCTCTCCCTCTTAAATTAAATCTCAACAAGTAAAATTGTTTGCATAACAAAATCGATATGCACTAATTAGTCAAGGGTGTAGGCATCAATTCTCCCTTGTCAATAATGTTGGGTTTGAGATTCAACGAAGTACAGGGATGTAGAAGATGTATGGAATAAAAGCAAGAAACAGCATGTCGGTACTAAGATTCTAAGAAGAAAAAGATGCGGAAAGAAAAAGTCGACAACGGGAATGAATGACACGGAAGTCCATATTCCATGGAGGAAATTTGGTATATAATTGAGGCAACAGGTTGTAAGTCAATTGAATTTTAGACTTGTGCGATAGCATCTTCATCTCCAACATTATGCCTCGACAGGTTATTAGCCTAGCTGACCGTTGACAAACCAAACGTGTGACCAAAACCCATGGTCAATCTCTGAGTAATTATAATTAATTGTTAAATGGGTAGCATCGAGTTAAGGGGATGAAAATTATTCAATTTTAAATGGTAATTATCTAGGTATCTATTATCTTAGAACAATTTGAACTCTCTTATAAGGAGCCGGAGATCAAACTCTCAATCATTGAATAATTTTAAATTTTGTAATAAATAATATTTTATTATTATACACGGAATTTGAGATGCATCAAGCATAAAAACATTTAAATTTAAAAAAAAAAAAACTTTGAGCTGAGGATAGCTCAAGTTCTTTGTATCATTTCACAAGCAAATTATCTAACTTATAAATTTTTTGTCATTAAAAAAAAAAACATCAAACAAAGTCCTTGAAGCAAAGAGAATATGTAAAAGTATATATAGTCTCTCTCCACTACCCAAAACTATTTAGTAAAATATTTCAAACCGTAGATTATTTTGATTTTACACGAATTTTTTCTTAATCTTCAAAATTTACATTGGAAAAAAAAAAAACTCTTGTATAGAAAAAATATGTAAAAAATCTGAAAAGCCTAAGGAAAATTTGTCTAAACCAACCGGAGAAACTGCCGCAAATCGTCTGCCAATTATTGCTAGTTTTCTGGCAGTGTTTATGTGTTAAAAAAAAAATACATATTTTGAAGTATTCTACTCTGAAACTGTTAGCCACAAAACTCCTTTCTCGCTTAAACTGGTTCTTTCATGATAATCATGCTATTCAACTATATATATTGTTTCAAATTATCGAATGACTTTTCAAACTCATGATTCAAACTTCTTATTTATTTAAGTTTGTATTGATTTAGAGATTTTTAAATAGATCCATCTTACGAAAAATAAATATATTAAGTTAACTATAAATAAATATTTATATGTATATCAAGCTAATACAAATTTTATTAAGAAGTATACTTAACATATTTTTGTATTTATAATTTATTTAATTTATACAAAAAAAATTGCAATAGTTATTTGTGCCTTGGACCATGGATTTTCATTTTAATGAGAGAAATTTTACACGACCATTGATTGGCCAAATGGGAAGCTCCTTCTCTTGGCTTATTGCAAATAGAAGGTTCCAGGAATTTGTAGCACGTTCCACAATATTAACTCAACATCTGTATGTGAAAATAAAAGGGTTCACTTATTTTGCTTCACAAGACATTACCAATACATGCATGTGCCCTCTAGTTATCCAAAAGGAATCTAAAAGAATGGAGAGAATCCTTTCAGTACTATATATTCACAATATAATTCTCCTATATCTCCTTCAATTTCAAGTTTTTTTTCTTCTACCACTTCTTTCCAGACTCATCCCACACGACCCCTTTCAAATTAATTAATAGATTTTAACTGAAAATGGACGGATGCAATAACTACTTAATTTATTATTTAATATGAGAAAAAAGAAAAGGAAAAAAAAAAAGAAAATAGCACAGGAGAAAGGAAAACGAAAAACAAAAAAAATAGCTCAACTATCCGGCAAATAACAAAAAGTGCAAGAGAGGGGTGGCTTCCACAAGTATTCCCTCCCCATGTCCATCCTTTTCCTCCCTGTTAACAATAATTAATGGACTAATAATTATTCAAGAATATAAAGAGTTGTTCTAATCATATATATTTGTTTTTATTATAAAACTAATAAAAATTTAAAAAATATAATAAAAAAGAGAAAAAATTAAAAGAAAAAAAGGAGAATATAATTTTCATTTACTTTTTCGAGGATACTCTATGTTTAGTACACATAACCTATATTTATATGCTTCTAACCATAAAAATCAATCTAAAAGTTACAATGATATAAATGAAAAAATTAATCTACATAAATATAAAAAAGATTCTAAAATATCATCTTTGGAGATTATAGTCATCCATATATATATATATATATATTATTTACAACACATTTATCATCATCCTCTATGTCATTAGATTCTCCGGGGGATATAAATGTGGACATTACACAACTACATTATTTACAACATTCCCCCCTAAATGTTCATTATTAAATAATATACCTTATTAAAATCTTACTAGAAAAAAAAATCTAGTGGAATAAAAATCTAGTAAAAGAAAATGAGTACACAGTATTTATATATATCAATGATAAATTGCCTCATCAAAAACCTTATACAAAATGTTGGTTAAGAAATTAAAAAAAAAAGAATATAACACATCATTTACTTCCTTTAATGATAATGTCACTTTATGTCTTTGAATTGATGCATCCTAAAACCATATATTCACTTCTCAAATATGGTAGTTGGTAATGTGTGAGTGAATAAATATACCAAATTATCTATGAATGAATCTGTTAAATATTTATATCACCATTCTTTTAGAGATCATAAGGGAAAAGAATTTTGGTAAAATATATTTTGTCCTTTTCTCATTTGATGTACCATCCTTTTAACTAAGTTATGCAACTACATTATCTTCATATAATATTACAAGAATTTTTTTCTCTAAAGGTAAACCATATATCTTTTAGATATGTTAGATTATTAATTTTAACCAAACATATGCTCGACTTGGTCTCATGCACTATAATTATTTTTGCATAATTTGATGAAGTAATACCTAAAGTTTCTCTGTGAAATGACATGATATAGTTGTATCCTCATATGTAAATAAATAATTAGTCTGAGATCAAGTTTTATGTGGATCGGAAAGTAGCCTACATCTATATAACCAATCAATTGTAATCCAAAGTCAGTTAAATAAAATAATCCTATATCAATGATTTCTCAAAATATCATAATAATGTTTAACTCCATTCTAATGTCTTCTTGTCAAAGAAGAACTAAATTTTGGTAATAAACTTATGGGAAATGCAATATCAAGTAGTGTTGAATTAGCAAAATACATTAATACTCCTATAACATTAAAATATGGTATTTCGAAACCAATGAGTTCTTCATTTTGCTCAAAAATGAAAAGGGTCTTTATTAACATCTAGCAATATTACAAATATTAGGTTACTTAGTGAATATGCTTCATCTATACAAAATCACTTTATGATCTTTTTAATATAAGTAAATTGATGAAGAAAAATTCCACTTGCTAAGTACTCAACCTGCAAACTAAGACAAAATTTTGTTTTTTCAAGATCTTTCATTTCAAATTCTTTTTTTAAATAATCATTTATTTTTTAAAACTCTTCAAGAATTTCAATAATATTTAAATCATTAACATACATGGCAATTATAATAAATTTTGATCCAAATCTTTTTATAAAAATACATAGACAAACTATATCATTTTTATAATCTTCTTTTAATAAAAATTCACTGGAACAATTATACCACATATGCTCAAATTGTTTTCATTCATATAAGGATTTATGCAAATATATCAAGTAATTTTTTCGAGAATCTTTACATGCTTTTGACATTTTAAATCCTTTAGGGATTTTCATATCAATTTTGCTATTTAGTAAGTAGACTGTAACAACATCTATTAAACATATATCAAGTTTTATATATATTGCTAAACTAATAAGATATCTAAAAGTAATTACATCCATCATAAGAGAATATGTTTATTCATAATTAATGCTAAGTCTTTGCAAAAACCCTTGTGCGACTCTCTCTTTCTATAAGTGTAATAGATTCCTAATCAATGCATTCACATATTTTCATGTATGTTATCTTATAACTATGTTTAGTTTTGATTCATTCTTAGGATCAGAAACCCAATAGTATCAAAATACAATAACATACATAAGATGATAGGTTCATTGATTTTCACCTTCAGATGTTCAAACTACAAGTCCAAAAATTTCATGAATTTAATTTTGCTCGAAATGCATCTTTTCACCTTTAATTTCTATATCTACATTCTTTTATAGATGTAGATTCAAGATTCTTATTTTGTTTTATTATTTCAATCATAATAATTGTCAAAAACTATATCTTGTCAGTTCTATCCTTTTTCTTGTAGTGATATAATTGATCACAATCTCTTTATTTTCATTACTTTCAGTTACATAATCCTCTTCTGGGTTTTTTGATTAATTATGTCATGGGTCTCTTCCAAAGAACTTACCTCCTCAATTTGACCATCTTGATTTTCCTTAGGATTTTTATCTTTAAAACCACTAACCAATTGTGTTCCTAGGACATCAATTTGTATTGGAGCATTTTCAACCAACATATGAGATTTGATAATTCTCTTTAAATTAGTAGATGCATCTAGCAGTTGATTTGCAATGTTCTGCAAATGAATTATTTTTTGAACTTTTAATTCATATTGCTTTGTAGGAGAATCTAGATGAGGTAATGATAATGCATTCCATGTAAATTTTTTTTCTTATAACTTCTTATTATCTCCTCTTAATGTTGAGAAAACTATTTCATCAAAATGACAATAAGCAAATCATGCTATTATAAATCTCCAATTAATAGTTCAAAATATTTAATTATAGAAGGAGATCTATGACCAATATATATTCCTAATAATACGAGTAATTATATATTTTCTATTCCTTATACTTAGTATTATAGTAATTCGATGGAACTAATTTTGATAACCTTAAGTTATATTACTTAGGTTAAATTGGGATTAATGTGTTTTAATTATATAATTAGTAAATTTGGACTTCAATTGTTATTATTATACTTTGATCAATAGAGACCCAATTATTTATATTTTTGTTCTTGTAGGTAAGCTAAGCCACACAAATGGATTTGAATGTTTAACAAAAGGGCTTCGGACTCTAGGCTTATTTCATTTAAGAATTAATAATGTATTTTTATTGTTCTAGGTGATATGATGTAACTCTAGCCTATCTAGTGCTTTATATTTTCCCTTAGTTCATTATTTGTCACACACATTCTCTTTTATGTCATCTCCAGAGCCACCAAAACTGTTTTCTTTGGAGCATTTCATTTCTTTCATTGCATTTTGAACTTTTTTATCTTCAATCTGGGATACCAACCCCGATGTCAATACACCAATCTTTGGTTTAGTTATAAATAGTGGTTTGATTTTAATTATAAAACAAATTTCTTCTTCTTCTCCTTGCTTTTGTATTAATCTTGATTACACCTATCGAGTAATTTAGATTACATAATTATTGATTCATTAATTTGACTTAAGAGTTATGTTTGATTTAATTGGTTGATTGATCAATTAGATTAGTTTTATTTATCATGTTTGAGGTTTTTACACGTTAATCTTGGTGCGTGTGAATAGGGATTGATTCTGTGTTGTTAATCTGATGTGATTACGTTAAGATTGATAACTGAAACCAATCACAACTGTAGGTGTTAGCTTAGAGACATTAGATAACAATAACTAGGAGAATAAAATTGAAACCATGGGCATCTTTGGAGGACGAGGAAGATAAGATATCAAAGGAGGAAAGTTAGGATTGATTGCATATTAATGGATAGATTTGTTTCCTAATTTGTCTCAATAACTCATTTTCTTTTTTTATTAATCTTTTAATTTTGCATAAAACCTCCCATTCAAATTAACTTTGATTAATTAATTTTACTAATATTAGCCAGTTTAACAACCACAAGTTTTCCTTTTACCAATTTTCAATCTTCTTTAAGGGCCCATCTTTGTGCATTATGGTTGAGCAATTAAAACTTATACTGCATATCCAAGTAATTCAAAGATGGAAAATATATAACTCTTGACCAAAAGCTAATTGTAATGGGAAGAATTTATAATAAATTGTTAGCTTAATGTTTATAAGTGCTATTATATGTAAAATTGCATATCCCATGTTGAAATGGAAAGTTTTGTTTTTGTAAGCATTAGCCTAACTATTAATTAAAGACATTTAATGAATGATTCTACTAGACCTTTTTATATACGAACATGAATAATAAGCATTTTTTTCTATTATTTCAATATACATACAATAGTCATTGAAAGCCTAAAATGTAAACTCACTCGCATTATCAAGACGAATTATCTTAAGTACATAATCTAGACATTGTTCTCTTAATTGAATTATATAAGCAAGTAATCTCATAAACATTAGGTTATGAGTTGATAATGAGACATATGTAACCATCTTATAAATGCATCTATCAAAATTATATAATATTTAAATGATCTATATGGTGAATGAATAGACCCACATATATCACCTTGGATTCATTCTAAAAATAGGGGGATTCAATCCCAACTTTAACCAATAATGGCCTAGCAATCAATTTTCCTTGAGAATAAGCAACACATAAGAATTTTTTGAATTAAAAAATATTTTGGTTCTTCATGAAAAATCTTTTGGTTCTTCAATAGATGTACATGTTCATTCTCAATAAGTTTTTGTATCACAATTGATCCGAGATGGTCTAATCAATCAATATGCCAAGGAATTAATATACTTAGATCGATAAACTTTTGATTTACTGTAACATGTATTTCAATTGTACTAATAATTGTAAAAGACAAAGTAGATAATTTTTTTAAAATACATTTCTTTCCTACTGCAAAAGATGTGATATATAGATATTTAATATTTTTCTTATTTATGATCTCAATATGATATCTATTACAGCAAATATTTTTGAAGCTTAATAAATCCCTTTAAAACTTAGTAAAAAATAATGTATCATCAATAATAAGCTTTGTCCCTTTGTGTAATAACATAGTAGCTCTTTTGAAACTTTTGATTAGTTTTGTATGACCTGATATATTATTGGCATTCACATCACTCAGTATCAAATGATAAAAATATTTTTCATCTTTAAGTATTATTTGCAAGACATATGTGTCCACTGTGAATCTTGTATCCAACCATAAAATAGGAAAACTCCATATTAGTTTTTCAAGGACTAAATTATATTCTATTATATATAATTCTTGAAGAATTAACACATATTATATTTTTATATACATTATTACAATATATTTTTACTATTCACTAACAATATGCCTCAATATTGCTACTGCATGAACATATTCAAAATATGAAACATGCAATAGCTAAATTTCTATTAGACATAGTTTTATAATATTTCTCATAAAAAAATAAGCACAATAATTCATGAAAATGCATTATTTTCTTAATTCATGTGTCACATGTTATTATAAGATATATCTTCTTTTCAAGTAATACATACAAAAAGTTTAATTTTAGGTGCATAGAGATTTAAAATTAAAATATAAAATGAATACACTTTGTTTTTGTAATCTATCATATTAAAAGTTAACAGACATATGTAAGAAGAAATTGCAATTTATATTCTCCCTTAAAATATTTAAATTTGCGCATAAGTTATCACAATAAAATACATTACTATCACCATATGACAATGGTCTTTTAGACTTCATAACCACTTTTGGCATTTTTAAGTTAAAAACATTTATGGCCATTTTTCTTTATGGCCTATGTTGGTGCTATTATTCATAATTTTATTTCAACAACCATGATGAGTCATTATTAACCTTTAACGATTAATTTGTGTATATGTCATAAGTGATCATTAATTTGCTTATAAACATATTGAATTTAGAAAGTTTCCAAAACTTTTTGATAACATGAAGTCCAAAAACTATTAACCTTCAAAGCTAGAATAACAAATCTTTTACAACCACCAATTTATTAAAACATGTCATAAAATTTTTCTATATATATACCTTATTCATTTAGACAATGAAATCATTGATTATAAGATAACAAAAATCAAAAGTAATATTGTTGCAGGCCATCTTCTAAGACCTTTGTCATTATCAAATTAACAATCATATTATGAATATGAACAAACCTTGAATATATAAATACTATAAAGCATTAAATCCATAGATAATATAAAATAAGAAGAAAGTTTCTTATACCTTAATGATGTAATGAACAAGAAATTTCAAGGATTAACTCCTTACATCAATTTGCATATTGATAATATGTTATAAAACTAATGAAAATATAAGAAATCTAATAAGAGTGAAAGAGAAATGTGAAAGAAGAAATGAGAAGATAATTCTCATTTACTTTTTTGAAGATATTGTATGTTTAGTATATAGTTTTTTATTTATAAGTCTTCAATTATAATGACCAACCTAAGAATTATAATGATAAAAAAATTAATCTACATAAATACAAAAAGAATGTTAGAATGTCATTTTTTAAGAATTATGATCATCCATATAAATATAATATTTACAACGCATTGATATCCGTTCTCTATCTATATTAGATTTGTTTGAGATATGAATATGGACAACTGCGTAATTACATTATTTATAACAATTTCTTGATTCGTCTGCTTTTTCAACCTAACAGCCTTATCAAGTTCTCATGTATATATCAGGTTCAACGCATGTAAATAATTCCTATAATATTCTTGTGGACATTGCAAAACCTAGCTATAGGTTATATAGCTTTAGTCAAGATTAGTCACTAACTAGTGGTATCTAGATCCCACCATTATCCATTAATAAGAACAGCTGTAAGTTGTAACAATCATTAGCCTCCTTGAGATATCCATATCCTTTATTTCGGTGATCAGATCATTTACAATGTTCCTAGTGGTAATTGAGACATGTGGGCCATTTCAATCACACATTGACTCGAACACTTGGGCCTAATTCATTTGTTAGATCATGTCCCTCATGATGATTCTCTCGGGATAAATTTCCTTGTTAATTTACATAATACACTCAATTTTTCTAATTTTTAATTTAAAAGCTTATAATTGAATTTTTGTAAAAAAAATTTGTTGGTACGCTTAATTGTTTTATGTTGATCTTTGTCATTAAAATTTTGTTAATGAAATGTTAAATTATATTGATATGACTAAATATATGTCATCTTAACTATTTAAACATGCATGAGTTGTGTAAAAATGAAATAAATAAATAACAAAGTAAAATACACTCCCATGTGCGGCACAAGATGCTACTTAGATTAAGTGGTTAGGTTGATTTGGCATATGAATTATGTGTATTTTTAGTATTAAAATGGCACATAATTAATTATATCAACATAATTTAATAATTTATTGAGAGGAGTTTAATGATAAAAATTAAATTAATAAATTTATGTTATTATAAGACTTAATTACAAAAATTTAAAATTATAAGAATCAAATTAAAAATCCAGTAAAATTATGAAAACTATCGTAATTGTTTCACATTAATTTTATTAAATTTTTGTCAAACAAATTTACAAGTTATTATATTAATACAAATGATTTATAACTATAAATTTAATTGTTATCTATAAAAAAAAAGTGTTGCATATATAATATTCTTATATATACAACTAAATTTTGTGGGGCCGAATCGCTTTATAGCTTTTTATTATTTTAAACAAGGATCTTCAAAGCAATTTGGAAAAACACCATTTTATATAATAAAATATGGGCAACATACAACGAAGCTAATGATTCCCAGGTTACCTGAGCAATATTAAATAGATATTGTTGAAAAATCAGCAATTGCGTCCATCCAGAGACTGGTATCCTTATCCAAAATCAAACAAGAGATTCTTTGAAGATTTGTGGGAAGATAACCGTTAGCGAGAATTTGCATAAAGGACTGTAAATTATATTCTTCTCTCAAGTAAAATAAAATAAAAAGATATGTAAGGATACAATATTTAACGGACTTTGACTCTTTATACGCTTACGGCTAAAAGTTTTACTTTAAAGAATTTTTTATTAGGTTAATTTTTAATTTTAGAAAACTCAAAAATAATAAGAAAAATATTTCAGTTTTTTCTTATTATCAATGTATCACTGCTATAATCATTCGTTGTGCGTCAAGTTTAAAAAAATTACAAAAATGAGTTACACTTGAATTTTTAATTTTTTTTCTTAAAAATGTAAAATGTATCCTTGTGATGTGACAAAATCTACATGCTATTGTCATTACTATTAATATTCTCCCTCTCACTGTTTCTTCCCGTTACACCATTAACCACCACATCATCGTCTCTATCTAACATTTACTTTCAAGTAATTCCCCAAAAAAAATATATAGTAAATTTTAACCAAAAAATAAAATTTTTGTAATGAAACTATTTTCATTGAAAGTATATATTGCAAAATTTTTATTTTCCTACAAAATAAACAAAGCCTCAAAAAAATTAACAATGATACAAAAGTAATTTAATAAATTTTTTGTTTAATACTTTAAAAGATTAGAACCTTTACATTATTCATATCTCAACCTTGCATCCTAATTCTAATTCAATCATAATTGTGATGGGTGCCACTCAACCATAAGACTTGGATTGACTCAATTAGGTCTAATCCAATTTTAGAAGGCACAAATCATTCAATGACTATTATTTATTAAATCTCATTTAAGAAATTGATGTAATAACTAACCTTAATTGCTTTGAACAAAACAACTCTCAGCCACTTGATCATACTACTTTTATGATTTCACTAAATAACTTAGCTTAATTATCATCATCAATTCACCACTTTTGAAGCTTATAAATAGAGTCTCTCACACCACTACCGCAGGAAAGAAGTTCAAAGGCATATAGAATACATATTAAGCCTAAGAACTACAACCTTACTTTGTCTAGCTATTGTATTACACTCTCTTTAAACTCCCTAATACAAGTTCTCTCTCTCTCTCTCTCTCTCTCTCTCTAATTTCATGATGGCTTATATTATTTTGAATTATGGATTTGTGAAGATACTGGTTTCACTTTTAATTCTTGCTAATAATAGAATAACACATGCCACGATAGATTGTTACATATAGTGATACTATACAAATCATACTGCTACATAACATTTAAATCATAATACCATGGGCAAGACAAATAACTTGGCCTGTTATAAGTTATATTATACCTCAGGCAACATGGGCTACCCTATCCATCATAAGTAAGTAATATTTATATCTTAGGTAAGACAAATAACCCTGCTTATTATAAGTAGTTATATTATAGGCAAAAAGAATAACTCCACCTATTATGAAAAAATTATATTATTTAATCATAAATCTACTAAGGGCAAGATGGATAACTTCGCTTTGTATTTAAAAAAAAAAAAATTATAATATCAAAAGAGTTACAAGCAAGATGGACAAGCTCACCTTCTATTTGAAAATCATGTTCAAGGCAAATAAGAGGTATAACTTCACCCTTCATTTGAAAAAAAAAAAAAAAAATCGCTCAAATAGAATAAGAAAGATAATTTTGCCCAAAATAAGAAAATCATAACTTTGAGTAGAAAAGACATCTTCGCTTATATTAGAAAAGCCCTTGCTTACAATCTTAACAATTCTTCATAAGGGAAAACTATTGTTTTCAAAATCTACGTTTTCATTCAATTTTTAAACTACCTTTCAAAGTTTTGACTTCCAAATAGCTACTTTTACTCTTTTCTTTGAGAAAAAAAAAATTATTTCAACCACATGTAATACAAGCCATATTTCAAATTGGTTTTGAAAATGTATTTCAAACAATGGTTATGGTAAACAATTTCAAAATCAATTGTGAAAATGACATTTTCTATCAAGTAAAAAGGGATTCCAATCAACATGATTTTTACACTTTCATTAGGAAAAGGCCGACACAATGGAGCTATGAATCTAAGCTTGTACCATAAAGAAAGATTAAAACATTGTAAACAAGCCAAGATCCCAAGTACACGCCCTATCAATCAACATTCTACAACTTTGGTGAAGGCAATGACCCCAAGTACACACCACTTCACTACAACACCAACAAGGCCACAACTTGGGTACATGCCACTTGCACTATGACCTTAATAGGACTAAAAGCCTCAAGCAAGCATTGCAAGCAACATTCAAGATACCTCAGTCAAAGTATTAGAAGTTAAAGGAAAAAGAAAGTTTATAACAACCCATCAAAATTTCGAAAAGATTTCCAAAAAGAACTAATCAAAATATCAAAGGCACTTCTTGCTTACATCTTTCAAAAAAGCCCAACCTATTTACAAAACAAATCTTTCCAAATTTGTGAAATGCATTTTTTTCAGAAGGTACAATTTTCAACATTTTTAGTAAAAATTATTTATGAACTACATCTTTTGAAAAAAATTTCATCTTTTGCATTGCAAAACTACATCTTGCAAGCATGTATCTTATTACCAATATTGACAAAACCATGTTTTCTACATCCTTGACTAAAGATCTTACAAAGGCTTGAATTTTCAAAGTATAATTTACAAATACATCTTTTACAACCTTGTGAAGGCCTACATAAGATTAGTAGCATAAAGTTATCAAACAGGACAAAGTTGGATTATAGAGATCCAAAGAGTTTGAATGGCTTGAATGCATAAGCTTAGCTGAAAAAATTGCTTAGCAAAATAGCTTCTACTCAATGGCTCCATGCAAACAATGAGCATTAGGCAAAGAGCCACCACCTTCGACTACTCCCCATCACCTAGGAATAATCTCGAAAAAGACAAACAAAGTGATTGCTTTAGTTCCTTCCAACAGTACCAATTATCAAGACTTAGTTCCTTCCAAGAAGAAAATATTAGATGAACACATTTCATCATGTCTAGTTATCAAGACTTAGTTCCTTTCAAGAAGAAAATATTAGAGAAACACATTTCATCATGTCAGAAGGAATAAAGCCCTGGCAGCTACTAACATTGGCTTGGCTTATCATTAACTCCTATCATATGTAGAAAACTCCTCTTAAGAACAATAAACATTCATCTTACGCCTTATAAAGTAAAGGTAATCAAAGCTTAGAAAATCTAAAAAAGCCACATGTGTCACAAGAGATGTAAAGCAACCATGGTCATGGCCATTACAATCTTTAGATGTAAGAAATTTCTCAAGAAAGTTATAATCGACTTTAAGAGATAATTTTAAAGGAAAGAAGATATTAGAGACTTTAGACATCTTTTATTATTTACAAAGTAGATTACAAGATTACCTCAAAAGAAAAAAGGTATTACATAAAAATAAATTCAAGTGACCACCTTAAAAGGAAAGAGGATATTGGATGAATAAGTAATATACAAAACATGTTACAAGTTTAAAATCTTATTAAGACTATCTCAAAGAAGAGACATAAATAGCCTCAAGTTGCAAGAACCTTGTAAGAAACCGAGGAGACAAATCACTAGGCAATGAAAAAATACCAAGTCAAACCCGCCCTAAGACATCCTTAAGTGACAAACAAAGGACCTCCAAAGGATGCTGCAAAAATCAATCAATAACACTTCCTTTCTATAATAAAGAGAAATCCCCAAACTTCCTTTATATAGGGTTGAAAGGATAAGCATGACAAGTGAAAAGATATATGGAACAAAGTTATTCTAAAGAAAACGATTCTAGTCCAACAAACCACCACCTCAAATAGTTTGTATGACTCTACTAAATAACTTGTTCTAACTATCATCATCAACCCACTATATCTAAAATTTATAAATAAAAACCCTCAAAGCATCACTGGGGAAGAAGAGTTTGAAGGCATATGAAATAAATATTAAGCCAAAAGGTTATAATCGTATATTATTTAATTATTATACCACTATTTCTTTAAATATTTTAATACAAGTTATCACCTACTCATTATTTTTTTCTCTCCTGTATCCTCAAATTAACCTGCCTTGATCATCACTACAATCATCAAGTCTAACAACCAACTGAAAACAATTAAAAAAAAATAACAGTAGGATAACAAGTTTTGGAACTCAAATATAAAAATCAATTGTTAGTAATTAATGATATAATAATTTGAATTATCTAAATAAAATCATAAATCGTAAAAAAAATACTAAATGAGATCAAAATTTCATCTATGCATCAATACAGCTGGCAAAATTCAGAAGACTTGCCTCAGTGACAGTAAATGGTTGGTTTGTAACCCCAATTGAGCAATCAGGCGCACACACCCTTATCCATAATATCTTCTGGTTGATGTGGTCTGCTTGTGAAGGATCAAAAGACGGAAGAGCAGTAATGGCAGAGGTCAAAGATTTAGAATGGGGGACACGTGGAAGATGGGTTTGGCGGTAGGCATCGAGTCCACTTGGGACCCAAGAAGGCACCCATGTGTCGATGAGGGAAAAGGATGGAATTCAATGAGAGCACATGGGTGACAGCATATTTTTTGGGCTTATAAATAGCACGCCCCCGCTCTATCGCTCTTCATACGCATCCTCTTCTATCTTCACGTGCTCTGCACTTCCTCTGCCCTCTGCCCCTTTGCCTGCAAATCTTATCCATTTCCTCCTTTTTTCTCGTTACACACCATACTTATCATCGAAGTAGTAGTTTTGTTCGTTGGTTGACAGAGAAAGCTCTTTGAATTAAAAACCAAAAACCCCGTATATTAATATTATAACCTTTTCCCTCCTTCCCATGGAGAACAAGAATAACAATAAAACCCATGCCGGAAAGTCTTCTTCATCCACGAATTTTGATCAGCTTTTCGGTCCCAAAAACCCCTCCTCTTCTTTCTCAACGTCGTCCAGCATCTTGGGCTCCATTTTTCCGCCTCCATCATCCACTGTATGCATCCTTTTGTTCAGTTAGAACCCTTCAAGTTTCTTTTTTTTTCTTCCCCATGCTTTTCTTCTTTTCTGATTACTGTTAATGCATATTACTAGTGGCTGATTCCTTTAGTTGTCTTTATGGTGGAAAAAAACTCACAGAATTCAATCAAAAACTGTTCTTTTACCCCATAGTTTTTTTGCAAGGTCAAAGGATATAGCTTTTCCTTTGCCGTGATATTACTTTTTCTGCATAATGGACTATAAAGATGGTGCTTCTGCAATTCATCATATGTACTCAGCAGCGACTGCTTTGTAAATCATTTTGATTCCATACTCTGTAGTCATTGAAGTATAGCATGCATGCCACTTGTTCGGAGTTTGGTGTGAATTAACAGTACAGTTCCATATAGGGCACTTTCTGATTTGAGCCTGGATTTGAGGTATATGGTAGTCTTATCCATATATAGTTATATACTGAACCTGGTACTATTTTGTAACTCAGGCGGGAGGGAATTATGCGAGAAAGCAAGATGCGGGATGCAAAAATTATGGAGCACAAGGTTTGAACTGAATTTTCATCTAATGCCTTTTTATTCCTTATGCTGGGTTATTTATAGTAATTACTTCAGTATGTCTACTGCAATTCATACCTTGTTCAGCCCATGGATCAATCTGTACAGTTTGGTCTCAAATGTTGTGTACATAGTGGGAGCATATTTATGGGGTTTAGTCCAATTTGAATATGTCTGAATTTATTTGGTAATAATACTTCAGTTGGATTCCTGTCAGGTAACAAAGGTGAAAGCAGTGGTGGCATATCTAACAAGAACTATCAGAATGAGAGTACAGTGGAGCCCAGCAACTACTACACCTCATCCATCTACTATGGTGGTCAAGAAGATTATTCTCCAAAAAACAGGACCACTGAATCCCACCATAGTGTTAGTTTCTTTGTCGTCCTTCTATATGGTGTCTATGGTATTGTTTGACATATAAGGATATATTGTAATTGTATTGTAACTTATGAATAACTAGCTAGTTTGTTCATTATTATGATGTACCTCTAATTTTTTCCCCCAAAGTAAGTCATGAAAGTTGAACACCTTTGTAAAATTATATTATAATTTCCATTGATATTTACATCCATAAAATGTTGTATTAAATTTAAAGTCTACACATGCAATGATGCATACTTTATAGGTTTTACTTCTCCGGTGACGCTGTGATCAAGCAGTCGAGATACATATAGCATTTTGATTTGAAATTTAAATTTGCAGTTTAAGAAAGATTCGGATGATGATGATCCCAATGGCAACAATCCAAATAGCGCTTCAAGAGGAAACTGGTGGCAAGGTAGGACAGCCTATAGGAACAGTAGATCAAGTGATCATAGGAATTGAAACAGTCTAAGACGTAGAATACAATTGTTTAATGTAATTAACTTTTAGTTCACCTTTGTTATTTTCTTGTGTTTTTGCAGGTTCCCTTTATTATTAGCGTAGCCTCCTCCTATATCGACAAAAAAAAAAAAAGGCACACACCATCCTGATCGCCAGGTATTGCAACTTTGTTTTGCAACTACCTAGTTCTTATATTAATTAAAGCAATTTTCTAAATATGAATTCTGTTTGCAGGATAGTGCTTGGTAGGTTTATGAAAATAAAACATAGTGCAGCATACTACGTAGTACTGTGAGTATTCATATTACTGTTTTGAAAGTATGTCCCCAACAGCTAGTAGCTGGCAATCAACTGATCCCACAACAGTCAACAGACCTTGGCGCCATGTTAATAACAGTATTCTGAGTTTTGTTTATTTTAGGCAAAAAGGTTTCATGTCGACTTTGCTTTGTACGTGTATTGTATGTACTATACAGTCCTTTGTACCTAAGGACTTTTAAATTGTATTAGCTCACTACGACTAATTACAAGTTTGCGTTGTGTGTGTTTACGTACGTGCCTCCGTGTATGATATGGCTCTGCAGAAAATACATAATAGATGTCAAATTGTATTCCAATTATTGAAACAAAACAGATCGATTCTCGATGGTTAAGATAATGGAAATAAAAATTGAAGGGAAGATGACAAATATGTATTCAGGATCTGCTTAATTTGTTTCATACAATGTAATTTGTGATATAATTTTTTATAATATTTATTATAGTTTTATAATTATTATTTAATAATAGTTATTTATTATTATTTTTAAATAATGATATGAATATTATTTTTTCTTTTATTTACTTATTATATTATATATATATACACTTAATATTTATCCATAAAAAAAAGGAGACATGGTTAAGAATGTGGAAAGAAAGATTGAGGGACGAGGACAGATATGTATCTAGACATGTTATGGGGAGAAGGTACTAGTAGTAGAGTACAAGGATGAGGTAGAATTGTGTTTTGCCGCTCTAACATTGTAGCGTGACTTTAATGAGAGGCTGCGGAATTAGTGGTAACCAAGTTGGGAAGTACAAGAGAATCATGTAATATATGAATGGGGTTCACGAGGGTGTCTTCTCTTTTAATATCTTGGCATTATCATCATCGTTTTGCGCCAACAACGCGTCCTCTAGAGAGCTTAGCCCCATGGGCTCTGTACATTCCTCCACCACCATTGTACCACCCAGTGAATGCCCTCTTTAACAGAACAGATTAAGTTTTGTCGAGTACTTTCCCCGTTGTCCTGCTTTCTCTATATTATTCTTATTTTTACTCTATCGAGCACGTGCTTGAATTTGAGATTCTCGTTGCACTTGTATCCTTCAACTTGGAATAAACAAAAAGGAATTATAATTTCATGATTATAAAATATGAATCATTAACTATTTTATTAAAAACTAATTATTTATCATTCATTTCATTCTCTTAAAATATCTTTTTTTCTTTCATAAATATTGTACTCTTATAGAGGATTTCAGTTTTTTTATTCTTTAAAAGATTAATAATATAGTTACTAAATTTTTTATATATAAAAGAGGCACAAATAACACAAGAACAGAAAATACTAAAAAAAAGTGATTGTGACAAAAAAAATCCATCACGAATTCATGATTTAGTGATGAATTTGTTCGTTATGAAATCTGACATTATTTCGTCTGCCACAATTTAAACTTCAGTGGCGAATATAGTCGTCACTGAAAGTCCGTTTTTCAGGGAAAAAAATTCAGTGGCAACTAAAGAATTTTTTAATTTTTCAAATTCCTCATTTAAAATTTACTTCATAATCTTGCCATGTGAAGCAGGTTTGTCATACAAGTCTATTGTCCACATTGTCTTCAGAATGTAACCCCTACTTGAGGCATCATATTTATACATTGCATATCATGCATTCAGCAGTAGGCTGATAGGCTCCATCTAATTCCAAAATATTTTTCTTCTACATTTTGAAATATATTTTTCAGTCAATTGATAGACGTATCACCATACCTTCTCTTAAATTAGATGTTTTCATCTTTAAACACCAGAGTCTCTTAGATTCATACTTAAAATAGAATCACAGGACAGCAGAAGAAAAGCACTTTGATTAATGATACTCACTTATTCAAATGTAGCACGAAGTACCACTAAGGAAGAGAGAGAGGGAGAGAGAGATATAAAAAGTCAAGGAATAAGCTCCATACTTCATTTACACGTACTGGTTTTCTGTAAAGCTTAATCATAGTAAGCACCTTAACGGCCTGCGATAAAGTAAATGGAAAGAAAATAAGTCACAAAAAATTGTTTAGCAAGATAGGATCAAAGACGTATGCAAATGGTCTCCTGGAAAATTCATTAGCATTAGACCATTTGTAATGACTTTAAACTGGTCATGACATTTGAGCAGGTAAAAGTGTCTAGCATGTAAAGACACTCTCTTAATAGAACAAGTTTAGTTAAGTGTAGAACACCAGTGTGCTCTTTATCTTTCAGAAATTAGTGTATAAATCTCATCTTAAAAATCAGCTCTACAATTTTCTCTTATTGTCAAAAAATATATATCTTAGGTATAAAAATAATGGAAAACACCAGTCTCACCTAGATCAACCTCATGCTTTTGACAGCAAGATGCAAAATTGTCATCAATAGGCATAATCAACAAAAGTGAACTAAAATCAAATACACTAATGAAAATTTCATTATTCTTGGTCACCATCATGTTGACATAAAGTTTCGGATATTACACCCACTCAAGGAAAGAAAAAGACAGTGAAGTGCTAAACAAGAAGCAGCAAACAGTTTTAATCATATATATGCCTGGATTGCAAATTTATACCTAGTAAGTGTTTAACTACACAACATAGGGTCTTAATAATAGATATTCGAATTAAGAGGAGAGTAAAAAGTAAAAGTCAAGATATGTTAGCAAGAATAAAGTGGTGGCAATTGAAAGGTGATAAAGAAAAGAACTTGTAGAAAAGGATTTTGGAGGATGGATCATGGGAGGTACAAGGAAGTGCAAATGATATGTGGAACGAGATGACTAAAGAGATTAGGAAGGTTGCAAAAGAGATACTCGGTGACTCAAGAGGTTTCGGACCTAGAGATTAAGAATCTTGGTGGTAGGATAAAAGCGTACAAGACAAAGTTAAAGTTAAAAAATAATGTTATAAAGCATAGTCTGTGTGTAAAAATAAGGAAATTTGGAAAAAAATATAAAGTAGCTAAGAAAGACACTAAAAAATCAGTGAGCGAAGCGAAAGTTAAGGCTTTCGATGGGTTATATCAATCCTTAGGCACTAAAGTTGAAAAAAAAGTATTTATAAGTTTGCTAAAAACAGAGAAAGAAAGACAAGAGATATTGACCAAGTGAGATGTATTAAAGATGAAGAAGGAAGAGTTTTGGTCATGGAACAGGATATTAAAAACATGTAGAAGTGTTATTTTCCTACGCTTTTTAATGAAAGACATGGGTTTTTATTACACTCAAATAGCCTAGATACTATAGAAAAAGATCAAAATTATATCTTTTATCGTAGGATTCAAGAGGCAGAGGTAAAAGTAGGTTTGAAAAATATGGAGAATGGTAAAGCAGTAGGATCAGATAATATATCTATTGAACTATAGAAATGTTTAGGAGTAAAGGTATAAGTTGGCTCATAAAATTATTTAATAAGATTATAAGATTTAAGAAAATACCAGACGAGTGGAGGAAAAGTACTTTAATTCCTATTTATAAGAACAATGGGAATATATAAAATTGTACAAACTATAAAGGAATTAAACTTATGAGCCACACTATGAAGTTATGGGAGAGGGTTATTGAACGAAGATTAAGGCAAGAGACTCAAGTTACAAAAAATCAATTTAGTTTTATGCCTAATAGGTCAACGATGAAATCGATATACTTGTTACGTAGATTAATGAAAAAATATCGGACGAATCAAAAAGATTTACATATGATATTTATTGATTTAGAGAAGGCATATAATAGGGTGCCCAGAAATATTTTGTGGAAGACTTTAGAGAAAAAAGGAATTCATATTGCATATATTCAAGCAATTCAAGATATGTATGATGAGGTTACAACTAGTGTGAGAACTCAAGGTGGGTTCACTGAAAATTTTTCGATAACTATTAGTTTGCATCAGGGGTCAACTTTGAGCCCCTATCTCTTTACTTTAGTTTTAGATGTACTTACTAAATATATCCAAGAGTCGGTGCCACAATATATGCTCTTTGCAGATGATATAGTACTAGTTGAAGAGTCGAGAGAGGAAATAAATGAGAAGTTAGAGATATGGAGACTTGCTTTAGAAGATCATGGATTTCATTTTAGTGGAAGTAAAATAGAGTATATGAAATGTAAGTTTAGTAAGAGGCACACTAATTCTACTGTAGAAGTGAAAATTGGAGAATACATCATACCACAAGTTACTCGGTTTAAGTATCTTGGGTCTATTTTACAGCATGACAAGGAAATAGAGGAAAATGTAAATCATAGGATTCAAGCAGGATAGATGAAATGGAAAAATGCTTCAAGTGTTATTAGTGATAGAAAAGTTATAGGACTGGCAATGATATATGAGACTGAGTGTTAGACAATAAAAGGTCAACAGGAGAATAAGTTTAATGATACAGAGATGAAAATGTTACATTGGATAAGTTAACATACCAAATTAGATAGAATTAGAAATAAATATATAGAGAGAAAGTTAGAGTTGCACTTATTGTAGAAAAGATTGTAGAATCGCGTCTTAGATGGTTTAGACATGTGTAGAGAAGACCTGTAGAAGCCCCAATAAGAAAAGTAGATCAGAAGAAGAGTAATCCAACAATTAGAGGTCGAGAAAAACCACGAAAAATTATATGTGAAACTATTAAAAAAGATTTAGATTTAAATAGTTTATCTAAAGATATGATTTATAATATAACTTTATGGCGTCGTTTGATCCATGTGGCCGACACCACTTAGTGGGAAAAAGTCTTGTTGTTGTTGTTGTTGTTGTATATGCCATTTTAGAACCTAATCATGTGGAACCTCAACCAGTTTTAGAATATAATAACTCAAGTTTATTGCATAAACAAAAACAAGTCATAATAGTTCAGAAGAATAAGTGGAACCAATCATGCTATTCTCAATTAAATATTGAATTTTCTAAAGACAGCACACAATGGCAGCAACTAGGAAGTGAAACTCATGTTAACAAAGTGCCAACCTCCAAATTCATCTAAAAGTAATGATGTTCATGTTCCCACTATTTATTATATATGACAAGTATACATAATTGGAAATGTTCTTTATAAACATCAATCGAAGATTAAATAAATTTAAGTGAAATGGTTATACACCATACATGAGCTAAAAAAAGCAAGACAATAAGTACCACAGTATCCCAAATAACCTTCCTACTGATAGACACACTTAGAGGGAGGTGAATAGGTGTGTAGTACAAAAAATAAATTTTTTGCAGATATAGAAGTGGAAAACCAATCATCCTCTAATATCAATTGTGACGACCCTAGATTCTAATACCAGTGATTATAGCTAAATACACAATTAATAGATAATGATCAAGGTTTGGAGTCATCGCAATTAATTACATTATGAAAATATAGGGGAAATTTAAACCTTGATACTACTAGAATCATCAACTAACAACCATAACGGGATCATGCATAAGAAAGGTTTATACCATCATTAAAGGTTTATGATTCACCCATTGATCAATTTCAACCCACAAAAACATCCCACCAATGTACTCATACCATTCCCTAACATTAGCCTTACTGAAATTAGGGTTTCTAGGTCAAATATAGGAGTTTGGGGACCTGCGCCGCGACTTGGAACTTTCCCGCCGCGGCTAAGTTAGGTTCTGGAGCTCAAAAACCACATTTTTAAACTTGCGCCGCGGCCCAGTTACTCTCTGGACCGCGGTGAGTTGGACCTGTACCGCGACCAACCTATGTGGCGCCGCAGCGAGTTTTGCTACTGTAACCTCCCTAATTAATTTCCTCGACTCGCGCCGCGGCGGGACTTCTTGCGCCGCGGCGAGGTTACGTTCTGTCACCTCCTGGGCGATTATTTTCACTCCGCGCCGCGGCGAGATTTCTCAAGCCGCGGCGTCCCTCGCCACTGTCACTCCCTCCCGGCGAAGCCTTCTTGGCCGCGGCGTGACTCCCTCCTGTAGCTATTTTCCCTCTATTTCGCCCCCTACACTCCATTCCTCTTCTTAGGGACACTCTAAGGTCACTTCCCCTCATTTTATATGGCTCTAATGGCATTTATCTACCTTATTTACTTAGTTATACTTCCATTACCAACTCAAAACCTATATGCCCGTTTCTTTCCTCTAATTACCTTCCATCAGCAAGTTCATAAAGTATCAACAACAAAATATACATGAACTACCAGCAGCTATCCTTTAATACAAAATAAATGGGGGTTCCATATATTAGGGGCTCATATCAATGTCTCAAGGGTTACATTTCCATTGATAAGCAATATTACATGTCAGCACCAATTACAACAGAAATCATGAGTCCATACAACAACTACCAAATTAAGATGAGGTCTAACCCCTCAGTTCATACATCCTCAATAAATCAAATGTTCAAGCCTACACTTGGCAATACAGATACATGATGATGCTATACATTAAGGAATACAAAATTAGCATCTATGCTAGCTAAGTCAGCCCAAGTGTAGCCATCTCCCCATAGGTTGAAGCTTATGGATTTTCATCCACTTGCTTACCCTTATCCTTACCTGAGGAACTTTCACCTGAAATATTAATCCCACAACACGGGGTGAGATATGAATCTCAGTAACTAAAGCAATTCCATCATATAATCCAGTTTAATCAACATATATGCATAAATCAAAATCCATATCAGAATCATATCAGTCATTTCAGCAAATGAAACAATTAGGCTATCATGATTACTATCCCATACTAGCAATCATATAATTAACATGTTAAAGGCCATTAACACCGGAAGAGGCCCGTCCACGGCACCTACTCCCCATTGAGCACACCAGGGCTCAGTGCATCTGGGGTTGATCATACCCGGTGCTCGATCGTAGCACATGCACGGGTGGCAGCCGCACCACAGCTCCACCATGGACTCACAAGGTCCAATCATGATACAACAGATAGCCAACCAATTCATTCAACATTTCAAATCATTCATATATAGCAAATATGAAATTAAAGCAGATACATGCATGGAATTAATGTAAACCCCGGTTACCTCACTTGCAGACAATTGCAACAGCCACCACAAATCCCAAATTCGGATTCAAGTATCTCCCACCAGAATTTTCAATGTGTCACCCAAAATCCTAAGCAAATTCGTACAAAATTAATGCCCATAATACAAATAAGCTATGGGGGTCTCAAACCATAAAAGAAAGCATCAAATGGGGGGGTTTAAAGTCTCCTAATACTAACCCCAACCTCAACCTACGAATTTCACCAAGAAAACCTCCAAACACTCACTTTTCAGATTTTGGGTATAATGAAATCTCTCCAAATGAAAAACTAATCGGACCAAATTAAAGAGAAATATGAGGGGGTTAAGTTCTATAACTATTACCTTGGCCAAATCTTGCTCTAAGTGTGTGGAAATGCAGAATCTTTGCCCCAAACCCTAGCCTCCTTCTCAACCTCCGAATTTGCCTCTTGAGTTTCAGAAAAATGAAAGTGTGGCTGAAGCATTAGGGTTTAGATGGGTTTAAGTTAGGTCAAAAGGCTGGGTCATGGGTTGCTCCAAGTCCAAACCCAATTGGGTTTCAGATTTTGCTTATTGGGCCAGTTTTTAAGTGTTGGGCTGCATAATTCTGTTGGGCCAGTTTTCACTTATTGGGTTGCTGAAGTTTAATAGGTTTTGGGCCTAATTTGAAGGGCTCAAGGGCTTGGGTCTGCACAAGGGTAATTAGGCCACTTAATTGAGCCTATACAAGATAAATCTTGGGCCTCTATCTCATTAAATTAGTTTGGGTTTACCTCTAATTCATTGGGCCTCCATTAGCCTCTTATCATGATTTAATTAATTTGGGCCTAGATGTAAATCTCCATCCTAAATAAATTCTCAACCCATAATAACAATTTATCTCTCTAGAATACCTATTCACTAACTTGCCCAATTATGCTCTATTAATTATCCTTAATTAATCTTAATCCATAATTAACACCTTAATTAATTTCGGAGTGTTACATCAATAGTTCAAAGAATAAAGAAAACAGATCAAGATAAATGCAAGATCACAAATTATAGGAGATAAATACATTAATAAACTTTACCAAGATTAAAAATAGTGAATTAAAGTGGAGCTACAAATATAATCATGACACAAACCAAGTCAGTACTTACAATCCTTAGAGTAAAACATGTGGTCCTCCAAAAGTAGAGAATGAAGGTAAGCAATGTTAGGAAAGTAAGACTGAGAGATGGCACACCAAAATTATCCTGGTTCAATCCCTGAGCCTATATCCAATCCCCTTGACAACTTTTAAGGGATTTTCTTCACTAAATAACAATACACTTACAAAAAAAATAGTTTTTCTTTTGTGCTCACCACCAACACTATCTTTCACACTTAAATATAAACTTTCACTAAAGTTTTATACAACTAACCCATAACTTAATCACAAACTCACTAATACAATTTTATCTCCTTCGAAACTCTTATTAAGCTCAGCATACTTTGCTTCTACAAGTCAATAAACTAGAGACTCAAAAACATATGTAACAATTTTGAAAAAGCTATATATCATTTTTTCTACACAATATTCTCTACTTTTTCATTCGAATTTGCTTCGTATTTGTAGTCAATCTACACCTTCTAGCCGTTAGATACACATATGAAGCTCAATGTTCTTTTTGGCTAGAGCACGCTTGTTATAATCTTAGCATTCAAATACTTTTAGCATTGCAGACTCCAATCATTCATAATGCTCTTCTCATGCAGCTCAATGGTCAACTTATCACTAATGCTATTACAAAACTCAAAACATGGGTTAGAGAAACAAAACATTTTTATGTGACAATCACATGTAGCCAGAGCAAAAGCTTTTCTCTATCATCCTGTATTTATGCAAAGTCCATAACTTCTTTGTCTCTTATTCATTAATTTGTTTATCATTTAGCTCATTATATTACTTGGACTTAGCTATAAAAAGACTTATATTCCATGGGCCAAAATACTTAAGTCAAATAAAGTGTTCTTTTTGCTAAAGCATGATGGATCTGTATCTGCAGGAGGAGGAGGTGTGGGAAGTGGAGGAGTAAAGGGTGGTGTACTTGGAGGAGTTTGAAAGAGAGAATGGTGGAGTTGGAGGAGCAGGAGCGAAAGAGATGGAGGAAAAAAGTTTGGAAATTCTTTCTTCAGGGACAAAAGAATGACAGTTGGTAGAGAATAGAGGTCATTATCAAAATTGGAGGATGGAATAGAGGTAAGAGTTTTTCACTCTTTGTGGGAGGGAGGTGCAGGTGGAGGACGAGTGATGTAGGACAAAAGAGAAAAAAAGGGAGAAGGTAGAAGAAGAAATAGAATAAGGATATTTAAAAATACTATTACTATTATTCAAGGCTGGATTCTCTAAATACAATTACAAATACTTATATTTATAAAACTATAATCCTAATCCTAATAAAAGATAACTTCAATAATAAAAGATAAATATATAAAATCTTGATCTTATTGAAAGTCAAATGCTTAATATTAATAGATAATTAAAAACTAACAAAAAAATAATTATTAAAGTCTAACAAAAAGATAACTAATTCTAATTCTAATTTTAATAAAATATTATTTCTTATATTTATTTTTAATTTATAATTTACAAATAATTAATAATAACTTTTATATTCTTTTTCCATTCTCCATTATTCTCCCTTAGATGGAGAAAACTCAACCTCGAGTATTGAAATGTAAAGTATTAAAATAATCCATCTTGAAGCTTCAATTAGGATGAACATTATTATTTTAAGATATAGTAGCGAAGAAAGCTTTGAATTTATTAATACATTTGGAATGACAAACTCGATCAGGTGGAGTAGTTGAACTGGTTGAATCCGAACACAATATTCTATAACTTGTGGTTGAATTTCAGACTATTAGTTAAAATTAATTTCTTCACATCTCAAGTTTACTTTTAAATGTTTTTCAAACCTTATGATGGAACCATTGTCATCAATATCTGACGGGCAATCAACGGGTTCCACAATAATAACATCAGACTCAATTAATATATTTTCCTCTAATACTTTGGACTCTTGATGACATTCTTCTTTCGCCTTTAATTCTTCTAGGTTTTTGCCAATAATTTGTATATAAAATTGATTGATTGCACTCATAATTTTATCAAAAGCATGATCTACATTTTTTTTAAGTTGTTCAGACTCAATTGAATAGCTTGGGTATTTTGTTCCATCATAGACCATAACATAGCAATCTAGGAAGCCAAAATTAGTGATATTACCAACCATAATACTCTCAAATAATGAATTTTGAGATCTAAGGTTGGAAAATGAAGAAAAATGAAAAAAAAAATTTTGAAAGGTGAGTTTTAGATGTATGAAAGGCAGTGGAAGGCTGGTTGGAATTGTGACTAGGCTCTAATATCAAATGGATATAGGACAAGAGAGAAAATGGGGAGAAAATAAAAGAAAGGGAGGAAGATATTAGAAAAAATAAATTAAGGATATCTGAAAATACTATTACTATTATTCAATGCAAAATTCTCCAAATACAATTGCAAATACTTATATTTATAAAACTCTAATTATAATTTTAATGAAAGATAACTTCTAATAATAAAAGATAAATATATAACATCCTAATTTTATTGAAAGTCAAATGCTTAATATTAATAGATAATTAAAAACTAATAAAAAGATAATTACTAAAACCTAACAAAAAGATAACCAATTCTAATTTAATATTAATAAAATATTTTTTTATATTTATTTTTAATCCATAATTTACAAATAATTAATAATAACCTTTTCATTCTTTTCCCATTCTCCATTTATGCATAGCAAGGAGTGATAGAGGACAAGATTGGTGGGGTAATGGAGGTGGAGGATGAATAGATTCAATTGATATTGGTGGAGGGAGAATGTAACTTAGTGAGGTAGATGAAGGAAGAGTTTGGCTAGATGATGGTAGAGGATCTGTTTGACGACAAAGGCCTAATGGAGGATGGGGAGAAGGAGGTTCATTTGGTGGAGGACTAAGAAGACGTATAAGAGAGGAGTGAGCTGGAGGATCAAGAGTGGCGAAGATAGAAGTGCCTTCACTTGGCAAAGAAGCATCAACAATGCTCGAAATGGAGGACATTTTCCTTTGGGTGTCTTCTTATTGCTCTTAAAAGGGGATGGTTTGATGGATTTTGATGAGGTTTGTTCAAGCGTAAGAGGAGAAACTCACTGAATAATGAGAGTTTGATTGCACTTGAGCCAAAAGGCTTCTTGATCAGCTTGAAACTTTTCAAGATCACAGTTCCTTATCCACTCAGTCCCCACAAGTGTATACTTCATGTAGCATAATGACATGTCATCGTATGTTTTGGAAATTATTTGGGACTCATAGTCATCAAAATTTACACCTTGTCATTTGAAAATCTGTGTAAGGATCATTCCATAAGAAAGACTTGATATTTGACTAGAAGTCTTTGAAGCTTCCTCGATGAATTTGCACTTCCTTGCTGAGTCATTAAAATAAATACCCAGAAAATATCTCCCTATGATATAACATTCAGAGACCGAATTTATGAAAACATTGTAAATCCAATAATATGAGCAACAACTCGATACTAAAATATAAGGGCCTAAGCATTAGTTTTTCTTCCAACCACCAAATCTTTTCTTTCTTCAACCAGATCATAAATATATGATATCTGCATCTCAATAGGCTCGAAGCAGCTAGCAAAATAATAGTGAGGCATATTATTGAACATGACCCCAAAAATTGCCTCTAAAGTGCCTACTTCTACAGTGATCAATTTACCATTCACTAAAGAACTCAAAGCTTTTCCAGGTTTAACAACAACCAAGTTGCAATAAAATTCTCGAACTAAATCTTCATACACTTGTTCATCAATAGTTACCAGTAATGCCTAGCCCATTATCCTAAATTCCAATTCCAGGAAACAATTAACTGAGTCAACTTTGAAAAATTTATACACTTCCCGATTGTAATAGGATAATGTTGGAAGTTAACCAAATACCAATCCAGATGCTGTTTGGTGTGAAATTTAGGTAGAAGATGAAAGTAGTTTTTCAAACTCTCTTCTGCTTCATCCATCTTTTTCTTTCTTTTCTTTTTGGTTGGGGTTTCTTTAATGACTACCTTTTTAACTTTTTCAAAAATTCTTCAATTGTCTCAATTTCTTCCCATTCTAGGTTTTCATTTGAAACCCTCTTTCTTTTCGATTGTTTGCTCTGATTGGTTGTCTTCTTCATTTCCTTCTTTCTTTCCTTTTCTATTTTCTTTTTCTAGATTTTTTTAATGCTAGTTCCCTTTTAATACGTCAATTACACCTTCTATAGGGATGAACTTTTTTTGCCATTGAAACCTTTGTAGATTGAATGTAAAATGGTTTATGGGTTGATCCATCTAAGGTTAGGGAAACTGCTTAAGAAAAAACACATGCCTTTTTTCAAGAACACATTAAAGTTATGACAAATGCCTCAAAACACATGGCAAATAATGCCAAAACAATTTAATTTCTTCGAGAACTAACACTTAACACATGTCATCATAAGGATAAATGTAGAAAGAACATTATTAAAAATAAAAACTTGCAATTTTTACATAACAAATAATAGCATAGAAATAATATGTGACAAATTACTTAACTAGAATGAGGTAAAAGACACATATCACAACAAATAATGAAGGATCATCTTCACTCCACTTCAATCAATCTCAATACAGGCATCACATATGATCAATTCCACCAAACTTATTTCTTAGATGCATAAATCTATTCTCAAGCAAACGTTTCATATATATATTAGTAAGTTGATTTTTGATTTAAACATACATTACCTCCATATTTCCTTGTTAGACATAATCTCAGATAAAATGATGTTTTACCTTAATATGCTTAGTCCGAGAGTGATGTACAAAATTCTTAATGAGACAAATGACATTTGTGTTGTCATAGAATATAGGCATGTGATTAAAATTAAGTGAATAATCCTCAAGTTGATATTTCATCCATAATAATTAAGTGCAACAACTTCTAACAACCATGTACTCAGCTTCAGTAGTGAAAAAAGCAATAGAACTTTGCCTCTTACTATATCAAGATACTAATAAGTTATTAAGAAATTAGCAATATCTACTAGTACTCTTTCTATCCAGTTTATCTTTAACAAAGTCTACATCTACGTATCCAACTAAATTAAAATCATTAGTTCTGGGATACCACAAATTATAGTTTTGTATCCCCACTAGATATCTAAACATTTTCTTAATAGTTGTGAAATGTGACTCTTTAGGAGTAGATTGAAATCGTACACACTTGCATACACTAAACATAATGTCAAGTTTACTAGCCATAAAGTATAGCAATCAACCAATCATACCTCTATACTTCTTTTGGTCAAAGTCTTTACTAGGTTTGTCTTTGTCCAAAGTGGACAAAGGACACATAGAAGTTCCTATAAGTTTAGAATTCTAGAATCCGTACTTACTGATTAATTCTTTTGTGTACTTTGCTTGACTAATGAATGTTCCTTCATTTGCTTGTCTGACATGTAGCCCAAGAAAGAAGTTCATCTCCCTCATCATACTTATTTCAAATTCTCCTTTCATTAATTTAGCAAATTCTTTGTACAAAATTCATTAGAATTACCAGAAATTATATCATTTACATAAATTTGTAGAAACAAGGATCCAAAGTTATTTTTCTTCCCTTTTGAAAACCCTTTTTTCTAAAAGAAAAGTGCTCAACTTTTTGTACCAAGCTCTAAAAGCTTATTTTAGACCATAAAAAACTTTTGACAGATTATACACATAATTAGGCAATTTTTTATATTCGAAACCAGGGAATTACTTAACATACACCTCTTCTATTATATAACTATTCATAATGTACTTTTAACACCCATTTGATATAATTTAAAATTCATATAAGAAACATATGCAAGCAATATTCTAATGGATTCTGATCTAGTAATAAGGGCATAAATTTCATCAAAACCTATACTTTTTTGTTGAGTGAAACCTTAACCCACTAATCTGGCCTTGTTTCTAACTACTTTACCTTGCTCATTGAGTTTATTGTGAAAGACCCATTTGGTTCCAATAACAGAGTCTCCTTCTAGTTGGTCTACTAGGCTCCACACTTAATTTCTTTCAAATTGATAGAGTTCTTCCTCCATGGCGATTATCCAATTTTCATCCCCCAATGCTTCATCTATGATTCTGAGCTCAATTTAGGATAGTAATGCAAGATTGTTTATCATGGTTCTAAATAAAGATCTGGTCTGCATTCTTTCATTTTGATCCTCAATAATGAATTGTGATGGATAAGTAGAGGAATGTCTCCACTCTTTTAGAAGCCTTATATCCCTTGCTATAGATTCTAGTGGATTTGATTGTTGTTTGCTTATAGTTGCTCCAAAATCTCTATTTTGAAGATTCTGAATACTTATGTTGTTTCCTTCAATTTGTTGATGAATCATATCTTTAGAATTCTATCCTTCATTCCACTCTTGAATCTCTTGATTGATTGGAAGATGAACCTCGCTTTAACTTTTGTCAATTATTTTAAGAGAGCTTGTGTAAGTTTTTCTACATGTTTTATTTACATTGCTTGTTGATCCAAAATTTGGTTAGGGGAACGACTAACATTTTCTTGCAATATTTTCATCTTCATCTGTATACACTATTCTTCTCGCAAAAGGATTAGTATCATCCAAAAAAAACATGCATAGACTTCTCAACTATCATGAATCTTTATTATAAACCGTATAAGTTTTACTAGATGTTGAGTAACCTAAGAAGATTCCTTCATCACCTCTAGCATCAAATTTTTTTAAGTTATCTTTTCTATTATTGTGAATAAAACATTTACATCCAAATGTATGAAAATAGCAAACATTAGGTTTTCTGCCTTTCCACAATTTATACGAGATCTTTTTAAAGATTAGTTTGATAATGCAATGGTTCAGGATATAACAAGCAGTATTTATGACTTCAGCCTAAAAATATTTTAGAAGATCATTTTCAATGAGTATAATTTTAGCCATATCTTGAAGAGTACAATTTTCCTTTCAACTACTCTATTCTATTATGGAGTTTTTTGTGTAGAAACGATATGGCTAAATCCTTGTTCATCACAGAAATCCTTAAACAACTTGTTTTTTAATTATCTACCATGATCACTCTAAATACTAGAGATTAGATATCCTTATTCTCTCTGAATCTTTTTGCAAAAGACAACAAAGTTCTTAAACACTTCATCCTTGGAAGAAAGGAAGAGAACCTATGTGAACCAAGAGTAGTCATCAATGATTACAAATGCATAGCTTTTACCACCAAAGCTCTAAATTTGCATGGGGTTAAAGAAATCCATATGTAATAATTGAAGTAGCCTGGAGGAGGAAACAAACTCCTTAGGTTTGAAAGAGAATTTAGCTTATTTTTCCATTTAGCATCCATTACAAATGTGATCGTTTTCAAAATCCAACTTTAATAGCCTTTTACAAGATCCAACTTAAACAACTTGGATATGGTATGCACTCACATGGTGAAGCTTTCGATTTCACACCCAAAGATCATTACATATAGAGGAGAGACAAGTCATATTTTTTGAACTAAGATTACTAGAACTTAAGATGTATATGTTCTCAAATCTTTGGCTAGCAAACAAGGTTTTGTTCTCATTATAGATTATGCAATACATGGGATCAAACTACTAGAAAATTTCAGTTTAGCATCAAAAATTAGCAACGGCAATCAATTCTGTTTCTAAAATAAGCATTTAGCAATGGTATTAGCAAAGGAATATAAAATTGTTTCCTTTTTTATGAAATTGCAAATTTACCAACAGATTAGCAACAACAATATCTGTTGCTAAAATTTAGCAACGAATGGGCGATGTTAATTCTATTTCTAATTTTAAAAAAATAATTAAAAAAAGTTTTACTTGTTTATTTTAAAACATATTTTAAATTTTTAAATAATAATAATAATATTTTAAATAATAATAATAATAATAATCCTTTACTTTTCTAATTATCTATTGCTAAAATTTTGAATTAGATGGATGATGTTAATTATATCTAATTCAAAATCACTAATTAATTAATTAAAAAATATACTTTTTTATTTAAAAACAAATTTAGCAACATCAAAACTATTTCCAAACATATTTTAAATTTTGAAATAATAATAATAATAAGAAAATTTTACATAATAATATTAGTTATAATAATCCATTACTTTCCTAATTATCTGTTACCAAAATTTAGGATGGATAATGCTAGATTTATTTTAAAATAACTAATTAATTAATTAAAATTTATATTTTTTTGTTTAAAAACCAATTTAGCAATATCAAAATTATTTTTCAAAAAATTTCAAAAATTTAAATAACAATATTATTATTATTATTATTATTATTATTATTATTATTATTATTATTATTATTATTATTATTATTATCGCACTTCTCTAATTTGTCGCTCAACTCGCCATTTTGCAACGACTTCCCTGATCAAATCCCTCAACTCCCTCACGTTGCATTTATCTAAGTCTTATTAAAGTCACGTTCAAACTTTGGTGGTTTCTTAAACCATCACAACTAAGCAGTCCAATCAGAGAAAGAGTATTACGAGCAAGACGTGAAGAACAATTGAGAGAAAGGCAAAGTTCAAGTTTGTCTCAACCTTTCTTTCTTAGTATTCATGTGTTTTGCTTTAATGAGCTAATGATCCATGTGCAACACAGCAAATCTGCCTTTCTCTCTTGTTCCTTAATCTTCAATTCCTTCCTTCCCAGATTCAAACTCTCTTTTCTCTCTGGTTTCTCAGTTTATACGATATAAACTTAGTGTTTAGGAAGATGCCTTTCAAAGCTTTAAAAAAGGATCTTTGGAAACAATAAAAGTGTATGGGCAAGAGATACTTTTAAAAGCTTTAGTAAAATGCTTAATTTGAAAGGAACTTGTATGGTTAGGGCTATACAAATTTTATTAGTGAAAAGCTTTAGTAATAGAGTATCCTTTCTACTGAAATTGGGGGCCATCTTAGTTAGATTTAGAAACATCATTAGGACAGGCTTTCTTCAAAGGAAAGTCAGAATGGAATTGCTTGAATGATATCAGTAAGAGCACATATGCGACATCTCTTATACCTTTCTTCTGGTCTCACGAATTAGATTTGTAGTCCTATGCATAGTCAGTACGATAGCCCCAATCATGGCTAATAATAAAATAAGACTAGGAACCAAAAACCAGAAAAAGCATCAAAGCTAATTGTGTATATTCATAACCAAATCCATACATGGTCTCAACGCTATATATATATATATATATATATATTCATAATTCATGTATTAAAAAACTGTAGCTTAATAAATAAAGAAAAGTAAAACAGAGGGTGGAGATTTGCAGATAGATAAATCTATTAATTAATTATAATCATGTACATTATCCCACCCTCGATGCTGTGTTAAAGCTACAGCTTATAGCCCATTATGTATGATAATCTTTGTTAGCAAGATTTAATAAGCAGAATATCATTTTTACTGAAACTGGCAGCCATCTTAATTAGCTTTAGAAACATACGTAGCACAAGGTATATAGAGAAAGCATAAAAGCTAATCATGTATATTCATAACCAAATCCATACACGGTCCCCACGCCATATATATATATATATATATTCATAATTCATGCATTAAAAAATTATAGTTGGATGAATAAAGAAAAGTAAAACAAGGGTTGAAAGATAAATAAATCTACTCATAATTCTAATCCTACATTATCCCACCTTAGATCTTGTGTTAAAGCTATAACCAATAGCCCATTGTGTATGATAATGTTTGTCAGCAAGATTTAATGAGTCTTTTCATGGCACGACATGTTTTAATACATGTTTTTGTATTAGCTTTTTGGTTTCAGAACATGCACAGTTACAATTATTTGGTGTTGGTTGCCATGCACAGCTTTTTGGTTTCAGAACATGCACAGTTATGACTATTTGCATTAGATTTTTGGTTTCAGAACATGCACAGCTTTTTGGTTTCGAAACATACACAGTTACAGCTATTTCAAAACAAGATTTAATAAGTTTTTTCACCTTAGCCACCATGCCTTGAGTCTGAATCCTCTACATCTCGCATTCGAGATGCACGCCATGCATTTCCATAGACTCAATTTTTAAAGAAAAAAAAAAAGGGGGAATCCAACCGTTCAATTTTCAATGAGGAAGGCAACCATGTACTTACCCACTTCGCTGCCATCTCACTCTCGTACTCCCTTCCTTCAATTCCATCTTCTTACTTCCACGAGTAAGCAATTATCAAATTATGCATTTTTTCTAAAATTTTTTCCTACTTCCACGATCTCCTTCACTTGCTCCACCGAGAACGATCCACGCGAGATAGTCCTCTGTCCAGCTCAAGGCTTAAGCCACATAGTCTTCATTGTTGAGCTCGGCAAACTCCTTCTCCACCATTCCCACACTTCCTCCATCACCATCCTGATCACCACCGGCTTCCATGACAGTCCCTCTCTCCATTCCTACATCCACTGCATCTCCCAATCCTATCCCTCCATCTCCTTCTACCACTTCCCTTTCCTCGTCGTCCACCCCCACCCACCTCACAACCATGCCGCTATGTTCTTCAAATTCATTCAACTCAACACGACTAACTTGGCTTCCACACTCCAGGACATCTCACAAACCTTCAGTGTTAGAGCTTTGGTCATCGATCTATTCCGCACATCCGCACTTAGCATAGGTTCTTCTCTTGGGATCCCCGTTTACTACTTCTTCACCTCTGGAGCCGCTGTTCTTTCTGCTTTCTCCCACTTCCCCAAGATTCACAAGCAAACCAGCAAGAGCTTCGAGGACATCTCCATCAATCTTCACTTTCCAGCTAGCCCCCCCCCCACTTAAGGCCTTCCACGTGGTAGAACTGTTGCTTGACAGAGACAATCCAGCTTATGGGGACATGTTATATTTTTGTTCCCATCTTCCTAAATTAAACGAAGTGCTGATGTACGCAGAGCAGCATTTGAACAGGAACTTGCTGGTGGAGAACATGAAGATGGTGATTGGGTTAGTGCACAGAGAAGTTTTATGAATTCGTGAATGGGGATGAATTGGAGAAGAGAGCGAGAGAACTGATGGAGTCAGAGAAAGGGATAGAGATGAGGGAAGGAAGCTGGAACATGAGAGACTTGGCTGTGTCTGACAGAGGGGCATTTGGCTTGGATTCTTTTTTTTTTCTTTAAAAATTGAGTCAAAATGCACCATTTTCCTTAAAATGGTACGTTTTATGGAGATGCATGCCTTGGTTGTCGTAGTTTGGCATATACCCAGTTCTGGACACAAGTGTTGGAAATAACAGTGCTTAAAATATAACTAAGAAGCATTAATTTGATGGAAACTAACCTAGGCTCGCTTAAAGAAGTTTATGTATAGCTGACCTTGTACTTGCTTTAACCAAGCTAATTAATATTGCTCTTGCTGCAGTTTCATATGGGCTCGAGCATCCTTTTCATAGAATAATTAACCAAGCTTGAAAGACAATAACACATAATAAAGTAGCTTCAAGGCCAATAAGGACATCCCAACGTTATCTTCATTGACATGTAATATAAACAAATCAGATGAACTAGTTAAGAAAATAAAATACTATCTATTTTTTCATTAGACTTTCAATCAATTTAGTGAATTGTCTCTCTCAACCCAGTCCATCTCACATTATTAGTGACTATCCTACCTTACTGCACTCTTTTCAAAACTCCAAATCAAGCCCCATTGCTCCTCCTCATATTAACCTATTTAAAAAAAAATTAAAACAGGCTAGTGAAAAGGGTTAAACAATTAAAATTCTTTATTATATCTAATTCGATAATAGCAATAGAATTCAATAAGAAACATAAAAATATATACAATAGAACAAGGTGCTAGAAATATCTACTAAAAGAAATCTCCCTACAACAATAGTAAAAGAAATATATGGCACTTATATTTTTTATTTAAAAATCAATTTTTAAATAAAAAATTCCAAAATGGAATTTTTGAATGCTCTCTTAAATTTGCTAAAATGATATTGTGCCTTTAAAATTATTTTTAAAAAAAGGATTATAATTTAAAATTTTGAATATTTAAAAGACTACAAGTATTAATTTGTAATTCATGAATTATAATTATACAGAACATATACTCAAAACATATGCAGAAGCCAAAACATGCACCAAAAAAAAAAAAGAAAGAATGTAGGAATCAATAAAAAATGAGAGGCACCCCCTCTTTGTTAATAGAAAAAATTTAAGTCGTATCTGTAGGAAATTTTTGGGAACCTCCCTTTGGTCAACCTCATCACCTAATGGTCTAATCAAATGCTACAAACATATATTTTCTAAAGTATAAAGGAATGAGAGCAATCAAGTTGTGGACAAGGAATAATATATTTAGTTATTTATTTATTATATTTTATTTACTTCTATGAAATTGACTTTCAATTATTTTTTGGTTTTTCATCAATCAATCAATACATTCTTTCCCTCCCTTCCATGAAAAATTGCTTTTTTTAAAGTCAATATTTCTTGCAAATAATTCTTGAATTTTTTAGGTTGTGTAATTAGCATGAGTTCCTTTAGAGGTGATCGTGCCTGGATGTATGATAGACTTGTGCCAAGCCGAAAAGGATTAACTAATGAGTTCATTAGAGGTGTTGATGAATTTATAGCTTTTGCACTATTACAAGATAATTTTGTATCTGATGGCAAGATACGGTGTCCGTGTTCAAGGTGTAATAATATAGGGTTTCTTGATATAGATGATGTGAAGACTCACTTATATAAGTATGGTTTTGTTCCTAACTATTATCAATGGATATCACATGGGGAGCCATTTGCACCTTCCATTTCTTCGCAATCTTATAATGGCCTAAGAAATAAAGTGAATGTTGAAAGTACACCTCTAAATCCATATCGCACAATGGTTTTAGAAGCAACTGGGCTTAGTTTCAATTCTGAATTTGATAGAACCAATTTTGTTGGAGATGAGGAAGAGCCTCCTAATGGTGTTGCTGAGAAGTTTTATGAATTGCTTAAAGCTACGGAAGAGCCATTACATGAAGGATGTAAAACGCATACTCCATTATCAGTGATGTCAAGGCTGTTGAACATTAAATTTGAGTTTAATATGAGTGAGACATGTTTTAATTGAATATTACAATTGGTGAAAGAGATATTACCCAATGATGCCAAGCTACCTAATGATTTTTACAAGACTAAACAAATGTTTGGAAAACTTGGTTTAGCGTACAAGAAAATAGATGTATGTGTGAATGAATGTATTTTGTATTATAAAGAAAATCAAGATTTGAAGGTTTGTTCCATTTGTGGTCACTCTCGTTATAAACCTAGAAGAAAGGGTAGTGCAAAGTTGAAAGACATCCCTTATAAGATATTGCGGTACTTTCCTCTCACACCAAGGCTACAAAGATTATTTATGTCAACAAAAATAGCTGAATATATGACATGGCATAGGAAAAGTCATCGACAATGTGAGACAATGAGCCATCCATGTGATGGGGAAGCATGGAAGTACTTTGATGAATGTCATCCTTCATTTGCTATTGAGCCACGAAATGTTCGGTTAGCTCTTTCATCAGATGGGTTCAGTCCTTATGGACAAAAGAGCCATCCTTATTCTTGTTGGCCAGTAATTATAACACCATATAACCTTCCTCCTGGAATGTGTATGACAACCCCTTATATGTTCTTAACTCTTGTTATTCCTGGTCCAAAAAGTCCAGGTAAGAATATAGACTTGTATTTGCAGCCTCTTATAGATGAGTTAAGAGAATTATGGGAGGTAGGGATAGAAACTTATGATGCATTTAGGAAACAAAATTTCCAAATGCGAGCTTCACTTATGTGGACTATTAATGACTTTCCAGCATATGGAATGTTATCTGGATGGAGCACACATGGTATTTTGTCATGCCCTCTATGAATGGGCCATAGCAAGGCATTTTATTTGAAGGAAGGCAAAAAACCAACATTTTTTTATTGTCATCGTCAATTTTTACCAATGGAACATCCTTTTCGAAAGGATAAAAAGTCTTTTCGTAAGGGAAGTGTTGAGAAGTCAATACCTCCAACAAGGGTGTCGAGTGAAGAAATTTAGGCAAAGGTATGTGATTTACCAACAGTGATGGAGAATTTTGGGAAAGATAAGATTCCTGGGTTTGGTGAGCAACACAATTGGACAAAACGCTCTGTCTTTTGGGAATTGCCTTATTGGCGTACAAACCTCATTCGACATAATCTTGATGTGATGCATATTGAAAAGAATGTGTTCGATAATATTTTCAATACTATCATGGATTTGAAGGGTAAGTCCAAGGATAACTTGAAAGCTAGAAAAGACATAAAAATGATATGTAATCGTCCAGATCTTGAATTGAGGGAGCAGAATGGTAAAATTTTTATGCCAAAATCAGCTTACGCATTATCTAAGGATGATAGAAAGTTAGTATGTGAATGGGTAAAAAATCTTAGATTGCCAGATGGATATGCCTCAAATTTGGCTAATTGTGTAGACATGAAAGATTGCAAAATATCTCGAATGAAGAGTCATGATTGTCATGTTTGGATGGAAAGGTTAATTCCAATTGCATTTAAAGATTTGTTGCCAGAACCAATTTGGAATGTCTTAACAGAGTTAAGTCTATTTTTTAAATGCTTGTGCTCGACTATGCTACAAGTTCAAAATATTAAAAAGTTAGAAGAAAGCATAGTGGTGACAATATGCAAGTTAGAAAAAATATTTCCACCTAGTTTCTTTGACTCAATGGAACATTTGCCAATTCACTTACCATATGAAGCCAAAGTTGGTGGTCCCATAAAATATCGGTGGATGTATCCATTTGAGCAGTAATGATCTAAATACTTACTTTTTGTATTAAATATTATCTTTCTAAACTAATATTCAATATTAATTGTCATAGGTTCTTGCACCATTTGAAGAAGAAAGTTACCAACAAAGCTTGTGTGGAGGGTTCCATTTGTGAAGCATATCTCATTGAAGAAACCTCATCCTTTTGTTCTCATTATTTTGAACCCCATACTCAAACTAAGCTAACCACTGTAGGTCGTCACGATGATAGGGGTGAGGTTGATGCACCTGATGGATGTTTGTCTATTTTCACTCACCCTGGTCATCCTTCTGGGTTGGAGCGTATACGGTACTTAACTGATGAGGAATTTAATGCCGCCACAATATATGTTTTATTGAATTGTGAAGAGATTGAACCGTTTGTAAAGTAAGTTCAATTTATCAATTTCTTATAAAATAATACATGGAATAAATAGCTAACTATAATTTAAATATTATAGTATTTTTGAAGGTGAATTAAGAGCAAGATTACCCCACTTATCAGCAGAAGACATAGAGGGTCAAATAAACAATGAGTTTGCAGCTTGGCTAAAATCATATGTAATGTCTCATTTAACTTGTAAACTTTTATGATTATATTATCAATGTCATACTTGAATCAACTAACTTGTATGTTATTTTAATAGGTTTTTGATGGTTCCAATGAAATTATTGATAATCGAGTAAAAGATTTAGCTTGTGGTCCTTTTAGAGATGTTCACACGTGGCCTCAATACAATGTAAATGGCTACAAGTTCCACACAGAAGCATATGGTGCAAACAAATCAACAATGAATAGCGGTGTCTGCATTAAAGGAATAAATTATGCTGAGCTTAAAAGTGACTATTATGGAATTTTAATAGACATCATAGAATTAGAGTATCCTAATCCAACCCACAAGAAAACAAAGGTTGTGTTGTTTAAGTGTGATTGGTTTGATCCTACTATTAATCGAGGATGGAGAGTACATAATCAATATGGTCTAGTGGATATTAACTATAAAAAAAAGTTTAAAAAGTATGAACCTTTCATCCTATCCTCTCAATCTGAACAAGTATACTTTGCAGAATACCCTGTTAATAAAAAGGATAGAGCTGATTGGAGAGCTGTATGTAAAATAAAGGCTAGAAGTAATATTGATTCACTAGACTTGGCTTACTAGGAAGTTGAAATGTCTATGCCAGTTGAACCAATGATGAATGATGAACTTCAATGTCTCAGTGCTAGAGATGGAGAAGAAGAACATGTAATTGCAGATCATGAAATAGAAAGGGAGGATACTGAAGAGTCAGATTTTGAGTCTCAAACTGAGGACACTGAAGAAAATGAAAATTTTGAAGATGATGAGGACATTGAGGAGGAATAATTGAAACTTGCATTTATTGTATTCCATGCAAATTTTTATTTAGCTTTTCTCTTAAGGATATTCATGTTTTGTTTCATTTATAGACTTATACTTTATTTTACTTTATGGCTAAAATATAAGATACATTTTGCTTTTGGATTTAGTACTTTGCTTTCTCAATGGACTTAATGCATAAAGTATGACAATTGACACTTTATCTTTGTGAACTTTCATTATCATTAAAGCATACGAATGCCTCCATGGCTTTCTCTTTTGTTTGTTTGTTATTATAGAAAAATGCCAAGAGGAGGAGGTGCTAGACGTATGCATCGTGGAAGTTCATCACAAGATCCTTTATCACAGCAAGGGGACGTTAGGGAATCACAACCTAATGTCACCTCACAAAATGGAATTCCTGATAATCGGATCTTGTTGAAAGTGGAAGGAGATAGGTCAGTCATTTTTTTATATTTTAAACACATTTTAGTGTGAAACACAAATAAATTTTGGTTTTTCTTTTTTTCTTTTCCTATAGTTTTAATCCTTCTAGTGCTTCGAGACAACTGATTAATATATTCAAAAGATCATTCAACGGTCCATGGGCTACATGGGGAAAAGTCCCACCACATATTAAGGATCGTTGGCTTGGTGAATTTCAAGTACGTAAATTTTATTGCCATATATGAGTGATCCATTTGCAACTTATGCCCTTTTACATGTTGCTTTAATTTTAGTGTCATTCTATATATATATATATATATATATATAATGTTTATTATTTTACTATTTCAAAATAGTAATTTATGTATAAATTGCTTAGTGTAATTGATCTTTTACATTTCATTATTTGATTTCTTTGTTTTGTTAATTTGCTAATATATTGAGAAGTAGATTAATGTTGTTTTATCATGTTTTAAGTTTATCTTTATGGTTAAATTAATATATTTTTACTTTTTTATTCATTATTTGATGTAATATGGATGACTTTGAATCTTTGTACGGAAAAATCTATTACAGGACCAGAAATTGTTGTGACTTTGTTTGGCTAAATTTAGCCATAAATTTTTTTAAGATCTTCATCTATATTGGTTATATAGATTTTGATTATGCACTTTAGAAATTAAAAGGTACTTATAATGTTAGTCATAGTACTTCATTTTAATTTTAATATTTTTGTTTATTAATGTGTTATTTCATTTAATACTTACAGAAATTGTATTATTGGAATGAAGATGACCACATGGCTGTTAGAACACTTTTTGAACATAAAGGGAGTATACGGTTGAGTGGTACTATGAACAAAGCTAAACAGAAATTTTATGAGAAAGATGTAATCCCTAAATGGATTAGTCGGAATCATTGGGATGAAATGATGGTTTATTGGCAAAGTAAGGAGTTTAAGAACCAGTCAACTACTAATTCTAAGAATAGGTTGTCAAATAAGGGTGGGTTAGGTACATCCTTACATACAGGAGGATCAATTCCAGTTTCTGAATATAGAAGAAAATATGTAAGTGTTAAATTTTTATATTTTATACTTATTATATTAAAGTTACTCAATTTCAATTAACTATTTGTTTGTTTATTTTAGGTAAAGGAGAAAGGGGTAGAACCTACTGCCTCTGAGTTATTCTTAATGACACATAAGACAGTAAAGAATGATTGGGTTGATTGTAAATCAAAATCTGTGTGGGTAAGTATGACATTTTAATATTTATAATATAGATAATATTTTCTTTATTTAATAATTAATTTATGTTATATCAGGCTAAATTTAAAAATATCATCAAGGGGCATAAAGGTGACAATTATGAGATACAAGTTGATGGAGAAGGAGATGCAACTATAGATGGGCAAGAAGAAGATGCTGATAGAAATGAAGAATCCTTCATGTCAATGGTATCTGCTCTTCCCAAAGAGCAAGTTGCTAACGCTTGGATTGAAGCAGCTGGAGGACCAACAAAAGGAAGAGTTTATGGCCTTGGCTCAGAAGGCACTACTATTATACATGGAGCTAGCCTAACATCATATAGTTCAACATCTTCTGGAGCAGCCCCAACACCCTCTACACAAAACTTAATTAACACTCCTTCCTTTGAGGAAGCTGTTAATCGAGTAGTAGAGCAAAGACTAGCAGATATGCGAACAGCTTTTCATGAGGAGTTGCAAGTAAGTATTCAAGCAGCCATCCAATCTATCAATCTAAGTGCACCACCCAGATCTTTTGGAGATTCGAGGTCTACATCACACATTGGTTAATTTGTAGGATTAGATAAATATTTCTATGACTGAGTTCTAAACTTTTGGAAGACATTATAGCTGTTGTATTGTAAATTTTTAATATTATATTTTGAATTTCTACTTATTGAATGGGTTTTTAAATTTTTATTGATATTTATTATACTGAAACATATATTAGTATATAATATTTACAACAGATTTTAGCAATGTATATAGAAAGGATTTATTTATTTTTAACCATCATTTTGCAACAGATTTAGAAACAAAGGTAGAAAGATTTTGTTTTTAACTTTCATTTAGAAACAAATTTAGCAACAAATGAAATATTTTATAAGACGAATTTAGCAACGAATTTAGCTACAAGTTGTTCCTTTCAAAATTAGCAACAAATATACAGCCGTTGCTAAAGGTCAAATATTTGTTTCATTTTGACTAAATTTAGCAACGCCCATCTTTGAAATCAGCAATGACATTGTTCGTTTCTAATTTAGCAACAGAATAACTTGGGCATTGCTAAAATTTAGCAAGGCCTAATTTGGCTAAGGATTTAGCAACAACATTATCCGTTGCTAATGCATGATTAGCAACGATCATTTGCTCATTAGCAACGGATTATTCCGTTGTTAAATGACTTTTTTCTAGTAGTAACTCTTTATCCCCTATCACATAATTGACTAATGCTAAGTAGATTGTACTTTAATCCTATGACAAGACAAACATTATCTAGGCAACAATTTTTAGCAAGTTCTACCTTACTTATGCCTATGATCTTACCTTTCCTCCATCTCCAAATGTAACTGATCCTCTATCTTTTCTAGTGAAGGATAAAAATTGAGATGGGTCTCCAGTCATGTATCTAGAACATCCACTATCTAGAAATCATGATTGCTTCGAGATTTTACTTTTTAAGCATACCTGAAACAATTCATTGTTTCTTAGATACGCAAGTCTTTTTTTGTCCTTTTGGATTAGTGCTAGAAGCAATGGTTCCTTTTAGAACCCACATGAGTTTTCCCTTTTTATGTTTACATTTGTAACATGCATGACTGGTTTTATTGCAATGTAGACATGCAATAAAGAATGTTGCTTTAACAAAGAAATTTTTGTACATTTTAACATTTGTTCTTTCATTATAACCTATTTTAAATTTATCAAATATGTATATTCAAATTCTTTTCACCATTTACAAAATTAGCCAAGTCTTGTGTTAATCTAATATCTTGTTTTTTCAAAGATTTATTTGCTTCCAAGATTGATTCTAAGCTCAATTTGTGATTTTGAGTACTTTCCTCCAATTTAGAGTTTATTTTAAGTTGTTCCTCATATTTTACAAATAAATTTTTAAAGTCAACCAGTAATTCATTAAACATCTCATCCAATTCCTCATAAGGTAAAAGGTTTTCGTGTATTACCTTTTTTTCCCTCAAGAACCATGAAATAAATGTTTATCATTTATTGTTCAAGCTCTTCCTCCTCTTCATCATCATCACTCAAAGTAACCATAACTTTCTTCTTGCTATGTATTTTGATAAACTCGCTTCTTAAATCAAGACATTCTATTCTAATATGTCAATTTTTCCCACATTCAAAACAACTTATGGTATTTTTTACTGGTTCTTTCTTTTTCTATTTTTCTTTGATCTTCAAGAGATCCTTCTTCTTTTTCGCGTACTTGTCCAACTGTATGGAGAAGAAGGCTTAATCATCTTGCTCTCCTTCTTCTGCCTCAATAATAGGTTCTTCTAATGCTGCAGCATTTAATGCTAACATTTTTCTCCTTTGTTCCAACTCATGCCTTTTGAAATAGTTTTTCTCATACGCGATGTGTATTCCTGTAAGCTCATCATATGAAAGAGTTTGAAGATTTCCACTTTTTACAAAATCTACTTTGGATTGCTATTTTTGTGGCAAGCTTCTGAGAATTTTTCAATTAAGCTCATAATATGTATATTTGTTATCAAAAGCTTCCAAATCTCCAACCAGTTTAGCAAACCAGTTATACATTTCCTTAATATCTTCACCTTCCTTCATATGAAATAGTTCATATTAGTATACAAGCACATTAAGGTTGCTCTCTCTAACCTTGGATGTTCCTTTATGCGTGACTATGAGTTTTTTCCACATTTCTTTAGTCATTTGGCAGCTCAAAATCTTGTCATACTCTAGTCTACTAATGGCTCACATAATAATGTTTCTAGCTCAATGATTGTACTGCACCTGTTTGATGTCGTCTTCTGTCCACTCACTTCTAGGTTTATTAACAAGGGCTTTTATTGTCAGATCTACTTTCTGAGGCACCTTTAGTCCATCCTTGATAACTTCCCACACCAAATAACCAGTAAAGCATATGTATATATGCATTCTTTCTTTCCAATGAGAGACATGTTTTCTTGTGAAATATGGTGGTTTGACCGTTGAAAAGCCTTCCTAGAAATAAGCTCTTTCAAGCATGTTAGCAACCATTTTCTGCACTAAAGAGATAAGGACCTTTTTTTTCAAGGTTGTTAGGTACACAATCAAAAGAGACCTACTCTGATATTAATTGATAGACACACCTAGAGGGGGTGAATAAGTATGTAGTGCAGAAAATAAATTTTTCACAAATATAAAGGTGAAGGACCAACTGTCCTCTAACATCAATCGTTCAGAGAGTAAAGAAAACAAACTGAGATAAATGCAGGATCAAAAATTATAAGAGATAAATACGTTAATAAACTTTACCAAGATTAGAAATAGTGAATTAAAGTGGAGCAACAGGTATAGTCTAACACAAACCAAGTCAGTACTTACAAACCTATGCAACAAAACACGTGGTCCTTCAAAAGTGGAGGAAGGAAGGTCAACAATGTTAAGAAAGTAAATCAGAAAGATGGCACACCGAAATTATCCTAACTCAACCCCTTAGCCTATGTCTAATACCCTTAAAAACTTTTAAGGGATTTTTTTCAACAGCACATTTACAAAGATGATGATTTTTCTTTCGTACTCTCCACCAACACTATCTTCCATACTTAACTATAAACTTTCACTAAGATTTTATATAGCAAACCATCAACTTAATCACAAATTCACTAATACAATTTTATCTCCTTCGAGTCTCTTATTAAGCTCAGCAAACTTTGCTTCTACAAGCTAATAAACTAGAGACTAAGTGAATATTTGTAAAAATTTTGAAAAAGCTATATATCATTTTTCTACACAATGTTCTCTAGTCTTTCATTCGAATTTGCTTCGTATTTATAATTAATTTGGACCTTCTAGCCATTAGATACACATATGAAGCTCAACATTCTTTTTGGCTAGAGCATGCCTGTTATGATCTTAATGTTCAAATACTTTCAATGTTGCAAACTCCTATCATTCATAATGCTCTTCTGATGCAGCTCACTGGTGAACTCATCATTAATGCTATTACGGAGCTTAAAACATAGGTTAGAGAGACAAAACATTTTTATGTAATAATCACAAGCAACCGCAGCAAAAACTTTTCTACATTATCCTGTATTTACGCAAAGTCCATAACTTCTTTGTCTCTTATTTATTAATTTGTTTGCCGTTTAGCTCATTATATTGTTTGGACTTAGCTACATAAAAACTTATATTCCATGGGCTGAAATACTCAAGTCAAATAAAATTTACACAATTGGGCCAAAAACTTCAAATAAGCTTTTACATAAATACTAATTGAGTTTTGTTATTATCAAAATCTTAAGCCTTCAACATTAAGCCAACACCTGCTACAACATTGGTATTCACAGAAACATCAACCACACACACACACATGTAAGATTTGCACTGAAGTCATGTAAGAGTAGAGAAATTACATATTCCTCAAGAAACTGTGAAAAGAAAATCTTACCATAGAAGAAAATCCTACCATGCTGCCCAAAGCATGCATAGCCAGCTTTAATCAATGGTCAATCAGGCTTGAAATACGGTAATTAATCATTATTATAGAAATACAACCCATTTTAAAAATAAAGGCCTGAAACCGGATGAAATAAATGCTAGTTATACTTACGAAGTTTAATATTATTATTTAAGAGAGTAGTTCCTTTTTTTTCCTCCTTTTCTTTGAGGCAACATAAACGATGTATGCTGTGAAAAAATTATGTGGCAGAAAACTATTCTTTTTGTAGAGGTTTATACGTAGCTAGTTTTGTAACACTTCACCTCCTTCAGCAGAGTATCACTCATGATAAGTTTCAGTTTTCATCAACAAAAAAGGAATTTTTTTGGCCCCAAATTTCAAGAGAGGGATTGGGGATAATTAGATCACATCAAGTCCTAATGAGCTTGATAAATCAAATGGGCATGATCAAGCTTCTCGTTTTATTTAATGCCAAATAACAATGGGCAATAAATTGGCTAAGAAACAGTTTTAACGCTGCTTAACTTCTTTTAATTACCTTTGTTTTTGTTCAATAAATTTATTGTTTAAAATTTCTTCAATAATATATGACCACTCTGCTTCCAACATCACAGAGAGGAATTTGAAGCTAAGTAAGCAAGTATGGGACCGGAACCACCACTGATCCCATAGCCATACGCTTATTATGGGATTAGTCTGATACAGTCTTTCTAGACAGCACCTTGTTCTAATCCCTATGTCTTTATGGCTTGAGCATATATATTAAAAAATCAATCATCAGATAATAAGTGAAAATATTACCAGTTGCAAATGATAATTTTATTACAGTCCCAATTTTCTACCCATATAGATACAGCACACTATTCTGTTGTCCACTTAGCAAAAACTGGTTCATACTTCTCTGTTCAAGAAAATAATTTGTAGTACCATTATCAATCTGAGATATATAACTGACAGACCTTGTCATATGATCAAGTTATACACAAAAAGAAGGGGTAAAAAGAGTACCTTGCAAAAACGTAAGCAACTTCTGCTCCCTTTCTTTTAAAGAAAGGTCTTTAGGTTTGACAGAAGCTAGAGAATTGGCAAGAAATTCTGCCACTGCAGCATCTGAGAGATCATATTAATTTACATTAGTTACGTGTTATTTCTTTCTGTACAAGATCTTGCTGCCCTAAAATCCTAAATCCCTTAATACAACAAATTTACAACCTGTATTTTCTTCCTTCTACGTGACACACATCATGCAAGAAGACGTAAATGACCACTACTATAAAGTTCCTAGGGTCTCTTAACAGGTCAGTATCAGTAGCATTTTAACAATAAAGACTTCAAAATTCAAGTAAAATATTGATGTTGATTAAAAAAGTTAATAACTGTAAGACCTAAACCATAAGAGAAATTAGAAAATTTTAATTAATAATAATAATTAGTATGATCTAATACTACACTCGTGTACAGCAACCGTCCAAATATCTTAAATATAACATACTGAATTATGAGTTAAAATTGATGATTAGATGCTATAACAATTATATTATATTAGAGTAACCAATTAAATAAGCAGTAGATTTTCAAGATTCAGAGATGCAGAAGATTATGAGTCAAATTAAACAATATACAAACCCAAAAAAACTTATTTCTTAACCAGTTTATACAAGCGCGGTTAAAAGAAACAAAAAATGAGACGGGCGTGAAACAAAGGCCAAATTAAGAGTGTCGCTATACAGATGGGGTTGAGAACAAAGCGATTCAAGACAGAAGAAAAAAAATAGACCCAGTAAAGCAGAAACTGTTTCTATCACAGAAACAGAACAATCTGACTCTGTTATGGAATAAGATTAAATTAATCCACCAAAGGGAACAAGAAAAGTAACGGTTACATTTGGGAAATTCGACTATTGGTGAAGAGCCTAGACGCAGATTTGAGCTTCAATCTTCGATGCCGATGCTCTCTCTTGGCATCGTCGAAGGGACGTTTGGCCCAAGTGGATGAAGCCTCGATGGGACCTCACTATTTTTAAAAGTTTAGACGACAATGGAATGGAACTATGCGGCACAGGCTTCTCTCTTGTCCTCTCTCTCTTTGTCTTTGCAGTTGGTGCAGTTGATATAATTTATCTTTTTTATGGTTTTGTTTTTGCCTTTTTAAAAAGAAAAGAAAGTGGGAAGAAGCTCTGTGCTTGAGACTAGGCAGGAGAGAATTGAGACCGGAGAAGCTGCACCCGAAGTATGCAGAGTGGAAGGGAATAATGCATTATTTTATTGTTTGGGTGTTTAATAAAAAGAGCTTTTATTATTGTTTGAAAACTAAACGTGGCTTCTTATAATTGTATGAGACTTATCAATTATATGTATTAGTTTAAATTTAAAAAAAAAAACAAGAAGTAAAAAAATTAAAAATAATAAAATAGAGAAAATTTAGAAAAAAATAAATTCTATAAATAGTTTTAAAATAATATTTTACAGCACAATTGATTTTCTTTATATATATATATATATATACACACATACATACATACATGTATATATATAATAAAAATAAAAAATAAATAATTTATAAATTATTCATCATGATGAAGCTATGAGGCCATGCGACGTCGTCTATCATACTGCTCAGGCTATGAAGCTATGCATCATCTGTCAGAAAGCTTTCGCAATTCCCACGTTCCCTGACTCCAATACATTACAAATTTTCTCGATTTTGTTTTTTCCTTGTCACCAGAAGAACCTAAACAAAATGGATGCATGTGTAGCATAGCTCTGCCTCGTAAGTGAGCAACCTAGAACAGCTCGCGTAATTTGAAGCTATACAAAGTTAAATGCACCTTTACAGTATAACTCTGCATTCCCTTCATGTGAGAAGAAAAGAGTTAAATTGCATAAATTCATAACCAGACAGACAACAGACTCTGAATTAAATGTTGAAAATCGTACACTGTAACCTCAGATATCCAAATGTGTCCCTCTCATGAAAGTAAGAACTCATGTATAAAATGTGGAATCAGATCCTCTGAATTGGAAAACGCTGAGGCACCTCTGAAGTCCCAGATCAACGGCTCTGGATTTGCCACGTGGATGGACTAGATGAGTCAATACAAATGCTGCGTTTAGAGGAGAATACCCTAACAGAACGACTTCCAATGGCTTCTTCGGTCTCTCACTCTCTCTCACGTCTAGCTGGCAATGCCTTTCTCTTCTCTTCCAATGGCTTATTCTTCTATCATTTTGCAGATCATCATCATGGAGGTTGAGCGCAAGGTCCATTGTAATCTACTTCCTTCTCTCTCGATAACACACCCTGATTCGTTCTCTTTTTGCAATCTCCTTCCCATCTTCGCAGCCATCTTCTCATGTTCTCATGTTTGCTTAAAATGTTGAGTCTGTTTGGATTGGCATACTATTTGGTAACTGATGAACTCTGCAACCAACATACATTCTGATCCTGAAGTGGACTCAAATGTTTATACAGATATATCCGAATTGCAGAGTATAAACCAGAGATAATTTTCAATGGATTCTTTCAATTTGAAACTATTGTATGCTGCTGCAGTAGTAAGCGATGGCTATGGTTATGGTTATGGTTTTATGATTTTATCCTTGATGCTGCAGCAGTTCAATGAGTTCTCTAAGTAGTGTTGGTTATGGTTTTATCCTTGATTGGTTTTCCCTTGTTCAATTCTTTCTATAGATTATTATTATGATTGCCCAGTAATTTGTGAATCCTGTGATGGTATACTCCTGATGTTCTTGAGACTATGATATGTACGAATTTCTGCAACGGGAACTCATGGGGGATATGGTTATAGATAATCTAAATTGAGATTAATTGTTCATATTTTAGCAATTATGATTGGAATTTTTTTAAAAAAATATTACGTGTATGATATTTTAACAATATGATTGGCTTTTGAACCAATTCCAAATACAAGGAGCAAGTTAGGATGGAGAATTGGCTGAATTAAGAATGAAAATGCCAAAATAAGCTCCAGTTAGAGTATGCTTTGATAGCCAGATCTGGGACGTAAATTGTTCAGCCTTGAAAGCTAAAAGCCATAAAGAAGCCATATAAGCTCAAACCCATTGTGGAAGAGTCACAAACGTATCATCTGGATCTGCTCTGGTTCTAGTACTTTGTTCTGAGTTTGGCTCGTTTGACCATGGCTAGTTATGTGAAATCGACTTGAAACTAGCATTCTCAATTTTCTTACTATCTAGACATACCTAGATGCAAGCCGTGCTTGATAACCCAGAAAGTTTCAAACTTCCCCAAGAAAACCACGAGAATCTCACAAGTTGTCAAATATTGAAATGAACAGTGATTTAACTGAGGAATGGACTGAGGGAAACGGATCCGTTGAGTTTTTGAAACGGAGCGTTTTGATTACGAAGGCGACGTGGCTCCTTCTTCAGCGTTGAAGCGATGAACAGTGCTGATTGGCTCACTTCAGACGGACAGCGCTTAATTCAGAGGATCTGTCTAAGCTGAGACCATTCTGTCAAATACATTCTACTCAATTCCTACGTTTAACGGGTCAAGAGTTTTAAAAAATATATATTAAAGGTATGGAAGATACAAGACCCTGCATGTTTTACGGAAACAGTTTCTCTGTCTTTCTTTATAACACGTGGGATTAAGTAATTTATTTAAAAGATTGCTTTTGATCTGAGTTTAATAAACACTTGAATTCCAGTTCCCACTCTGCATTCCTATGTTCCCATATTGCTTTTGATACGAAAAGATCACTGAAACTTCCTACATAAGTACAATTCTAGTTCCCACAAACTACATAGATGACAAGAAACAAAGTGAAGCCAAGGTACACACTACAAAGGGACCCAGCTGCTCATTTTCGAGGAAGTATTCATTCTTATGATCTCGAACTTGAAGGCAAGGCTCATAAAGAACAAACTCTAAAACCAATAATTTCATTACTTGGGTTAATATAGAAAGCGACCAAGCATTCAAATCAACCCGCCTTTCTTTTTTTGGGATTTTCAAAAGCTTATTTTTATTCTTCAATTTTGGTGAATGAGACTTCTGTTGTTCTTCTTTTTTTTTTTTTAATTTGCCCTTGGTCGTTGGTTCTCAGTTTGAGATTAGTGACATACAACTTGACCAACTTTAGAAAACGTTAAAATACGCATAGTTTCACATGGTCCTGTCAATCCACATCCTACATGTTAAAGGAGGAACTAAATCCTATACAAAACCTATAAAAACAAAAATAAAGATCACGCATGTAAGCCCACGAAATGAAAATCAACATGATCTTTTAGAACCCAAATATCTCAACTCGGGCATTAGATTGAACAAAATTTAAAATCTAGCTTTTGTGTTTAAAGAAAATGAGACTACCATAAATGCCCCCCACAAGTAGGTGAACATTAAACAAATCCTTCTATATAAGTCACTACAAAATTGCAGTCTGTTCTATTTTTTCAAGTGACTGTCATAATTTTGTTTGACAAAATAATGGGATTTGAATAACTCTAAACCATCTGAAGAGTTGTAAACATTATTCCTACACAAATATAGCCTCCCTAAAAGGCAACTATCTTAAACCTTCCTACCAATATCACCATCCAAAATTGCATGCCTAGTTAAAACAATCTCTTTAACAAGATTCCGGTATGTAAATGGTCTAACGGCTGCTCGCAAGAACAACTCTGGAGGAATTTTGCTCTTCTTAATCTTTTTCCTCCATGGACCAATCCCAGCATACTTCCACTCTTCTGGACTAACCTTTGCCCGCTTGCCTCTCAAGGCAGTTTCGTCTCCATCTAATGAATGCTTTTGTTCTTCCTGAGCCTCCGCTGTCATTAAGTGTTTATTGTATACCTTTGAAGTGAACTCGATACTTTGCTTTGCCAGCTTTTCCATTGCTTCTGCACTACCAAGGGCTTTTCGAAACTCCTCCTCCCAACGCTTCTCATCCTCTTTTGTAAGTGTATCATCCCCTTCAGGATGAAATTTACCAGCTCCAGTATATTCCATATCCATAACTGCATCTTGCTCGTCATTGGCACCATCAATATAATCCTCCTCCTCCTCCTCCTCCTCCTCTTCCTCATCATCATTATCAGTAATGCCATCACCATCGTCACAACCTTCATCATCCTCAATCCAATCAAAGATCTCAGTTTCACTGGGATCACCAACACTAGCATCATCACTGTCATCATCAGGAGCATCGCAACCCAGCTCCATCTCTTCCAATCGAGCCTTCCACTCCTTTGTATACGGATGTAAAAGTTGCACTGGATGATTCGTCAACAAAAACTCTAAACATTTTGACTTTTTCTCCTCGCTCAATTTTTGATATGCATTGACCACATCATCAACAAAAGCTTTTTTATTCACCTTCACAATCTTACACAACCCCCCAAAATAAGTACACATTTCAACAGTCCCATCGTCATTTTCTAACTCAAAAAGATAATCTTGTTCTGTACTGGGATCAAGAAAGGGAATAAGTGCATTAAAAAAGTTATCCTGTGGCTCAAACCTACATTGATACACTGGCCGCTTCACATATATTATATCAGGTCTCATCCATGCTGCACATTGCGTTATCAATGACCTTGCCTTATTCCCAAGTCTACCCATCAAATTCCACTTATCCAACCTCTGCTTACCAGCTTCAAGTACTACTTCGCTAACCAATGTCCATTGCTGCCAAGGCAACTCTGAAATTCTCCACCTTGGGTGCCTTACGAATACCCAAAAATACCTGAATCCTTTAGTCTGGTCCATCTGCTTCACTCTTTTCCCAAACTCTGAAGCCATTTCAAATTGCTCAATTTTCTCCCACTCCTCATGATCCTTAACTTCACTTATTATTGTCACACGCTCGTCAGTAAATCTACCACGAACTGGATCACCCAGAACAACTCCTCGCCATGAGTAAGGTCCAAATTGACCATATTTATACCAATCATATGGGTGACGCAAATTTGGATCATCCTTTTCCATGAATCGGACCATCCGATCATATCCAAGACCAATTTGTTGCAGCTCATCCTCAGAGAAGTTATCAGGATAGTTCCCATGTGGGTTTCTCAAGCGATAGAAAAAGGACTCAGCGTACTTCTTGCCTCTTTGCCTAGCATTGCGCTTCAACTGTCGGAGGAAATCAGCTTTGCCTTCTGCACGCCCAGCAGAGGAACCACCAGACTTCTTCTTCCGACCAGCAAAGGACCGAAGGTCTCTCTCGCATGCATTATTTTGAGCAGAATATAGTGAATTTTGGCTAACAATTGAGAACATAGAAGTTGGTCTAGGGTTTTGGGAAAATGAGACAACTACAAAATGTTTTGGTGTTTGAAATTTTAGGTTTGGGGCCTTGCAGAAAGGGTTTGAGAATGATCTCAGAGAGGAAAGTTGGAGGGTAGCCAAGGATGGGCCAAGGGTTCTAGGTAAAAGCTCACATTTAATATGGCCAAGATCCATCTTAAAAAGTATTCCCCAGGATCAGCTCTCGAGCTAAATGACCTTCAAAACAATATCAAACATAATTTCAAAACGAGTTTTCAATCCAAAAACATGATGCATCAAATTTTGTGCTCAATAATTCATTAATGCACTAAAAGAAGAGCTAATTTCAAGTTAGCAATGGCAATAGGGCAAATCGGTGTGGGTTTTCCACTGCCTGTCATTGACACATTCACCTATAGGCTGCCCCATTCCCACCCTATATCCCTGCAGTTTTTTTTTTTCCTCTTCTCCATACCCAAACCTGCGGGAATTGATCTGCCCATCCCCACCCCGTCCTGAAAATGAGAAAATAACCAATAATTCCTTTTTTTTTTTTCAAATTGCATCTTTGTAGCAGTGAGAATGAGTTATATAAACACCTCTACTGGCTGCATGCATTTCTTTTTAGTTTCACATCTTTTAAGTAACTATGAGAAATGGAACCATTGAATGGCATATAGATGCAGTAGAAAGAAGAGAAATGGTATAATTGAAATGCATGTAACATGTGGTAGGCCAACAAGCTTGTTTCCATATCCAACCAGCTCACTTATGTTAGTCACATAATTGATATAGATGGGTCAATGACATTCCTTGGTTGCATTAAGTCGTATATTTGTTTTTAATCCCCACATCAAAAACGCTGTCTAAACTTAAAAAGTTCCCAGAAAGATTGTCCCACTATGCTCCAGAGATGTGATCAATCACTACAAGCCTACATGAACAACTCTGTTTAATCTTATTATGGCAGCCCACGACCCTACATTGGTAAATTTAATCATTTAGGGTCCTCTATCATAATTACAATAATGTAGCCACATCAAGTGGGGACATATCCCATTCTGCTTTTTCCATGTTCGGTGGTTCAGAATTTTAAATTCACTTTTCTCTCTTTTTCGACTGAAAACAGAGCAAGTCCTCTTTTGACAACGTTCACTCTTTTTATTTGTTTGAATTACGGTGAATGTCCATTCATCACTTTATTCTGTAACCCAATCCATTCATTTCCCTATCCATACAGGCTTCTGAGAAAATGATATAAAACAACATATGTTCGTAAATGATCACAGCAAGACCTTTCAATTTTACACTCACAGTTTGCAAGCTACTAGCGAGCACATGATAGGATGAAATAAACATAAATCGAAAATCCCAGCTACTGAATCTCACTTCAACAAATTGACCATTTACAAAACCCCAAAATCAAAAAGAGAAAATCACAACCCATTTCCAGTGAGGAAACTCAGAAGCAAACTCAAATCGATAACATCGAAAGCAAGCTCACCTGGGCCGAGAAGGAAGAATCGAAGGAGCCTTAGGGCTTGCTTGGAAGAATCGAAGGAGGCTGCAAGAAGAGAAATTTAGGAAAAGTTTCACAAATCGAAGGAAGGACGTCGAACGTCGGATGCGAAGCTTGAAGACGCGCGGGAAGGGACGAGAAAGGAACACTACAGACTAGGGGAAGATAAGCAGCATTCTTCTCTTGTATTGGAGCGGGCAATTTGGTGTCGAGTGGAAAATGTTTAAAAGGCACAGTGTTGGGAAGAAAATAAAAAGTGAAAAGGGATGTAGATATTTTGCTATGACTGCATGAGATTCCTTGATTTTTTTAAAAAAAAATTAAAAATTTTAATTGTGAATGTAAATTTTTTGTTATAAAAAATTATTTTATATTATAAAATTTATAAACTTTTTTTTACTATTTATTTAATTTTTTTCATTTATGTTTATTATTATCTAAAATAATTATTTACAGTTAAAAATTAAAAACCATTACATTTTACGATAATAAGTTAAATATATTCATTGTAAAAAATCTTAAATTTTAAAATTATTTTTAGGGTTCAAAGAAATAAAAATTTTTATACTCTGTTAAAATTAAGTATAATTTTCTTTATAATTAAACTTTTTTTCAAGTTAAAATTTTTTACCTCTCAAGAAAAGCAGATATCAAGCAAAGTTTGATTACATCCCGTGTTGTTATTATGTGATTAGAGGGGGTTTGCATCGCGCAAAAGAGAAAAAAAGGAAGGGGCAAGAAGAAAATAATGGACTAAACTACGTACTCGCAACTAAAGGCCGGTTTGTTATGTAAAAAAAGAAGGATGGAAATAAAAATAAAAAATAAAAGAGTAATTTTATAAATAAAAAATACTCATAATATTTTTATTTTAATAATTAAATAATTATTATTAGAGAATATTAAATAATGATTAAATAATAATTATAAAAAAAATTAAAATTTTTTCTAATTTTTTCTTTTCCCTCACTTGTTTTTTTCTCTTCAATCCTTGCTACCGAAAGGCTGTAAGCGTTTGTTGAGCAAAAATTTTTAACCTAATTTTTTTATTATTTTTTATGTTTCAAAATTTTTAACTGTTGCCGTATGCTTAGCTAATCACCAATTAATTTGGTTTAGTCAATTTTTAAAACTCTTATACTGTATAGAATGATGAATTTTTTCAATGTTACATCTTTTGGTGCTTTTTAAAAGTCCCATCTGACCTTTGAAAAGCAATGGATGTTTTTTATAACAGCTTTTAACTGTCGTAAATTTAAGAAATCTGAAAGCAATTTTTAATTTTAACTAAATTTTAAATATGCCTTTGTTACTATGATTAACATTGTTGCCTATATATTTTCATATGTTTTTATTAATATTTTTCTTGTCATATTTTTATTAATTTGTATTAAAAGACAAATTGCTGTAATCTTTGTCCATATACAGGACACACAAATCTCACATGCTTTGTTATTCTTACCATGAAAATATATTATTTTTCAATTTATTTCTATTCTTAATTTTATAGTTGCTAACTAAATGAGTTCTTGAATCTTAACTTTCATCCTTTATCATTTATTTAATTTAACCTTCAACTGAAACATATTATTTTAATAACTTGATATAAAAATTTTAAATTTTTTAATTTTAAAGAAACAAAATTCTAGCATATACCCATAAACCAGTCAGAAAGTGGGGGGTGGGAGGAACCGAGACAAAGAAACAAATTTGTGATTGTTTTGAAGGTTATTTGGTGGATAAAAAGTTATGCATAAAAATAAAAAAGAAAGTGAATGAACTAGATAAAAAAATAATCTTTGTATTTGTATTTTAAAAATATAAATAAAAAGAGATAAAAATTATTAATTAATAATTATAAAAATATAATAAACAAAGCTACAAGGAAAATTTTCAATTGGATTCTTCGTCAAGATTGTACCCCCTAAGCGAGAAATTATCAAATACAGATGCTATTTTTGGATAAAAGGCATTATCATGTAATGACACGTCTTTTCCAGCGGGATTATAATTTTCAGATACTGGGCCATGACATTAAGTCTATGGCTTTCAGTTTTCACATTTTTATTTGCTGGGTAATATAATATTTTTCAAAAATCAAGAAGTGAAAGAGTTCGATAATGTTTTTCTTTTTATTATTCCCTATCTAAACACTCTAAAACTGACATCATAATCGTCAGAATTTTTCCTAAAATATCTACACTGAAATTTTCTTCGGGAAGAACATGCTTTAGCCCCCAGACCAAAGATATTAAAGATAATTGTACGAGAAAAGATCCATATTTTTATTAAGTACTTTTGAAATAGACACTGTCAAATTAATATATTGGAAAGTCTTCTCATTTTCTTTTCGCCATTCAGTTTAATATTCACACACGGATTTAAAAACTCTTGTAAGTTGGGAGATAAAAAGAAGGAAAGTAATGTAATGAAAATGGAATAAAAGATAAAGAGTGAGAAGGTATAATTGAACAACAATTTTACTCTAACTTTCTCTTTCAAAATTTTTTAAGTTAAAAGAACTTATAAATATTAGAGGGTTGATTAAAGATATTCCTTTAAGAAGTGGATCCTTTGCTGTAGGAATTTTCATTCTGGTATGTTATTGGACGAGTGGGAGAGAAGCAGAGTATGTTTTGATTCTTTTTTTTTTTTTAAATTAAATTCACTTATCTTATCTTTTCTTTAATTTTTTTTTAATTGTAACAATAACCAACAACAAAGAATTCACTTCTTAATCCCTTATTTAGGAATAACTCTTCAAAAGAGCACATGGTTTTAATGAAACTTTTCTCCTTCCCCTCTATTATCCCTTGTTCAAAACATTTTCTTACAACATGTTCGGTGGGCTGTTGGAAAGGAAAAGAGAAAATGAAAATTTAATGAAGTATTAGTTTTCTCTTTATAATCATTACTAAATTATTATTTAATATTATTTATTAATTATTATTTAATTATTAAAAATAAAAATATTATAGATATTTTTTATTTACAAATTTATTTTTTTTATTTCTATTTTCATACCTAATTTTTTACCTACTAAACAGACTGTTAAAATATTGATATGGAAAACTCAACTTTTAGAAACGCTAAACTTTTTCACCAAAATTTTAATTTTACTTTAAAAATCTGTACTATTTAATGAAACAAATACAAATCTGTAATATATATATATATATATTATATATATGTAATGGCAGAAAACCTCTTACTATTCACTGTAACCATCAACAGTTTCGGGCCTTCTAGGATCATTCAGACTTCCTGTAATAATCTTCCTTGTTTTATAATTGAGGTCTAAATCAGAGTTTGAATTAGTTCCATTTTCCTTGCGGCAGCATACATAAATGGAAGCCAATCAAAAGACGAGATAACGAAGCTTATCCAATATAGCTTAAGCTATTTTATTTAAACATAACATAGGCGTACGATAAACTCCGTCGATAGAAAGTTAATTACAATTCACATTCTCCAATAGATTTGCGTCACTTATTTTGTGTCCACAACCGTTATCCCTCCTAGTATTCTCTCTTCAAGGCAATGAGTAATCTGCAAAACAAAAAGAGCAGACTCTATGAAGATAATTTCTAAGGAAAATTGGATGATCAATATCAGTATTTCCACATATTACTGATAGTGTGTGTTTATCACATAATATAGAAATGAATAATTTGCAATGGAGAATTGCAGACCTCCACACTTGTAACCCACAGGACGATTAGCAATATTACATCGTTTTGGAATGGTCACTGCGATTTCTGGCTTGACTCCAGCACTTTTGGCTGTGTTAGAAAGCATAACAGCACAGAGGCAAGCAGGGTTCTGGCCTAGTTTCTTTATTTGACTGCAGCACCTATCAGAAACTGGAGCATTCCCATCTTGTGTTGCTGTTACACAGGGAGCCAGCTTCCAAGCCTCTCTATCAGGGGAAGATTTCCCACATTCACCAGCCCCATAAACTTCATCATGGTTTATGAGGCTAAAAATCACAAAAAGCACTAGAAAGGAAATGTACTTCATTGGAGCTTGCATTTCTTTAATTCTGCTCATAAAATTTCAACTTGGGGACATTTATACTCCAAAGGGCAACGGAAAAGTGCTTGCATGATGTCCACAATACATGGTGGAGCTACCACTAAGGAAAAGCGCTTTAATTTATTCCATCACCTACTCCTCCATCAATGGGTTCAGCATTATCTCGCTATTTTCAGCCAATCATGCCATGCAAAGTTTCCACTAGGATTTTGCCCTTGAGAAGTATCAAACAATTACTTTTTATGAGAAGCCGACAGCATATAAACAATTTCAAGTATGAGCCACCTCACCCTTTCCGCTTGAAGCCCTCTTATAATCTGAAAAGAAAGTGCCGCACTGAACCAATAAGAGGTCTCTTTCTGGCTTGTCCGAGAGCTATTATATTAATAAGGCGCAATAAACCAAAGTAATGATATTACTTTACCCAAGGACAGCCAGGATTCTCTTGCTCTCAGCTATGAGATAATGTCAATTATCCCTATATGCAGACTAGAGGAGGTTAACAAAACCAAATTCAAGTCCTCCAGAAGATCCTCAATCATAAAAGCAATAAAATAAACTTGTACTTGGAGGGTGGAAGTGATGGAAGTGAAGACATGAGAGGGTGGATTTTGCTTCAATTACACTCAGATTATTCTTCATTTTACTAGTATTTATAGAAAGCAGTGCCCACTTAATGGTCACTACTGGCTCTACTAAAATTTATCATAAGTTTATAACTAGAGACTGTCCAAGGCTTCAACAGAAGATAATATTTTTGCAAAGCATGCAGATATCAAAAGTAGCATGCAGCATAAGATATTGATATTAACCTCATAAGTGATTGACTAAATTAGATAAAACAAAGACATACAGAGAACAAAAAATTTAAAATCCACTGTACGGCTGAAAATGAAGTTGTCCAAGACAAATAGAGTTGGGATTAGGAGGTTTTTCCTTGCAGTATAAAAATTTCAGAATAATGATAAGGGGACTAAAACTCTACACAATTATCTCATTTATAAGACGGGGTAAGAAAATTAATCAAAGTCACAAACTGCAACAATGCCCATTTGTATTGCTCCACAATCGCTTGAATCAAGGCTATGGTCAGAACAGGAGATAATAAAGAGGCGTTGATAGGCCCCCAATATTGAAGGCCTAATCTAGATAGTCCAGGAAGGAAGGTAGAGGATAGGAAGGCTGCGGAGAAGTTGTTATGTAACAATTTTGGGCAGAGTGGGCAGCAGACACATGTTTCTCTTAGGATGGGAAGGCTTTGGCAATTCAGTTCAGAGAGAGGCTTAAAAAGAGGGAAAATCAAAGTGAAGGGTCATGGATGAATTCTAGAATGGTTTTAGCGGGAGATCACCAGCATATTGAAACCCTAGCACTATTATCTGTCTTTCTAAATATTTTTCCAGTTTTCTCCGTAAAGGCAACCCTATCATTCGGGTGTTTTGCCTCTGCTTGCTACCTTAATTCGTAAATCCCGTTATTTCTCATATATAATCTAGAGTATTTGTTTGGGTTCCATCAGAAGTACAATGAAAATACCTGCTATTCTTCCTTGAGAATTTAAATCCATTGTAAATTGATCACTTCACCTTCATTTTTCCTCATCCATGCTATTGGTTTAGGATAGGTTCCTTCATGCATAAGAATCAGCTAACTTACATATACAAATATAACAAATGACAATCCCATTGTCTAGTTTAAATTTGATAATACCAGATTACCACTTTCTTGTCAACAATGTCACCAGAATATGAACATCCTTTTTTTTCACACTTAACATGAATATTAGTCTCCGTATTCATGTGATAGAAAAACTCCACATGATAAAGTAGTGAAGTCTCAACATCTCTCTTAAAAACAGGGGCCATTGTACACAGTCGGTGGGAGGGGGTCTCATTTTGATTAAGTCGCAACAAACCAATGGAATGATATTACTACATTTCAAAGACTGCGTAGGATCCTGTGTTCTCAACCTTGGGGATAACTTCTGTCATCCTTTGCATACCAGGAGGTGCTTCGCTGAGCTGTTCAAGTCCTCCAGTCCATAATATACTCAAAGTAAAAACAAATAACAATAATTAAAGGGAGCATGGAAGTAAAAAAGACTAGTTTCAATTTTACTCAACCGTGCTCCAGTTTACTAGCATCTATACTCTAGAGCAAGAAAATAATTGATGATAATGAATTCCTCTACTAATATTAGGGGAACCAAAGGTTGGTGAAAGATCCAAATGATTCCATTCAGTAGTTGACGATGCTTGCAGATATATATAGTTGGATGTAGCATATGAGAATGCTAACTGACATTCAGCTGAAAATTTATCGATCAAGCCTGGTAAAATAAAAAACTATAGAGAATAATGAGTTGCTCCATCCGTATAGGGTTGAAAGATATTTGCATCACGAGACCCTCAACTCAAACAACCATTTGTACCTTTTCAACTTACAATAGTCTAATTTCAAGTTAGATTATATGCTCCACAAATCATGAAAAACAAAGTAACTCAGTTAAGGTTATAGAGAAGCGAAATACAGTGAAAATGTACGTTTTACTTCCTTAAGAATTATTAATTAAAAATGGCCATATCACCTCACCTGACCTAATGAATGTGCTACAGTGGTCTCCTTTAAGTAAAGTAATAGGGCCTCAAGATGTATAATAAGCTGAACTTCAACAGTATGTTCTAAATGAGAAGTTACCATCACTTCTAAGATCGCCCAAAAGACCCATCCCATGATTCACTCAATTTTGCATCATTCCCGAATTCTCCATATCACCAACAGAAGCAGCTCATATCAACAGCGAAAAGTTCATCAATAAACCTCACGAACCCGAGTTTTCATTTTTTTTTTCTTTTTCATAAGCCACAACATTGCAAAGCGAATCGCAACATGGAAAGAAGTATAAGAGAGAACTCGCATTCATTGTAATTTCAGCTGAATCATACAAGATACAGGCAGGACATTCCGTAAGAGGTTAAATGTAATTTCAGCCGAATCAAATATCGAACACTATCTATTCGGTTGAAGAAACTAAACCTACATACATAAACACATGAATCCTAGCGAGTAAAAGCGTACAAAACAACAGAAACGTAAATAAGAAGCGCAGAAGGAACCAGGATGAGCAGCGGGACCACAGCAGAGTAAGTCTGGGAGCTCCCACAGGCCAACGTGCCAAGCTTGATCTGAACCACATTGACCAAGGCCATCATCAAGAACCCGCAGCCGCTGACGGAACCGGCGCCGGAGACCAGCATGCCGAGGCGGAGAGCAGTTTTGTTTATGTGGGCGAAGAACTCGACGGAGTAGTGGAAATCGGAGGTGCTAGACAGGCGGATGGCCTGCTTGAGAGCAAGGGCAACGAGGCTGGAGAAAAGGAAGGAGCTGAAGGAGTAGACATGGAAGGAGACGAGGTTCTCGGCGATGGAAGGGGAGGCGGCGCAGGCGGAATCGGAAATGAGACTGTTGGAGGGGTCGTAGGGGTTCCAGGTCAAACCGATGAAGACGGCCAAAGTGAAGAGGGAGTTGACGTTCACGATGGCGTTTAAAGCGCTAATATGTACACTGGTAGTGGAAGAAGAAGACATTTTAGAGAAGATGGTGAATGAATCGATTGCCGATCGATAATGGAAAAACACACCGCCTTTTGGTTTTTTCAGGCAACACACCCCACTTTTTTTTTTTTTTTTTGGGTTTTTGGTCGAACCACACGCTATTTTGGTTGAGTGTCCGAACCAAAATATAAGGTACTAGAGACTGGATGTCGGAGGACCGTGGCGAATGGCTGTAAGGTGCAAACGTAACCTGTAAGTTAATGGGAAAAAGATTGACCCAAAAAGAGTTTATGGGAAAAATGAATAAAAACATTGTTTTTATAATCATACTTTATTTACAATTTAATATTATATTTTTATCATATTTTAACATTATATACAATATTTTTAAAATTATATCAACTATTAAATGAATAAGATTACCAATTGATAATTTATTTGTCTAATTATAATTAACTATGATAAAATCTATTATAATTAATTATATTTTAAAAATTTTATTGATTAAAACTCTAATATAATAAATAAATACTAATAAATTTTAAATTATTTAATTATTAATTTTATATTTCTTAAGATATTTAAAAATTCATTTTTAATTAAAAAATAAAAATTATGCATACTTAAAATCTAAGAATATTTAATATTAATTTTTAAATTATATTAAGAACCAAAAGGTAGAAGAATGAGCAACTTTGACAAAAAACTTCAACATCTAAAGGAAATATTATTAAGAAATGAAACAAGATAAAAAATAAATCCTAAAAATAGTTAAGTATATATCTTTTGTTTTTCTTATATTCTTTTTTTTATAATTTCTCTATATTTCAAGTCTCTCTTTATCCTATTACATTTTATTTTTAATTTTTTAAATTTGTCTAAACATTTTTTTGGCCAAACTATCCAAGATGCAATATGTTGTTTTATATGAAAAAAATTTAAAACAAAAATTCAAAAGCAATTGACCCTTAAACAGTCCAATTTTAATCAGTTTAACTTGCTTTATCAATTTTTTTAACCAACCCGTTTTATATATCAATTGAACCAATTTGCCTATTTACTAACCAATTCAATCTAGTTTTACCAACATTGATCATATAAGTCTTTCTAAAAGAAAGTTTTCATATGTCATATTTTTATTAAAAAAAATTCTTTTAATATACACCTAAAAAATAATAATCTCCCTTGCTTTTCTTTAAAAAGTTTCGAACGTTTATTGTCAAATTTAAAAAAATAAATATTATTTATGTATAATTTAAAATAAAAAATGTTTGTATGCCTAAATAATATTTTAAGTATAAACTATTTGATTTTAGATTCATAATTAAAAGATACTCACATGTTAAAAAGAAACTTTAGGAGCGATCAGAAAATAAAAATATAAAAAACTCAACAAAAAGTTTGAGTCAAATTTCCAATCTGTAATGTACCAACAAAATATTACGTGAAAATTTTAAGAATTCTTCTGATCATAATATAAAAAATGTATATTCAAATGTTTGTAATATAATTTATTTAAAAAAATTATGTTGAGCTGTTTAAAACATTAACATGTTTTCGTATTTTTAGCCCTTAAGAATTTAAAACGTTTATTCACAATGTTGTGTTTTCTTGCTTTCGCTAATTTTTGTGTTTTTATTGCAAAATATGTAGAAAAATGTTGAAACAAAATAAAATTAAGAATAAAGTAATTATTCAATCTTTAAAAGATTATTTCCTTTTTAATTTAATTATTTAAAGATATAATCTTTTAATTTAGTACCTCAAATAATTTTTTTTTAAATCAAAATAGACATTTAGTCAAGTTTTCCAAAGTCATGACTTTATTCAAATGGTATTTTTAAAAAAAACAATGTCAATGTCACTTAACCAAAATTATCTCAGTCAAGTGACTGTTGAAATAATGCCATCTTAAAAAAAAATTGCTTAAATGATGATATGTTAGAAAAAAATATTACAAAATAAATATAAGTTATAAATTATTAGTTGCAAAATTTAAAAAATCGAATTAAATTGATCAGTTCAACCAATTCAATCGGAGATTAATTTTTGATCCAATTTGATTAGTTTAAAAAAAACAATCAACTAAAAAAATAGGTCAAAAATTTGTCAAATCAATTAAAAATCAATTGAACAAATCAAAAATCAAACCAATCAAAAATTATTTTGAACTAGTTTAAAGTATTTTTTTATTTTTCTTATATAATGGAATAATTTATTTTAAATAAATTTAAAAAATTAAAAATAAAAGATATTAAAAAAAAAGAAAGAGGAGGTTAAAATATATAAAAATTATATATATATATATATAAGAAATAAGGTGTTTAGTCAAAATTAAAAATAAGAGGTACTTAGCTTTTTTTTCCCTTATTCTTCATTATATCTTATCTAACATTTCTCTTAAATAATAAAGTATTTAGTCAAAATTGTCATATCTTTTTAGTTTTTTATTTTTTAATAATAAATGAAATTTTAATATAATTTAAGAATTTTAAATTTTTAATATTAAATACTTTTAACTTTTAATCATAAATAGTTTTTGTTTTTCAATTAAAAAATAAATTTTTAAATATCTTAAAAACATTAAATTTGTAATCAAATTTCTAGAATTTATTAATATATATTTATTATATTATAATTTTAATATATAAAATTTTAAAAAAAATATATTTAATTATTATTAATTTGACTACATTTTAATAACAGTTCAATTAATAAATTATAAATTAGTGTTTTCATTAATTCAATAACTTATCTCATTTTAACATTGGCATGAATTATTATTTATTAATTTGAAAAAAAAATTGTTTAAGAAAACACTATTTATGAAAAAATTTAAAGAACTAAATTAAAAAATTTTAATTGTAAAAGATCCTAACGAAGATAAATGTAATTTCTTAACCAGTAAATCATTGAATTTTTTATAAATAAATTTGTAAACAGAAATTGGAAAGTTAACTTGTATTTTTGAGCTTGACGTGAATAAAAGAAGATGGAATACCTTAGCGAAGTGGTTAAGGCTATTCAATCAATCATGGACTCTGGTCTGCAAAATTGCAGATAACAGCCAGAGATGGTGACTCTGCATACTTCAACGAGAAAAACGAGCCACGTTACTTGAGGCAAACGCAAACGAAAGCGAGACACCACGTGAAGACGTATCGTTTGATTCGTTTCACCGACTAGAGCATTAAACGACACGAGTCCTAAACTTATTATTTCTTTTTTAATTTCAAATTTCAAAAACTAAAACTCCAAAAACGCCGTTGCCGGGGATCGAACCCGGGTCGCCCGCGTGACAGGCGGGAATACTCACCACTATACTACAACGACAGTTGTGGGTGCGCCCCGGATTTCAATACATGTGAAGACAGAAAAGATCGATACCTAACGAATGCATCGATTATTCCAGCTTCACGTGCCGTGCGAGGGAGTCGCGCCCAATTGCCCCTTGGCGACGTTGACAGTGGAGGAACACTTTTTGAAATTAGTTATTGTAAAAGGAAAATTAGTGTTATGTTTGATTGAAAAATATAATAATAAAAAAGAGAATGTAAATGTAAATAAATAGAGATTTGTAATATAAGAAATGATTGTTTTATTTTTATTTTTTAAAAAATATTTTAATATATAAAATAATAAATATAAAAATATAATAGATATTACATAAATTATATAAATAAAATATATTAGCAATATAGTGAATTAAACGGAGACTAAGTGTTTTAATTTTAATCTAGATTTATACTTTTAAAAATATATGTAATTAAAATTTTTTAAATTTTAAAATTATTTTAAAAAATTTAAAGACTACAAATTTGAACTATATAAAAACATTACATATCAAAATCTCAAATCAAAATTCTCTTTTTAAATCTTTAAAAATAATTTTGGAAATTTATAAACATTCAATATATATATATATATATATATTAAATTAGTATCCTTAATGAAAATGGATCATTTTCAAACGCGATGAGTCAATGAATGATATTACGGGCACAATGTTTGTCCATCGTATCTTTCTTGGATACAGATTCTCTGCTCCTGCAAAATAGGAGCAGGCGGTACTCCTGTAAAATCTGGACGGTCCAAATTTTATTATTTTTTTTAATGTTTTAAAATTTTTTTAATTTTAAAAGAAGTAAAATATAAAATAAATAAAATATTTTAACTATCAACTTATTAAAAAAAAATAGTATTTGACATTAAAAAAATTAAAAATCAAAAATAAAATCTAGACCGTTCAGATTTAATCTGGATAGTCCAGATACTCCTACAAACGAGCAGAGAATCTGCATCCATCTTTCTTGGTCCCAAGGGATGCTCGGAGCCATTTCGTACTAAAAGTATTAATTAGAAGTAGGACAATCAGACGACTCAAACGCGGGCATTTGGTCTAGTGGTATGATTCTCGCTTAGGGTGCGAGAGGTCCCGAGTTCAATTCTCGGAATGCCCCATTTTTGGAGCTTTAGTTTTTTAAATCAATATGATTTCCACGTAGATAATCACATTCTCGACAAAAAAATCTCTCGTATAACTCAATCTGAATTTTACGCTTTCACTCCAAAATAAGAGACCATCACAATTCACATATAATTGACAGTCAATCTCATATAAAATTCATTGTGATTTCCAGCTAACATTAGATACAATAACATGTATACCAACTACTTTCAAGCTCAACTGCTTCATAATTCAGTAACAGAATGTAATAACCTCGATAACAATGGACTTCCAATCTTTAATACCAATAAATATTCGTAAATGATACAAAGGAGAAAAAAAAATTTAAAAAAAAAAAAGAAAAAGAAAAAGAACATCCATAATTAGTGGTTACAGACGGTTGTCCCTTAACGAACATCACTGCTCATTTTTTCAGGGCACATGATTCCTTTTGACGTTCTGGTTGTTCCGTTCTATTGGTAGTACTTGAGTTAGAACAATTCACTTCAGTTGAATTGCTACATATTTTCGCTTTCGTCTCTACCCCAAGATAGTTCGACAATACCCTTTTCACCCCAAAGCCACGACGATAAGGTTTGATGCTGTTGCTGTTGTTGTTGAGGAAAGGAGTTCTCTCCCCTCTTGCAGGACTAATGAGGGATGGTGCAGGTGAAAAGCTAGGGGTGCCACCACCTGCTGATTTGTGAGGAGTGCCTGAGACAGACACCGAGAATGGACGAGACACCTTCTGCTGCTGATGCTGACCAACCACATTAACCGTCGAAGGAACCAACGGAAACCTGTCTGAATGTTTAGTCAAGTCGTCCACATACAGCAAATCATCAATACGAGCGACAACGTTAAACGCCATGCTCTCCAATACCCTTGAATAGCTTTCCAGTATGGACTTACCCACATCCTGAAATTGTTTAAAGAGTAAAAATGATTACTTTGAGAGAAATTTCGCAATTTGGAAGAGAAAAAGTCAAAAAGGAAATCTAGTTTTTAGTTCTTAAAATATACATATTTCAATTATTTGGCCCTTAAATTTAATTTTTACACTACTCAAAAGTTTTATCTTGCTGGCTACTCCTTGTCATTGAAAACATAAAAAATGTACTTGTTTATGGAGCCAAAATTTTGAAAGACTGAATTGTTGAAACATATATCTTTAAAAAAAAAAAATTCCTCGTGAATTACTGTAGGAACCTTGTTGCAGTGGATCTTGCTGGTGTCGAGCGTGGTTTGAGTTAAACCTGGGAACCTCTGCTTCAAGAAAAGCTGAAAACTTTCAGCTCTTTCCGCTAGCAATTCTCTCTTGTCCCCATCAGCCATGAAATCTTTCACAATTTCCCACGATGATTTTGTTGTTGAACGGCTGGGATTAGGTGGGGGTCTCGAATGAGCCCTTCTACGCCATACATATATTGAGGCTTCCACTCTGTTAGCAATCTCCAGAGCCACATGTTCAGAGGAAAGATCTAGGCAAGCAAGCAGACACTCTGGAGAGAATTGGTCTGACGTTATGTAACGGTATATAAAATCCCCCAGGCAGCTTCTTCCATTCTGAAACAACACAAAGCAAATTGAAACCGCTTTTTAAGTTTTTACATATGATGACATCAAAATCTATTTATATTTGGAATTGATCAGAATTTAGACCTTGGGAAGAGCTTCAAGATATGACTCGGGAACTTCCATCTCTGCTAAAGCATTGTCGTTGATGGCCATGGCTGCTTTCAATATTTGGTTTGCACATTCTCGTGTGTGGTTCAATTGCTTTCTGGAGTTCTCACTTAGTCCTGCAGGGGGAACGCGGGGTACAGGGAGCCACCACTTCTCCTCTTGCCTCTGCATCGTTTTGCGAAAAGAGGCTGATCCATCTGCATCAGGGGCTACAATTCCTTGGTCAACGTACCAAAACTCTGTACTGGTGAAACTGTCTAATATTTCCTGTGATAAACAGAAATGCACATCAACATACTTGATAATTAGAATGGTTTCTATGTTAAATACTAATATACCATGAAAGAAGACGATTCGATACTGACCAGAAGCATGTTATCGAGTTTGCGAAGAGCTGGAAGATTAATGAAAAGATCTGACCTCGGCCGGCAAGTCATTACCTGCAGGATTCACCATATGAGAAACCTCATAGTTCCCCTGTTTGGAATTTGGCTTAATTTTTGTGGGCTACTGATAAAAACTAAATCCAATTTTACCTCAAGCTTGCTTCCATCAGGAAATGTTTGCCAAGAAGGTATTAATTCAACAATGTGATCACTAACGCAAAGAAGCCATTCCATCTCTCTTCGCCACAGTGCTTTCTTTTCAGCAGGCAGAGGTTCTAGTCTCCATAGTTGACCAAATACAGTGGCTAAATGTTGCATAAAATCCAAACTCTATGAATTCACAATTTTAAAAATTTAAACCAAAGAAGAAATTTTAAAGCAGTTCTCAATAAGCATACCACAGAGATTAGTAATAGCATTTGAGATGGCCAAAGCAGTGCAAACCCCCTTTCCAGACCCTGACATATCTTCACCCAGCAGTAGTTTTGCAAACCTTTCCTTCATCATATCAATCTCTGTTTCAACAATTTTTTTCCCAGAAAACGGTAATTAGACAACAACCAGATGGGTATAACAACACATTTTCAAATTGTTGTGCGCCTGGTAGTTGTCCAAGCAGAGCACTATCGGAGACTAGAAAAGTACTAACCAGACATTTTTGAACCGATTCTGCTCAATTTTGAATTGTCCTCATGGGAAATATGTTCGTCTTCCTTTTCATCAGATTTACCGCACTTGGAAACTGTAGCCTTGCGAATAGGCCAGCCAAGAGGAGTAGGCGAAGACGACCCTTTTGTTTTAGCTTCTTCAGTTGAATCGGAGGAGCTCGATCCACTCGAACTCGTTTCTCTCGACTCAGCACTCGAATCGGTGAATGACTCAGATTTAGCTGCTTTGCCTCCGGAGGAACGAACCCCATCTCTCTTCTTTTGAAAATTCTCACTCTTCTTAGATAAAGCTTCCATTTTGAAGAACTTTTGGAAGTTTTTACGACGCAAAAGGCAAATAGGTAGTGGCTCACTCGGACGATTCGCGAGGTCTCAACTTAGTTTCAGCCATAACAGTGAACAAATTTAAAAAGCAGAGGAAATTGTGAGGTGGGTTTATTGTGCTGAAGTGAAAAGACGAGAGAATGAGGAATATGTGGCTTCTTCTAATTCTGATTCTGCTCTCTCTCTCTCTCTCTCTCTCTCTCTCTCTCTCTCTCTCTCTCTCTCTCTCCCTTTCCCTCTCTCTCTCTCCCCCTCCCCCTTCCAAATTTGATTTCAACTTTGAAGCTCGAAAGATAACTGTCAATCGCCACATGCCATGCCAACGTCTCTCTGGCTTTCGCTCTCAGCTACGCTCAAGTTTGTGAGTAAAGAGTACGTTCAAAATATTAATAAAAAAAATTTAAACCAGGCAGCTGTATTTGTTTCAGGACGGAGCTATAAGCTGAAGTGGGGCATAATTACCTTCTTGACCTTTACTTTCATTTAACATTGAATTTGAATATTGAATATATATACTTTCAAAAGCCAATGATATTACTCTGATTAATCTGTTACACTTGTTAGTTGTAATGTTATTTTATTGCAAATGGAAGATCTAGATTTCAGAAGATTTTGCATGCATAAGTAATCCGTCATTCCCCCAATCCATAATACTAGGAAAGGAAGACATTTTTATTAAGTTTCGTTTCCTTAGTTTTTTTTTTTTTTTAACTTGGTGAAGATATTATTTGATAGATTTCAAACCAACACCGTCCCTCAAATTAAATATGGTTAAAAAATAAAAAACTCCAAATCACAATATAGATGAGTCAATTCAGGTTTTGGTTGATACATACTCCGAAAAACAAGAGTAAGTTCGAAGGTTAACTAGACTAGCCAGTCGTTTATCTAATTTTGCAAATTGAAAATTTATTTGTCTTTTTTTTTTTACTTTTTAGATAAAAAAACTATTTAACCTTTTTTTATTTGTTTTTAAACTTTTAAATAAATTATAAAAATTTTATTGAAATTATACAAATCCCTCCTCTATTTTTAAAATATATCAATTTTTTTAAAAATAAAAATTATACTATATTTTAGTTTAAATTTAAATTTTTTATACTAAAATATCTTTTATTAGTCTAAATATATTTATTTTTAATTAAAATACCTTTTTATATATTTTTTATGGAAGACATTTTAATAAAAAAAATTTTAAATTAAACTAAATTATATATTTTAAAAATAGATAAAAAATTTATATAATTTCAATAAAATTTAAAGAAATATGTGTAATTTACCCTAAACTTTTTAAGATGTCCAGTTGTATACCACAGAACATAAATGCTACAGCAGGATCAGATGCATGCATGTTTGAAAGAAAGAGACGATAGATGAAGAAAATTCAGCAATAAATGGCACAGTTAAATTAGGTTTATATTTGAATAAAGTGAATTGAAATTTGATTTTAAAAAAAAAAAAGAAATGGATATTTGAACATATGCACATGTAATTTCCACTCATTGTATAGTGAGATTGATGAGTAGTTCGTATAAAACACCTATCTCTACCACAACCAACATCTTGTTCTATCCTTTATAACCTAACTTGAAAAGATTGGTCTACTTTATCTTCATATAGTAATTTGTTCATTTATTTATAAATGCTCAAGGGGGCATGTTAATTGTTTCAAAATTTTTAACCAATTAATCCTATTTATAGGTTGCACTTGATAGGTGACATTTTTTTTGTCAAGGAATTATCAAAATTAATATTCAAATTTGTAACAGTTTATTTAATTGTACAATTCATCTCACTTAATGAACCCTTAATTTTGCAGCCTCAAATAGATTTCGTGTATTGAATTGACCTTCAAAAGCCCAGCCCTCGCACGCGGATTCTCTACCTCTTAGGGTAGAGATGCATCATGTGTTGCTTAAATTTTGTACTTTTTGGATTAAATTTCAACGTCATTAAATTTTTTTAATTTAAAGAGAAGTAGAATATAAAATAAAAATAATATTTTAATTATTAACTTAAAAAGTAATAATTAATAATTAAAAATTTTAAACAGTCTAAATTAAATTTAAACAATCCACGTTTAAGAAAAAAAGTCTTTACTTTCTTTTTTCGTGTGAAAAAATGCCTTTACCTTTAGAAAGGAAAGAAATTAGTATACCTGTTTTTTTAAATGCAAAGTTAGTATAAATTTTTAATATCTATTTCCCGACAGTTGTCGCTATTAATGAATATTCTATTTTCCATAGTAGTGTTAATGAAATTTTAGTTGAGCGTTAGAGTAGTGTGTTTGAAACGAGTTTAAATGAAATCAAATTTCTTTTATTCTTACCAAAAATAACAGATAAGAAGAAATGGTCCGCTTACTTCTTAAACTTCATTTCACCTTATTTTGTTCGACGTTCCAAAGTATATTCACTGTTCCTTACTTTATCATGCTAATTTGTTGGCATGCCTTATTATGGTCTCTTGGATTATGTTTCGTCTTTGATCATGATATAAATTTAAATATAAATTTAATTATCATGTTTCCATTTTTAGAACATTAGCACGCTACACACAAAATTTCCTATTAACGTAGTTCTTGATACCAGCATGAAAAGGGTAGGATATGGTGTAATTCATTTATGAAGTATTGAATGGTTGGTACATGTTATATTTAGCTTTACGAAGAAGATTTCAGTTTTTACCATGGCATAAGTACAAATAGTCCTTGGTCTAAATTACATATATGGAGTGAGGCAATTGAGGATTATGAAAACACAATCAGCTTACACTAGGGATGGACTTTACATAGATTCATTTAAGCGCAGCGCCCCTGCGAAAAATCTTTACAGATTCAATTTATTCAGTGCCTGGGCAGCCAACATGGTATATATCTCAGCGAGAAGTAGAATGATAAGCTTCAAACTAAATAAAAATTATTTCTTGTGACTAAACACATAAGAATAAAATACCTGCAAGTCTTACTCAAATGATATACATCTCATATAAAATTTGCATAAAAGTCAGAAACAATTTAAACTTCACATTAATTGTATAAATTAAAGCCTAATTAATTTGGGTAGGTCGCCTCGCCTACACGTAACTTGCCTTTTGGCCCAAAAAAGAAAAAAAAAAGGGGGGGGGGGGGGGGGAGGAGAAGTATCTTGATGAGGGAAGGCATACCTCACAAAAGAGATACTTGTTTAGTTAAAAAGTAAAATAGAATAAAATAAACTAAATAAGAATAAATTATACATATTTTTAAAATTTCAAATTGTTGGTGACTGTAAATATTTTATGATTTTTTTTAATATCTTATTACCTTTCATTTGGACTATATCTCTTTATGAAGGTCATATTAAGTTTATCATAAAAATTCAACATATTCAAAATCTAATTAATTTGGCAAATGTGTGAAAATATAACAATTTAGTCATGAATACAGTCAACGTATGAATTAAAGAAATTGCATTGTCCCCAATTTTTTTAAGGAAGATATAAAGAATTATTTTTTTTATAGCTATATATGCACAGCACACTAAATTAAAAAAATCATGATCTATTATATACTAACCAATTCATGTCTTGATGCTGTTGTCACGCACTTGATACTTGTCACGTAAATCTATAGCTCTAATAAACTAAATCTCTTGATTGCAGTCTGGGCACTAATAATATTATAAAATGATACTTTCACTTTTCACAAAATTGATGCCCGTAGATTATAATGAAATTAAAAAGATGGTAACAAAATAACAACCTACTATTATATTAAGAAAACGCAAGTCCAAGAACATTTCTCTCCACTTCTCTCTCACGCATGGTTCGTACAACGTAGAAGGCTTTCTAGATACTTTAGTTCAAATTTCTGCACCACTTTCTGTTGATTACCTACTTCCCATAAAAAAGGCAAAGGGCCAACAACGGCTAGCAAATTTGTGTTTGACAAAAAAGGTAAAAAAAAAAAAATTTTAAGCAGAGTGAAAAAGTAGCCAGTTTTTATTACATCCGTTGTTGAAAGCAGAGGCAACGTTAACCCTTGACTCTTGCTTCCTGGATGGTCCCTATTTTTCCAAAGTTCATTTTGTACGACTTTTAGTCTTTTCCTTTTGCTCCACCGATCTTAGAATCTGGTGTGTCAATATCAGTAATAATGGCGTTAACTTGTAAATTCAAAGTTTCAAATATTGAGCAGTTTGTGCCCAACTGCCCATTCTAGTGCCATGATCCACCACCATTCTCTCCTATTTTTCCAGAAGAATTATGATACAGGAATACGACGTAATATAATAAAGCATACAGTGTTTTAATTTAAAAGTCTTGGTCGAAGTGATTCTTCACTTGTATTTGAATATTAGGAAAATCTGATCTACCAAGATTTTTTTTGGCCTCTTTTATAACAAAAATATAAAGTGTTCTAATCCAAACTTGTTTAAAACGATGGGAAATTTTGCTTTTTTATCTTTATAATTTTACTTACTTTTTAGTTTGATCTCTATTATTTAAAAATTTATAATTAAATCTTTATAATTTTAAAAATATTTTTATTTAATCATTGCCATTAAACTTTTATCAATACTTTGATAAATTTTGATAAGATAGTCAATCATGTATTATCTTTTTGGTACTATTACTTAGTTTTTAACTTGGTCTTTATTATTTAAAAATTTGTAATTAAATATTTCTAATTTAAAAAAAAATTAATTTAGTCATTATTGTTAAACATCTGTCAATATTACGTTAAATTTTATTAATATGTAGTCAATTATATATTATTTTAACATTTTAAATATACATAATTTAAATTAATTCATTTAAATAAATTGATATGTGTTGTATTATATGTTATATATATAGATAAATCAATTTAACACATGCAAGATAACATGTATACTCTTTTTTTTTTTTTTGGGTTCTAAACCATGCAAAATAACACATAATGATCACATTATCAAAATTGAATATAATAATATCAAAAAATTATTGATAGGAACTAAATTAAATTTTTAAAAATTATAAAAATTAGATTATAAACTTTAAAACTATAAAACTAAAATAAAAATTAAAAAAATTATAAAGACAGAGAATAATCTAACGAAAATTAAAGCTTTAATTCAAGAATCTGTGAATGTTTGGTCAAATTTGAATAGTGTCTTTCTTATTCAATTTATAGTTTTGGTGACTGAAGAGAGGAAATTGAGAATTCAAAAATACGAAAGCAATCCCAAATGGTTTTGCGGTTGTGGGTTTGGTAAGAGTGGGTTGCGTGAGCAGCTGAACTTGAGATTTGAATTTGAAGCATGAATAAGAGGGGGTCCTTTTCAACCGATTTGCTTTACCCCGTCACGTGATGTTTCTGAGAGATCCCACGCCAACGCCGCATTTTATTCCCATATCTCAATTATCATGAATCACGTTTTCCTATTCAATATCAGTTTCTTTTTTTTTTTTTTAAATTGACTGTTATTTTTTAAACAAGTCAAGGTCAATTTATTATCTAATTTGGATGTCTCTTGTGAGTTTAGATCATTTCTTTTATATCTTATTTATTTTGATGGAAGATAAATAGGCATAAAACATATTTAAATGCTAAGTGTTATTTGAATCTCTAAAATCTACTTAAGTGACCAGTATCACTTATTTTGTATCTATCTCTCTTTAAAATTGATAAAAATAAAAAAGTGTGCTTTGATTTTTTTCGGATCACTTACTCAAAAAATTTTAAAACTTGGTACTTTAATATTTGGATGATTTTGAGCAAAAGTCGCAATACACTGAACAATTTGATTGATAATCAAATTGGCTTAATTCCTCACACTAAAAAGTGAGAGGATTAAATTCAAATTAAACTAACAATTACCTAACATATATAGACACTCAAAAATGAAGACAAACTACACAAAAGAAACTCACAAAAATAAAGAAAATAAATCTAAAAAATCTTAGAAAATTCAAAAAAAATATTAAAAAATTAGAAAAAATATTTTAAACGTTGAAATTTGGCAAAAAAAATACTGTACCTAGTAGCTTTGCTATTTTTTTTTTTACTCAAAACACCCAACAATCTTGAAAAACAAAGTTTAAAAATTTTTTAGGCATGTCAAACAAAAATTTTAACAAGTAAAACAATTGATTCAAGCAACCGAAAAGACCAAATATCAACTCCAAAATAGAACTAACACTACACAAATAAAGCTAAAATAGAGCAAAAAAAGTGGAAAAACTATTTCAAATAATTAAGAATCCAAACTCTCTAATAACGACGTCGAATTCTCTTATTCAATGATCATTCTATTAGAAGGCCAGTGTGACATAAAAAAGTAAATGTGTATGAAATTCATTTTCTCCTTTTTTTTTTTCAAAACAGATCATTTACTTATCACTTATGATAAGTAGAGTGTGTTTTGCATCATAGGAGTTGTCTAAATTTAGATGGCTTATATTTATCCCTTTTTTATTTTAAAAGATAGAGAATGCAAAATAAAAGTAATCTTCTAATAGTCAATTTTAAAAAATGATGATTGATATTAAAAAATTAAAAAATAATATTTAGATTTGATTTAAACAAGTCCTGTGATGCAAATCACCTTTTCCCTTTTTTTTCTCTATCATTCTCTACTAAAATTATGTCATGTTTACACCAAACAAAAAATGATCTATATTGCTTATATAAACACCTAATTTTATTATTAATATTGTAAACCATCCTAACTATAATCTTTTTTTTTTTTAAATAAGTGGAGTAGAAATTGAGCCATTAAAACAAAATATATAGTTTTTATATATAAAAAAATTATAATTAACTTTAATATTGATGTATTTTTTAAAAATTAATTTTAGACATTTGAAATGCCTAAAATCTAGTTGAAAGTAATTGGCTGACTTGTTTCTTGTGTTCAATTCTCTATTTAAAACAATTTTGGCACAAGATTAAGAGCGAATTGCCTCATTTTGACGTGCCAAAATGTTTGCCTCATGTTGAAGAATTTTTGGCTATTGGATCAATCTCGCGGATCTTGTCATGCCACATCAAGGAAGAACATAAAACACATTCTTTTTGGGATTTCTTAGCAAGCTTTGAATGTTGCATTGTAAGGCCAAATGTTAAAGCTCTATTAACTCAAAGAAAACAGAGCCATGCTACATATCAACCACTGGTTGATGTGTTTTAGTGTAGCCCCCCATCATGTTCAGCTCCCTGTGCCATTAACATCGAAAAGCAAAAAGCTTTGATGCCCAAGTCTTGCCTAATTTCTCCTTGCCAAATTTAGTCTAAGCGCTCTAGGTATAGCTTATTGCTTGGTTGTCGGCTCTCTCATTTTCATTTCGAGGTAACTTGGTTTTTCTCTCTGTATTTTCATTTCAGTTTGAGCATTCTAGCTATAGTTAGCCGTTGTCTCTACCATATTTTCTTTATGCACAAACCCAAAATGAGAATATCCTAAATGGTTTGATTAATGGTTGCATTATGCTTAGAGGGTTTAAGGATCAAAGGGAGGACATGGTATTTTATATTTCCTTGTTAGTTAGTTTCATTATTTTCATTTTGTTCATTAGTGAGTCTATTTAGGTCTTCTTGTTTATATGTTCCATAGGTAGGTTTTATCACCTCCTTCTATATATATGTAATATTTACTTAACAATTATAAGTTAAAAACAAAATAAGAATGATTTGTTATTTCTATTTATTGGCATCAAAATTAAAAGATATACTCCCTTTATTAAATAACTAGCGGTCAGGATCACTTTTTGTATGTGTCTTATTGTTTGGACTTGTTTATTACTTCTTTCCCTTTGTTTATTCAAATTCTTCCCTATTGTATAACTTCTCTCTCTCTCTCTCTCCTTTTTTTTTTTGCATTTTTATTTTTCAAGTAAGTGATGATAGATCTTTCAATGGAGGTTGACTGTAAGTCTAAGTTAAATATGGAGTTTGATAGCTTAGAGGTAATATGGAAGTACTAGGTTGACTACAGTGGAAAAACCATATTTGGAGTTTGAAAGCAATATTTCAACAAGGCCAAGGATGGCTTTATCTTGTCATATAGATATGTTTGTTGTAAGGAAGGTATCTGGAGAAAGGGCAAAAGAGATTTTATGTATAAAAATTCAACACTTGGTACTAGAACTAATTGCAAAACTAGAATTAGACTGACACTTGTAAATAGTAAATATAATGTGCATGACTTTATTAAGGAACACAATCATCCACTTTATCTTGCAAAAACTATTGATATGTTGGCATCACAGTGTAAAATCTTTGAAGTTCAAGCTTATGAAATTGAGTTGGTAGAGGATTTTAGAATTCGACAGATTGCCATCTTTGACTTGATGAGTAGGCACATGGGAGGAAGAGCAAATGTCAATTATACTCACTTGGATGCCAAAAATTATCTCTAAACAAGATGATAAAAAGTTATAATGTATGGGGAAGTAGGTGCTTTATTACAATATTTCCAAGACTAGTTGTTGGAAAATTAATTATTTTATCATGTTTATCAGATAAATATAGAGGAACAAATAACCAATGTCTTTAAACTGATGCAAAAATGCTAATTTACTATAGTTATTTTAGTGATATGGTATCCCTTGACATAACATACTGTACAAACAAAGAAAATAGATCACTTGCTTTGCTTTGTGGATTCAATCATTATAGAAAATTAGTGATTTTTGAGATGACATTATTATATGATGAAATAGCAAAATCATTTAAGTGGCTCTTTGAAACTTTTTTGGTAGCTCATAGGCATAAAAAATCTTACCACTTAAGATCAAGCAATGACAAAAATATTGAGTGAGATGATGATAGAGACAAAGCATGGATTATACACGTAACATTTAATGCAAAATAGGATCAAGTACTTAGGCAACTTGATGAAGGAAAAATCTCATTTCGTGACTAACTTTAAGCAATGCATGTATGACTATAAGGAAGAGTTACAATTTAAATTGGCATGGAGTCAATTGTTGTCAGATTATAGTGTAGTATGGTGTCCATGATAATACATGGATTAGATCAATATACAACATACAAAAAAAATAGATAGCTTGTTACTTGAAAAAACCTTTTATAATTGGCATGCAAAGCACATTTCATGAAACTAGACTTAAACATTGTTCAATTTTTTAATATGTTCGAAAGGGTGGTAGATGACAAATGCTATAATGAGTTGAAAAGTGAATATGAGTCACTGTAAAATATTTTAAGGTTGAAAATTGAGCATTCGCTTATGTTACAACAACTTGCTAAAATTTATGCCATAAATATCTTTAAATTATACTAAAAGAAGTTTAACTTGTATGTAGCTTACTTTATAAAGCACAAGAATGAAATTCTGATTTGAATTTGTGGTTGTCAATGTCAACAAGGAGAGAGAGTATAGGGTGTTATTTGATCTTTCCACCAACTCCATTTCAGTAGTTGTTTGAAGTTTAAATATTTTGGAATACTATGCTGTCATATTTTAAAAGTGTTTGATCACATGGATGTTAAGATACTTCCAGAGCAATATATTCTCAAGAGGTGGATAGAAAATGCAAGAAGTGGTGTGATACATGACATTAAAGCCAAGCAAATTAAGGAGGATACGAGGCTTGAAAGCATACAGTTGTATAGACAACTATGTCCCATCTTAGTAAGAATAACAACTAAAGCATATGACTATCTAGAAGCATTCATATTGGTGCATATGTTATGTTGGAGTTGGGCAACTAAGTGATAGAGTTTTATTTGAGGCAAAAAAGTCCAAACAATGAAAGTAGTGCTACCTCAAGTAAGGGTCTAACAAATGACTATATACCACACCTAAAGGGATTTAAGAAGAGACTCGGTAAAGGGAGTAAAATCTGCCAAAAGAACTGGGTTGAGCATCAATGTAGAAAAAGAAGAAAAGATCCAAGTGTCCAAGCCATGTAACTCCAACCATCTACAATAAGTCTAACAATATGCTTGTTTACATGTCCATGTGGTATAGATATTTATGCTTATGGAAGAATTAACATTTATGCATAATCCTTGTAGAGGAGTGAAGAACATAGTCAGATGAGCTTACCTTCAATATTGCTGGCACCTTATGCATAAAGTCAAACCTATAAGGATGAGTTTACTTTCACAAGAATAATGTTGATAAGAGCATTCAATTTAAAAGGTGTATATGTTGTACTTTTGTATTTAATGTTCATGTTATAATAAGTGTTCTTTGTTAAAATAGGCACCTTTTAACCATCCTATATCATCACTTGAAGCATTAGAGTTTAGTGCAAATTTCTCAAATATCAACCATCAAGATGTTTAATGTGTTGCTAGTTCATATTTTGTCTATAATAATGCTATTTTGGAAATGTTTTGGAAGTTGTATATGATAATCCACAAGTGTTATTTCGGAAGTTGTTTATGTATGCTTAGGTATGGAAGATGTAAATTGACAAGTGAAAAAAAAAATCATTTTATTCATCTCAAAAATTTGTATATTACATCCTATTCACATCTCTAAAATCTATTACATCAAACAAAGTGACAAATGAAACAATGAAGACTTTGGCTTTGCCGAACTTTACAAATTGGTGACTTTACTACATTTTCACATACTAAGTTTCACAATTCCATGTACTACATTTCCATGTATTAGGTTGACTATGGCTTCTTTCACATCAAAAAGAAATATTGCATTTCCATGTACTGCACACGACAAATCAAATAAACATATACAATAAGCAAAACTAAAGGTTACCTTTAGGGAAGATACAAGAAAAAAGCCATATAGAATTCGTAACAACTAAAACAAATATAGATCACAGTATACACTTGTGGGCAACAATTTAGATCATGTTCTACCTTTAACAATTTAAATAGATATAAGAAAAAGGCCATATAGAATTTGCAACAATTTGCAACAAGTAAGCCATCTGTGCTACTATCATGTGGAAACTTTAATTTATTTCCATTCTATTATTTATATCTCACAATTTTACAAGTTTTTTTTTCTCTTTAAAGAACATAATTTTTTCTTCTGCTACATGTTCTTTTTTCTTTTGCCACAATGAAAAAAATACCAAGGCTAGATAGCACTAAACCATGTAAAAGTATAAAGCCTTCCTTCATCATACATCAATGGTCACAACTAGCAAATCTATCCAATCCAAAAAAGAAAATGGAAAAAAAATTTGGCCACAAATAGCAAATCACTACCCCATGTAATATCCATTCCAATTCTTCAAGATTACATATCATACTTCACAAATCTCCTTCATAGAAGCAAAAATGGTAGATCCTCAACCCTTCTCACATATCTTAGGTTTTATGGAGGATGACACTAACACATACCCGAATTTAGAGCGTCGATGGTGTTAACAGCCAGGATTTGAGCTTTAGATTTTTTTTTGGGGAGGGGGGGGAAGTGACTAAAATGTAGCGTTTTATATTAATGAAACACCACATTTTGTGTTATTTGTTGACGTGGCATGATAGGATCCACAAAATTGATCTAATGGCCAAAAATTCTTTAACATGAGTCAAACATTTTGGCACCTCAAAATAAGGCAATCCACTCTCCATAGGTTTAAGGATTGGTGCTCTATATGGAGATGGACTTGGTATAGATAACTTTCATGGACCACTGAAAACCCCCCCAAAAAAAGGAAAAGAAATCTAGTTGAAAATAATTGATGGCAAAATTTCATTTGTGAATGATGAAACGAAAGAGTAGCAAATTTTATACAATTTTGTTTGCTTTGTAACACATATGACTTTGATTAATATTAGATTACTTATCTATTTTCACCATGGTTTGTCCTCTTTTTTTTTTTTCTAACCAAAATTAAAAACATTTAGGATATTATAAAGCAGATCAAAAACTGATTAATTAACTATTGCGATTCACTTATTAGTCAAGGAAGTGTGCCTACGATCTTGATTATTCAAATTCAACCTTTAAGGCATTCAAAAAAAATTCTTTTTATCCTTTAATTTTGAAGATGACTTTAAATTTTGTTCTAAATATTTCATTGATATCAATTTTGTCTCACATCTTAATTTCTATAAAGTTTCAATATTTTCTAATATTTAATGGAGTCCAAATAGCTAACAAAAAAATATACCAATGTTAAAAAAAATTGCACTCTTTTCTAAATTTAGCTAAAATTATATAATTTTTTTATTTTAAAAATACATACGAACTTCCCTTAAAATAAAAAGTTATATTATACTTTAGTCTAATTTTAAATTTTAACTAAAATATCCTTAATAGATCTAAATACATTTTTTGTTAATTTTAATGAAAAATTATTATTTATTACTTTTATTGATTCATATTTGAAAAAAATATTCTTTTTACTTTTATTTATACATATTTTGTTGTATATTTAAGTTAATTGAAGATATTTAAATTAAAAATTTTAAAATTAAAATAAAATATACATTTTTAAAATGTAAAAAAAATTATATAATTTTAACAAAACTAAAAGAAAGTTCAAACATTTTACTTAAAAAAATTATCATATATGCCATCTATGACACGTAAAAGCATCCTGGAATTGCTACCTAATTTTCTTCCTCCTCCACTTCCATCTCTTTCTTCTTCTTCCTCCTCGAATAAAATATTGGAATTTCAAATTGGGCACAAAAATTTTAAGGTTTCATATTAACAAAAAAACCTTCCAATAAAATTGAATCTGCTATTCTGATATGGAATGAATGCGAATGGAAAACCTGCATGTCCGTTATTTGCATTACGCGCTACATTTTTTTTTTTTTTGGAATACAAATTAAGGACATTCTACAAAACAAGAAAGAACAATACCACGTAAAAAACCCATAAAAACACACATTATAGCTAAAACGAGAAACTAATTGCCCCTCCTGCTAGCATCTGTGTATCATCTCTTCCTTCCTAGGCAATTCAGAGATACAAACCCTGTGGTCAGTGTTAGCCAATTGATAATAATCTACACCTAGCAAATTCAAAGCTGGATCTATCTTATAAACTTCTGTGAGCAACCAGTAATGAGATTCAAACAAAACCATGCTCCGCAATTGATGATTCATAGGATATTGAAAAATGATATCCTTTTAGTTAATAAAAAGAACGGTTTTTCGTGCTTTATTCAGAACAATGAGACCCCTCCCAGTCTGATGCCTATCTTCCTGTTATTCAGAAGAAAAGTTTTTCGGATTATTTGTGAATCATAGACGCTTATTGTCTTCTAGATATTCTTATAGAATATAGATGTAAGGGAACCATTATACATCACGACGAACTCTAATTTATAGCAATATTTGGGGCAGCACAAGTTTTAGCAAGCATATTTTTTATTGCTCACTGAATTGAATTGGCAAAAGTCATTCAACTTTTACAAGATGAGGAAAAAAAGAGAGTTTTGTTTTGCCCATTGAATTGAATTGAATAAGCCTCTATTTTTAATGGTGAATTCTGTAATTCATATGGTTGTGAGAGTTGCAAATGTAACCAATCTCCATGGGAGAATAGGAGGAAGAAAACAAAAGGATATAGAGCAAATAATAAAAGTTCTGTGATTGTTGAGTAGTAATCTTTGCAAGACTATCAAAGATGAAGAACAAAGTGTACAGTGTCTTTTACCCAAATCTGTATATTGTACCACTGATTGCAATGAGACTTGAGAAGGGACCTCACTTTAGTCTACACATAGATGTTGGAGTTAATAAACCGAGGCGAACATGTTAATGGCACCAAAAGAGCAACATTCAGGTACCCATAATAAAAGTCAATTTAGATCAGAGGCTTGGCTAATAGGTGTGACAAAATTTCTAGCTCGATCATTTTGCTAAAGCACATAGCCAACAATGGCAACGGGAAACTCACATTTGGGAAGAGATACAATATTGAGGGTGTGAGGTCCAACTATATTTATGGATGTTGGTAAAATTTATGAAAGAACAAATAGTAAAGGAATGCAACATAGGAAAATTGAATTAAAATTTAAAAGGGTCTTGCATCTATGAGAGATGAAAAACTCATAAAGTCAGAAGTCAAAAGGGAGGAATTCCCTGACTGAATCTCAAACACTGAGGAATCACATTTTAAGCACCGACGATCTAGGATTTAATTTCCAGCAAGTCTAAAAAGTAATTATATTCAAAAATTAAGTATAAAAGTTTAAATTTGTATCATAAAATTTCTGTGCTTGTCTTTATCTTTGAGTATTTAAGGTTTATTTAATTTGTTGAATGGGTTGAGAGGGGTTGGAAGCTCTATAAAATGTTTCATGTAGTTCATTCTGTAAGGATTTCCTAAATTTACCATAAATATAGTGCTTTTAGAGGTCAAGGCTCAGTAAAAGCATCAATGCATTCAAAACATTATCAAGCCATTTAAAGTTGAAGGAAGACTTGATACCTATAGTACTGAGCTACTGAGAAAAACCTATTATAAGTGCAATGCTTAAGTTAATATCATCCTTTTACATCGGGGGAAAAATATGACCAATAGATTTGCGAGGGCCAATAACTGTTTTAAGATCTTACAAGTGACTACCTTAGAATTCCAAATAGTATATGGTAGAAATACTAAAACTTGAATATCATCACCATCTTGAGACTCATGCTATTAATTAACATATCTTGATATGATGAAATATTGCATATTTAAAGTTTGTTTATTGATATTATTAACATGCATGTAGGTAAGAAACTAATTGCCATTCCTGCTGGCATCTGTGTATCAGTTCTTTCTTCCTAGGCAATTCCAAGATACAAACACTGGTCCGTGTTAGCTAATCGATAATATCCACACCTAGCAAATTCAAAGCTGCATCTATCTTATAAACTTCTGTGAGCAACCAGTAATAATATTCAAACAAAACCATGGCCCGCAATTGATGATTCATAGGATGTTGAAAAATGATATCCTTTTAGATAATAAAAAGAACAGTTTTTTGTGCTGTATTCAGAAAAATGAGACCCCTCCTAGTCCGATATCTATCTTCTTATCCCCATTTCTTGAGTACAAGGTCACGAAACCAAATATGAATTATTACTTTCCTCTTAAGATTCCCTGATTTTGGAGTGCATCCAAATAAAACATTGACCACCCATTATGATACTGCATTTCAGATGTGACGGGCTGTTTTCATAATAACTTTCGATTATTAACCTGCTATGGGTAGGCAGCATGAGACCATGCTCGATGATACTGCGTTAATAGTCTATTAACCATATTTATAACATAAAAAGGCGAAGACTTGAGATCTTAAAAGACAATGCAGTTCAAAAATATCAAATCCCATAGAGCACAAGTACAACTTATTGAGTATATATAATCCTCAAAGCCCAGTGGCGCATTACCAGCACTAGAATCAATTATGAAACCGTACCGAATATCTTAAGGCTGAAAGGTGTCAACTCGAAGCGGCAGAGGGTAAGCGATCTAAACTACCTTGGCAAAGATACAAAAGACAACAACAATAATAGAATTTTATCTATTAGGTAGGATCGGCCACATATGGACTAAACGATTTTACAAAGTTCTATCATAAATCATATTTTTAGTTAAATCATTTAAATTAAAATTTTTTTTAATAATTTCATTTATAATTTTTCATGGTCTCTCTCTACTTCTAATTATTGGTTACTCTTCATCTGATCTACTCTTCTTATTAGAATTTCTATAGATCTTCTCTACACATAATCAAACCATTTAAGACGCGATTCTACCATTTTTTTTACGATAGATACAATTTCAACTTTCTTTTTAATGTATTTATTTTTTATTATATCTTATTTAGTATATCCACTTATCCAATGCAACATTCTTATCTCTGTAACATTGACCTTATTCTTCTGTTGATTTTTTAATACTCAACAATCAGTTTCATATAACATTTCCGATCTTATAACTATACGGTAAAATTTACTTTTAAGTTTGAACGGTACTCTTGTATCTGTTATAACACCCAAATCATTCTTCCATTTCATTCACCCTATTTGAATCCTATGATTTACATCTTTCTCTATTTTCCAATCATGTTGTATAATAGATCCAAGATACCTAAATTGAGTGATTTGTAGTATGGTGTGTTCTCCTATTTTCATTTCAACGTTAAAATTAGTATGCCTCTTGCTAAACTTACATTTCATATATTCTGTTTTACTTATACTTAAACAAAATCTATGTGTTTCTAAAGTTAGTCTCTATATCTCTAATTTCTAATTTAATTTCTCTTTCAACTCTCCAACTAAGATTACATCATCTGTAAAGAGCATGTACTGTGACACTGGCTTTTGGATATATTCAATAAGTACATCTAAGAGTAAAGTAAAAAAATAGGAGTTCAGAGTTGACCCTTGATGTAGGCTAATAGTTATCAAAAAATCATCTGTGGGCCCATTTTGTGTTCTTACATTAGTTGTAACCCCATTATATACATTTTGAATTGTTCGAATATAAATAATACAAACTCTTTTTTTCTTCGAAACTTTTCACAAAACATTTATTGGCACCCTATCATATGCTTTCTTTAAATCAATGAACACCATATGCAAGTTTTTTTAGTTTGTTCGATATTTCTCTATCAATCTTCACAACAAGTATATCGCTTTCATGGTCAACTTATTAGGCATAAAACCAAATTGATTCTTTATAACTTAAGTTTTTTATTTTTATCTTTGTTCAATAACCGTCTCTCACAACTTCATAGTGTAGCTCATGAATTTAATCCCTCTATAATTTGCATAGTTTTGTATGCCTCCCTTATTTTTATAAATAAGAATTAAAGTACTTCTCCTTCACTCGTTCGACATTCTCTTAAGGCTTCGTTTGGTATAAAAAATTAATTTTTGATGGAATAAGAATTGAAAATAGAATGAAAATAGAATGAAATCTTATGCCCCATAGTTATGTTTGGTACGATGTAAGAAGAAATATGAATGCTTTTACTTTTTTATACTTTGTTGGATAAAAATGACATAAAAATAAAATAAGAAGAGGATTAAAATATCAAAATACCCCTAATTATTTTTTAATTACTAATAATTATAAAATATAATGAAATATTTATTTTTAATTACTAATAATAATAAAATAATTATTTTTAATTACCAATAATAATAAAAATAATAAAATAATATTTTAATTTAAAAATTTATTTTTTATTACCTTTAATAAAAAAATTATTTGAGAAATGACAAAATGATCTTAATTTTTATATTCTCTCACTTGGTAAAGTTCTCTCCCAAAGCCATGGATTAGAGTCTCCCATGTTATTGGGAGACATCTCACTTGAGAAAAAAATTCTCCCACCTACCAAACATGTCTTTATCTCAATTCCACTCCCTTTCCATTTCCAAAATTTGACTCTACCATTTACCAAACATATCTTTCGATCTCATAATCTTAATAAATAATTTTATGAGTTAACTTATACCTTTTGCTTCTTAACCCTTCCACATTTCAATAGTATATTATCTAGTCTTACTGTTTTATCATTTTTTATTTTCTTTAAAGTTTCTTTTACCTCTTACCCTCAAATCCTGGCAACAATGCAATGGATCAAAAGTTGATTAGTAGTTTTTAAACTATCCTTGCGGAAAGAACAAAAATTGCCAATCCCAAGATGATGTATAGAAAGATTATCATTTGTTGAGAGAGCACTGTTAGTGTTTTCCAAGGAAACATGATAATTCCATTCCCGAAATTGCGATTCAATAGGTGGAGAATCATCGTGAGCCAAAATTCGATATCCATCAGCAACAGTCTACCTACCCATTTTATTTACTATGCACAGCAACTTGTCTTGCAAATTGGTAATCGAAAAAACCAACTTTGACACCTTTTGATCCACATTTTGCAAATATAAAACAACAAGTAGAGGCAAGTTCCAACTACCGTGCTTATGCAAGATAAGATCCTTCACTAAAGAAAGTGGATAAGGGGGATTTTCTGCATCAGTCAGCAAAGATGATTGTTGATAGAGATGTCTTTGCTATCCCCTGTTTGCCATTGAAGGTGCAAAAATATGACATCGATAGCCTTACCGAATACCTTCCTACATCCAAACTATGTTAGGGTATAATGTTCCTAATCCAGGGTCTTTAAAATATTTACCTTGCATTATTCTGATATTTGCTCGAAGCAATCTCTATGTATGTTGGCTAACAAAGCCTAGTTTACAATACCCGTTCTCTTGAAACCAAGACCCGATTATCCCATGGATTACATAACGTATTCCAATTGAGAAAGTGAACCTTAGGGCGATCTTGGTTATAACTCCCAAAAATATATTTGCAATTCTAGCATCAATTTGTTGAAAAATTTCTTTGGCACCACAAAAATGAGAGAGGATAAATTGGAGTTTATTACCCAATTTATTAAAGTGAGCCTCATGCCTGCCTGCGATAATAACAAAGCCTTCCATGCATGAAGTTTACAGTCAATTTTAACCAAAGCTTTCGCATATACTTGGCATTTATTACTTTCGGTATCGGCCTAAATGTCCAAATATCTGCCTAATCGGGATTTGAAATGTGTTCCAAAAACTTATTCCCCGAATGTTTAAACACATTTTTTTAAAAGGGCGCAGAGGAGCTCTCTCTGCGTTTCATTTAATTTATTTTTAAATTAAAATAAGGAAACATAAAGAAAGTTCTTCTACATTCCCTTCAATTTAATTTTTTTTAAATTAAAAATAAAGAAACGCAAAGTAGCTCTATCTATATCCTCTTTATATATATATATATATATATATATATATTCAATAAAGGGAATGCAAAATAGGATTGTCCTTGTTCCCCTTAAATTTATTTTTTTATTTTTTTTCTTAAATAAAGGGAGCATTCTACTAACAATTTTTATATAAAAAACAAAAACGAAATCAAAAGAACGCGAGATCACAGACCCTACGTTAATTAAAGGTGAGAAGGGGTATTGAAGGCGTTGGGAAGACGGATGGTTGAGGGGTGATAATGCATAAATAAATAAATAAATAATATAATATAATATAATATTTATTATGTAAAAAAATATATAATATATAATATTTTATTTTATTTTTATATAAAATATTAAAATATAACTAATAATAATAGATTTATAAATTATGATTTTATTGATAAGTTTATATTTCTAATTTTAGTTTATTTTTTAATTTATTTGCATAAAAAATATTTGTTTAGTCTCATTAAGAATTAAAAAGAATCATCTCAACTTACTTAAAATAATAGATTAGCTTAGTTAAACAACAAGCTCTTTATTTTATCAACTAAATTATACAACATATTATTATATGAAAGAATTTGTAATCTCATTTATTATTCTAAATAACATAATATATTATAGAAAATACTTATAATTTCATTTATTATTTTAAATAATAGAACGTATTATTATTGAACTATGTTTTTTTATTTATCTTTAACTTAAAAAGTTTTACTACTATAAAAAAAAATTATAAATTTAGCCTTTCAAATTTTTATTTAAAGAACAAAATATCGTTTTTATTTTAAAAAGTGAAAAAAAAAACTATAAAATTTTATTACTATAACCCACGTACTAACACCTTTCAAGTTTTTTTCAATAAAAAGAAGATTTTGTTTTTTTAATTGCGGTAAAAATTTGCAAATAATAATGTGTTGTATTTTTAAGAATAATTGATAGGATTACAAGTTTTTTTTATAATGTATTATATTATTTAAAATTATGAATGAAATTACAAGTTTTTTCATCTAATAATATATTGTATTATTTAGCTAATAGAATAAAAAACTTGTTATTTTTCTAAACAAGTTGAAATGATTTCTTTTTTATAAAATTCTTAATAAGACTAAGATAATAATTTTTAGGCAAATAAATTTAAAATAATTAAATTAAAATTAAAAATATAATCTTATCAATAAAATCATAATTTATAAATTTATTATTATTAATTATATATTTAATATTTTATATTAAAAATTATATTTTTAATATAATAAATATATTCTATTATATTTATTTTATATAATATAAAATTATATAAAATATTATTATATAAAATATATTATAATACACACACACACCCCCCTATATTACCCCCTCAAAATTCTTTATCCCCCTTCCCAATGCCCTCAACTCCTTTCTTATCTTTAATGAACATGGGGTTTATGACTTGGCTTTCTTTTAATTCATTTTTTTAATAAAAAATTGTTAACGAAATGCTTTCTTTATTAAGAAAATAAAAAAAATATATTTAAGGAGAACGTGAACAATCTTGTTTTGTATTTCCCTTTTATATATATATATATATATATATAAAGAAAATGTGGATAAGGCTACTCCATGTTTCTTTATTTTTATTTTAAAGAAATTAAGTTAAAGGGAAACACAAAGGAGTTCCCTCCACGATTCCTTATTTTGATTATAAAGAAATTAATTAAATGGAATGCAAAGAGAGCTCATCCACATCGTTTCTAAAAAACAAAAAAGTTTAAGCATTAAAGGATTAAGGACTTGTTTGATTTCTTATTTTTAAAATAATTTTTTATTTTTAAGAACAAAAAAACTTGTTGGATAATGTATTTTAATAAAGTTTTTTGTAAAACATAAAAATAAAATTGTATTTTCAGAAATAAAAAAATTAAAATATTTTTTAAATGTTTTGTTTAATAACTTTTAAGTATAATAAAGATAGAGGGAGAGTGGGAGAATGAAGAACACATTCTATTTCATAAGCCAAGCCTTTATATAGGCAAATACATGAGTGATAAAATTAATTAAATAATAAAAATAATTCCTAAATAGTAGGACATGACTTGCAACACTTAGCCACTACATAAACTCCATAATGCATTTTATCTCCTAAAATGGTGCAACATGGGAAAATGCAAAGCAACATGCAGAACATGGGTAAGTGGATAACTTAATGGTGGAGTGGGCAACAAACTAGGACATGTGGCAAGCAAAATACTTGGTCAAATTTTATATTTTTCTTAACAATCCCTCCCTTAAACTAATATTTGCAAACATTAAGTTTAAGAGCGTAAGGATTTAAATTAAGCCTTCCCTTAAGCAAAGTCTTTCAAAGAGCACACTCCAAGCATTTTTCAAAATTTCACAAACACAGCAATCTTGAGAGGCTTGGTCATAATATCAGCAACTTGATCTTCACTTTTGCAAAACACCAAATCAATTATACCATCATTGCAAAGGTCACGCAAAAAATGGTATATCACGTCAATATGCTTACTTCTTCCATGTAAAGTTAGATTTTTAGAAATTTTGATTGCTGAAACATTATCACAATAAATTGTTGTTGGGCTTTGTTGCTCACTTTGAAGCGTTTCAAGCAATCTCTTTAGCCATATAACTTTACAAGAACAGGCTGTTGCTGCAACAAATTCAGCTTCTGTAATCGACAAAGTAACAATTTGTTATTTCTTTGAAGATCAAGATATAGCTCCAGAGCTCATTATAAAAACAAAACTTGATGTACTTTTCCTATCATCAAGATCTCTAGCATAGTCACTGTCAGAAAAACCATAAAACTTACCTTTTGAGTTAGCTTTATAAAATATTCCAAAATCAACGGTGCCTCTCAAGTAGCGAAAAATTCTTTTTACAGCAAAGAGATGACTCTCAGTTGGATTCTCCATATATCGACTTATTAAACTAACACCATGCATGATGTCAGGCCTTGTTGAAGTGAGATACATCAAACTTCCAACCATCTGCTTGAAAAGAGTAGTATTAATTTTCTTTCCTCCATCATCTTTCACCAACTTTAAGCCACATTCAGTTGGAGTACCAACATGATTGCAATCCCCCATTTTAAACCTGTCCAAAATCTAAAGAACATACTTTTTTTGTGAAATAAAAATACCAAATGATGATTGCACAACTTCAATGCCAAGGAAAAAATGCATTAAACCCAAATAAGACATTTCAAACTCTTGCATCATTTTCCTTTTAAACGCATGAATCATGGAATTATCATTTCTGGTATAAATTAAATCATCAACATAAAGAGATACAAAAAGCATTCTTCCACCTTTTTCAAATTTTGTAAAGAGAGTATGTTCATGAGGGCATTTTTGAAAACCTTCTTTAATAAAATAAGCATTTATACCATTATACCAAGCTCTTGGTGCTTGTTTTAGTCCATATAAAGCCTTTTTAAAGTTATATACCTTTTCTTCACTACTTTTCTTCACATATCCAAGTGGTTGATCAACATAGACCTCTTCCTGCAACTCATCATGTAAAAATGCAGATTTCACATCTAATTGATAAACATATCAAAAATTTTGAACAGCTATGGCTAACACTAATCGAATAGTATCAAGTCTTGTAACTGGAGCAAAGACTTCTTTATAATCAACCCCAAATTCTTGCTTGTAACCTTTTACAACAAGGCGAGCTTTATATTTGTCAACTTCACCATCTTTGTTCTGCTTTGTTTTGTAAACCCATTTAACACCAATGGATTTTTGCTCCTTTGGGAGTTCCACTAATTCCCATGTGTTATTTTTCTCTATAGATTTGATCTCCTCATCTATGGCAATTCGCCATTTCGTATCTTTGATGGCTTCTTCAAATGTGAGGGGGTCACAATTTGCAAATAAAGCAAAATGAGCTATTGATTCATCATCAGTTAAGTCATCTCTACTTATATAATCTATCATCCATGCTGGTCTCTTTCTAGTACGATTAGACTGTGATTCTTCTACAATTTCAGTAGTTGGAGATGGTTCCACCACTTCTGTAGATAGAATGTCATTTGATAAATTTTCAAGAGTAGCAACTATGGTATTTTTTGGGTATTGAGAGTACTCATTTTCTTCTTCAGATTCAATAATTGGAGAAAGCTGCTGCCCATTCCAATTCCAAGTGCTCTCTTCATCAAAAATAACATCTCTGCTAATCACAATTTTATTGGTTAGCAGATTAAATAATTTATAAGCTTTAGACATTTCACTTACACCCAAAAAAACACATTTTTCACTCTTATCATCAAGCTTCTTTCTTTTCTCATCTGGAACATGGGCATAAGCGATACAACCAAAAATTCTGAAATGATCTACGGCTGGCTTTCGCCCACTCCAAGCCTCATGTGGAGTCATATTTTGAACAGCAAAAGTAGGACTTCTATTCAAAATATGAATACTCCAATTTACTGCTTCTGGCCAAAAACTCTTTGGAACTTTTCCTTTTGCTAGCAAACTTCTCACTATGTTGAGGATGGTTCTATTCTTCCTCTCCGATACACTATTTTATTGTGGTGTATAAGTGGCTGTAAGCTCTCTTCGAATACCATACTGCTCAATAAAATTTACAAATTCTTTTTAGCAGTATTCTCCACCACGATCAGTACGAAAAGTTTTAATATTTTTTCCCATTTCATTTTCAACTTGAGCTTTAAAGCTTTTAAATATACTAAAAGCTTCTGCTTTCTCCTGTAAAAAATAAACCCAAGTTTTTCGACTATAATCATCAATAAATGTAATAAAATATCTTTTACCACCATTGGAGATTGGTGTTATTAGCCCACAAATGTCGGAATGAATCAGCTCCAATACATCCTTTGCTCTCCATGACTTTCCTTGAGGAAATTGAGTACGTGGTTGTTTGCCAACAACACACTCTTCACAAACTTGAGAAGGAGCAGAAATTTGAGGAAGACTAGTTACCATATTTTTCTGATGAAGAGTTTTTAATCCAGCAAAGTTCAAATGCCCATAGTGATAATGCCAAAGCCATGCGGCATCCTTCTCACTAGCCAACAAGCAAGATTGAACACTTTCAATCTTTAATGGGAATAACCTGTTTGAACTCATTTGCACAACAGCAATAGCACCTCGTGAAGGATCATAAATCTCACAAGCCCCTTTTTGAATAGTTATAATATAACCCTTTTCTTGCAATTGACCAACACTCAATAAATTGCTTTTCAAATCAGGAACATAAAAAACATTGGAGATTATTTCTACAAAACCATTTTTAGTTTTTATTTTAATATTACCTTTTCCCATTACCTTCACAGTAGAACAATCACCAAAACTTACAGTGGAATGAAATTCTTCATCTAAGGAAGAAAATAAAGATTTTCTTCCACACATATGGTTGCTGCAGCCAGTATCCACATACCAAAGATCTGATTGAGGTGCTTCAATAACTTGACATGCCATTAACAAGGTTTCTTCCTTTTTCTTTTCTGTAAAATTTGACTTCTCTCCTCTTTCTTTATTGTTAGGCAGCTTAGTATAACATTCAGAATGATAATGACCAAATTTATGACATCTAAAGCATTCTACCTTAGATTTGTCAAATTGTTGATTTCGTTCTCCACTTTTACCTTGAAATTCATCCTCCTCATCATCTCTATTGCCTCGGTCTCCTCTTCCTTTACCGCGGCCTCTACCTCAACCTCAACCTCTATCTCTACCTCTACCCCTTCCTTTAAAATTTAAGGGACGAGTAAAAGTAGAAGCTTTTAAAGCTTGCTCCTCCATAGTTGAATTGCGATTCATCTTCTGCTCATGAACTAGCAAAGAGCTCTGTAATTCATCAAGTAAGAGTGCATCTATATCTTTTGACTCTTCAATAGAACAAACAACATAATCAAATTTGGGAGTTAGTAAACGCAATATTTTTTCAACAATAGTAACATCTTGCATTTTTTTCACCATATAAACGCATTTTGTTACTTATTTCCAATGTTCTGGCACAATAATTTGTGATAGATTCACCATCCTTCATTTGCAGAATCTCGAAATCTCTTCTCAACGTTTGAAGCTGTGCACGCTTTATTCTTGCAGTGCCTTGATATTTCTTCTTCATGGAGTCCCATATATCCTTGGAAGTTTCTTTGCAAAGAATAATTTTTAAGATGGGACTATCAATTGCCTGAAATAAATAATTCTTCACCTTTAAATCTTTCAGTTTCAATGCCTCTATCTCTGATTGTTGTGCATTCGCAAGTGCTGCTACACCATTTTCAACAACATGCCAGTACTCCTTAGATCCTAAGAAATTCTCCATCAGCAAGCTCCAATGATCATAGTGACCATCAAAACGTGGAATAGATGGCTGCACAAAGTTAGAATCTGAAGAAGACATATTGATGCAACAAACAGAAATAACAATGAATGTCAATAATAATCACAAGAGAAGAAGAAAAAATAATATTGCTCACTCCCCTTTTTTTCACAATATTTTGCACTCCTCACAAACCAAGCTCTGATACCACTAATAACTTTTGAGTATAATAAAGATAGAGGGAGAGTGGGAGAATGAAGAACACATTCTATTCCATAAGCTAAGCCTTTATATAGGCAAATACATGAGTGATAAAATTAATTAAATAATAAAAATAATTCCTAAATAGTAGGACATGACTTGCAACACTTAGTCACTACATAGACTCTATAATGTATTTTATCTCCTAAAATGGTGCAACATGGGAAAATGCAAAGCAACATGCAAAACATGGGTAAGTGAATAACTTAATGGTGGAGTGGGCAACAAGTTAGGACATGTGGCAAGCAAAATACTTAGTCAAATTTTATATTTTTCTTAACATTGTTAACTTTTATTTTATGGAATTAGAAATATATATATATATATATATATATAACAATGATTTTGCATAATAATGATTCAAATAGATTTTTAATTTTTTTTTTGTTTTCAAAATTTGTTCTAAAAAATATCAATTTTAAAAATATTAAAATCAAAACAAAATCAAACAAACCCTAAGTTTTGACAGCTACATATATTTCTAAATTGTCCCCCTTGTGGCATTGTTGTTAAAAAGTCTTCCATTCCTTGGCAAAATAAAATGGTCCCACGCTTTAGCATTGCAATACCACCTAAAAATTTATTATATGCACTGAAAAATTCATTCAATGTCACCAAAAACAAGGTACCCAAGTCTACACCATGAAATCCACTCTTTTTTCCTAAATTCAATAAAACTAAATCTAAAGCATGAAGGTTTTCTTTTATCATCTTGACAGCATCTAAATCTTCTCTCTTCTCTACTTTGGAAGAAACTTATTCTCCAAAGCTTGCAAGGCTTAGAGAAAGGTGCATATTTTGTTCAATAATCTTAGCCTTTAATGTATATTGTATTTTAACTTTATTTTGATTTTTTTCTTAGATTTGACTAAATTGTGACAAATTTTATCATAATTTTTTTTGCCTTTTACATTTAAGTCTTGATCAATCTTAACAGTCTAAAATGGATGAATGTGATGATTTATTGCGTGTGATGAGTAAAACAAAGCAGGAGATAAGTGAAAACGAAAATTCTAGAAGTGTAGATGCAAGTTTTGTTTTTTTTTTGTTTTTTTGCCAATTATGTAGATACAAGTTTTATCTTTGCAAACAGATATAAATTTGGGTTTAAACATATTTACTTAGTTTAAGTTGTTAATAGTGAAGAAGAAGCTCATACCTTATATAGAGAGCATAGGTATCATCTGGGTCTTTTCTTTGAAAAAATGAGAACAAACTTATTTTGCTTGAACTAATAAGATTTGCACAAAAAAATACGTGATCAAAAGACAAATCTAAAGACTTTGAAAAAGGTAGTTGTAGTTCATTTAGTAAACTAAATTCAAGGACAAGGTACAAAAGAAGTGGTCCATTTTGATGTTCAAACAAATGGGTTGTTGAAAATTACTAAATTGATACTTAAGCATAATCATGAACTTGTAAAACCAGAGCATAAACACCTAAAGCATTTTGATAAGAACATTCTTGTTGTTAAGGTTGATCTTATTAGTTTTATGGTTAATACTAGAATTAGAATAAAAGACGTGTGGAGTTATTTAGGTGAAGAAACGCATGACTCTAATAAAATTGGATTTTCAGAAAAAGATTGTTATAATTATATCAATAGCCAAAAGTTTAAACTAATAGAAGCCAGAGACAATCAAAATTTGGTTAATCATCTCTAAGGTTAACAAGCTAAAGATATCATGTTTTTACTATAGTATTCAACTTGACCAAGTATTACATTTCACAAATGTCTTTTGGAGGGATGGGAGATCATGAATTTATAATGATTGTTATGGATGTGTAGTAATTTTTAACACTACTTATTATACTAATAAGTATGATTTAATTTGTATACCATTTGTTAAAGTAAATCATCATTGGCAAAGTGTAATAGTTGGTTGTGATTTTTAAATAAATGAATCAACAGAATCATTTGAATGGTTGTTTGGCCAATTTTTACAATCTATGAAAAACCAACAACTAAAAACTATAGTCATTGATCAAGATGCTACCATGGCTAAAGCAAATTTAGAAAGCACTTCCTAATACTTGGCATTGCTTATGTTTATGGCATATATCTAACAATGCTCCATCGTACTTGGGATCTTTCAACTCCAACTATTGTGTTTCAATTATTCTTTCAAAATTGCATGAAAGAATGTGATCCAAAAGAAGAATTTCAAATTGTTAACAAAGCAACCAACACCCAAAAGATAGGTGAATTAGGTGTTTATAAAAATTTCAATTATTTTTAAAATTCTTTTTTAAAAACTTGTTAGTAAGGTTATTGAAAAGTATTGAGCAAAACAACAATTATATTGATCATAGAAATTTTTATGTTAATATTTGGAGTATGAAAATCACAATTTTTTATTCTAAAAAACAAATTACTTAATAATATACAGTTAAACTTGATGTAAAAACTTATTTCTAAGTAAACTAGAACAATCTTACAATTTCATCAACAATTGGTTCACTTGAAATAGATGAAAGAAAATGTATCAAGTAATAAATGATCAATATTTCATGCACAATACCAAAATAAAAATACAGCATCACTCAAAATGTAAAGAGTTAGGGAAATAGAAGGCAAACTCCAAGACTTGTCATAGTTCGGCCCCAATTCAACCCTACATCTAATTTTCAAACTTTTACTTGAGATTTTTCTACTAAATCCATAAGTTTAATTGAGTCATTATTAGCTTTTACAACTTTTAATTTAACCTAAAGTTCTTCCTCTCTCTAAAACAAAGAACATCTATCTTTTAAAAGGAAAATCAACTCCAAGGACTTTCCTACTTTTGTATTCTTTCATAAGGGATACATCATCTTTTCCTTATAAAGATTGTAGAAGAATAATATTGCTCAAATAAACTTTCTCATAAAGTGGATATGGACGATGAAGCTCTAAAATTCAAATTAAAGAGATTTTACAAATTTTGACTTAGTTATGTTTGTTTCTCTCTCAAACATGTTAAAATAAGTTGACGATTACATTACAGCACTTAGTTTTACTTGAAAACATATTTGGAAGGTTATATACATAGGGCTCTATGGAAAATAGCTGTTAAACAAATGAAAAGTCTTTATATGTAATCCTTTTGCTTCTAGGGCACTATATAACTTATTATTCTATTTGAGTGACGGAATTTTGACAGTTAAAATTCTCTTATTTTCGTTGGATTGTAAAATTCTTGAAATAAATCTTATAAATAAGGACAAAACCAAAAAAAATGAAGGGGAAAAAATTTTTGTACTTAATAAGTGCACTAATAATTATGAAAAACATAATTTTAAATACTTAATTAATTAATATAACATAATTTACTAAAATTAAAAAATATAGAACATAATAATAAAAAAGTTAAAGAAATATAATAATATTAAAATAAATATAATTGCTTTAATATAAAAAGAGTATATACTTGAAGTGATACAATATATGTATTAGTCATTAGAATCATAATTTTTTATTTTGAATTGAATATAATTCATTTATAATCTTCTATATAGTAAACTTCTTTGTCAATTTTTTTTCTCAACCAAATTATCTACGAAAAAGTCATCTTCTATTTTATTACAAAACTTGATAATGAATAGAAAGTATTGTTAAAGAAATTAAAAAAATAAATTTTGCGAGAAGTGATAAAAATCAATATAAGAAGCAATTATGTCTTTAAAAGCATGTATTTGAGATTATAAAACATTAAAGGGGTTTAATGAAAAAGATTTTTAAGGTGAGCAAATTTAAAACTTTTTTAAAAATAATATTATATATATGTAATACATATAAACATTTTTTAAAGATGCAACTGCCCCTAAAACCTATAACCTAGATCCATCCTTATTTATAAACATTTAACTAATTGTACATTGAATAGTTAGTTTCATATAACTAATATTCTTAAAATTACAAAGTAACATTTATAGTGTTCCTATATCAATATACAGCTTATTCCTAGGCTATAGAATTGAATATTGGTTGATATCTCTTAATTATTGTTGCAATCATCCAATAAAATAAATAGGGTTTCTTTGTCTTCATTATGCTATGATCTAAATATTAGAAGTTTGGTCTACTTCAAACTTCAAGTACTTTAATCTACTATTAACATCGAATCAACAAAACTGGTATTCTTGTATGAACATATTACCAAGTATAATAAAGATTTACATTCTCAATAAAAATATTTATCAATGTTAAAAAACTAGTAATAGTTCTATTGTCACATATGCAAAAAAAAAAAAAAAAATCTTTTACTCCCCTTCTTGTCTATAGCATACAAAGGCAACAAACATATCACAACACAACATTTACAAATAAAAGAACATACATATCTATATAAGGACATAAATCATACTGAAATACATACAACATAAAAGTCTTAGATGTATACATATTTATTTGAAATCATTTAAAGATTACATGATATTATTTTTGCATATAAAGTAACATGTTAAACTTACCATAGCAGGATCTCACACATTATAAGTAATATACCCATGCACTTTATGATAGTCAATATATTACATGTGTCACCAAATTAAGCATTCAGTATCAAATAGCACTTTAGTTATCTCTAACCAAATTACACAAAGTCATATCCAAGTTGTGATTATTTGTTTTACTCATTCCTTAGCATGAAATCACATGCTCAGTTTATCATATCTATTATATCATATAAACATGGTACATACTAGTGTGCTTTATCATTCATAAAATCGTAACATATCTCATACTTCATATATATTAGTACTCCAATGAGTACATTACCATATCATGCCATTATATATGTTATTCTAAGAAAAAGCAAATGATCCTACCTTGGAAGTGTTGTTCAAAAGGGAAAGCTACTTCCTAAGTATCATACCATGCATCCCATTGTACTTGATATTGACTTAGGTTTCTAAAATCATAGATAATCCACTAAGCATCTCATACTATTTGATGTGAGACCTAAGTTTCCAAAGTTGTCAAGGAAAAAAACTGAAACTTAGGTGTTATTGTGGAACTTTAAGCCACATGAGGGTTTTTTAACCCTTTTATGATCCCTTATCATATCTTTATACCTAAAAGAATGGGACTTTAACCTGGGTATACTCATAACAGTTTATGATACTATCTCCATTGACCATCTTCTATCGAAATTTCATCCTTCAAGAACCATATCCCTTAGAAACTATTTCTAAATTGGGATACAAGAATCCCTTCTCTTAAAAACCATTTCCTATTAAAATTTCACTTCTCGAGAATCTTATATCTATTCAAAAATTTGTTTCTTGCTCTAACACTATGTCAATATCATAATCATCATTATACTCTAAGTTATCCAAATCATGCTTCCTGGTTAATGACATATTATTTAGGTATTATTATGGATTCCAATCTCAATACCTTTCCTTCTTTAAAGAGGGGACTCCTAGCCAACATCAAGATTCATTGAAATATGCCTTTATGCAAACCTATTTGCGATAACCTTTCTTATTGGACTCGAACCATCCATTCTCGTGCGAACATGTAGTACTATGCATAATGGATGCGTTTGACTACATCAATAAGTATAGTCATAAGTGCATACTCAATAGAATATAGATCATCCATAGGTAAATTATTCATGACCAATGCATGATGTACATCAGTGATCATAACTGATCATAACCTTATATTTAGTAAAAATATAAATAATCTAAATCAGTCATGGCAAAAATAATTAAGATGTGCTACTCATATAAATCATACAAATTACAAGACTTACATTTTGCATTTTGATTTCTTAAACAAATCTTAACAAGACCTTTTTTCTTGCTACTCTGCCTTTTAGTATTTTCATTATATTAGAAGTCCATATCACAATATTCCATAGCTATAAAGCCATTTGTAAAGGAGGAATGATAAAGACTCATGTATAGATGAGTGAATTATGAATTGTTCTTATGCATGGATGACTTTAGCAATGGAGTATCACAACTTTAATTCTTATGCGTGTATGACATTACCTTAAACTATTTAATAAGGTAACCAAGTATATCAAAATACATAAACACACAAACATTCATGTTACAAAAATATTAAATTCATGTTTATCACAACATAAAACACCTACTCATGTATCAATTCTATCTAAACATCACAAAAGCTTACAAAAAGCACAAAACAATACATTTTCCCCTTGTTGATGAAATCACATAGCCCATGTGGCCCATATGATATCACAACTATGTGCCTCTTTCTTTCTTTATGTGTAGTTGTGGTTATCATAGTACTCATTTAAAAACACACGACCTAGTCATGCAAAACACCCTTGTTCTACACTTTTCACTATAAAAGCTTCCAAAAGTCATGTATCCTTCAATTTCTTCCATGCAAACCAAGCAAGCACCTTTGCATATCAAGTAAATATCAAGAATAAACCAAGGAATCAAACTAATTATTAGAGTTTATGACCAAGAGCTCAGGATGAAATTCTTAAGGTTCAATTTCTTTACGTTATGGCTATAGCTTAACTATAGAAATGGAGTAGAAAAAATGAATTATAAAGGATAATGCTCATACTATCATATGCTAAGTAAAAGGGAGTTTTCTTACCTAGGTTCCTTTCAAGTTTAGCTTTTCCTTCCTTTTCTTCTTCTTCTTCTTCTTCTCACTCCCTCATGCTCTCTCATCCTCTTTGTTTCTCTTTCTCTCTATTTCTTATGTAACTATTTTTCTCCATATTTTTCTTTTGTGAAGTTTCCACTATTTCTCTTTCATTCTTCCCTTTGTGTTTCAATGTTTCAATATGTATGTATACCGAATGTAATTTTTATAAAATGACGAAATTAGCCATATAGAAGTAAATCCTCTAAAATGACCTAAATAATGTCCCAAAAATTTTGGGTTGAGTGCTAGACTCCTAAAAATAATAATTCTAGGTTCAGATGGAAAGAAAAACGAAGTTAAGATTTTGCGACAGAAACTGATGAAACGTAATGACATTTTCATAAATAAGTACAACTTTTAGAAAACCACATATGAGGACTTTTTAAATAAAAGTTTTAAGTTGCCCAAGGTTCTCAAAGGCCCTAAAAACTATGGAAAGCCTTGGGACTGGTAAAGCTCCTCCGGTGTATGTTTTTCAACGTCAGTTGACTCGAATTTGACTAATTCATTCGGTAAGGTTTTAGCTCCAAATTGAGTGATTCCAACGACATTTTATTAAATTAGGAATCTAAATTTTATGATAGAAAAGACAGTTCTAAAAAAGGAACTAAAACAAAGTCGAAACGAAATTTCCATTACAAAAGGGCAAAATTAGAAATAAAAGCTTTTAGAATATCCTAAACACTTCCACACTTTTCTTCTATCTTCTCCCTTTTATTGAGCACGAAATTTTCTGCCCAAAATACAGAAGTTATTCTGCTCTCTTAGGCGCATAAGAAGGAGGAGAAAAAGAGGGAGAAAACCAAGGAGAAATTAGGTAATTTTATGGATTTTCTTGCTTCATCTTCCTCCAATCTTGTTCTTCTCTCTTCCTCCTTTCTTTCCATAGATTTTTTGAATGATTTGGTTCTGTTTTTGGTCCAGACCTAAGGGGAAAAATTCAAATTTGCCAAGGAGAAGAGAACCAAGGGAGAAAAGCTTTGAAAACAAGCTTAAAACTAAGGTATTTTTCTACTCTTAATGCTTCATCTTGGTTGCTCCTTTTTGTGGTAGTTTCGGCCAGCCTAAGGGGATAGAAAGAGATGAATTTTAAGTAGAACTAAGGGAGAAACCTAGAAAAAAGAGTACAAAGATTAAGAATATGACAAGAAATTTAAATAAAAACCAAAGGAAATCAAGATAGAAAAGTGTAGGCTTTCTTAGGGTTTTATAAAATCTGATTTTGTGTGAGTAATTCCTTAACTATTTGAATGTTTCCTTAAGCTCTTAAGACCCCTAGAAACCTTCCCAAGTGGCTTTCCCATCAAGAAAAATTTTGAAACTCCAAGAAACCCAATTATGTGCTTATCTCGGCCAAGGAGGATTCATAGGGCTAGGGAGTGTTTTAATTTGTTCTAGCCTTGGTTTAGGACTCCATATGATGTTAGAAGATGGGAGGAACCATTGAAAAAAAGTTTAGGAGTCATAGGTTGGGAGATGGGACAATGGTGTCCATAATGATGCCTTATAAAGCAACTTGGTCTTCCAATGGTGAAATTAAATAAGTGATGGCTCCAAGGACCTTAAATGAGTCCAAGAAGTCTAGAAATAACAAGAGAATAGAGCCTAAAACTTGGATGATATGAGTTGCTTCAATGGACCATTTATGGAACCAATATGCCCATTATGGAACTAAGTGGATGTTTAAAAGTGAACCTAGTGTCTTGGCTTGCTTCAAGTGTGTAATTGTTGATGTTTGTGATGTCTAGGTCAAGAGAACCCTACTTCACCAAAATGCTCTTATGAGACTAAGGAGGGAAAGGAATTGAAAAAGGAAGCTCGCATAAATTAAAAGGTAGCTCTCCACCTCATTCTCTTGCATTCTTATGTGCATATATATATGTTGTGTGCTTGTATATGCTCTTACGATTTGAGAACATGCCACTTGATGTCTTCAAATTGCATTGGTACCAATGTGTCTTCTTGAATGACTATGGCTATAGAAAGAGCTCATAAGGGTAAGGTGATACCAAAAGTCCCTTGACGAAGGTAAGAAGATGCCGAAAGTCTCATTCCATAGGTGAAACAAGGCTAAAAGTCCCTTGAATGGGTGAGGCTAAGTCAAAAGCCCCTAGGACAAGAATGAGGCAAATCCAAAAATCCTAGAAATGGGGTGAGGCTAAACTAAAAGTCCCTAGAGCATGAAAGTGGTCTTAACATGTTGATGTGGCATGAAATGGGATTTATTGCATACTTTATACTTGCATATTCATATATTTGACATATGTATGCCTTGAATGTGGTGTGAATGGGTGTGTGAGTTATAGAGATTCTTGAAATCTCACTCCCCTTTCCCTCTCATATTTAAAATGTCTAGGTGGTGCCCAAAGCCAAGGAAATGTAAGCCAAGAACACTAAATGGCTACACTTTGTTTAATTGGTAGTTTAAATTGTAATGGAGTGTTAAGAAGCATTTTACATATTATTTTTAATTGTGTAAAACCTTGAACATATGTAACATGGTGTATAGACTATATGTATAATGTATGTAGAAATAAATCAATGAGATTATATTATTGGACCCTTGAATGGCATGTGTGTTTAGTATATAAATAGATGTTGAGAGACCAAAATAAGATGCATGGGGTTTAGGACCACTTGGACAGTCTCTACAAGTCATGTTTGTGCTTTGAAACTTGCCCAAGAGGTTTCAAAAAATTAAGAAAGCCATTTAGGCAAATTGGTAACCTATGTAAAGTAAAAATTTACCATTTCATGAGGTTATATCGCTTTTTGTCCAAATGAGCTCTTCTTGGTCTGAAATTTGGTATGCATCTAGAGCTTATTGAGAGCTTTTTGGAAAGCTAAATTTGGTAATTTTTGGAGGTCTTTAGAATATTTAGCGAATTGTTAAAGTTGAAAATTTTTCTAATTTTGGTCCTTAGTACTGTAGCACTAGTCTGAAATTAAATTTTGTTACTCATAGGGCAAATGATATCCAATTGCCACGAAATTTTATACCAAAAAATTAGACATTCCAAGTGAGTTGTGCCAACTAGAAGCACCTCAATTAGAGGTCTAGAGAGGGAGATATGAATTTTTGAACATTCTATCTAGTATTAGGAGTTTTGCCTAATCTGAATTACTGTTCTATTGAATTCTGAGGTTTGGCTACCTGAACTGGTCTAAAAATATTTTTTTTCCTCTAGATAACATCTATAACTTTTCAAATTGGTGTCATTTGCATAGATTAGATTTTTTTGAAATTAATTAGATATTTTCAAAGTTTGCTGCAGAATTCTGTGACAGTTCTAAAATGCAGTTTGACTTCTAGACCTTGTTGGATGTCAAACGTCCTTTGTAATAGATATTATGGTCTAGGAATATTTTTAATGTGAAGTAGACCTCTGTAGCTTTCCATAATGGCAAAAAATGTGTGATTTTTATTTTTCTAGAATTAGTTATGATTTTGCAAAATTTAGCTAAAAAAGGGGGTCAAATCTGGCTGAAAATAAATCTCTATATTCTATGTTCCATTTCGGTTTCTTTGAGTTGTGGGCATAATTTTATGATACAAATGAGTTGTATACATGTAATTAAATATGAGAAAGTATAGGATGAGCTCACACGATCCACGTAATACTGAACGAAAATTTTTATACGCAACGCAATGTAAAAATAATTAATATTTTAATGTCATTTTCTTGCCTCTCATATAAATTGATTGATATGAGGTATAAAAATAGTATAGAAGCTTAGGTTGGAAGGTGTTTATATAGAAAGAAAGAAGCAGTTATTTTCTCAGCTAGAGCTTCTTTTTCTCTCCTTACATTGCCTTTCATCTCTCTCACTCTAGTGCCTTCAAGAAGCATTAAGAAAAGTACAATTCTTCAAATGTTATCTTTGACTAAATCTAAGCCTTGGACATGTTTTCAGTTGAATTTTACATAATGTTCTTTTTGGTTAAAATTGTGTTTTTGTCTCAAGGAATATTGTAATTTAGTATGGAGAAAATTATATTTTGGGCTCGACTTAAATTATACTTTGACCCTAAATTTTTAATAATTATGTTTTGACCGTTGAATTTTACTTAAATACTTTTATTATCTTTTTAATATTTTTAGGGCTCTAAAAATCTCAAAAATTTACTAAAATTTTTTCTTGAGTATTTTATTATTTAAGTATTAATTATTTAATAATTTATAAATATTATGTAATAATTTCTATTAAATCCTTAATCAATCCAATAAAACTCTATTATATGTTTAATAAATTCCTTAATTTTCCTTTATGTCTAAAATTCAAGAAATTCCTACATTATCTTATAGAATTAATTATAAAGATTTCTTATTATTTAATTCACCTTATATTAATTTTATTAAATGACTAATTTTGGAGATGTTACATTATACACTTTAAAAAAGTTGTTCCTAGTGTTGTTTATCAACTATCAAGGGTCTACTAGTTGACTTATGGCTATAATATGACCATTAGTTAAACTTCCAATCTACCAATTGACTAGTCAAGCATGGTAGTCAATCATTTACTTCCAAAGGCCAACCAATCAACTTGTAGAATCTATTAGTTAATTGTTACACAAAATCAACTTTAAATGATCATAATGTTTTCATTTAAACTTCATTTTAAGTAAATAATTATCTTTGAATTTATTTTTAAATGTAACAAGTTTTATATTAAAACCCTATATGACTTGTGAGATATGATCAAAATAGTGACCAAAAGTCAAAAATTTACTTTATGGAAAATCCATATCTTATTACTAAACTTTAAATGGTCAAAACTTTTTTATTTGAATTTTGTTTTAAATGAATGGCTTATTGAAAAGATATTTAGTTTATTTTTAAATGAAACAAGCTTCATATTAAATTTAAATCAACATGGTTTGTGAGATATAATCAAAATAATGACAAAATGTCAAAATAAAGTTTTAGGTAAAATCAATATCTTACTATCTTTTGAGTCCGAACATATATTTTGAGAACTAAAATATCTTGATCCAATAAATATAAATATAAACCATTGAATTTCACATAAAAACTCTTAGTTTATGATAAATATACCAATTTAGATTCATTGGCTATCTTAATACAATCAAAAGCTTCTAATTCTTCAGATCTTTAATTTCTTCAATTATTAGAGCATCTTTTTTGTTTGCTATTTCTTTAAGTATGATATTGATATTCCATTTTTTTTATTTCAATACTCACTCTCCTTTCTTTAGACCATCCTAAATAAAAGATATTTGACTTACAAATTAAATAGTTAGTATAATTTATATTTAAAATATACATACCTTAATAGTATTTAGTGCAATGTAAAAAGTCTTATTATGCATATGAGATTTTTATAACTATGCATCCAATTTAGATTTTATATATATATATATATATAGCATTTTGCAAAACGTATTAAATATATTACAAATAATATATCACATAATTGAAGAATAAAGTATGATTCAAGTGTAAAGTATTACAAATTAATGATTAACAAGTAAGCATATATTAATATTATATTTGGCAACATTTTTCATCTTCAAAACTTATAACATAATTAGGGCCAGCAATTTCATCTAAAATCATGCATGTCTTACAATTATCAAGTAAGTCAATATTAGTGTTATATGTGTAACTCATTTGTCACACATTTATCATCATCATTAAAACTTATGACATAGAACCTAGAGCTAAAACATATCACATGGCAATGATTGATAATATAACCTCCATGAATGTAGTTGGCTAACCAAAATGCATAAAATTTGGAATAAATAGTCAAATACACTTGGTAAAAATATGGTCTTTGCAAATATTAAGGCTTTTCAAAGTAGTGAGACCACTACTAATGTTTTAGGTGAAATATCTACTAAAACAAATATCCTTACACAAATTTTCCTAGCTTTTGTAAAGATTGTAGAAAGATAGAGAAATTCTGAAGCAGAGGAAGATTTTCACAATAGTCAAAATGTTCTGTGTTGTACCATCAATAGTAATAGCAAATTGTATCATGCATGCAAGATGTATACTTATAAAATTTTCAAATTGTTTAGGAATAAGTATTTGGATGGAGTAGGGATTTTGTTCCAAGAAGTAGAAAGACAAAGACATATTTTAGTATGAGGTGTAGGTGGAGGGGAAAGATTGATAGAAATAAAAGTGCAATTAGTGACGATTCAAAAACTGCATGCCATAATTCTACCATGTGGTCTTTTGGTAACCTTGTGTTGGTAACACAAGATCACAAGAAAACCTAAGATATTATGCAAAATGTAATACTTTAAGCCCCTAAGCTATCTTTTCCATAAACAAGCTTCACACATATGATTTTCATTGGCAAAGCAACCAAATAAAGTTATAATTTAGCGTCGCGTAGCACTTTAAAAGTTTGAGTTTTGCTCCGTGGACTCCTCTCATTTCCTACTTATATTCCATCTAAACAAGCCATAACCATTGCAAAACATTCTATACATTTCAGTTTAGGAGGCACACATCAAAAAATTAGAGTTTTTGCCTCAAGTTCAGGATTCAAGTTTCTAACACCAATTTTAGAAAATCATAATTAATTTTAAAAAAATTAAACAAATGATAGCTTTTCGAAAAGCTCTAGATGTCTACTATATTTAAAAATCATTTTAGGTCATGAAAGCCTAGCTGGACCATGATTGACTATAGAAAAGCATGAAAGGTTTGGTTGCCTTGGTTTACTATCATATGTTACTGACATAAACTTCAACAATTTATAACTAATCCTAGAAAAATCAAAACCCAGAAAACCATACCAATATAGAAATTTATGAATTTTAAATTTATAAGAAAAATAGGTTCAGATTATGTTAAGCTCATGTAGGAACTAAATTGTAATAAAATAGTACCCAAGGTCAGTTGGCACTACTGATCTAATGCAAAACTTCAAAAATTTATTTCTCTCTCTATAGACATCTAAATAAGGTACTTTTGGTTGCTATAGGTCACTGTGAATGTATAGTTTCTCTATGTAAAATTTCAGAACCATTGGACCTTATTTTACACTCGGATGACATGAAAATAATATTTACTCAAGTGAACAGTGCCTAGACCAAAACTAACTTCTGAGCTAAACTTTGAAAAATCATAAAAAATTTTATAGACCTCCAAATAATGTGATTCTTAGACCAAAAAAAAAAAACTCTATATGTGATCTATATGTGTGCAAAATGTTAGCCTCAAATGTAACCAGAAACAGTGACAGCTGGACCTTCTTCCCATTTTCGATGTCAAACATGGTCCAAACGATGTGTTTGTGGTTGGGAATGATTTTTAGTGTAAAGTTGACACTTAGAGCTTTCCAAAAAGCTAAAGTTTGCTGCATTCCCATTTTTCTACAATTTCTTATGATTTTCCAAACTTAGAGCCAAAATAAGACTTTTGGGCCCAAGTGAGAAAATGCAATTTTATTGGTTTTTGGCTCTATACCCGTGGCTTATGGTGCGTTTTATGCTATGTATGAGTCGTATGTATAGAGTTTGAGTTGAGGATGCTTGAGATGGGTTCACAGGACCTACGGGGTGAAAGATGAGTATATGAAACCCCGGTTCATAACATGTAAATGCCACGGGAGAGTAGTGACTCTTTGGAAATCATATGGAACCGAGCCTATGGAGAGGCTAGGTAGTGGTAGAAGATTGAGGTGTCACATCAAAACCCCTCATTTGGTCTGGTTGGGGTTTAGCTCACAAAATGGATCATTTTTTTTTCCTTAAAATGGTCTATCTAGGTGCCAAATAGTCTTCCCCTTGAACCAAGACCACATGGGCACATGGGAAACTTTCAAAATAGTCCACTAAACTTGTCTAAGGGATCCAAATATCCATACATCATAAAATTACTACCTCACTTGTTCACATACATAAATTCTTAAAAACACATCCATGCATCTCAATGTCAAAAATATCCATTCTCATTCATATGCTTTCAATTCTCATATATATAACATATTTTCATGTATATACATATATTCAAGTGGTTACATATCATTTACAATATGGGGTTACATCATTTGCCAATAATATGGTTACAAAATGACTAGATACATAATTCCTTTGTCACTATCTCCTCTTCAAGTGTGGTGGCTTCCGTCTCTTGGCTCACTTGGTTCATCTAGACATGTTTAGGTAATGGAGAAGGAAAAGTGAGATTCTAAGAATCTTAATAGCTCTTAACCCTTTCAATAATACATAATAGCCATGCTTTCAAGCTAAAGAATGCATATATGGACATTTTGCTACTAATAATCATACATAGAATCATTTTCATATGTAAGAAACCTATATACATCATATGTTGGCCTTCAAGAATATTGGTTTAGCCTCATCCCCTTTTCTTAGGACTTTTGGATTTTCCTAACCCATTTTCAAGAGATTTTTGACTAAGTTTCACTCATCTTGAAACTTTTGGCTTTGTCTCATCCAATCTTATGAGCTTTTGGCTCATCCTCACCTTTACTAAGGAACTTTTGGCTCCACCAAGTTTATTCAAGTCAACTATCATTCATAAAATATATATTATGAACATAATAGTACCATGACATGTAAAAAATCACTAAAAACATTTTTCATGATAAAATCATACATAAGTCCAAAAACAAGAAAACAACTAAGCATGCATGAAAGAAAGGTTAAAGAGCTACCTTGAATACAAACACACACTTTTGCTTGATTTTTCTTCCCTTCATTTAGCTACAACCTTGCAAGTGGGTGGTGTAGAATTCCTTTGGCCTAGACACATCAATTAGGACCCAATTACAACTTAAAAACAAACTTTAGCACCACACACACTCTAGAAAACCTTAGGTTCTTATTTGCTTCAATTATGGTTCCATGAAACACCTAAAGACTTTGTTTCATTTCTTTGATGAGAGATGCACGTGGGAGGCTTCCTTGATGTTTTAGAAACTCATACCAACTCTTAGACAATTGAAAATACCACTAGAAAACTTCACACAAACCATGGTGGAACAAAATCCCTAGAAATTGTATCTTGACTTTCAATGGTTCTTTCTTGGGTTTCTTTGCACCATCTTGTTTCCCATAGCCTAAACCTTAGGTTTCTCACTTGGTTTTGATTAGAAATTCCTCCCCTTTACAAGCTTCCCCTAGTCGAACTAACACACACAAGGAACAAAGGAGAAGAAGCAAAGATACATAGATAGTGACCTTGCTTGCTTAGCTTTTTCAAGAGCTTCTTTCTATGCCTTAGCCTTCTCTTTCAAGGACTACTTTCTCCTTCTGAATCAAGGTCAAAATAGAACTATACCACTAACCAAAACTATGGAAAGAAAGAGCAAAGATAGGAGAACAAAGTTTCCAAAAGAAAAGCTATAAGAAACCTTAGGATTTCATACATTTTCCTTGGTTCCTTCCTCCTCCTTTTTCCCTTCTCTTGAGCGTCTCTCTCTTAGGCAGGAGTTCCCTCTATTTTGGGCAGAATAAGTCAATGAGAAGAAGCTCTAAGTGAGATGCCTCTTATGTGAAAGAATTGAGAAGAAAATTTGTGCATTAAAATACCATTTGCGTCCCTTCTCTTGGCCAATTCATTTGAAATTCATTTTAACTCCTTTTCAAGAACCATCCTTTTCATTATAAAATATAAGTCCACAATTTTATAAAATAGTTTTAGAATTACTCAATTTGGATTTAAAACTTTCTAGAACGAAGAGGTCAAAATTCGGGTCTATTGACATTAGAAAACATACACTGAAGGAGGTTTAAACCATTCAAGAGGTTCCTATGGTTTGTGCAGCCTCTGAGACCCCAGTTAACTCAAATTTTCTATTTAAAAATCCCTCTTTAGTGCTTTCTTAACCAGGTTTCGCTATAGCAAGAGACACCTCTTGCTATTAGGGGAACTTCCTAGTTATTCTTGCCACAACTGGCGCTATTGCAAGAAATTTTTAGATTTTGTATGGGCCAAGAACTCCCTATAGAAAATAGGCATCCTTGTTATAGCGAGGAGATTTAGAAAAAATATAAAACCTTGAGTCCTTATTTCTACGAAAACTCGAATGTTACACAAAATATTATCAAACTTAGATCCTAACAAGTTTAAGAATGTCTACATAAATCGACTTTAAATGCCAATACCACCATTGAAAAGAAAAAGGAGATTCATGCTAATGACAAAGACCAAGCTCAAGAAATAAGGTAAACCCTTAACCTCCATAAAGTAAAGATAAAAGGGAATTCTAGTAGTAGAAGAAAGGTCATTTTGAAAAGCAAAAGAAATCAAGTAAGAAATAGTTTTTGTAGAAATTTTCTTTTATTTATCTCAATAATCTTTTTCTAACATCTAATTCTTTTGTAAAAAAACAAATAGAAGAGGAACATGTTGCTTTAACTATATTAAACCTTATTTTTATTTTCCAAAAGATTTGGTTATACATATCCACCAATAAATCCTATATAGTTATAAAATTAAATTAATAAATAAGAGAGTAAAAATTTAAATTTATGTGAATTTATTCAATTTAATTATATATAATATTACAAGCCAACTTTGTTTACTCACCCATCTTACTCTATGATCCCATAACTCTATTACAACACTTGAAATATGAGTCATCTTATTGTTCCTTCTAGTAGAATATTTCATATGATGTACAAGGACAATCATTTGAGTTAAGTAAAATTCAAATCTTTGTATTAATTAAGTTAATATAATTATTTCTTTTTCAAGAAATTAAGATTACATGAATCTATTTCTAATTTATTTCATTGGCTTTTATAAGAAACAAGTTCCAATAATTGAATACCTTCAAATGCATTTTCGCAGGATTAAAGTTTAAAATTCACTAGTGTTATTGATATGCAATTTAATAGCTAAATGATATGGTTTGTCCTATTATATACCTTAATTGGTTAAAATGTTAATTTTGTATATTATCTTGTTAACTTTGTATATAGCCATTTTTTTTGTAAGTAAATGGTGATTACAATTCTAGTTACATTCCTTTGATTCCTTGTTGCAAATATGCTTTTAGCCTCTTTTATATGTGATATTGGCCTAAAGAAAGCATGCTTTCACCATATCAAACCATTATGTTTTAGTTTTATATGAATTATCACACATCATTAAAGAGAAAAATAAGGGGCATTACATGGTATCACAGAAGTTACCATTAATACATAACTTTGTCTTTCAATCCCTTAATACATTACATAGTCCTGCCATTGCCTTTAACACAAAGTGGTCTTTGCTTTCAGGAAAGATTAAAGTATAAATTTAATGCTAAGTGCTAACAAAATAATAATTTCTAGCAATTCATCTTCAATCTCTTCAATGATTTTTGGTATGCAAAAAGACCATTGACTTAGGATTAAATATATAAGGCCATTGTCCTGGAGATTACAAAAAAGAAACAACTTTAGTGCATCTAATATGTAGAAACTCTATCATGAAAGAAAGATTAAAAAGAAAGAAAACAAAAAGTATCCCATTGTGAATTTATCCCCTAAAATAATGTAAAGTAAATTATTATCAATCCTTACTAATAATATAGTATTATTAGACCTATAAATCTTGCCATAACTTATTACGAGTCATGTAAAGTTTAGGTCAATTAATAACATTCACTAAATATGTACACTATGTTTCAAAACTTTCTTTATCTCATCTAAATGTATTTGCCATCAAATGTCTATTACTATAACTTAAGTCATAAATCAACACAGCTTACATTAAGCTATTTCAAAGAACTTGAGATATGCTGGCTTATAAAGCAAATGTAATAAAACATCTAAGGAATATTGTAACTTTATCTTTTTAACACTAGCAACTAGTTCAAAGGTCAATTTCTATGCCAACTATTTCATCACCTAAGCCAAGCTCATTAAACAACATACAATCCTAAAGCCAATCATAAGGCATACCAAATAAACCATACTAACCTATAATGGCATTGTTGCTCAAACTTGCTATTGAAAAATAGGCATAGACACCATATTAAGCTTACATTTCATAGAGCAAAAGATCGAGATCCAATAATAATTTAGTAAGTAAATAGAGACAATTTTTCTAATGTTAATATATTATTTACAGGTAATTCATTACCTCTGTTATACAAATATGTTAATTTGAAAAGATGGTACTTCTATTTTGCTCATGTTTTTTCTAAGATCAAAGGATTTTCCCCAGTCATAATTACAAGCCAATGTAATAATAGATGGCTCAAAAGAGCTAAGCTTTTGTTAAAACCCACTACGATCTCTTCAATAGAAATTCATAAACCCATAACCTAATTCAAAAAACATTGTTGATGCAACAAACCAGTCACTCAATTTAATCCCATGTAATTTCTTTGAATATGTCAACACTTGTATTTATTTGATGAAGACCATTCTTCAATTTTATGCATAGTGAATAAGCACAGAATAGACATACCATAAGCACCAAGAGAATCCATGAAAGGAAAAAAAAATTGTGCTAAAAGATCATCTTTTCCTTTCTAAATACTAAAAAAGAAAAAAAGCAAATGAAGAATATAATCTTTACTCACAAAAAAGAAATGTCATGATTTGTGTCATTATCGCACCACTATGTTACCATCATCATCTAAGGGATTTGGGGCTTTGTAGTGTAAGGAATGGACATTAGAGATATGGACTTCAATTTTTGTAAATGGATGAAAAATAGGTTGACAAAGTAGGAGAATCTTTCGAACTTTGATTTCTTTTCATCTCTATGCTTGTTCCTTTATGGGATTTGGTTAAAGAACCCACTTCATATTAAACCTAAAAGCATATGAAGCATGAGATAGTGTGAAGACTGATATTTCAAAGAACCTCTTTCATAGAAGGTGCTTTTGCAATGCTTAAGTGTGAAGTTGGTTTTACGATGCTAAAGTGTAAGACCCATTTTATTTTGCCAAAAAATAAATTGAATTAATGTGGAACTCAATTATGTGATTTATATTTATTTTATCAAATAATATGTAGAATTATAGATGACATGGAATAAGTGCAAGTAAAAATTTCACCTAAATACTGCTATGGATTAAATGATTTATATTAATCATTGCTTGGACCTATTCTATAAGCCTTTTGGACAAAAGGTGAATAAGGTAAATCTTTTATTGTTTCTTTTTTTTTTTTTTTTGGGTCTTATAATGTCTTGGCCTTACTTAGGAACTCATTATCTTCATTTTTGGGCTTCAAAAACTCATGTGATTTGGGAAGATATATTGTTGTTCCATTATATAAGGGGAATAACTCTCACCATGCTTACAATTATATTATTGATAAAGTTTGTCAAATGCTTACTAGTTGGAAAGCAAATATTTATCCATGGTTGGATTACTTTAGCTAGATCTATGTTAAGTGCCATTCTTATTTATCCTACGCAGGTTACTAAGCTCCCTGTGGCGATTTGTAAGCATGTAGATTATGTTTAATGGAAGTTTATTTAAGGTCATGATAGTAACTCTAAGAAGGTTCATATGGTAAGTTGAGATACTATTTGTAAATCTAAATGGCAAGGTGACTTGTATTGCTAAATTAACATGGAAGTTGTCACTAAATTCTTTTGGTTTATGGTGCAATGTCCTTCATAGCAAGTATTTTAGTAATAGGAGTAAGTTTGGTAGCTTTGTTTCCAAGTAAGGGGATTGTCACCTTTGGAAATTTATTTGCCAATAGCATGATCTTATTTACGGTGGTACCTCATGGTTGGTTTTGGAATGATACTTATATATGCTTCTTCACGGATTTTTGAATTGAGCTAAGTTCATTGCTTATTGATATGGCTAGTGGAGAAACCGAGAACAATGTGCTTATTAGCAGAGTTATTAACTAGGTAACCCAAAAAGGTGAATGGGACGTTATGCGAATGGTTTCTTCTTTTCCCTCGTCCATTATTCATAAATTTCTTGCCATTGTCCCTCCACAAGCTAAGAATGGTAAAGATTGTTACTTGTGGAATGGTGATGCCCTAGGAAGCTACACTATAAAAAAGTGCACATAATATTCTTATGGGCACTCCTCTTTGCTATGGTATGTTGGGATTTGCTTTAGAAGTGAAAAGACCTAAAATAAGTTAAATGTTTTTGTGGTTTTCCTTTTATGATAAATTACTCACTAGCAAGCATTAGAGCAGTTAGAATCATTCTACTCCTTATTATGAATGGTGTCTGGAGGTTTACATGTTTTGAAAGGTTGTAGACATGCTCAAAGCATAAGGACACATCCAGTGGAGCCTTTTTTTTAAAAACCAATTCTTTTACTAGAATTTGAAGGAGTGGTTTGGCTATAACCTTACTAAAAATTTTGGCATGGTTTCTAACCAAGCTTGGGCAATCACTTAAGGTTATGGTGTATGGCTGTCGTAGGTGCACTAACCCTGTCGCAACCATCTTGCATATTAGGGATAAGTATATAGCCTCTAACCAACTAAAGTCATTGGGTATCAAGAAGCATATTTACAACAGTAAGATGATTTGAAATAAGCCATTGCCAAGTTGGTCAAACTGAATTGTGATCATTTTGTTACCTTACATGGTGAAAAAGCTAGAAGGTAGTCTCTTGAGATTCAACAAGGGAGATTGGATAAGTGGTGTTAGTCGTAAGTTAGGTTCTTGCTCTTTTCTTAATCTTGAACTTTAGGGCATTAAAGTGGGTCTTTCTTTGGGTTGGGATCAAGGTTATCATAATATTGAAGTGAAGTCAAATTGTAAATAGGTAGTGGACTTGATTCTTTCGACCAGTTACTCTAATCAAGTGCTTTATAATATTATCCATTTGCTAGGCATGAGTTGGAGTGTTAAATTTAAGCATGTGCCTAGAGTCACCAATAAGCTTGCCAATGCTTTGACCCATATTGGAGCTTTTGAAGAAAAAGTTGCTAACATTTGACATATTGCTGACGATAATATTTTTAAGCTCTTGTTAGCTCAGGTTGTGGGATTATTGTACCCTATCATATAATTTTTTTATAGTTTCTTGTTTGGTTTTTGTCTCATTTGTTTACACTTAAAAAAATTCTTTTAAATAAAAAATTATAAATATATTAATTAAAAATAATTTAATGTTCCAACACATTACAGGTTAAGACACCAAAAAGTATATAAAAAAATTAAATAAAAACATGTCTCCACATAGAATAATCTAAAATCATATATATATATATATACACCCACACAGTGTGTGTACACACGCACGTATGTGTATGTAAAGCAATATATTTAAACTGTGTAGGATTTAAAAAATTATTATTTGTATAATATTCATGTGAAAAAATTGTTGACATGAGAGTAGTTAGTGAATAAAAGAAAAAATCCAAGAAAGGACCGGAAACGAAGGAAGGAAAAATAACAATAATAATAAAACAAAAGGCCCCAAACAAATTGGTGACCCGTGAACTAAGAAGCACATATACGGATATGAGTATTGGGTATGACATGATACGATATTTAAGATATCATAATTTTTAAAATTTTAAGATACATGTATAACAATATATATATATATTCAATAATTTATCATATTAAAAATTTAAATTAAACAAAAAAAATAAAGGGGATAATTAAATTTCCTTTTTCTTACCAATAATGTCAGCTTATAAAAAAATTTGAGACCAGGATAGAGAATATGAGTTCTACATTCGGCCTCGGAGCATTGGTAAATGCAGCATCGATCAAACTTAGAGAGCAATCAGTAATGGGTTAAAATGCTTACCTCGCTCAAAATCGATTTCTTCCTTCCTCCTCCAAAGAAAATGCAGCGTCCCAACTCCCAAGCCTTCCACGAAGTGCAAACCTGAATGAGATCGGAATAGAGGCGAGAAAATTGGTCTTAGAGATGAGATCCGAATAAAGGCCACGAAGTGTAGACCAAACTTTCCACGAACGAGATCAGAATAGAGGAGAGATTGTTTTCCCCCACCAGCCACCAGCCACCAGCCACCGACACAGCACCTAACGGAGATGCAAGGCTTTCGGTCCCATTCGCAGAGGAACCAAAGAACAACGAAGGATGCAAGGCTTTCGAAGAAGCCCGGACGACGAAACACAGGTGCAAGGCTTTTGGTTAAACACAACAGAAAACGACGGCATTTAAGAGGGAGCCGGTTCAGAGCCGCTTCGAAGCCGTTCCAGAGTGTTCTGAAACGTTTTGGTGCATACCGAAACGTTTCGAAACTTATCAAACAAAAAAAACATATCGAATACAAATATGCACCAAAACGTTTCGAAACTTATCAAACAAAAAAAACATATCGGATACTTATATATTTGTATTGTATGCGTATCCATATTGGATACGTATCCGGTAAGGTACGGCTTGTTAACAGCTGTATCTGTGCTTCCTGCCCGTGAACCTGCCTTTCTCCGTTGTTGACAAGCGTCTTCATTCACCCTCGTATGCGTATATATCTCCAATTTTTCATCTTTCTATTTTTTTTCCTTTTCTCATTTAAAGGTGGCCATGTCAGTATTTCACAAAACTTCCAAATTTCTTTGAAATGTTAATTTTGATGATGTTTGTATGATCTTACTTGCATTTTCAGCTGTCCTGCAAGTTTCCTTTTATTATAGTGTATTTGAACATATGGAATGCAATCCCTTTTCTTGTTTGAAGCTTCATCAACATTTGTTGAATTTCAATGAATAGCTTTAGTTATGGTTTAATTTACTGATCGTTTAATTAAATGATTAAATTAGAAGTTAATATTATAAGGCTTCTGCTATTCTTGGTTAAAGTTCGAAGGAAATTGTCGAGCTTTTACCAATTACAGATTTGCCTTGATCACTTGCTAATTTTCTCAGTCTGAATCATTCCTTCAAAAAAAAAACCCTGAAGGACAACGCGTATTGCTAAGGTGTTCTGGTGATACAGATAATTCAGGTTATCGGGTTTGCAGAATTAGATCCCCGAACTTCAGGCATGACTCATTTTTGCTGGGAGTCAGAGTGGTCTCCCAATCTGATTGTTCTTTCCCTGGAAATCGACCGTATGTTGCTAAAAACTTGGGATCTTATGGTGGATTTCTATAATTTTTCTTAGAATGTCATTTTACGGCAAGATATGTCATTAATTGCGATACTGCCCATGTTCACTGGAGCTACCCTGCACTTAATGGGAAATGTCCAGGATTTCCAAGCTGGAATTCACAGAAATTGCATTAAACCTGAGTTTGTTCATAATTTACCAATAAGTAATGCAAATATTTTAATTCCATCCTTCTCAGTGTCGTGGCCTTCAATGGCTTGAGAGCTGGAGCAACTAATTAGAAAGAAACAGAATAATTGTATGCTTGTCTTCTAATTAGATTTATGTCAACACTGCTGCAGGTAACATATATACTGCTGTTTGTTCAATCTGGTTGAGACTCATGATACAAGAAAAGGACAAGCCAACTTCCTCCTCTGGAGTGTTTTGATGTCCTGAAATTTTGTCTGAAAGTAATTTATGTACTGAATCTCGTCATTGATGTGGCCCTTATACTTTCTACTCAGCAAGATTCTTAAGACAGAAGAAGAAAAAGAATTACAAGGAGATAATTCATGTGCAATAGATCCCTACCTGTTTCAGCAGCCATCAAGTAACATAGGTTGCCATCTTCCCTCCTCATCACGCTCACACTTTGTTGAAGTAAGTGAAAAGTTATTTATAGCTGATACACTTCATATATATATATATATATATATATATATATATATATATATATATTAATTGTGCTGTGACTTTTTTTTTTCCTTTACTATTATATCCTGATGAGGTTTTTTCACAATCATGCTAATAGGTACCCCATATAACCCAGCTATACACATGGGATTGTGGCCTTGCATGTGTTGTAATGGTTTTGAAAACCATTGGTGTCAATGACTGCAATATTCAAGCACTGGCTGAATTATGCTGCACAACTAGGTCTTTTCCTCTATACAAGCTCAGAACTCCAACTCTCTGTTTTTGGAAACTCTTAAAGATCCTAGGACATATGATTACTTCTAACAGAATCACAGAAGGAAGTAATTTGTAACTTTGTTTATAAGTTCAGAGTTGAAGTTATCCTTTGATCTAGTACTGAAAATTTTGTATATGCAACTGTGTGATTAACCCTCGTTTTACAGTTTCTTATACTTCTCCTCTCGGTTGCATGTCTTAGTGTATCTGTTAATCTGTCCATGTATTGAATTTTGACCGGCTTAAAATTAAATGTAAAATTTACCTTTGTGTATTGTCTGTTGCAATTAGTTGACCGACACTGCCAAATTTGCTGGAGTAGAAATGCAATGCAACACCAAGTTGAATGATGTTTCTTGAATCTTTCAAGAAGGGAAATTAGAAAAGTATTTGTAAAACTATCAAAGTTCTGACTTCTCTGATTCATCTTATTCATGGAGGAATAATACCGAAACATTAATGGGGAGAGGAGGCAACAATTCTACCACTCTATCCCACTAAATCAGCCAACAAACCTTTGAGTTAAAATAACTTGAACCAGTGAAATACAAGGGAAAAACAGAAAGATAAGATTACATTGACCAACAGACTAATTAATTAAAAATAAAATAAAAGGAAACTATCAGGTAGACTAAAAGAGCACATGAATAGAGATAGGAATTATAAAATACACGTGCATTCCAGCAATATTTGTTGTTAATTAATGATGGAGTCCTAAGCATGATAATAGTTCTCCTTTTTGTAAAGTTTGTGGTCTAATCTGTCAATGACTGCTAAATTTTTTTCCCAACAATTGCATTTTATGTGTGTATTGCTTAGAATTAAAATTATCTGTCTGTACCTTTCTCTCTTTGGAGATTCAACTATCAAATCTGAAGTTTGCTTGACTATTCATCATCTGTAGTACTTCTTTTTAAAAATAATATGGACTGTCAGAGACTGCCTAATTTTCTTGTGTAGAAATGCAAACACCAATTTAAAATTGGCCACCGAGGAAACATAGAATAGTCTTGTTCTGCATAGAATCTCATATTTTTGCTCACATTGTTGAATGTTCAGGTTTAAACCAAAATTTTCTTAGTTTCTGTTATTGGATACTATAATGATAGAGTCCTAACTCCTAAACATGATTAAAGTTTTCCTTTTTGCAAAGTTTGTGATTTATTCTCTCAATGCTTGCTATTTTTTCCCCCCAACATTTGCATTTAATGTTTCTATTGCTCAGAATCCAATACTGAAACACATGAACATCACAATTGACAATTCATTGATTCAATATAAGTGTATGATTGATTTTTAACTTATCTCTTCCGTACTATTGTTTTGCAGCGTTTGGACTGTTGATTTGGCATGTTTATTACACAGATTTTCTGTTAGATTTTCCTACTTTACAGTGACTTTTGGTGCAAGCCCGAATTTTTGTGTTGAATCATTCTACAAGGTGATTCACTGTCATACAGAAACAATTCCAAACCCTTTAATGTTTATCTCTGTTTCATGTGCAGATGACAATTTGAGAGAGATTGAAAATGCTTAAGAATTAAGATATATGGTGCCAACATATTATTCAAGAGTATTTTGTGTAGATGTGCACAATTAGATTGCATATGGTTATCTAATTTATCAGTATGGACAGATAAATGGATTTTTTGGTCCAAATTGTTCACATACTTTGCTTTGGGTCTTGTTGAAAATCATGATTGGCTGGAAATGATGGCATGATATGCTTATTTATAGGTTTTGACCTGCCAGTTTGAAGCTTGTTTCTTTTTTGTGTTTGGTTTATTGAAAATTTGGAACCACCTTTATTATAGGGAGCATTTTGCTATTCTTTTGTGCTTCTTTTCTTTTCTTTTTTTTTTTTTGGGGGGGGGGGGGGGGGGGAATGTTTATATCTTTTTGTATAGGTAATACAATTGTTATGCATTAACATTTGCATGTATTTATCGAAGCTACTTCACAACACATGGTTATGATACAACTGAATTGTTAGCGAGAGGAGAGGGAGTAGGACTGAATTAATATCTCATAGTGATTTACCATTTTGTATACCTTTCTCATTAGTATTCAGTATCTGCAAATATATATTCACTTTTTCATTCTTCATTATTCCCCTTCTCAGCATTATTCTGTTTATAAATTATTGTTGTATCTTATGGCCTCAATATGATGCATGTAATAATCAGTTGTACATCTTGGGAAGTGTTTTAAACTCTGTACAGGAGCAATTGCCTGATGATCTGGTGAGAGTGGATATGCTATTTCAGAGAGCAATGGAGGCTGGAATTAATATACAGGTATGCTGTATGCTATACCTGATCTTGCTTAATTGCTTCCCTTCGTTATCAATCTCTAAGCAAAGATTTCTGAGTTAATCACCTCTTGAATAAGGAGAAAAAAGAAATTGGTATCACAAGTCCATTTGTTTGATGACTTCTCTTGTAACTTAAATTTTCTATTAGTGTATTTGTTGTAATGGAAAACAATTATAGGATGTAAAATCAGTTGCACTTTTACTATATACATTAAGCCGCCTGTGTGTGTAGGCAAAAGTCCACTTTTAATCTCTAAAGTTTCACTCAGGTTTTATTTTAGTCCCAAAAGCTTATTATGGTTCAATATAGTCATCAAAGTGCCAAATAGAGTTCAATATCATCTTTTTTCCTAATGCCGTGAACTCTACTAATGGAAGTATCCAATGTGACATCACATAGCTTTATGGGCTAAATAAACTGCGTACATGGTAACTGTGATCCAAACTCAGACCTATAGTCCAAAAAGGGCTGAATAATGCATGAATGAAATTGATGACAAAAAGGTGGATTTTTGGGTGTTAGACTAATTAGAAGAAGCAAAACAGTGTAGTTTAGGTTTGAGTTGCCACATTAGCGTCCTACTTAGTCTGTAAAGCCACGTCCAATGCCATGTTAGACACTTCCATTAATGGAGTTAATGGTGTTAGGGAAAAGGGTGGTATTAGACTCTTTGTTAAACTTTGAGGACTTTATTAAACCAAAATAAACTTCTAGGTCTAGAACGAAACCTGAATGAAATTTTAGGGACTAAAAGTAAACTTTTGTCTACATATATATATATATATATATTGATAAAGCTTGTGAAAACGAGTTTTCTAACAAGCAGGATTTGTCATTTTTCCTGCGTGGAGATATTACATTGCTTATAATTTTGATATTTTCTTATATTAGCAGCCAACAAACCTCTCTATCTCTTACAGTTTCGATCAATTAGTGGAGAAGAGATTTCTATTCTGATATTGTCTGGCAAATACATTGCAATTGCTTTAGTTGACCACAACAAACTGAGGTACAAGGTTATTGAAATCTGTTTTTTTCTTCTTTGGCTTGGGCACTTAATTGACAGCAATTGTATGACATTTATGTACTCCAAATGTTACTTCCGGGTTTAGATAACACAAAGTAAACTAAGTCCATTCATTCATTCATATGCTCATTACCGCTTCAGAAATTTTGCCACTCCCAATGTGGAAAAAAAGTGAAATCCTTCTGTATCTTCATTTCTTATCATCCTCTGAATCAATCCTTTTTCTTTGGTGATGAGGAACTTTTATATGTTTCTGAAAAGTTTTTTACAGTTATGTTTTGCAAGAAGATGTTCATGACCCAGATATCTTCTGCAACAACTCTGGCTACGCAGGTAAGCATTAATATAGTAATTTTAACTATTTTTATCAATTCTGAATCCGTTCTTTTTAAATGAAAGTTTATATAACTATCCTACACATCAAGTAAAAGCCTTGGGATCTGATGGAAATCTCCAGAGCATTTAATTAAGGAGGTAAGAATTGTTGGCTTCTTGTTATTAGTGCTTATTTTGTGAACCCCTCTTGGGTGCATGGAGTGTTGTATATGGCTTTTTATATGGTTGTTTCGGACAAATATTTTCAAATTGCAATCCTGAGAATTGGGTGGCTGGCGAGAATTTACGCAGTTTTTCACTGAGCTTCTTTCATGAAGATGAGTTAAATTAATATATAATATTTTTCCTCCATTAATTTACTCTTATTTTACATGGACATTGAAGCACCAATAGACAGTTCTTGAGTCTTGTAAAAACCCTTATGTCAATGCAAGTTACAAAGCCATATTGTATTTTGAATTGTAAATAAATCAATTTCAATTTAATATCATTTTATGAAGATTTTTTAATATAAAAAATTATGTTATATAACCCCAAAAAAAAAAAAGAATTCACTTCAGTTTTTTACTTTTGTGGCCATGAGTTGATATGGTAAAATAAATCAATTTAGTTTAGTTTTTTGGGTGAGAGACTTGTTGCTCTCTGAATGGCATTTGTAACACTAAAAATCCTTATAACTGTACTAGGCTATCCACTATCTTTAAAGGTTCAAATGCCCTTCAAATTACTTCAAATGTCTTATTTTCTGAACTGAAGAAGTTTCTCATCTATAGATCATTGCATACCAGCCATTACTGAAGTATGAAGCAGCTCTAGGTGGGAAATTTAGATGCTCATGTAACAACAAGGGGTATTCAATTTTTGTTCCCCCTCTAACCCTTGACCAAATGAAAAATGATATTTTTCTCAGTTGAACCCAAACTGATCCGTTGAGTATCTAAGAATTGAAATAACTCTGTGCCCTTTCAGTTTTGTGAACCAAGGCTTATTTGGATTTTGAGCAACCCTGCTTTAAATTTATGTGAAACTCACTATTGATCGTCAATGTCCTTCAGCATAGGCAGGTGCTGAAGGAGGGGGGCTTCGCGTGGATGCTTATATTGCAATGTGCTGTAGCTACCTTAAGTGCATCAGCTCAAAATTGACAGGACTAATAGCTGTTTGCCTTCAAATTCGTAAAATCTGTAACTGTATTAAATTGAGAATCATAAATAAGAGGTCATACATTGCTAAGACCTAAAATTTAGTCAGTCTCCTCATTACAAATTCATACTTGCATCACTATTCATTCAAGCCTTCTGAAATTAATCTATTACTAAGCTGACAATTGCCACTGACAGGTCACTATGTGGTGATATGTGGCTATGATGTTGGCGCAGATATCTTTGAGATTAGAGATCCTGCCAGCTCTCAGTACACTCATTTCCTTCCTTATACTAACTAGAAATTGATTTGGTATCTTCACTTGGATCACTATCGTATTGAAAATTTTCTATGCAAGATGATTTGGTCATGATCATCATCTTTACCAATGTCTTTGGATCATAAATATTGATTTTATTTGGACCACGAACTCCTTCAAAACCACAATTAATGGCTGCAATTTTATTGGATTGATAAATGCTTACTTCTAACAGCATTGAGTGCTTATTCAATTATGTAAAAGCAATATTTGTTTTAAAGAATGTCAAGATAGCTTTTTCTTATCAAAATTTGTATGTTCATGGTCCGAGCTTTTATTGTACTGGGTGTTCATGACCATATGATTTCCTTTTGTCTGGATTTGCTGATGTGGAAACAAGCAATTTGATGATCTAGTTCATTTGTCAGTAGTGGATTCTACTTTTTTCGTAAACTATCTCTAGAATATGGCAAACATTTGCATTGATGAACTATTTACTAGTTGCTTTTGTGGAATTACGGCTTTTAATGTGATGAGAAATCACGTTTTTAATGTGGGATCAGAGATTTTCTCAGTTTTATTGTAGCATTAATTTCTTTGTCTAGATAGTCAACTAGAGGTTTATTGGTCTTTACTAGGAGTTATTTTGTACAGAATGTAGGATGATTGTATTTTCAAAATCTTTCCTTTCTTGGCAGGCCGAGTATCAAGGGACTTAACTCTCTGCTGGGTTTTCTTTGTGTATATAAGTACCCACTGTACATTATTGATATATCAACAAACAATATTTTCAAACAGTTTTGCAGCTTCTGTGATTAATAATTCTACTCAAGAGTTGATTGGTCGTCTTTGCAAATCTACTAACTCAAATTTCCCCCAAAATTATGCAGGAAACATAACAGGGTCTCTTCAAAGTCCTTAGAAGAAGCTCGCAAAACCTTTGGTACGGATGAGGATCTTCTCTTGGTAAGCTAATGCACTGTACTGTGTACCTCTGTCTTTCTTCAAGCTTGTCCTTTGTATTCTAACCATAATCTACTTACTACTAAACTTCACAAAGTAAAATTTTGACCCACAACTCTGAAGCTAGTTTGAAAATGTTGACCATATGCTCTCGTTTCTATCTTTTCTTTTCATTTTCCCTTTTTTATTTTTCTTGCGGGAATACATTTACGCCCTTCATCTAAAGCCTAATCACAATATTGATACATGTACTTTAAAAAACAAAACATCCCCTGAACTTCAGACTAAAATGAAAACATTAAATCTCAGTTGGATTTAATGGCCTAGGCCACATGGCTAAATTTTAGTTCTCCCACCGTCCTTTTTTTTTTTTTCCCATTTGGATAACCTAATGGGATTGAGGAACACAGCAAACTGGTCCTAGTTGGTTAAGAATTTAGATCATTTGAGTCCTCTGCCTGATGGTGTTTGACCAATAGGCCAGACACTTGCCATGAAGTTTTGCAGTTTTGCCCTAGACCAATGTAATTGATAAATCCAAATGAAGTATAAACTGTTAAGTAATTAAAAATTCTAATTGACAACAATGGTTGTTGCTCATGGTCCAATGAGATTCAATCTCAGGCAACTGGAAGAGGTGTATGGAGAATAAATGCACACTAATGGGGCTATTAAATCAGTTCTAGACTCCTCTACTGCTGAGGGCATTAATATTAATGAAGAAAATAATAGTTTTGAAATAGCAGTAAGATGGATTTTATGCGCTATTTTTGGCAAATATATATATGCATTTTTTAGGTACCTGCATAGATTTATTCTGCTCGCCCTTAGTTTTGCCCATGTCTTTAATGTGACAAGAGCATAACTCAAAAACTGTACAATTTACATGAAGATTAAGATGTGGTATGTAAATGCAATTTATGTCCTTCTGTTTCTGTCTGTTTCTGGCATTCTTTTTATTCAAGCTTTCCGTTAATTTGAGCAAGATTGAGTTCCATACACATCAATTATATCTTTTCCTTAATATAACAGACATTATATTAAAATAATATATATTAATATATGGAGGAATATTCGCCATTTGGGCGTCACCGTACTAATTCAACTATTAATTACTATTATTGTTTTCAAACTCACTCTGTTTCATTTTCTGGTCATTATATCTTTTTTATTCACTATCTGGCACAGAGGAAAATGTAACACAATTGTACTCAATTCAATCATTCCACATACATTTGCCTCATCATTTATTTATAAGCTATTACAGATGCAAGTCATCTAACAGAATTTCTAATACTATTAATAAACTGAGTGACTACCAGATTATTAACTAACTATTCATTCTAACTAATGCCAATCGCATGTAACAATACTCCCTCCCCCCGCGGGGGGTTCTCCTTTTTTTCCTCTTTTCCCTCCCTTTAGAAATGATCATTGTCCTCAACCGTCATTATAAATTCAGAAATTCATTGATAGCCGATTCTGATAGGTATTATTCTTCAATGGCCTATAGCAATTCCCGATCTACAGAATCCTTGGTCTAGTTGCCTAGTTCAATAATGGCCTTTTATATTGGGTCTTGTAAGGCAACTAATCCATTGTAAATTAGATTGGGTCCCCTTTCTATGATGAATCTTTCCCAAGCTGTATTACTCTTGGCCCAGTTGCCTAGTTCATCAATGGCCCAAGCTGTAGCAAACGCACTAGAAATTGGAATAATCGAAGGATGCACTGGGGAAGGATTTCTCCAGCTATGGGCCCTTCGCCCATTTGCCTAGTTCAGTCTCCAGTTGCCCTCTCACCATGAAACATGTCTCTGCTATCTCAATGTTAAGGCCGAATTAAGGCCTGCTCTTGTACTGTCCTCTTCTGGATCTTCGTTGTCCACGTGCTCGACCCACCCTACTATTCTAAACGAAGAAAGAGATCAGATGGTGGAATTTCGCATTGATGGCTGGGGATGGGTTTTCTGGCGACCCAAGAACCAATCGATGAGGGAGGACTGGGTCACTAGAAAGACAGTGAAGTGAGTTAGGCTCGAAGGTACCATTGGTGTCATAGAAGTTATTAATTGTGCTGGAAGAGACGAAACTGGTGACGTAGGCGACAAGGGTGGAGGATTTAGAGGCAGAGTTGTCTGACAGGGTGGATGGATTAACGTAGGTGGCGTGGCCGAAGAGGACGTCGTCAGTGGTTTTTTTTTTTTTGGGGGGGGGGGGTGGTGGTGAGTGCTTGTGTGAATAAGCATTTGAAGGCAGAGGCTAAGGTTGACCTTGAGATTGCAATCTTGTGCAAAGGAAGTTCATCCATGGCGGCTGAATGATCAACGAATAGCGAATGAAGTTGAGCAACTCCCAAAAATGATGTCTCTCGTAAAACTTAGTAACACACGGCATTCCTTTCCGCTTCTACCTTAATCACCCAATCCTTGGGTTTTGTGTCTTCTTTGATTAGCCTATCCTAACTTCGGGCAGAACATTCCTATTTGATGTCGTCTTCATAATCTTTGTCACCTTCATTTTCTTCACCTTCGTAATTGGCATCTTCTTTTATCTTCTGATCATCTTGATTCCGAATGTTCTAGGATCCATCCTCTTCTTTGGCATTGGACTCAACTTCGGTTGAATCCTCCTCTTCTTGACTGCCATGATCAAAATATCTTCTTCTTCTAGGTTTTTCATAGACAGAAGACCCTGTTCTTGAATTCCCTGGTAGAGGATCCTAATGGAGGATAATCTGTGTCTGGCTCTTAGGCTTCACCTCCAATCCGAGGAAGTTTGCTGCGAGTTTCTCCAGTTGCTTCTCCACTCGCGCCAACAAACTTCGCTTTTCGGTAATGTCTGTATCTACCATCGTCATCTTGTGCACAAGCTTGCTGAGCTTGTCTGCAAACGATGTTTCTTTTTTGGCCATCCTATAAGAAGAACCAGCTCTGATACCAATTGGTACTTCAATCACACCACATACGTCTGCCTTATCAAGCTAGTAGAGATGCAAGTCATCTAACAAAATTCCTAATGCTTTTAACAAACTAATAGATTATTAACTAACTATTAATGCTAATATTACTAATCCCATATAACACTATCCCTTGATTCCCCATCACATTTGTTCCTTACTATGCATTAATTATAATAAATTTGAAAGTTGAAGCTGGAATGAACAAGGGATATTCACGTGAGTGTTTGTGTATGCCCTAGCACAAAAAAAAATAGTTGAAACTGGAATGAACAAGAGAAGTATCTCGAGATTTTTATTTATGATTTGTGACAAATGCATTCTCAACTGTCGTGGGTTCCCTGTAATGCCAAGTAATTGCAGTGTCTATTACGTTGAGTGGAAATAACTTCCGTTAAATTACATTGCTCTCATCGCTGGTGTAAAGTACATAACAAACTTCTATAGAATATTAGAATCATTAGATGCTAGAACGTTGCAAGTTTCTTCATTCTCATATTGGACTAAAAATGGAAGTTTTGGTTGCATTAAAAAGAAAAAGGGAATTCGCTTCCATAATTACTTGAGATGTTTGATCTTATCACTCCATGCTCCTAGTGTTTATTTATTAATTGAGTCGATATTACTTTGTGATATTATATATTTTTCTTGAATGGCCAAGCAGGTATCTTTGGATCAGAGGAAGAACCAACACCAACCTCTTGTGCAACTGTCTGTTGACATCAAAACCGATCCGTGATTTTTTCATTTTCTCCTCTTCATTTGTAATGATCTGTTGATCATGTTGCTCCACTTTGGGCATATATCATCAAATACTGGTTGTGTATAGGAGGTGCTACAAGGGAATCATAGCTTCCGATGTGGTTATATTCCCACTTCCCCATAAAACCCACATGATATGGTTTCTTCTGGGGCTGTCTATGCTCTACATGCATTATTTAATGTTAAATAAAATAAATTCATGCCAAAAACTGTATAGCGGCTACCAATTCATTCGACGCTAACGTATTTCTTTCTTAGAATCATGTGATACAACTGTAATGTTGTAAAAAGGTCTCGGAGCGTAATTTTATTCTTCAACCTGGACAAAGAAACTTCCAAACTATATAAATAAATGCATATATTTCTTTGTTTTCTTCTACACGTACTCACTTAAATCACTATGGGACGTTTGTGATTCTTTATCAACCGTTGTTATTCTTTTCATAGTTTATATTCGAAACAGAAGATGGTAGTGAAACTGTTTAAATAAGAAAATGTTCATATAACTCAAGTAATTCTCAAAAAGAAGCCAATGCAATTCATTCCAAGTAATAACTTTCCCCGTTGCTAAGGAGATAAAATTGTTTCAGGTATTTTGCAATCCCTGATTAAATGCCTGTGTCCGGCCAATCCTTCAGTAAACCTGATCTTCATTCATGAACTCCATGTCGTAGTATTAAATGCACCCTCCCTTATTAGGCATTGCATCCTCCCCTTGTAAGAGGCGTGTTGGCTCTAAATGCTGGCATGCTTTCTCGATTTATTAAAGATAAATTGATTAATATAATCACAATGTATATTAAATCCTGCTAGCTTATTTCGTTTATATTTAATAGATCAAATATATTTTTAAAAAAATTATACCACAATTTTTTGTGCATTCCCACATGCAAGAGAGAGAGATAGTAAGTGTGTGTGTGTGTGTGTGTGTGTGTGTGTCGTGGAGTACAGCCTTAGCGGTTTTGGTGATTTAACCATATTATTGTTTGTTTTATAGAATTTGGATCTATTTGCGAAGCTCCTTTAAAATATGCAGCTACTTGTTTTATGTAGTGGATGGTTAGAAAACAAACAGCTCTGTATTTTTATGACGATGAAGTATGTAGTGGATGGTTATGTGATTGCTGTATTTTTGGCAAACAATGGTTGTCTCTATTAAGATTTGTTTATGTAAAATGAGAATAGTGGAGACATGGATGGAAGAAATATGGGGATAGGGTTGGTCAAAGCTGTGATAGATTCCTTAGTGGAAACTCACTTTAATTTTCCGAGAATCTTCTAAAATTAACAACGCTCCCCGACACACCCTCTCTTTCCCGCAGAACAATGAGACATGTTCATACTTGACTGTGTTTAATTATTATATTCTAATTTCACAGTTTCATATTTTCGTGTTCTTTTTCGAAGTTGTTATATCCCATTGTTGGGTGATGATGCCATATATAATTTTCTTAAATGTGGGTGTGAAGACCATGGCCTGTCAAAACATTATCAAACCTCATGACTCAAAATTTCTTTTCACGGCAGAGTTTACGTTTTAAAGGTGTCATTTTATTTGATCAAATTTAGATACATGATTATGTTGACAATTATGTGGAATTTATGATTTGTGTGCGTGTGTGTGTGTGTGTGTGTGTGTGTGTGTAGATATGACACAGTTTTAAAAAATACAAATATATAGATTATTCTATTTTGAAAAAGCTTTTAATTTATACCATGTTTATAGTAAATTAGACGATGTTTTTTCCAATAAAAGAAACTGTAATTAATCATTGAGAGGAAGACAAAAATAACAAGTTTATTCAATCATCAAATAAACAATATACATAAATTAAACTTATATCCTTTACCTAACAATGAATAGAGCATCACACTTCAGAATACGTACAAACATAACAATGCCTGCTTGATATTCTGTAATAAATTTAAGGCTAAATTATATAAAATTTTTTAAATCTTGGGTCATATGCAATTAAATTTTTTAACCTTTAAAAATTGATAATATAATAAACTTTCTTAAATTTTCAAATTTATACATATAATTTTCATTGTTTATTATTTTATTAATGGAGTATAATACAACAATAACAATAAACGTTCTAAATTTATTTTTTTTGTATAAATAACTTTTTTAAACTTTAAATTATATATAAATAATTTTTTAAATTTTAAGTCATAAATAAATAATCTCTAACGTATGACGTTCTATTAATAAAATAATTAGTTAACTAATAATAAGAGATTATCTGTACAAATTTAAAAATTTAAGAAATTCATTGTCAAATCTTAAAAATTAAGAGCTATCTATATATAATTAAAAATTGTATATAACTTAGCCTGATTTTAATTCAGAAACTTATCGATAATTTGAATTTGTGCAAATTATAAATGGGACCGAGAAAGTTTCATTCGTTATTTGAATCTATTTGGTACCAAAGCAAAATCTATTTGGGATTCCTGATTCTAATTCGGTAATTCCCAAAACTTCCTGACAAAAAATTAAAAAAAAATTAAATGAAGAATCATTTATTGTTATTGTTACGGTTAAAAGCGTCTTTGAATTTTATCAAGGTTAAATAGCTTCTTTGGGCAATTTTAATGGCCACTTCGGCATATTGACTTATTCTCTATGCTGTAATGGAAAAGAAGCGGACCCCAAAAAAATAAAAATAAATAAAAGGAAAGGAATGGGAGAGGAATGGATAATAACAATTGGTGGGCCCGATGTCTAAGGAAAACCATAAAAGATTAAAAATTTTGGAAAAAAAATATTACATCATAAAGAGTTTAAGAATAATAATTTTATAACAAAAAAACCTTATTTTATTTTATATATTGATTAAATGATAATTTTTTCTTTCCCTTTTTTTCCCTAAAATCTTTTAAATTGAGAGAACTTAAAATAAAGGATGAGGGACTTTGAAGGATTTTAGAAGATCTGTTGAAAAATCTTTTATTCTCCTTTCCTCCGTATAACAAACTTTCAAATAAGAGAGGGTTTTTATAAAACATTTCCTTTCCCTCCATTGTTACATCCAAACATACCTTTAAAAGAATCGAACCCAAATTATTAAAAAAAAGAACTCTATTCTCTAACCATCCCAATTAATCCTTTTGAAGCAGAAAACTGTTCTTTTAATTATATTGAAAAGAATAGGTAGTAAAATTTTATTTTGAAAAAAATGTAGAAATGGTATGAAGTTATCCAGGGGAGGCACACCTAACTAATGTGTGTACTAGGTCAGAACAAGGGAGTGGCTCAAAAAAGGGGAGGCATGTCCTGCGTATTGCTCTGAACTTGGTGCCCATGACTGTAGCACAAACTCAGTGGTGAGGACAACATTATTTTCATCAATAAAGTAACCCCAAAAAAAAAAAAGTTGAGACTGAAATCTAAATAGCCCATCTTCCTCATACCAATTACCCACCTCTCCATTATTGTAACACGAATCATTGTCCTTTTCCTGAATCTTGGCACCCTATTTGTTCAAAGCATATCAAATAATAAGCTGTGTGTGACTGTGTGTATGTTCTTAATAAGCGGATATCTGGTGGTCCAAATCCAATGCATCCAGAGACAGTAGATCCAACATTGCTATTATTCTCAACTCATAAAACTTTTTCTTTGTTTGTTTGCAATTGCATGCCTCCCTGTAATTACTTTGTTGTTATTGTACTATCACTGTGAAACTGGCTTTATATATATATATATATATATATATATATATATGGCAGATATTGGGGAGAGAGAGAGAGAGAGGCTGAATCTGTATATATGTATGTAGAGTGCACCATAAAAGGCCAATTTCAAGGCATTCATTATTAGTGGGATCTGTCCAATATGACTTCTTGCTTGAATCTGCATGTCGTCCTACGCTTTTCATGCAATTTGAAAACCACAGCAATTTTCATTTATTGTGTGTTTGATCATTATATATAGTTAGCTGTAAGTTCGTACAAACACAAATAAATTAAACTTGCGTTAGATAAAACAAACTAATCTTGATAAGAGGTGAGTTTGTTTGTTTCTTATTAATTAATGTAATTCACGTAAAGGCTCGGAGTAATATATATGCTAGTGTCTCAAACCCGTGAAAATTCCATATTCCTTAGTCCTCACTGCTTTAAACTGTTTCTTCGTCCTTTGGAATCAAAACCTTAACTTTTTCTTTCTTTTGGGGTCCAAATTCCAGGTGAGTAAAAATGAAAAGGGAAATGGGATAAATGATATGAACTGAGAACATTTGTGTATTATAAATTAAAGTCAGAAATTTTTTCCCCTTTAGTTTCGGGTGAATAGTTTTTGTTTGGTAATGAATCATAATATTCCATTTCACAGTCACAGGAGGACAAGACAACGAGAATGGAAACTGGAAAGAGGGTGGGATCATGCAAGAGCTAGCTAGAAGAGCTCTTTTCCCCAGAAGTTTTTGACCGTTGACTTTTCTATTTTGAGGTTCGATCACGTGACCCCCTTGTGGGTACGCCTTTATATTAATCCTATATAAACCATTTTTAAAAAATATTCTTTTTATAGCCTTCCCATCTAATCCCAATGGAATCCCATGCATCTCATCCTCAATGTGGGACCAATCATTAATGCTCCATTTTTTAGCAGACGGTAAAACGTCTCAGATTTTCCGACTTTGACAATCAGATCAAACAGCTTACAGCTAGCATGAGCAGAAGATATTGAGACTCAATATCGTTTTGTTTTTTAATGGGTGATTTGCGATCTATATCATGTGGATAACAGAACTCACGGGGAGGGAAACCTAGCAAAGTTGTACCCAATAATATTGAAGAAATGGATGCCACGCTTTGAAAGATCGGATTTTCTGTAATAAATTCTATTTTTAATGTTTGTTTTTGTATGGTGTATTGCTGTATGACATGTGGGGGTTGGTCCCTACCACTCTTGAATTTTTGAAATTTGCCAGCTTATTAGGCCTTCGTTCTCCTTCATGGTCATGTATATCTAGTGTTATTTGTGGAAAGAAAGAAGATTGAGATTTACTCAAATCTTAAGCTCACCTTCTCCCACCACACTCCAATCATAACAAATACATGTCTTTTCTTTTAACACCCACACAAACCATAAGTCTGTTTCTTTCGGTTCCTACTTCCTCGACGTGAAAACCTAATAAGGCCCTTTTTAGTATAGTATTTTGAACTTGAATAGCATATGACAAATCCATACGCGGCTTTCAGTCTAAAGATGCTTCTTCTCATGGTTGGGGTCTCCTATAAGTTACTTTATTATATTAAAGTTTTGCTTTTTCGTTATTTGATATCAAACTATAGTGTTTTAATTAAAGAATGATTAGGTGATATTGAATATTATTAAATTACCATTTTTCTTACTTTTACTAAGTACACATATTAGCATTTATTTTTAATTTAATAATCATCATAAAACCAACAAAACAAAAAATGAGTACAATAAAGATTATGATTAAATATTTCCTCAAGATCTTTGTTTGTTTCATATAGTATTTTTTTCATTCAAAGTAAAACTTTAATTATGTAAGTAATAAATAAAAAGGTAATTTAATTAAAGTAAATTTAATTGTAAGGCATGTTTTAATTTTAAAAGAGTATTGGACAAATTTTTATAATAAAGTAAAATATTGTGTAATTAAATTATTTGTCAAGATTAAATGACATTAACAGTTTTTGGCTAAATTTACGTTCCAAATTTCTCTTATTTCAAAGACATTAATTGGGATCCCATGACATTTGATATATATTATAAAAACTTCTCTTTCAATTTACTTAATAAAGTGAACTTTATATATTACATAAGACTAATTTTATTTTTAATATTAAGAGTAAAGATAGCCAAGTTAATATTAAATTTTAACATGAAATTAGAATTTTAAATTCCTAATATAACAATAAGATTACTGAGTAATTTTATTTTTAGGAAAAATAAATATTGCAAATAAAATTAAGGGACAAAATTAAAATCTAAAATAAAGTTAAGAGATAAAAAATGTGTTTTATCTTAATTTCATTAATGGAAAGTAATTTAAAAGAAAAGTTTCTATTATATATGTTAAATATTAAGGAAGGATAATTTTAAAAAGAAAAAAGATAATAAAATAAGTTAGCCCAATTGAGAATAGTATAATTTATTTATTAAAAAGAGAAAATATTTATTTAAATTAAAAATAAGGAATAGGGTAAAAATGTGAAAATTTTGAACTCTTCAAAATTTGAATATGATAGGAAATTAATTTACATAAATTTCAAAAAAAAAAATAAAACAATAAAAGAGTTTTAACACCCCATTTGATAGCATGAAATAGGAAAAGATAGAGAAATAATCTTTTTTCTACATTTTGTTTGATACTCAAATTTTGTCCAAATGTCAAAAATAGATAAAGAATTTACTTCTTTTAAATAAAACGTGTGAATTGAAAGTAATTATTGTGATTAATTTATCTAAAAGTAATCGGTATTTAACAAATCTGTTCCTATCAACAGAACAGTATTGGATCAAATACAAAGTCCATCAAGCTTTGTTATTATTTTTTTAAGTAAGAATATGAGAGTTATTTTTTTATTTAATTGAACATACAAATATAATAAAATTATAATTATTTTCTATATTATAACAAACATATATAGTTATTCTATTTTATTTATGTTTTTATCTCTTCCTTATATCTCTACTTAGCAATTAACGTCACATTTAATATAAAAAATAGAATAAAAAAATGAATGAAATTGAATAAAATAATAATTTTAAAAATAAAAAATAATTCTTACACTTTTATTTTTAAAAAATAATAAAAATAAAAATTATTAAATAATAGTTATTCATTTAAAAGAAAAAGAAAACTAGCCCTTCAAACCAAACAGGGCGCGAGAATAAAAAACCGTGCGGGGGTTGCGAAGAGTGGAAATGCATCCAAAGTTGGTAGTTGGGAGAGCTTAATCGCAGGCATCAACGGGGAAAGGTGATAATGGGGAACAGCTGCCAAGCAAAAATCTGACCGTTGGGTTCAAATATCGGACACCGAGAAAGCCCCTCCAATTCCCACTTTCCTTCTCTTTCAAACCGAAAAAAGAAAAAAATAGTAAATAGTAAGGGAACCAACCCCGAAAAGCAAGCAATATGAGGACGTCTTTTTCTGAGTTTTTAAGAGCAGATGTTTTGACAGTGACGGCTGACTACTTTACATACACCACCCACTCTCTCTTCTTTTTAGGCGCCATTTCTCCCATTTCAAATTTACCGCCATTCCTCTCCATTCTCCTTTTTTTCCCTCTTTTACTTTTTAATAATTCATTTCTTCTAATCTTCTCAACAGTAATTTTACTGTGACACTAGTTTTCTTTCTAATTTTTAAATTATACATTTTGACTTTTAATTAAAATATATTTTACAAAAAAAAATAAAAGGTTTAATATAGAATATTTCAATAAAAAATAAGATTGAATTATATTATAATATAACTTTTTATTTTTAAATAAATTTATACACATTTTAATAAATAAATAAATAATTTATATAATTTTAAGAAAATTAAAAAAAATTATATAATTTATTCTTTAATTCTTTTCATGTCTGTTTTTTATTCTTGTTCGGGGAGAAAAAAAAAAATTTTCCCATCCCCATTCCTCAAATCCTTGTGAAGGCTTTGAAATTTTAACAAAAAATAAATAGCATTCAATAAAATAAAAAAGTTATATAATTGAAGAAAAGCTCTAATTTAAAATGAAATAGATCCTTTATAATATTGCAAAAGGTATAATTAGAAAGAAAATTTTCTTTTGAAAGGTTCCCACTGCATGACTTCAAATTTCCTCTCAATCGCACAAGATTCAGACACAATTTAAAACTTAAGCACCTTGTTAGGTACTCCAGCAATTTTAGGCTTACGTTTTTTTTTTTTAGTTAATATAAACATAAACAAAAAAGTAAAAATGATTGAAAAATTAATGATACATGCATATAAATTTCAAAAATATTTATAAGAATGAAACTCTTGCAAGATAAAAATGTATAATTTCTGTCTCAGTCTCAAGGCCATATTTGGCAACGCAATACAAAGAGATTCTTTTTTTATCTTATTTTTGGTAATATCTATTATTATTATCATTATTTAATCATATTTTTTAAGTAAAAATAAGATTATTATTTCTCATTCAAAAACAAAATTTAATATTAAAAATTAATTTAAACTATTCAAATTAATTTGAACAATCCAAATCCTCAATTATATATTTGTGTTTGACATAAGAGGAGAGCATCTTTGTCATGAGTAATCCATTTAATTTTCACACCAAATAATAATAATTCATCTAAGTTATATTAAAGTGAAAACATTATGACAATGAAAGATGTAAGTCATGGTTAAGTTAAGGTTGTAAACGAGTGGGGAGGGATATAAATTGGGTATTATACCAAATATTAAAATATAAAATGGACAACATGTAAATACACACACACACATATATATATATATATATATATAATTATGTATATATATATATAAAAGAAAAAGAAAAAGCTATGACAAGATCATGCGATGCAAGCAACTGTAAGATGTTCCCGCCATTTTGACAAACACAGTTGTCCATTTCCGCAGGTAATTTCCTCCTGTTCCCACCACAACTTCCGAGTCTTCAGCATCAGCAACGTCCCTCTCTTTTTTTTTTTTTTTTTTTTTTAAGTGTGGATAATAAATATAAGTTTAGTTTGGGCGGGAAAGGAATAAATAGGAATGAATGGTGAGTTTGGAATCCGTGGACAAGGGTGGGGATCACGTCGAATTAGTAGTACGTAGTACCATGGGGTCCACTGCCACGTCACACTGAAATATATTGACTATTGAGATCTCCCCATTTTTCGCTGTTTCTTTACTCACCCACTAATTCACGGGATTTTGCTGATACTGCTCTACAATTATTGTCGTGTGAGTTTTCCTTTTCCTTTTTCACTCATTTATATCTGTATTTATTATATCTATTTATAAAACAATAAATCAATATATTTTTAAAGATATAAATATAAATTACTATTGAAGAAAAAAAGGATATTCAAATTATACGAGAGAATGAAACTTTATTTAACTTTTCACTTTTTTATTTATTCTTAAAGTGTAAAAATATATTATAATTTATTTTATTTAAAAAAAATTAATTTTTGAGTGCATATCAAACAACTAACTAATATAAATATGTTTAGAACTTTTTGACGCCTTGTTTGATTTAAAGAAATGGAATGGAATTATATTTTTAATATTTATTATATTTTTATAATTATTATTTAATAATTTTTATTTTTTATTATTTTTTAAAATTAGATGTGTAGGGGTCATTTTTTTATTTTTAAAATTATTTTTTATTAAATTTTTTTCCACTCTTTGTACTAAACAGGCGTAATTTCAAAATCTATATATTATTAATAAGGTAAAATGAAATAAAATTAGGTACAACATTAATAGATAAAGAAAGAATTATTAACATAAGAACGGTGTGGAAAGTTATTGAATTTGTCACTATTTTTTATTTGTTTTAAATATAAGACTTAATTATAATCCAGTTTTATTTAAATAATTTACTAAACAATGAATTTAAAAATATTGACATTAGTTTATTACATGTTAAGCCAAGTATATTATAAACAATTACATTTTGACCCCGGAGCAAAATTATGTTTTGCAAGCATGTAAAAAAATTCTAACCATTTCACCAAATGCTTAAATTCTTTTATATTCAAAACTGTTGTCAAATAATAAGACAAACAATAAAAACTACAGTAGAACTCTAAGCATCAAAGTAAAATTAATAAACATTTATATAACTAATTCAATAATAGCAAACTTTTAATAGAAATGTCCTTGTTGAACCACTAGGGTGTATTAAGAGAAATTTTGAAAAATTTAAAGCCGGTTGGGTAGCAAGAATTGGAGAGGGAAAATTTGAGGGAAAAGGAAAAGTTGGAGAAAATATTAGTTTTACACCTATAATTATTATTTAATTTTTTTTAATAATAATTATTCAATTATTAAAAATAAAAGTATTGTAAATATCTTTTATTTACAAAATTAAATTTTTACTTTTTATTTCCATTTCAATCTTTCCCTTTCTGTTTACCAAACGGCCCTTAAATAATAGTGATTGCAAAGTTAACTGGGACAAGAAATCAATATAGAGTCACCAAAATAAATGTGAGTAATTCTTTTTATCTAAAATATTTACTTTAACAAATCTTTTTTTTTTCCTGATAAAATGAAGAACATTGAAAAATGAAAGCAGGAGATATGCTTCTCCAAGGACAACTTAGGAGAGGACAACATATAAAGTTCAAGAGCACTAACAATAACAACTATCCCGATCAAAACAAGGTAAAGAGGAGCTATTGGGGAAATAAAGTCACTGTTTGGTTGAAAGAGTGTTAAATAGAGAAAGGAAAATTAAATAAAAAAAGTAAATAAAATATATAAGAAATGACATTCCACTTAAAAAATTTAAAAATAAATAATATTAAATAATAATAACAATGCCATAATATATAATTTTTAGATTTTTCCTCACCCTCTCTCTCCCTAAATTCTCTAACCATTGTGGCTTTAAAGGAGATGAAGTAGGAACAAAGAGAGCAAAATAAGACATTGACAAGCCATGGCTAAGTCCCACTCAATTTTCACACCAAGAGACTCTTCCACAACTTTGTTGAGAAGGTTACAGAAGAGTAGTATGCAGAAAATGAAATTCATGCTTAGAAACATGTGTAAATCACATCGTCTTTTAGGCAAATCACTCATAAGATTTATCTTAAGCATTATAAGATTAATAGATATCAATTTCTAGAATTTCTTATATATAATTGTTTGAAGTTTCAAAGTGGAAATTTGAGAAGGATAAGAAATATGTTAGTTGTTTCATATTTTTTTAATATGCCAAACTCTTATTTATAATAAAATTATATATTCATCAATGATGGGGACAGGGCACTAGGGTTGGGGGATAGTTTCCTTTGTAAATATACTTTTTATATCTTATTTCAATCATTATGATAATAAGTTAAAATTTTAATTCATTTGGTTTGATGACAAATTTTTAAAATTAATTTTGGATTGTTGTTAGATGATTAAATTCATAAGCTCTAAACAAAAAGTGTTGCTCTAATGACCATTTCCTCTTTAGAAATTTTTTTTCATTCGCTATTCAAAATCTAAAAAATTTGCAAACTTACTTATTATAAATCATGTTTTAATAGGACAAAGACTACAATTAAAAAATAGCTAAAAATATCACCAATTCACAATTAAACATCATACAAATGTGGCATAAAAAATAAATTAAAATTTGTAACGTTAATATTAAATGGTGTTACATTTAAAATGAGTTAAAAAGAAAAAATATTAATAATTTAACAAATATATATAGTGTTTAACTTTGGAAGTTTGACTTTTGGTATTTTGTCTTCGTATATTTTAATATAAAAGTCAATGACATTAGCTTCTTTAATTTTGGGAGATATTTTGTAATTTAATAAAACTTATATGTTATAACAAAATTGAATGACACATTTTATTTTATATTTAATATATGCAGTTATATAGGAGAAAAATATGAAGAAAGAACCCCAAAAAATAAAAATAAAAAAGCTCTCAACTTGTGAGAGTAAGCAGTAAGATAGAAGCACTTACACAGATAGAGGGAGAAAATATGCACAATAATGGGAGCGGATTGTCTCCAGTTTGCGCGCCAACATGAGGGTCCAGTTGTGAGTGAGCGAAATCATAAGTTAAACAAAAAAAAAAGAAGAAAGTGAATAAACAATAAAATAAAACAACTTCTCTCTCAGGACTGGAGGCTCATGTTTGCGCACAAACAGGAGAGAAGCTGCTCCCCACAATTATTGGTCACCTTTTCAAAAAAAATAAAAATAAAGAAGAGAGAGGCACTTACTTTTAGAGAGTTTGAAAAAAAAAAACATATTTTAGGAAACAAAAATAATAATAAAGATTTTTTTTTTGCAAAAATTATATACATAATAATATCTGTGTAAGTTTATTAGATTTATATTAAAATATCAAATAATTTTTTAAAAAATTATATAATCTAATTATCTATGTATATGACTCTAATAAGTTCAAAATTTAAAAGAATTAGGATATAATATCAAAATTTAATACTATATACATAGAATTTAAAAAATTAAGAGGGCCACCATAACAAGTGCATTTCAACTATAAATATTATTTAATATTTCATTAAATCACATTAAGCACTTAAGATTTTTCTTCCAAATTGAATTTAACATGTGGTGCAAATTTTTATTTATATAGATTTTAAAGGGCTTTGGCTTCTCTCTAGTTGAGACATGAACATGATGGTCCAGTCAGGCTATTTTACAAATTTTTTTTTCTTTTTGTAATTAAAATAAAAAAACAAACAATTCCAAAATGACTTCCGCTTTTCATTTGAGAGAAGCCAGACCCATTTTAAAGCCTTCAGGTGTGGGATTTTAAAATATATCTTTACACCTATACATTCATAATTTAGTTTTTTAAATTAGTTATGTTCCTAACAATTTCCTACTTAGCTAGGTATCTTTCAACTTGAACTTACAATTAGTATAAGTACTTTAAAGAATTAACAAATTAATGGTTGCTTTAAAGTATTTAATATATATTAAACCTCGTACTAGATTATAGATTTTAAGGTCCTTAGATATATTCAATGTAAAACTTTAAAATACATTACATCTATACATGCATAATGTAGTTTTTTAAACTACATATATCTCTAACAATTCCTTAATTTATAAAACTAAGTATTCTTTCTAATTCATTATATTATGTATAAAGATATATGCCTTTCGATTTGAATCTACAATTAGTATAAATACTTCAAAGTATTAACGAATTGAAAGTTGCTTTAAAATATTAAACAACAATTCTCATGTTAATATCAAATATACCATACACATAATCTTATATATAACTTAAAAAACGTGCATAGAAAACTTTTAGCACTTAAATAGCCATATGTTTCGCCTCAAACTTTTTACGAATATTTCTAAAAATGAATCCCAAATTCTTATTAGAAGTTTTACTCATCCTTTTGTTCACATAAGTAGAATTCCCTTGAGTCTTAATCATTTTAAGCTTTTCTGAATCAATTAAAAGTTTTACTCATTCTAAACATCTAAAATCTTATAATATGCATTAGATCTGAAATAGATATATATATATTCTCTAGCACCTACAATCATTTATTAATGACCTACTTTCACTCATTGAACTTTTAAAAATTATTTAATTTAGTCAAAGGTAAGTTCCTATCACCAATAACTTTAACTTAAAGATTTTAATCCCTTTTTTAAAATATTTTTATCACCAAATCTTTAATAAGCCCCTTATGAAAAGATTTATCAAATTATCACTTATTATCACATATTGAAATGTGACTATTTTATCATAAACCAATCGTATAACATAATTGATACATATGTATATCAATTTATTTGTTCTCAAGAATACTTGTAAAAATAAAAATATAAAAAAAGATGATTATGTTAATAAAAAATAATATAATATCTCTATTTTTAATGATTAATTAATAAGTAATAACTAATATTAAATAATAATTGTAAAACTAAAATAAATATTGCAAAAAATTCAATCTCTCGCTCTCCAGAGCTACAAAACGGGACCTTACAATCTATCTTGTCGAAGTGTCCATGCGCAATATATTAAGGCGTTGATATCGAAGACTGACGAGAGTGACCCTTTTTTGACCTACTTTGATTTAGAACCATTTCTACGATTTTTTTTGTAAGAATTATGGAGAAAAATAACATTACAGAATGGAAAAAAGAGAAGAGGGTGCACGCCCCTTTGCGGCGTGAAATGGGGATGTTCACTAGCATGCGTTCCAAGGTAGCATGAATATGTAGTATGGGGTACCTTTATTTTATGAATAAGCAACGAAGATAGGCTTATCAATTATTATGAAGCTTTGCATGTCAGCAAAGGCACAAACAATATTTTTTTGTATTTTGAAATTTTAATTTTGACTGTGTCACTATGTCTGATCAGCAGTAATGATGCATAGTTATGGGTCAAATGTCGTAATTATTATGTCTGGTTCTTTTGTTAACCACATAGTTGGCTAATTAAAGCAACAATTAAAGTTCACGACCTATGGGGTCACTCTCCCCGCACGTCAACCTTTCATGCTTAAATTTGTGGGTTACAATGTGTTTTTTTTTTTCATACTTTTAAATTTGTATATTTTTTCCTTGAATCTAATCTAATTAAGGATCTTTCTAGTGAAAAAATTGTAATTTATCAAATATTAGTGGAAATAACTCCTTATTCATTCAATTCTCTGATGTAATCCACCCAACATTGCCATGCTGCACGTCATTTTAAGCAATACGTAGTACGCCTACCCGACACATGCACATTAATTGCCCTTCCTGATTTTCATTATTTGAAAGTTGAAAAAATTTGTTTACAATATTTTATGTTGTTATCATCAAAATTTTTAATTAAAATATAATAAATATATAATTTTATTAAATAATAACATAATAGATGAATAATTTTTGTAGATGAATATGTAATTCTTTAATTAAATTATATACTTATTATATTTTAATTAAAAATTATATATTATTATAAAAATTTAATAATTGAATATGAAAAATTGCATTAAAATTTAATCCTACTTAAATACCCTAAATAATTGTTCTAAGTTTCCCATTCAACTTTTGGGGAGAGTTAAAAACAATAAAATTGATAGAAAATTATCTTCATCACTTTAGAGCCCAATTAATATGAGTTCGTCGACTGGATAATAGTCGCGAATTACTCTACAGCATATCATGCGTGTACTGATACAAAGCGATAGCTATGTTATTACAGTATATATGAATAAGCTATATGTTAGACTGTTTAACTCTCAGCTAGACAAATAAAATTAAATAATAATTTAAAAAAAAATTATATTCGATGGGTACTTGAATTGACAATGTATACAAGATTATTAGCACTTGTTTAGTTTAGCGTTTATTGTAAGAAAATACTTTCTTGTTATAAAAATCCCATTTTAAGAAAATTGATAATTTCGGTTTGTTAGAAAAATAAAGATTTAATAAAAATTCGTGCTCTTTTAGAAGCTAAAAAAAATCAGTAATGCAACCTTATAGTCAACTTCATATGTAGCTATTGTACGGGAAAATCAACAAAGAGACTAAAGAAAAATTCAAAGGAAAAAAATTGCTAACTCTGTTTTCCAACTATTTATGAAATGTCAGAGGATCAGATAGAGCAGAATAGTTATGTAAGATAGTTTATTATGATTTGTTTAGTAGACAGTAAGTTGAGGATAAAAACAAATTAAAAAATAATAATTTTAACAATAAATTTTTTTTAATATTTTTATTTTTAATGATTAATTAATAATTAATAATTAATATTAAATAATAATTAAGAATAAAAATATATAAAAATTTTTTTTTATTTTTCTCATTCCGCAAATAAGGGGAAGAGCAGGGGACACTGTTATCCCCCAAGTTTGCCATTTTGTATATAATAAATTGTTAGTACATATATTTTTTAAAAATATATCAAACATTCTAGTTGGTTTTGATCGCCTCCACTTTATATTCTTGGCCCCAAATTAGTTTATAATTAGTTTGTTATTATGTACAACTAAGATATCAAAATATCTTACATCCCGACGACCCCTGGCCCCTTCATCAATTCTAATTTTTTGCATATATGCATATGAAAATTTTCTATCCCCCCCCCCCCGGGGGTTAAAAATAAGTAAACTTAGGTAAGGTACCCCAACAAATAAAATTTATGTGTATACAAAATATAATCATAAAATTAATAGTTTATATACTTATTTCACAAATGTCATAGTAACAAACTATCATTGATTGTTACTTAAACCTTTATATATAGCAAGTTATTTTAATAATTCTGTAAGTTTTTTAAAATAACAAAATTAAAATTGACAAACTTCTAAAATGATATCTTATCAAAGTTTAAGAAATTAAAAAATAAAAGAGTTTCTCTTTACACTTGCACATTAGTAGACCGAGACCTAAAACAATGAAAATTAAAAAATCATCGTATCTTTCTTTAATTTCTTATGAAAGACATTCAGTCTATCATAATAAAAGTTAAAACATTCATAGACCAAAATCTAAAATAATGAAAATTATCATTTTTCTATTAATCTTTTTTATTTTGTTTTCATTTTCTTTTTTTTTAACTGTATTTTATATTCACTCTTTATAATCTTTTTAAGATCTTTTTTCCCTTTAAAAAAAATTTTCAACTTGCCTTGTGCATTTACATTGTCTTTTACTTTTCAAATTCTTCTCACATATAGATTTGATAAATTATCTTACTTATCCTTATTACAAAATAATATGCAATGTTATATTGGTTTCGATTCAATACATGCACCAAGTGTTGAGTGCACTCTAAATATAAATATTTATTACTTTACATTGGTTACTTCAATTTTTTTTTCTAAATTATTAATTTAACATGTGTTAATTTCTATTTATATAGGCTTAAAAACCTTTACATCTATAGAAGGTGAGGCTTAGAAATACACATTTACACCCATACATTCATAACCTAGTTTTTTAAACTAGTTATTATTTCTAACAATTCTCACTTAATTTGGAAAATTAAGTTTTTATCCTAATTCATAAGGTTACACATAAAGATAGGTGTCTTTTGACCTGAATTTATTGCTAGTGCAAGTACTTAAAAATACTAACAAATTAAAGTATGCTTAACGTATTTAACCACAATTTTTTATATTAACATTAGAAAGACCACACACGTTTCTTATATATCACTTCAAAAAAATTTTACAAAAAACTTGAAGCACTTACATAGCCATGTGCCTTCCTTTAGACTTTTCATGCAAATTTTTAAAAATCAACCCCAAATTCTTATGAGTAGCACTACTCCTTATCTTTACATAAATAAAATTCCTTTAAACTTTAATCTTCTTTGACTTTCGTGAATTTATTAAGAGTTTTATTCATCCAAAACACTTAAATTTTTATAATATGTAGTAGACCTAAATGGCTAAATATCCTTTAGTACTCAATTAGTAACTTGTTTTTATCCATTAAACTTTTAAACAATATTTTGTCTAATTAATGTTGAGTTCCAATTACTAGTGGCTCTAGTTTAGGGGTTTTAATTCCATTCCTTTTGATACTTTTATCACTGAATCTTTGGTAAACCATTTTGTGAAAGGATTTATGATCTTATCACTTATTTTTAATAATATAATCAATAGATTATATAATGATTTGATATATGTTATATTTTGACTATCAAAATATTGTTGATTACTACTCAGCTTTTATGTACACCAAGTTGCTTTAATAATTTAATAAGTCAATTAAAATAATAAAATTGAAAACAACAAACTTCTAAGACAATATCTTATCATAGTTGAAGAAATTAAAAGGTAAAAAAAGCTTCTCTTTACACTTTTATATTAGTAGACTAAAATCTAAAAGAGTGAAAATTACCATTTTCTTTCAATCTTTTTGTTTATTTTATTTTCATTTCCTCTTTTTTCTTTCACTTTGTTTTATATTCACTTTTTAAAATTTGATTTAAGATCGTTTTTCCTTTTTTTTTTGTTAAAATTTTTCAACTTATCTTTTGCATTTACATTATCTCTTACTTTCAAATTTCTTCTCACATATAGCTTTGATAAATTGTCTTACTTATTATTATTACAAAATAGTATGCAAAAGATGAATTTTGTGCTTAGAAACATGTATAAATCACACTCTTCCACCATATTTGTTGTAAGGAATTTGGCAAATCATCCTCAAGTTTTATCTTAAGTACCCCAAGATTGACAAGCAACAAGTTTTGAAATTTCTCTTGAAGAAATGTTTGAAGTTTCAAAGTAGGAATTTAAGGAAGAGAATAAATACATTAATTGTTCTATCCTTTTCTAACTTGTTAGAATTTAATTTATAAGAAGAATGTGCAGACACAACTTTTCTTTTAAGAGTTGTGTTTTTGTAAAATTATATTCGTTTGAAATTTAAACAAAATTAAATTTTAAAAGAGCATATTAAAAAACAAGTTGTTGGATTTGTTTCAATTCAATGCATGTGCCAAGTGCTAAGTGCATTTTAAGTATAAATATTATTTAATATTTAATAATCCACATTAATCACTTTAGACTTTTCTTTTAAATGGCTAATTTAACATATGATATTAATTTCCATCTATATAGATTTAAAAGCTTATAGATCTATCGAATGCGGGGCTTAGAAATACACATTCAAACCTATATTATCATAATTTAGTTTTTCAAATTAGTCGTTATCTTTAAACAATCCTCCACTTAGTTGAAAAACTAAGTTTTCTCTTTAATTCATTAGGCCACACATAAAGAATTAGTGTAAGTACTTCAAAGTATTAATAAATTGAAGTTTACTTGAAATATTGAACTATAATTCTTATGTTAATATGTGAAATACCACACACATTTCTCGTATACAACTTCAAAAAAGTTCATAGAAACTTCATAGCACTTACATAGCCATGTGCTTTACCTTAGGCTTTTCTTACACATTTTGTAAGAACCGGAGAAAAAAAAGAAGGAAATAGGGGGGTTTTTGTTTATTAATTTAATTATTTTATCCCCTTCCAGTTTTTTTTTTGGTCCGTTTTCTCTTTGCTGACTCTTGCTTCCTTCCTCCCGTAGACACCTTCCTTGCTCTCCTTCTCTGTAGCTGTTTCTCCTCCTTCCGTCGCATCACCTCTTCCTTCGGCGAGCTCACGAGTCTCCTCCCCGTAGAACTGCAGCATCTCTCCCTCACCGGCGAAGTCCTCCTCGGCGTTGCACAGAGCTCCCTCTCTTGTCGCCGGGTGGAGCTCCTGTTCGTGCGCAAGCCTGAAGTTGCAGCAGCTACGGTAAGTTGGCCATTCCTCAAATCAAATCCCAGATCCATCAATTTTCATTCTTTCCTTCCATTTTCGGCTTGAACCAAGAAGGGGGGAAGGAAATTAGGGATCTTGGAATGAGATTTTCTTGTTATGATAATTACTCACAACTTTCAATTTCTAATCCCTAGGAACAATTTTTGAAACTCAGAATAGGAATTTAAAAGGTTATGAGAGGGGTTAAGCTAAGAGGAAATTTTATATGTAATGGGTGAATTAAAGAATGGAAGGAAATGATTAGGAAGCTATCACTGAAGTAGATAGATGTTAGGAATTGTTGTTTTAGGATCTACGTAATGATTTAGTAAGTTTGGTGCTAGTAGGAAACTCTGGGAATATTTACTACAAGGGAGTTGAACTTTTGAGGAGGAGCAAGTGCCGTCAACTCTGGGTATTACGGAAATTCTTGGAGCCTTGACAGAAAAAGGGAACCGGGCCTTTCAAGAAGAAACAAGGACTGAGTTCTAGGGCACCGTCTGTGAGTAAATAATGGATTTCGAATTAATTTCCATTTCATTAATCTTGAATTTGTTATTTTCTAGATTAAGTCATCGTAAGGAGATGAATTGGCATATGGATATATATAAATATATACATATATATGTATGCCTGCCCTGTGAAAATGAATTGCACCCGAGAGAGGAGCTAGTTAGAGAAGTAACTTTAGTCATTTTCAATTTTTGTATTTATTTATTTTCTAGTCCTGATTTATTGCATATATATATATATATATATATACATTTCTAAGGTCATGCACTTATATTGATTGATTTGATTACTTAATGTTGGGTTAATTCTTACTTCCTGTAAATTCCAAACTTTTTGTACAAAACGATATATATATATATATATGTATACACAAATAAAGAATATACTAATTAAGATTTGGGCTAAGGGTATATGTATAGTCATATATGAATGTAAGAATTATAGGTTGGTGTGTGTGTATCAACTACCATAGGACCAAGTCAGGTATGGTAAAAGGACTGGGTGGAAAAGGAGCTATCCGTTAGGCGTAGCCACCCGAGTGAAACGGATAAGGAGCTGCCAACGAGATGTAGCCACCCCCAGAAAGTGTGAATTAGGACACGTAAGTAAAACGGGTAGAGAAGGAGCTGCCCGTTAGGCGCAGCCACCCAGGTGAATGGGGCAAGGAGCTGCCAACGAGGCGTAGCCGCTACCCTATCAAATTTAGTGATAAATGTCCACTACGTAACTACATTAAAGAGCTAAGTCTAAATGGGTATTCGTGCATACAATAGGTAGGGACTGGCTAAGGTGTAATGTGTAATGGTTGATTTTTGCTCCTTTAGTTCATTGATGTGATTCTTGCTATAACTTTTGATATCTATTATCTGCTCACTGAGTTTATCTCACCCCTTTCAAATTCTAAATGTTTTTTTTTTTCAGATAGCGCCTCTGGACCTGATCCGCCTCCCTCATCTTAGAGCTAAGGCGCGTGGCGGTGAGCCTCCTTTTTGGAATTAGGGGCTCGACTAGCTTTCCTTTTTGGTTTTGATATTTATTGTAATGAATTGAGGGTTATCTGTAAAGTATTTTAGGATTAGGTCCAGTGGTTCTGGATGATGTTTTCCCCTCCCCTCTTTTTGGTTGTTGATGCTGTGCTGACTGGTTAAAGAGAGCGGAGCTCTCTGTTGTTGTTTTATTACACTCTGGCTGTTTATAGAAATTTGGGATGTCCTATTTATAGGGGACACTCTGCCGAAATTTCTATAAAAAGACAGTGCACAAAAGGAAGTAAATTCGATATATTCAATAAGGCAGGGTTAGACTTAGTGTAGAAATCAAACTGTAGGTAAAAACCTTGTATAGACTTCCCGTGTGGTCACCCCTTCTCTTGGAGAAATGGGGCGTGACACATTTTCAAGAATCAACCCCCAAATTTTAGTTAGGAGTTGCAACACTCCTTATGTTCACATGGGTAGAATTTCCTTAAGTTTTAATTTTTTTATGCTTTTCTTAAATCCATTAAGAGATTTACTCTAACAAAACACTTAAGTTCTTATAATATGCACTAGACTTATAATGATTAAATATTTTCTAATGCCCATATAAAACAAATTAGTAACTTATTTTTACCAATTGAACCTTTAAATAAAATTTGGTTTAGTTAAAAGTGAGGTTCTCATTATTGGTGACTTTAGTTTAGGGTTTTAATCTCATTTCTTCTTATGTTTTCATTACTAAATTTTTGGTGAGCCTTTTTATGAAAAGATTTGCCATGTTATCATTTGTTTTTATATATTGAATTATGACTATTCCATCAAAAGTCAAATATCTAAGCTAATCATACCTTGACTTGTATGTCTAGATTTACCATTATAGACCTTATTGAAAGCCTTAGACATATTTGCTTTATTATCACAAAATAAAGAGATAGTTGGCATTGACTGTGGCTACAACTTTATTTTCAATAACAAATTTCTTTGTCATGTTCCTTCTCTACATGTGATTGCTAAGATAACAAACTCTGATTCCATTTTGGAATGAGTTATATAAGTTTGTTTTTTAGAAGCTCAAGAAACTACTTTTCTTGGAAGAGAAAAAATCCAATTGAATGTAAACTTGTTGTCAATTGCACTAGGTACCCAATTGGTATCAGCGTATCCTTTTAATATTGTTGGAAAATTATTATAAAATAATACTAGATTTGTTGTCTTCTCTAGATACCTTAAAACTCATGCAATTCCTTTCCAATGTTAAGGACCAAGACTATTTGTAAGTCTATAATGTTTACAAATAGGAAAAGCAATATTTAATCTTGTATTATGCATTATATACATTAAACTATCAATGGTATTAACATACTCAATTTAAGCAATTGATCTGTTAATATTTTTTTGCCAAATTTTGTGAACAATCACAAGGTATATTTGACTTTGTTATGTTCAAGTGCTGGAACTTATTTAAAAATTTCTTAATATAGTGAGATTAATTCAAGGCAAAACCCTCATTATCCTTTTAATTTTAATTTTGTAAAATTGCATCTAGTTCTCCAAAATCTTTCATTTAAAAGATAGATATTTCTTAATTTCATTCAATGCAATTGTATTTGTCTAAAAAATAAGCATATCATCCACATAGAAGCAAATAATAACACTATACTCATTTGTGAATTTTGAATAAAAATATTTATCTAGGTTGTTACACTTAAAACCATGAGACAAGATAACTATATCAAACTTTTCATACTATTATTTTGGTGCTTGTTTCAAGCTATACAAAGATCTAAACAATTCACAAATTTTCTTTTCATTTCAAGGTAATATAAAGCCTTCAAGTTGTTTCATGCAAACTTCTTCCAATTCACTATTTAAGAATGTTGTCTTAACATTTATTTAATGCACAAACGGAATGTTAATTGATTCTAAAGCCAATAACACCTTGATGGAAGTTATTCTACTAATTGGTGCCACTACAAAAAATCTTACATTTACCAGCGATTGTTTTTACATTTAGTAGTGGTTTCTAAATCAATCCTAAGAGTTTTTTGTCATAAATAAAGCCTGGGCAATGATCTTGAATAACTATGACCTTATATCCTTGATTTCTCCAATTATGTAATCCTCTGTTGCATTCCTTACAAGTGTGCTGTGAGTTTCTTGCTATGGGCTAGAACATTAAATTTTCCATTCATCCCCACCATCACAAGAGTTAAAAAAGGGTATGAAGGAGCTTAAGGTTTGAATTACACTTACTGGTGAGCTATTTAAGCATAAGAACACATGCACCTTCTGTAAAGCAAAAGATCAAACATAATATGCAAAAGATGAAAAATTAAACAAATGTAGAACAAATATAGAGAAAAGGCATGAGTTAACACATCATTGACTTCAAGAAGACAAAGTTAACGTATCTTAGCCGTTCAAAGGAAAATTAAAAGTTTACATAAATTAAAGGAAGTTAAAGCGGTAATAGTAATATTAGTACACACACCTTAAATATCAATAGGTTCAATTGCTAGAACAAGGAAATTGGAAGTAAAATAGCCAAAATTAGAACCCCAACCTAGAGTAATTAGACATGGAAGATGAAGAATATGATTCAAAAGAATGGTAGTGCCTATAGCATCACTTGGAGTTGGATTTGCTATTCTTTTGGATCTTTAGGGCTTCTTAAAGTGAAAAGGATGACAAAGACAAAGACAAGGCAGCCATAAGGAAGAGATTAATCTAGAAAGCCATGCAAACCAAGAGAGGAAATGGATAAAATGGTGATTAGGATTTGCGAGAGGAAATGGACAAAATAAAGAATTGATAAGAGGAAATGGAGTGGATAAATGAAGAATGAAAAATTAGGAGCCATGAGAGTGATAATAGAAAGCACACGAGAGTGAAAATGTAGAGAGAAGCTTTAGTGCAAAGTAAAAATTTGGGAAGAAGACTTTTTGGCAATTATTGGTGGTTTAAATCCATTAAAAATTGTTATGAACTATCGATAATTGCTATGCATTTATCAACAATTAACAAAAATACCAGTAATTGAGTAAAAAAATCACCAATAAATGATTTAATTTTTAAGTCACCAGATTCATCATTACTAATTGCACATTTACTAGTGGTTTTTTAAGATCATTGGTGAATGGATGTAGCAAATGACCAATTTGTTTGGTAGTGTACATATGTATCAAAATAATAATTATTTTTTTTAACCTTTAGCTACTAGTCTTACTTTAAAAGCTTATATTGAATCATCTGTATGGTAAAATGCTAAATACCCTCAAACTTTTATGTAATTTAAAAATTGTTCCTTATGTTTTGCGGACAATTTTTATTCATTAAAAAAAATTTGATTTTATAGGTTTCAGACTTAAACCATTACATAAAATATAAATGATAGGCTACACTTATAACCCATTTCCTATTTAAGTTTTATGAATGGTTTTTATTCATTGCAAAATTTGATTTTATAGGCCATATATTCAACTTATTTCATAAAATAGAAACAATAGGCACACTTAAAACTTATTTCTTATTTGAGTTTTGGGAATGGTTTTAATTCATAGCAAAATTTGATTTTATAGGCCACATATTTAGACCGTTGTATAAAGTAAAAAGAATAGGCAACACTTAAAATCTAATTCTTATTTGAGTTTTAGGAACAGCTCTCATTTGTTACAAAATTAAACTTTATAGGTCACGCACTCAAACTATTACATAAAATAGAAAAGGACAAGCAACTCTTAAAACCCATTCTTTATTTTAAGTTGTAGGAATGATTTTGAGGTGTTACAAAATTAAGTTTTATAAGCCATATACTAAAATTATTGCATTAAATGAGAGGTAACGCATAAAATCCATTCCTTATTTGAGTATTGAGAATAGTTTTAAAGTCTTGCAAAATTAAATTTTATAAGCCCCATACTTAAATCATTACGTAAAATAGAAAAGGGAATATTGCATCTAAACTGTTGCATAAAACACATTCTACTTGTAGTACTAGAAAAACCATTCCTTATTCACAGGCAACAATTTTGTTATTATTGCCACGAAAATTGTTGCCAGAGGCCAAAAAAGAAAAAAAAAAGTGTAATGTATATATCCCATTGTTGGGCTTCTTTCGTTGTTAATGAGTCAAAGTACTTTTTCCCCATGGCCATAGTACTATTCACTCATTCATCATGTGATGGAAACATCTTTTTCAGGTTGAATTGTTCCTTATGGACTTTTTACAAGGTGGTAAATGAGGTAGAAAACCTCGAAATGCCTTCTTTCTTGTTTGTAAAGTGCCTCATCTTGTTTAAAGCATTATAGCATCATTATAAATAAAACCAACAAGAAAGATGGCTCTTTCAATGTTCTCTTAACTTTTGGCAATATCCCAATATCCTCAAACATGAGAATTGCACATTGTGCTGCACATGGAGTCCAATGCAAATGGCTTCTTTTGGCTTCTTGCAATTTACCTAATACCAAAAAAATTGGTTAATGTTGTACTATGGAACACAAACTATGGTCATTACCATCAAAGTTGACAAAACTATGAAGGTATTTTTACCCATTAAAGGCATAGTTGTTATTGTTGTCACAAAATGCTTCCACATTGTGGCTATGGCTATGTCTACACATTGTCAATTGTACCTTCTTGGATCCCGTCAATGTTGACGACTTCAACAGAAAATTGGTCTTCTATGCAACCACATCTGATGGGATGCCAATTTCAACCTCGCTTATAGGATGAAGGTTCTCATGGAGTCACTAGAAAGTTTGGATGTTTCCATTTTCACATCAAAGTCCAAGTATGACTATTTCTACTGAGGGTTGTTATTTTATGGAGACTTAAATGTATAGAGGGTGAAAGAATGAATGGTTTACCATGTGAGGATGTGCAGATGTGGACATATTTTTTCCACATCAACTTGTCAAGTGGGATTTTTCAGTACATGTGTACAATTTGTTAGCCACATTAGCCACTAACTAACGGGTTATAGTGGAACCAAACAATAAGAGTAAATCTTAAACGTTTAAAAGTATAGGGATCAATTTTTAAAAAATAAAACCATAAGAACAAATTTAAAAATTTAGATAAAGTAAAAGGATCAAAAAATTAATTTTTTTTTTATATTTATATAGACCTAAAAACCTCTACATCTATCCAATATAAAACTTGAATAAACTTTTACACCTAGGTATTTATAACTTATTTTTTCAAACTAGTCATTATCTTTAACAATTATTATTACTATTATCATCATCATCATCATCAAATTATCAATAATTATAAATATGTTTTTATAACTTGAAATTAATTTATAATTCATAAAGCTAGTGAATAAGTTAAATCATATATATATATATATAATAGGACTTTACTCCCTTTTATATACATGTTTTGTATTGTGATGTAACACAAGCATTTGTAGGGACGTGGTATTAACTTATTTAATTTTAATACAATATATTATTTTTTTTCATATATATATATATATATATATATAAAATATGAAAAAAAATATGTATTATAACTTGCCTCCCCAACTCCCTGTAAAAATAATTTGTTTCCTCCGCGCTGTATCACATGTGTATATACCTATCTTCTCCTAATCGGAAAGTCATGGAATAATACTCACTCATCTTGCATCGTCCTCTCTCTGTGAGTTTTCACATGAACTCGTATATATCACTTGCATTGAAGCAATCGAAAAAGAAGGAACGTCCCAGAAATTATGTTGCTTTGTCTTTTCAATTTGTAATTGGCTATAATACATCCTAAGTAAATCAGTCAATTCTTAAACTATATCAATTGCTATGTATATGTGTGTTTCCCTTATAATTTTTCAAAAATGCATATATCCTTTTTGACACAGTTCTATTTATGTGATACATAAATGAGCGGTAATATTAAATTTTTTGCTAAAATGATATCTATTTGAGGAGAAGATCCATATATTAATGCGGCATGTTAAAAAAAAAATATTTTAAACAAGTATTCATCAATTTACTCCTAAAATTTAAAGTTTAATATGAACCAAATATATTTTAAAATAAGGTCCAGATTATTCTCTCGAAAGAAAGGGGTTCATGGTTCATTATATCACTCTTGGTAGTTTAATAAGCACCAGGATCCATTTCAAAGCACTGTAGGAGAAAAAGGAAATGAAAAGAAATAATTTTTTTAAAAAAATCTCTTAGACCCTGTTTAGTGAGAGGAGAGAAAGAGAGAGTGTGAGGGAAAATTTGATAAAATATTAATTTTATTCCAATAATTATTATTTATTAATTATTAAGAATAAAAATATTAAAGTTATTTTTTATATTCAAAATTACTTTTTTTACAAATTTTTATACCAAATTTTTTACATATCAGACGAGTCTTATTTTAAAAGGCAAAGCATTGCACCGCATGCAATACTAAAAAAAAAGATTGAACGGGTTTTATATATAATCTTACTTAAATATCCTTTGGGTGTTGCCATTGTTTACGTTGTCATCTATACAAACCCTGCAAGATATCAAACAAAAAACATATAAAACTATCTCTTTGTCATTGATGATATTTGAGCCCTTCAAACCGGGGACATGTTGGAAATGGTAGTTTCTTCAAACCGGGACATGTTGGAAATGGTAGTTTCTTCAAACCAACAAGCCACGCGGACAATGAGATGTGTATTTTGATACCTAAGAAAGCAAGTCTTTAAATTGAAGACATCTTGTTAATTATTCAGACCTCTCCACTGTTAAATCACACTTGGTGACTTGCCAATGGGTTATATTTGAAATTGCAGCAAACAAGATGTATAAAATGATGCGCATATCTCTTGCAATCATTGTATATATATATATATATATATATATATATATGTATGTATGAGATCACCTCATTTTGTTTGGGGTAAAAATAATTATCTATGTTACTCTTTATCTTTTAAAATTCATACTTTTCCAAAAATGATGAATGACTTAAGAGATATTTCTCAATTATTATTATTTTTTGAAGTATATAAGTAAAACTGGCATCATATATAAATTGATGGGCGTAAACAAGAACATTTTGCTTTGAAGAGGAGGAAAGGGAACCGCATCATATTGGATAGGATAACATTATATATCATTCTTTCTAATCATTTATATTGTTCATTCTTCTCATCCATACTTTCACAAACGAATTTGCTAATTTTGCAAGCAAATCAAAAGCTAAGCTGAGAGAGACATTAACGAAAATATTATCGCTTTACTTCAGATCATGAGTGGTAGGAGTATACTGTTCAAGCATCATTATGAATCATTATAACAATCTAGAAAGATGAACAAAGCTGCAAAATTGAAAGTCAATATGGAGATACTGTGTTGTGGTATCAGCATGCATATTGCTGTGATACCCTATCCTCATCGGCGGGGGAAAAAAAAGGAATTTTTATTTAATTAATTTGAACATCGGTTAAACCATTTTTTTGGGGTTAAACGTTATACATCGTAAAGATGGCAATGAGCGGGTATTTGATTTTAAATATTCAAATTCAAAGCATATATTTAATATCTAAATATTATTTGAATATGAAAAAAGTTTATATTTTTCATACCTACACTCAGAATATTTAATTTTTAAAATATCTAAATAATTTGAAAGTTTAATAAACGTTAAAATAATATATACTGAGTAAAGGATATCCGAAGTATCAGATATCTGTATTCACTTTTTTAACATACTATTTGATTTGATGTGAAATGTATTTGTAATTGTTAACTATTTTAAACAATGTATTTTAAAAAAATTAATCTAACAAAAAAAAAGGGAATGAATAGAGTTTATAATATATATATATTTAATATAAGATATCAAGTATTTTATTCACTTATAAATATCGTATAAATATTAAATATTTAAAAATTAAATTAAAATTCACTCAAAATTATTTCTGTACTTTGTTGAATACCTAGTAACTTTTAGTCGAGTATCATATTATACCTAAAATATTTATTTCACCCACCATTATAGCGACACCAACTATTTTTATTTTTGCCGTAACCATAAGCCGCAGATGTAATCACTGCTTTAAAAAATAATGGCACTGGGAATAATTCAAAACAAGAGTCAGAAGCTTCAAATTTTGAACTTTAAATTGAATATGGCCAAACTCAAGAATTACTCAAGGTAGAGACAAAAATGGGAGTGTGGGTGAAATAGAGGAAAGTGAATAGTGAATACTAATTCCGCCATCAGTACACACAACTTTTTGAAAATTTAAAAATTTGATTTTCAAAAAGATCAACAAGACAATAGTCTGAATATGAAGGAGCCGAAGCTTTAAAATACTAAAATCCCATCCTAATATATGCCAATCATAATCATAATTTAATGTTGAGCTTAATTAAATTAATTAGTGGTGGACTAGACAAATGGCAGGTGAGTTACATACGACTACAAGGACAAATGTCTCCAACCACTGGGCCCATCCTTTCACATCCCTCTCTCTCTCTCTCTCTCTCTCTCTCTCTCATTCTTTCGTGTATTTTGAACTGTCTCAGAGGGACCCTTTAAACCTTAATAAAGGGACCTTGTCTTCAACATTCTATACCCCAACTCTTCGCCTCACCTCATATCTCTCTCTCTGCTTCGCCTTCTTTTTCTCTTTTTCTTTTCTCGTCTCTTTATCTGATTTTGGGCCTGCTAAACCCGGCAAACTCAGCAAGTGCCATACCGGCATGGCTAAAGCTGTGAATGATGCTGAGTTATGGCTTCCCTCGCAGTTTCTCACTGACGCCGACATCCTCGGCGACAAAGAGAACGATAAGAATGGTGTCAAAGCTGATTTGGACGCTGCTTTCGGCTTCCCTTCGGAGTTCCCCTACGAGTTTGACTCGTTCGGGGTCTCCGCCTCGGCTCTGGGCTCGCCGGTAGAGTCGGTGGCGGGTTCGACGGAGACAGAGAGCAGCAGCAGCGACGTCGACGAGGACTTCTTCGCTGCCTTGACTCGCCAGCTGAGTCAATCGTCGTTTTGTGAAGCTCCGATGCTCACTGTCCCCACTTACTGCGCTAGGGACAAAACTGAGGTAAGAGTTTGGGGATTTCTTCGAAATTTCAAATTTCATTTTCCAATTCCCCCCTTTTGGAAACTGATTCGGGTCGGGTGGGGTTTTTAGGGCCAGAAAACTTGGGCCTTAGGCCGGTCGCCTCAGTCGACGTTGAGCGGAATTGGAAGCTGGTCGGGTCGCAGCGCCGTCTCGGGCGACAGAAGCCCAAATATAAGTTCCCAGGTTCCATCCCCCCCAACGACGCCGTTTCCTGCCAAGAACGACCTCGCTTGGGATGTCATATACGCCGCCGCTGGACAAGTTGCGAGGTTGAAGATGAGTGGCGAAGTGTCCAAGGACCATTTCCAGAACGGTGCGTTTCTGGGTGCCCCTCGTGTCGCGATTCCAAAGAATCCCACTACATCATTGTACTCGAACCAGAGCTTCATTCAGGTAAGTTTAATTGCTAACAGGGCTTCTTCAAAGCCATGTGGAAATTTACACCTGCCCTCTGCATTTTATGGCTATGGTCTTATGTGTTTCTTGTTTCTGTAGGTTCAGGCTCAACAGGCGAGGCAACAACAGTGCGCTTCCGTTTGGGGAAGACAAGCTAAAGCTGACTGGCTAGCTCAGCAGCAGCAAAAGATGCAGAACAGAACAGGGCGTAACGTTGGGTATGAGAGTGTAAAATGTGGGCGTACCTTGTCTCTGTCCCAATCTGCTTGGCCTCCTCTGCAAGTTCAGCCCCATAATCATCAACAGGTGCAGCACAATGGATCTGGATCAAGAACCGCCGTGCACGGTGGATCTGGTGTTAGAAGGGGATGCGGTGGAACAGGGGTTTTCCTACCTCGTCAGTATGGGAATCCACCGGAGTCACGCAAAAAAACAAGTAAATAACCTTTTCCTAAGTTGTTTCTTTTATTCTGTGTCTTAGTGGGTTTGTTGAGTTTGTATCTAACATGCAATGTGTTTTGTTTCGGTCAGGTTGTGCCCCTGTCCTGCTTCCGTCAAAGGTTGTTCATGCTCTGAACTTGAATATTGATGAATTGAATGCAGCTAACCAAACAGGCTTCTCTGGTGCTTTTGCTACTGAGTACGGTGAGTTTCATAATTTCTGCGAAAGCCTTTTCAGACGAAGTGAAGTTCATATTTAAAACTATTTACTGATGGCTTGTGTTTTGGGTTTGTCTTGCAGATGCATTATTAGCCCGGAGAAATGCTCTACTCATGCAGCAGCAGAGATTAAGTGCACGGCCTGAGGAGGCAGTAAATCATGAACTACGCTTACCTCAGGAATGGATATATTAACTGATTTTATGGAAGTTGAAGCAAGAAGATTGAATTTTCTCCAAGGAAAGCTTGGTTGGACAAGAAATTAGTAAATGGGTAATAGGTTATGTAGGGAATATGGTATTTTTGCTTTTTACTTTTTGAATAGGGAAGATATTCAAGAATGTTGTGGCAGCTTAGTTGCAATAAAGCATCTATTTTTTGGGATAAGATTGCAGCTTCTAGGATCTGGTTTTTGGTTGAGTAAACAGTGAAGAAATAGGAGTTTAGGGTTTCTTTTGGTTGTAATAATCTAAGCATACCGTCTTCTTCCAATGCACTGCAGGTGATGGAAGAAGGGTAAGGGGAGGTTGGGATTGGCAAAAGTGTCAAGCAAGTAGTGTCAGTGATTAAAGTTTTACCCAGAACTTGTAAAATCCCTGGCTGGTAATAGTATGTAATAACTTATACTATGTAATAAAGAGTTATTTTCTCATTCCTTGATCTACCCTTTTTGATATTTTATGGTTCTTAGCTGTTGTTCAGTTAAAGGCGATGGTTAATGAAAGGAATCATTAAGATTTTAGAATTATAGTTGGAGTGAAAAGAGGGAGATTTAATTTATGAGTAGAATCACGGGAAAAAGATAAGTAAGAAGGCAGGTATGTAGGGTTGCTTTACGAGTTGGGCATTGAAGGAAAGAGGTGGTGGGGAAGTAGGTCCATGGCTTGTGGGGATGAGACTGGATCGGTACTAGGTCCACTCAGCGTTTGGGGCTCTTTTTTTCCTTAAAAGGGGCAAAACTCACTCTGGAAAATAAATAAAAGAGGCAAACCCTAACGAGACGGAGACATCTTTGGGTGTTGTAATTTTTCTTTTGCAAGAATGATCTGCAATATTTAACATACCTTTACCCAAAGCCCTTGTTTTTTGGATGCCATGCCACGCCATGCCATTTTATTTTATTTTTTGAATTTATGACTTTGAGATTTGAACTTCATACTGGCGTGATACTCTCCCAAGGTTTTATTTGGTTTTATTTTGAGTGGGAGTGAGAAGCTATACAGATTTAAATTTTAAAGCTTTCAGGTAGAGTCGTTAAAATAGTTTCAACCCATTTGGCTCATTTAATTTATCTAGGTTAGGTTTAGATTTTGTTAATTTATATAATTTCCAAATCATGTTGGTATAGTTTGCTTAATTCATAAGTTAAATATAACCTATTAATTTGGTTTTTTTTACTAATTTTAATAATTTTAAAAAGTAAGATAATATTTCAACTCTTGCCTTATGAGCCGATCTTTCAAAAAGAGATTCAAATATTTTTGATAAAAAATTTAAAGAATTTTATATTTGTTTTATTTTGTTGATATTTGTTTGATGAGATTTAGTTAGTCAAGTAATTATTATTTTTTAGTTATTGAAACTTAAATAAGTTGTTTGAGTATTTATGTTAGAATTTAACTTTTTAAAATGGTTATCTATATTTCAGAAGATATTTATTATTTCATTGGATGCTATTTATTTTTTTAATTTTTTTGATTGGTTAAATTAGCTGGTCTTATTAATTCACCTAGCGGATCGAGTTGACCTTTCGGCATGTTTAAATAGGCGGGTTAAATATGCTTGCCCATTTAATCCATAAATCGTCATGGACTAGTCCATGTGGACCATCTCAAAAGTTCAACGTAAAAAGAAAATACAAATAAAATAATTACTCATAAAATTCAATATAAAAGGCCCAAGACACTAATATTTACTTAATAATATTATTAAAATATAAGGAACATTAATTTTATTATATTTTTACTCAATATTTTGAATGTGTTTATTATTATTATTATTATAAATTTAAAAAATCTATTATACTTACTTCTTTGAAATTAAAAAAATTATAATTATTTTGACAAAATATGCATTAAAAAAAATGATACAGCAATGCTTCCTACCTAACAAAATAAAAATTCTCGTGAAGTAATAATTTGAGTAGAAATTGGGGATGCAGTTTAAATTCAATTATTTGCAGTCATATAATTATATAATTAGAGAGAGTATGACATAATGCGTAAAGAGCCCACATACTCCCTTTATATTCATTTTTTTAAATTTCTTTCTAATTATATTTTTCATAGTCACTTTATGATTGTAAAAATCCAAATTCATCAAATTTAGTTTTTCTATTTCTTCCCGTTGTTCTTTTGTATAATTTTTCAAATTTTTTTTTCATGTGACATGTCGCTGCACTTTCATACTCCTTCCTACTTACTGGGGTCTTGTGGTTGATTTTCCTTTTTTAATGGCAAACGGAACCTTGATTTCGTTATAAACCTTGACAGTATAGTTTGGGTGGATTTTAGTTAAGCTAATCTTATTTATGTATTATTCTGCATACTTGTATGGAAATTATAAACTTATGGTTAATTTTTATAAATTTTGCTGACTGCTTGATAAAATTTGAGGAGCCAACTATAATGGTTCACCAAATAAATTCAAATATTTTTACTAAATATTAATAAAATAATAACAAGTAAAAATAATTATAAACAATTATTATTTTTCATTCTTTTTAATTTTATCAAAATAATCATAACAAATATTTAAAAATCACCATCTACTTGGTGTATAGAATGGTAAGTAGTGGAGTACAGCTATAAAGTAGTGAGGACTACTAGGGCAGATGGGTGTTGATTAGGCCTGGTAATATATGCATGTGGGTAGGGTGTACGGTCGGGCTCAATCATTTTACTTCGAGTTGGCTCCCTCACGCACGCATATACACATGTATACTTTACCTCTTTCGTTTCATTTTTGAATCTTAATCAAAGATTAGAGGAATGTTTTCATTAATCACTTAAGGTTAGATGATTTGATCCATTTCAACGGGCAAACAAAAGAGAATAAACATATATAGCTGGCTTTTCAGCATCCAAGGATCCTTCTCATGCGCTAACAGTTTCACGTACTGTTATGTTACTGTTTAACTAATTATTATTATTATTACTTTCATTCCCTCATTTGATCATGTCACCGTTGAAACAATTGTGTTTTATTTTAGTAAGATGTTATTAAAATATTAGTTAGGGTCATCACTTTCAGGCAACTTAATAATTGGGCCTTGTGTAGGCATGGCCATATACAAGGGTTGAAGAGCCTCTTTTACCAAAATAACATAAACTAGGGGTGGATGTGGCTTTGCTAGTAAGATAGCAAGCAAAGGCAACAAAATAATTGAAGTAGTGTTTAAGTAAAATGGAAGGGGGAGATGGGGCTTGTCAACATGTGGTGTGACATCATGGGTGATATATATATATATATATATATTATAAATTTTTTAATAAAAATGCGATGTATAAATTTTTTTGAATAAATCAATCATTTGATGGTGAATTATGAAAATTATATACTTGTTTACAAAATTCATACATCTATCTCCCTCAATTTGAAATTACGTGCAACTAATCCTCCTCTTTCTCAAAAGCTTGAAATTAACACCTCCAAATTGTTGGATTTGTGCAATTAACACATTCCACCGGTCAAATCATTAAATCAAGAGCAAATTATATAGACTTTTCCTGAATATGACTAAAATTACAAAGATCTCTCATGAAACTAAAAATTATCCTACATTTTTATTCAATTCAAAATTTTTTTGACTAAAATATCTTTCCTTAACTTAAATACATATTTTTTTAATCTAAAAAAATTAAAATGGAGGGTATTTTATTCATAAAATTTAAAAATGAACTAAAGTATAAGATAATTTTTTATTTTAATGAAAATCTGTATATATTTTGAAATAGATAAAAAGTTTATGTAATTTTAATAAAATTTAGGAAAGATCTATATAATTTATTATTAAATGAATAAGGCAGAAAATATATGTTATTATTGGGAAAAAATGATAACAAAGATGTAAAAATAATACTTTTTTTCGATTTTGATTTTGATGATAATGAGAGGGTTAGGAAGGATGGATGGGGGCCTCAAACCTACTTCATTATTGTAGCCCATATCTCCAGCCGTCAATCACGTTTCTTCTGGGTCCATCCGGATCCACAGACCCGGTCCATTCGGCCTACAACCTTTTATGCTCATGCCGCATTATATCAATCTAGAATTCTACCACATATAATTATGTTCATGCCACCTTGCATAAAACTCACATGGTATAACAATCCAAAGAACAATGAATTCAGGATCACAATCACCTCTCATCCATTAATTTGTCACAAGCGTAAAAAAATACTAATATATAATTATGTTTTTGTGTTTAATGCCAACATTATTGTAATCTTTTTTCTTTCGTAATAAGTAAGTGTAGATAACTTTGAATATAATGCTGTCTATTTCTTAAAAACAAAATTCACTGAAGAAATGATAGTCTTTGTAACAACGAGATACGGCATATCGTAAAAGAGGTGTAAATGATCTATTTTACGCATAAAGGTGATATTTTTCTTTCTTTCGAATAAAAAGAATAAGGTTGTTAATTAGCCAGTAGCTCCCACAACACCAACTAAAAATTGATATATCTTTTTCGTTAATATTTAATCTTTACTTTTACTTTTTGAAAAAAAAAATTATAGCACACATTAAATATTATTATATATATGCTCTGGAGGCTTCTGATGTCTTGGTCCCAAAATTATGTGTTAGCATATAGATAAAATAGAATAATACCAAAAAAGTTAGAATGCATTTTAAAAAGTGACCAGTTAAAACAAATTTTCATTAATTTCTTATTATCTTGAAAATATAATAAAATTACGATAGTTAATTTTATATTAAAAAATTATGTCAAAATATTTTTAAAAAATTAACATGTAATTTAGTGCAACGTATATTTAATAAATTAATGTACCATCCTATGATCGCTTTTAGTTATGTTTTAGAGTCATATTTGGTTTTCACAACGCAAGATGGTAATATACAATTGAAAATTGTGAACTTTTTCAAAAAGTATTTTCATATATTGTGTAAAATATGTGAAGGACTGGGAATTTGCTGTGCGACAAGTGGGTGGGAAAAATAAAATGTAAGAAATAATGGCATGTTTGTGGTTGGGTTTGAACGCATTCCAAATCGAAGCTTTCATTGATTAAAATCTACGTTGCAAAAATTAAGCCGTTCATTTTGGGCTCAAATTAGTTTTGAACTTCTCGTCCACGTGATTACTCTCAACTCACGTTTTTTCAGTTGTGATGTGTCATATCCACTTCTAAGTTGAATCGTGGATCATTTAGATTTGATATTTTAATTTAAATTAATTTTTTAAAAAATTGACAGTCAAAAAATTATTTTAATTTTGAATCTTATATCATTTTAAATAAAAAATTAAAATATAACAATTAAAAATATCAAATCTAAATCATTTAAATAGTCTAAATTAAAATGAATACAGAATAAGTAAAGAAAAGATTAGTAAGGATTCCAATTTGTATCCACTATGCCACACGGTCTACTTTCATATGAGTTTGGATTTTCTTTTATTTATAAGAAAATCACGTAAAAAAGAAAAAAAAAAAAAGACATGAGAGGTGAAATTCACGTGAGCCAATCTTATTAGGCCTTATTATATATATATATATATATATGTCTTTTTAACAGATCTTGCTAGTCTTTCATACGATAAATGGTCACTAAAAGAAAAAAAATATTAAAACCAACAAGCGCGTCACGCACGTCACAATTTTGATTGCAGGTGCAAGCAACCGTTATTTTTGTGTAATGGTTAACAAAAATGATTCATCATAGAAGAAGCTGAAAAATAGTAGACGTTTTAAAGTGTTTATTATTAATGTGTGAATTTTTTTTCTTTAAGGAAAAGTTAATCATATAGTATTGAACTAGTCATCCAGAGAGGCCCACCCACAAGCTCAATTCCTTTCGGTGAATCAACGGCGTGTATCATGGTATGGCTCCACTTAGCCTCCTGGCATGCACTTCGCCTAATCAATCATTTGCAGTCTTCCTATCTATTTTAAACCCACAAAAGTATTAGGAAAAAAGACACCCACCCCCCCCTTCCCCCCCAGGTTGACAAAATATAATGGGAAAATTACAACAAAGACTTCAAATTTACAAAATTTATAATGAAGGATCTTGTTATAATCAAATTTCTTTTTAAAATTATAATTAGATCTTCCTAAAGCTACCATCAAGTCCTCTTAAAATTAATATTTGCAAATTTAAGGCTATTGAATGTAATTTTTCCAAATATAAAGGTTCAATCCTTTTTTTTTTTTTTTTTTTTCTGGGTCTGAGAAGGTTCAATTCAAGGATTGTCCCTGTATGATGCAAAACTTTGCTTCTCTTGGACCATTTTTCCTATGATTTCCATAACTCTGAAACCTAAGGAAACCCATCTTGCTTTATATTAGGCCTACTCTATGATACACAATGCAAGCCCCATCTCCATCAACCTTAACTCGCAGAATTTTCCACTCAGTCCGTTTGAGTCCTCTATTCTATTTGTGGCCCAATAAAAAACAAAGGTCCTCTACCCTATCGGCTAATGAGCATGAGGTTAATCTCCACCAAACCACATGGGAAAAAAAAAGGATTGTGGGCTTTAGGAGTCTGCCAGTTTTGATCCTACCCCAAAACAGTCAATAAATGTAATCCTGGCTCCAACCCAGAGACCAACTTTAACTGGAATATACTTTTACTATTAAATTATAATTTTATTTGGTTTTATTTAATCTAATTAATTTTTAATTTAATATAATTAATTATATTTATGTTGATTGATTGATTGATTGATTTATTTATAATGATTGAATTTTTCTTGAAATGACTTTCATTATAATTATATTTATAATTATATTTGATTAAAATTTCTTAATTATAAATTAAATGTTTGACATCATTAAGAAAGCTTAATGAATGTAGATTGATTCTAATTAAGTTATACCATAAGTGATTCAATCAATATTAAATCCATTTCTATTTAAAGAAAAGTTTTTTAAAAATATCTTAGAAATAAGTAATCTTTATTTTCTCAACAAAATTTCAAATTCGAAATTTGTATCTTCCAAATTTTTAAAAGTGCATTTTTTTAGTTTAATTAATATAAATGGTTTATCATAACATTTGATTGAATTTAATTTTGTTATATTTTATTTCATTCTCAATTACTATTATATTTAAATAATTTTATATGATTTTAAATTGTCAATTTGAAATCTTCTCTTTCTTTTCATAAATCCTTGTATATATTGTTCGTATAACATTAAACATATCTTCTTTATCATTGTAAGTATTCTCATTTTTCAAACGGAATAACAAAAGTTTTGTCTTTTTTTTTTTTCTTCCTTCTTGGCCTTGCTATGTCTGTTGCATGTTTCAACATTTTAACTATAAAATTTGAAATATTCTCTCTCTTTTTGTATCGATAATGTTTCAACGTTTTTTTTGGTCTAATACATTCATGATAAATACCATCCATGTTACATACTATTTTTTTTTCCATGGTCCTTGATTCAAAATTTTATGTAATAATATTTAAGATGTTATGTCTTCATGTTATACGTATATAAAATCATTAGGTATGACTCCAAATTATGATACACTAAAAGATTTACTCCATTGAAAAAAAATTAAAGAATAAAAGTTGTCTATTTATGGACAACGCTTAAATACGACATGCCAAATGAGATTAACATCTTGGAAATGATAATACGTTATATATATATATATATATATACATATTCATATTCATATTTCTTATTTTAGTAATATCTATCTTAATTCAAAATTTTTTATATTTCTTTTTTTATACAGTATAAATCTCATGTTCCTTCTTCTTATGATATAATTAAGTTTGAATTACTTTTTATTGATGATTTAGTGGAGAGCAAAGATTGATGATGGTGTATGAGGACAATTCTTTGTTCAACTTTAAAGAAACTTTTTATGTGGTGTGAGAGTTTATTTATGATTTAGTTATTTTAATTATTTTTTTAATGTATTTGATTGGGAGTGACTTAAGTAGTTTCATTAGTTGATCATAAAATAACATATATAATACTTTGTGGATTTGATTTTTAGCATCAATCAAAATGGCATAATTTTTCTTGGTTGATCCATTATTTTTTAAATTAGCTAATTTTTTAATATGGAAAACCCTTTATTCTCGAAGAGTCATACTACTTGATAGTATTATACTAAAGGTCAGCCAAACTTGTTTCTTTCAAATAATAATCTGTTTTTCAATTTTGCAATAATTGAAAACATTTGATTGAGAAACTAATAAAAAGTTTCTTAATATATGTTGTGAAGGCACAATCAAAAAGAAAATATTAGTAATAACACTTTTCTTGGAAAGCAAGAACTATACTAGTTTACTTTTCGTGCTAATATACTCACAATATACATATAAAAAATCAATTTAAGGATTTATGATTTTATTATAGTTAATTAGTTTATTCTACAATTACAAAATATTTAATATTGGCAGCAATAATTTATTTTGTGAGTGTGATTCTAATTAGCTTCCTCAACAAAATGTTGGTGTTGTTGTTTTAAAAATATAAATGAATTTTTCTTATTCCATTAATTTTAACAAATATCCATGCTAATATTGTGAAAAAGATCACGAAAGAAAAAGTTCTTAATATGATGATCAAAATGGAAAAGTTGAGAATAAGCTTGATTTAATTTACATAATTTTTAAGATCAAGGTAGACTAGCTTCAAAAAGACTTGAGGTGTAATAATTTTTCTTGGTAAAGCCTAATCCAATATATATTTAACATGTCTTCTTACATGTTAGAGTGCATTATTATTTTGAGTTCTTTTAATTTAACATATTTACAACATAATTTTTGTTTTTTGCAATTTTATGCACATATCTTACTATTTTTGCATAAAGGTGAAATGCTTGTTGATGTTCATGACATAAAATCATATTATATTGGTTGCGCTCCCTGACAAGGATAGTGATCATGAGCTGTATAAAGTGGTGACCAATTTTATATTTCATAGACCATATGATCATGTTAATCCCATGTCACCTAGCATGAAGGATAGTAAATACCCTAAGCATTTTCTTAAGAAATTCAATCAAGTATAACTTTCAATGAGGCTGACTATACTAGGTATTGAAGAAGAGATTTTAGGTTAATTGTTGAAAAGAGTGATTTAGTTTTCGATAATAGATTCATTGTGACATATAATCCAAAACTTCTCATTAAGTAATACTAAGCTCACATTAATGTTGAATGGTGTAATTAGTCTAGCTCCATAAATTATCCATTCAAGTATGTTAATAAAGGCCATAATAAGGTTACAATTGCTTTTTATCAAAATTTTGATGTCAATGACTCAAATTATGTAAGCGATGAGATAAAGATATATTATGATTATAAATATATGTCTCTATGTGAAGTGGGATGGAGAACCTTTGGATTTGGTACTCACTTTAGAGGACTACCTAGTATGTTAAGCAATTGTCATTTCATTTGCTTGGCGAGCAATATGTTGTTTTCCTTGATTATGATGTTGATACTTTTGTTAGCTGTGCTACCATGAAGAAGAAAAAACTGCTTAGCATAGTTAGAAAAAAAACGAATATAAACATGTAAGAGGTATGACATATGCTTATTTCCTAAACAAATTAATTTGTTTATAATAGATCTATCTAGGAATGATATTGTAGAAAAAATGGATATTCCATAGGCTATTATTTTATGTTTTGTTAAGTAGTGGTGAGATTCACTATCTTCAAATTTTGCTGAATATATTTAAATGTCCAAAATCTTTTAAAGATATAAGGACATCTAAATGCATTGTATACGATACAATGCTATGGGGTTGCTTGATAACAATAAAGAATATGTTTCCATATTAAAGGCAAGTTATTAGGGTTTAGTGAATTACTTGAGATGTCTATTTGTCACACTTGTTGTCTCTAATTTTGTTTGGGAAAAAGACTATGAAGTTCCCTTTAGATGATATTTTGCATCGACAATGTTGTTTACTTGATCATGATATTAAAAATACATTCATTTTTTTATGATTTATTTAGTTGCAAAATTGTATTCTAGGCAACATCTCTTCCCCATTATTAAATGTTTGTTACTTGACAATATTAATTTTATTAGGTTTGCATTTAAGTAATGATCAATTAAAGGACTACACTTGTGCTGGGATACACAAGTTGTTGAGTAATAATGGCAAAAGTTTTAAAAATTTTCCTTTAAGGCTATTGGCAATTGAATGTCTTCTTTCACCTTTTCATAATAGACTTCTACAAGATGAACTTAAATATGATAAGGATGCTTTGGCTAGAAATCTTGCAAATCTAATTCCACCTTTAACTAATGAACAAAAGATGATATAATGGAGGTTTTTTTTTTAGGACTTTGACAGCAACATTTAATCAAAAGGGGAAATTGTATTGGTAGCTAGTCAAGTGGTATTCCTTCTCTATTAATTCTAGGTAATAAAATAGCTTATTCACGATTTAGGAAATCAACTTGCACCATGAAACAAGGTTAAGAATTGGTAGTTATTGCTTCGAGCTAAGCCCATCATATTAAATGAAGTGTCTATGGTTAAGAGATTTTGCTCTAATGCTCTCTAAATAAAAGCTTAAGAGATGTTATGAGATTCAATGACCCTAACAAACCTCTTGGAAAAAAAGTTGTTGTATTTGGAAAAGATTTTATATGGATTTTACTTGCAATACTCACTTAATACATAGTTTCATTATTTCTTTAGTTATTGATTTATTTACACTATTGCAATATCAAATATTAAATATATTATTTTTATGTATAAACATATTTGTCTCATCACAACTTATGTATTGAAATTGGTTAAACTTATTGTTTTTCTTCCTTAATTATGATCAAAAGTTCTTGTGTCAAAATTTATCACATCTAAATTGTTGTAATATTTTTAAATTAATATATTTAATCAGCACCTTTTATTTTTATTTTTATATCAAATTATTAATACATAATTTAATAAAAATTATCATATATTGAACATATAAGTGTAACAATACTGTTGCATCACATCACCACCCCCTAAGTCTAATCTAAATTCGCTTATAGGCATCACAGATTAAGCCATAAGCAGGGATAAGTATATATATGTGGAAAAATGGGAAACGTGGATATTTTAACGAGTAATTTAAATTCAAATTCTTCCTCCCTCTTGAAGTTAAAAATAAATAAATCGAAGTAGAACTTCTTGTTTTTACTTTTGGACTAGATCTAAGATAGTTTCATTTGTTCAAGCATCCACGTCTCCCCTCCCCTCTTTTTTCTTCTCTGACGTCTGGGTTTAGCCTTGCGTTCTCTTTGCTTCGTCTCAAACATCTTGGAAACTGGTTTTAATTTGAAGCAGCCCCTGAGCTTATTGCCATATGGCTTTGTGTTAAAAACTACCTTTGCATAAGATAACTCATTCATCAATTTAATTTTTGAATAAATTACATAACTTCCTCTTTAAATTTCGCTAAAATGACTTTTTTTAAAATATATACTTTCATTTATTTTAAATTTTTATATTATATCAAAATATACATAAACAAAAATAAAAAAATAAATCTTGCTTTCAAATATATACTGAACATAAAGTACAAATTTTATTTTCATTAAATTTAACAACCAAATATTTTAATAGATGGAAAGTATTTTTGATAAAAAATTAAAATTAAATTAAAATAACATTAAATTATATTATTCTTAATTTTTTATCCATTATTTTCATGTCGTGAGAATAAATGTAGAGATGGCATATTTATAATTATAATTTTATTAAAGAAAAGAAGATTAAAACTTTTTCACAAACTCATAAAAGTTGCACACGAGATTAAGATAGAGACACCAATCACAGCATAGCCGAGTCCTCACACAAACTCAAACCATGTATTTATTTCACACAAACAGGAGCAAGAGCCACGAAAACAGTAGGGTGAGACGAGCACAGTAGGAAGTAGTGTGTTCAGCCGCTGATCTGAATAGCCTTGACGTCGGGCCTCTTCACCTCCTCCTTGGGAACGGTGACGGTGAGCACCCCGTTCTCCATGGCGGCCTTCACCTGCTCCACCTTGGCGTTCTCCGGCAGCCTGAACCGCCTCAGGAACCGCCCGCTGCTTCTCTCCAGCCGGTGCCACGTCTCGTTCTTGTCCTCCTTTTCCTTGGTTCTCTCTCCGCTGATCTGCAGCACCCGCCCCTCCTCGATCTCCACCTTCACCTCCTCCTTCTTCAGGCCGGGCAGGTCCGCCTTGAACACGTGCGCCTCCGGAGTCTCCTTCCAGTCAATGCGGGTGTGGGCGATCGCCGCCGTCTCGTTCGTCAAGTCGGATCGAGGGGCGGAGACGGGGAAGTCCTGGAATGGGTCCCATATGTCGAGGGAGAAGGGGTCGAAGGTGTTAGTCCTCCGACCGGTGCCGAAGAAGCTTGGAATCAGCGACATTGTGTATAGTAGAGAAAACTGAAAAAAAGTCGTTGAAGTGAGATTTTTGTTTGGTGTTGAGTGAGCTACTTGTGGATGAGGAAGGAAGAGGAGAATGAGATGTATTTATAGGAGGAGGAAGAGAAGGAGATATTGGTAATTAGGGGATGGATAGTGAAATCGTGATGGTTCAGGAGAATGATAGAGAGAAGAATCAAAGTGAAAAGGGAAAGATGAAGAAAAAAGGAGAGGGGTCTGGATAGTTGTGGAAGGGCGGGGGAAACAGAAAGTGGGAGATGCTTCCCGAATATTGCAGATATTTATTTATTTTTCTATTAAATAGAGCCACGTCAGCGTGACTTCTGGATGGTACAATTTTTTAAATTTAAAAATTTTAATTATAAATTAATTACATAAAATATAATTAAAAAATAAAAATAATTATTAAAAAAATAATTCCAAGCATACTTCATTATTCTACACTTCCTTTTTTCCACTCTCATGACTATATATCAGCAGATAATACAATTTTTAATTGTATTTTTTTTTTTTGTTTAGGATGATTGTGTTCTGAATCATTTGCACCGTTCACGTTACATAAAAGAAACGACAAATTACAGTTCATCTGTTATGATTTCATTTCATAATTCATATCATGCAATAAAAATAACTAATTTTAAAAAATAACTAACATGTTTAAAAAATTATTTTTCAAGACATTTAACTAATTAAACAAATTCAATGATATTTAATTTTAACAATAGTATAAGTGTTAAATATATATAGATTTAATTAACATAAGCGTTATTTTAAATATAATGTTATTTTATAAATTTAAATTTGTAATTTTAAGTATAAAATATATAATATTGAAATAAAAATTTAAAATTTTTTTTATTAAATTATATTTTAATAAAAAATTATCTTTTGTTTTTTTTTTTGGGTTAAATGAGTGTAATTGCAAAATATTTTTTGAATTTAAAGGAGGATAGTACCAACATTAATTAAAAGAAAAAAAAGAAGAAGTCCTAGTTAGTTAACTTTTTAGAAAAGAGAATAACTTATCTTTAAAAAAAATATATTTATAATATAAAAGAAAGAGAAATTATTCATATGCTTAACTTTAACTCGATTATTTCTTTAATATAATATAAAATTTTTTATCTTTTGAGTTAAGAAGACTTAGTTGTGTCAATCAATTTTGACTTTGGTCTTAATTTTATGGGTGGTTTGTGAAGATGGGACTCGATATTTTTAATAACAATTTATCTAGGTCTTTTATATAGTTAAGCTTAGGAATGAATTTTTGAATTGGTATAATCAATTGAAATGAGGAATAATTGTTGTAATTGATAATTAAACATGCATAGGCTCAAAAGAAATGGAATGACAAAAGAAAGATCTTGTAACCAAATTGATTACAACTTTGCTAAAAGATTTGATTGAAAAACTATAATTTATGAAAAATGATAAACAAAGCTATAAATAACACAAATAAATAATTGAAAAGTAAAAGAACTATAATGTAAGTTGTTTGTGAGGTTTTTGTGTATATTCTTTTGAGCTCTCCTCTTCTTTTCATAACTTCTTTGGTAGGTCATATTCTCATTAACTAGACTTGTATATAGATAATTGTTGAAGCACTTGAGGTCTTTGAAGATGCATAGTCAAAATTTTCATAGGTCCTACTAGGCGTGCCAATTTCGGATGTTGGTGGCTAATCCTCCAAAATACAATTGGTTGACTAGTTTTGTGAAATGATTTTGATTGCCAACTTTTGGTTCTTATTCTATGAGTAACTTATGGAGATGGACACAACTCTTTAAAGAAAGATCTCTTATGTCTTAAACATAACTAATCTTAGAAATGAATTTTAAACTGCTGTAATCAACTAAGACAATGACATTATACTGAGAATAATTTTTGTAATTGATAATCAAATATATATAGGCTTAATAGAAATGGAATGACAACAAAAGACTTCATAAAAATATGATTACAACTTTATTGAAGATTGATTAAAAAGTTATAAATTACGATAAACAAAAAAAATGTAAATAAAATGAATGAATAAATAATTGAAAAGTAAAAGAGATGTAATACAAGTATTTTGTAAAATTTATGTGTGTGCTCTTCTAAATCTTCTTTTTCCTTTTTATAGCTTCATCGGCAATAGATATGTCTCCATGCTCAACCATAACTTTATTTTGTGTCTTTGCTTGCTTTGTGGCCCTATTATAATAATGTTTTGTTCATTCTTGCCAAAGTTGCCTTATCCCAAGAATCGATGGATCTTGGATTTTTGCTAATTTTGTTATCCAAAGTTACCTTTTTCAACTAATGACTTTTAAGTTGCCATCTCAATTGCTTACTCTCAACTATTGCTCTTGGCTAACTTTGCCTTGATTGATATTCCTAGTGGTATCATCAATTATCAATTTTAGATAAAAACAAAAACAACACAAATTATCAAATAATAATTGAACAAACCATGTAAATATTAAATAAGATATTTTAAATCATAAAAAAATAAATAAATTTTATGCTAATAAACTATACCCATAAAAAAACCCATCACACAAGTGTATGTTTTAATGTATAGAAAAAAGAAAAAAATATTTCAAAAATCAATTTGCACTAAAATGACGATGGAACTATATTATTGGATTGCACCCTAGTTGCATAAGGAGCCGTGTATGAACAAGTTAAGAATTGTGAACCATCATTTTATAATCACGTGTTTAATAATGTGAAAAAAGAAAGTAACTTACATGGGATAGCTTTCTATATGGTTTAAGAAAAACCAAATCTAGAAGGTCATATAAGTTTGTGATATAAGTCATGATTTTTAGTTGGAGAACATATTGAAAAAAAGGAAACTATTGATGAATTTTCTTCTTGATTTATTGTATATGAAATCAAGAGGAAGAAGGACAAGGGCCCTGATAAATGCACTTAGAAGGGGTGAATATGTGCTATTGTAGAAAATAAAATAATTGATTAACAATTAAAGTAAAACTGTAAAAATAGAAACCTTATAAAAAGAATAAGATCTTATCGATAGGATCTTCTAAAAACTAACTGAATAAAAAAGATCAAGGAGATAAAGTAAGACTTTGTCGACGAGGTTTTTGTACTGATGCCAATATAGAAGTAAAAGCAAAGAAAAATAGAGAATATACCTGATATACCTTGGTTCGATCCACTTGACTTACATCTAATCCCCTTGCAACTCACCAAGAGATTTTCACTATGTAAAATCAGAGTACATAGCCAAGAACATAGGTTTTCAAACTCACTTAGAACTTTTACAAACTTTATAATCTACACATAACTATATTATTCTCTTTAAGGAAATTCTTTTACATAACTACTATGAAATTCGAGAACCTTTATAGACAACAAGGGATTACAAAAAAGTTTACAGTTTAGGCTTTCAATAGTCAAATGAACCGGACACTTGGCAAAAACGAAAACTTGTAATAAGAACAAGGAAGACTATAAAGCTAAAAAATAATTTCTCTTGGTTTTTCAGTGTGTCTTCTATTTATAGCTATTGCTTCTTATATAAACTAGCTGTTGGGAGACTTCTATTAAAATTTAATCGTTGAGCAGCTGGTTTAGCATAGGTTTTGTGTAGCCATGGTGTAGCTGAACGTTTTTAGATGTTCTTTAGGACACTTTTAGATTAAACCATACTCTTAAATTTCTTTCGTGGTTTCTACTTCTAGCCAGTACGTCCAGAGGAAAATGCAACATGTAGGATATTTCTATTTGTCTTGTTTTCATTAATATTCATTAATGCTCTTAGAAGACTTAAGACAAAATTAAAAGTTGACTTATTGCTTTTCAAAAGATTAGTGACAGATATAGCAGCCAAAAGAAAAATAGGTACAACTTTTAGCTTTTTAACAAGAAGAAAAAATAGACTAAAAAACACAGCTAGGAAAACCATCTTTATACTTTCTACAAGTCACATAAAAAGCTAGATAAAAAATAATCACTTAATAGACTTTTTATCACACTTGGGCTTTTAGAATCATCAAACATAAGAGAGGTTGAAAGATTATTGGGCCAACAATTTCTCCCTTTTAATGATGACAAAACCTAAGTGATAAAAGCCTTAATAGATGTGTAAAAACAAATAGACTCCTTCTAAATATGTGCTTCCCCTTAATAAATGAACTAAGTATAGAGACCAAAGCACAAAGGCAAAAAATATCAAATAGGAGGAACTTGTTAGTGTTAGGCTAACCTTACAAGATGTAAACCTTGTTAACAACAATTGTATAAATTGTGTTAACAACAACTATAATGTTTTCCCTTTTTTGTTCGTAGCAAAAGGGAGCAAGAAGCAACTAGTAAGCAATAATATGGAAGAGAAATTAACATAAGAGAAATCAATAGAAATTAGTAACCAGTAATATAAACTAGTAGTATTAGGCAAAAACTAACTAGTAATAGAATCTAGAATAGGTAAAAAGACAAGCTAATAACTACTAACAATATATGCAAGCAATAGAATAACAAAAGTGTTTCTAAAACAACATCATAGGCTAGTCAATAATAATGTGGACTAGGAAGTCATTAGCATTTGCTTATAGTTTTGAGTACTTTAACTAAATCCATTAGAGTAATGTCAATGTCTTGCAGTTTAAGATTAATGGCAGCAGCCTTCAAGTTAATTCTAGATTTTGTATCTTTAAGTTCTTAGTGAACAGCATGGAGTTACTGATTGAAAGGCCCATGTTCTTGAAATAAACTACATATAGTGCAAATACTGGTGATCAATTTGCCCATTTGATCATTCATCTAAATAAGTTATGCATTGATGTCTTTTAAATAATTAGCAAGCATGTGATTCAAGAAAGTTTGGGCTTCAAGCATTCGTTTCAGCATAACAAGAAAGTCTTGAGATGAAAAGGCTTCTGGGGCCAAAGAGGGGGAGGGTCAACATCAAGAGAGGATGAAAGAGAGGTAGAAGCCTTGCCATATTGATCAACTGTAAGAGAGGTAAGATCCTTGCCACGTTGGTCAGTTGCAGGAGAGGTTGGTGCTTTGCCACATTTGTTATGACCAAAATTTAAGGCAGGAGGTGCACTTTGATTGGCATCAATCATCCTGATCCACTTGTTCTCCACTAGAGTGTACTGCATCAATTTGAATGTGGCTTCATTGTATGTTGTGTCTACAATGATGGAAGGATAATGATGTAGATTGATTTGATAAGCCTTAAAGACTTTGGTGAGCAACATTTTATAGGATAAACTGGCAGAAAGGTTGGTGATGTGGGTTGACTCTGCCATAAATCTCAAAATCCAAGTGCCAAGATCAATGGGGTATTTTCTTTACTAGACAGTATAGGAGACAAACATTCCTTTTGTTTAGAGACTTTAAGGAGTGTGATTGAGGTAATAAGTAAGTGTTGATAATATGTGCCATTATTCTACTTTTAAAATATAATGTAAGACCATTCACTTTACCAGGAGAAAGGATATTTGAATGCTCTACCAAATAGTCCCTGGTAGCCTTATATGTTACCAAAATTTTTTGGCCCCAAGTCTTTTGAAAGAAGATTCACCATTAAAACTTATCTGCAAAATCTTGCTTAATTTCTTTTTGATTAACATGATCTTTCTGCCTTTAAAAAAAGAGACAATAGAAAGACCATCTTTCATAACTGAGATATTTACATAAAACAAGCTAACAAGGTCTTTATACACTTCTTGTAGTTCAAATATCTTATTCCAGCCCACATCTAGAAAAAGGTTGTTTAATGTCACAATAAATGATTTTAAGTTTTTGCAAAGACATGATTCTTCCACATGCAACAGAATGTCTTTTAAAACTCTTTGATAGAAAATCCTCAGGCTCAGTGGAGTCATCAAAATTAGTTGAAATTTCTTTGGTAGACCCACCTGAATAGCTTCCTTTAAAAATACACTTCAATTTCTCTCCTTTTGAAGCAAAGAGTGGTTGTAGAGAGAATTTTTCTTTACTAGCACCAGGAGTTTCTTTCGATGAAGCAGGATTGTTTTCTAGAATGTCGGTGTCATAGTTTGTTTTCTCAGAATGTTCTGCTGGTGTGCTTGCTGGAGAGGGCTTGTGAGAATCATGTTTCGATGACTCAGATTTTGAAGATTTAGTGTAGATTACTTATCATGTTCGGCAATGATAAGTAGACATTGAGGATGGCATTGGTTGTCGTTGAACATTGTCTAAGGATTATTTATTGGATTTTGAGTCAGAGAGAGGGATACTCTGTGATGGTGTGGATTTGTGTGCCACCATTTTTGGTCTTGGCTTTTTTGAGTTAATGGAGCGAAAAGTTTCTCACGCTGCTAGGGTTTGGAGGAAATTGCAGAGGAGTGAGAACAACTTTAAAAGGGGTATATGAAATACTTTCTATCATGTCAGTTATCAATATAGAGAGAGAGTGTTCGGACTGCTTTAATTGACACATTACATCCTATACACTTCTTGTCATAACAGTTTCAGAAGAGAGAGAGAGAAAGGCCTGATTTGAAAGCACAGAGCATACAAGATATTCTGATTGGTGAAGAAAACCGTTTAGTATTTCCGATGCACTATTCCATGGTCAACATGTTTTTGACTTTTTATAGCCTCAAAGATCTTCTCAATAAGGTTTTCAACCAGTCGATAAGATTTTCAAAAAAAAATGTAAACACACATATAACACACATATGTTTTATATGTAAACAATATATGTATATCAAATACAGTTAATCATACCCAGACCTTTTCTTAGCACAATAAATTTAGTTTTTGATATAGGTTTTGTAAAGATATCAGCCAGTTTGTATGTACCTTACTTCAACATCTCCTTGTGGTATATGATCTTGGATGAAGTGGTATTTAACTTTAATATGCTTGGTTTGATACTGATATATAGGATTCTTGGTTAAATAGATAGCACTGGTGTTGTTGCAAAAAATTGGAATTTGTTCAAAGTTAAGGGAAAAATTCTCAAATTGTTGTTCCATCCATAAAAGTTAAGTGCAATAACTTCCCATTGCCATACATTCTACTTCAACCATTGATAGAGCCATTGAGCTTTGTTTCTTGCTCAACCAAGACACCGATGCTGTTTCTAGAAAATGACAAATATCAGTGGTGCTTTTTCTATCAAGCTTGTCACCTGCAAAATTAGCTTCTGTATATCCTACTAGTTCAAAATTATTAGATTTTGGATACTACAAGCCAAGGTCTTGTGTACCTATCAAATTAAAAATTCTTTTTATGGCAGTATAGTGTGATTTCTCAGGATTGAATTGAAATCTAGCATATTTACATATATTAAAGCTTACTGTGAAATATAGTAAAGATCCAATCATACCTTTATATAGTTTTTTATCAATATTCTTACCATTTCCATCTTTCTCAAGATTTGTTAATGGATATGTTGGAGTTCCCATGAGCTTTGCATTTTCAAATCCATATTTTTTAAGCAACTCCTTGGTATACTTTGCTTGATTGATAAGATTTCCTTCTCTTATTTATTTAATTTGCAATCTAAGGAAGAAGTTCATTTCTTCCATCATACTAATTTCAAATTCACATTGCATAAACTTAGAAAATTCTTAACAAAGAAGTTCATCAGTACTTCTAAATATAATATCATTCATATAAATTTGAACAAGTAAAGAATTGTCTTCATCCCTTTTTATGAAAAAGTTGTGTCAATTTTCCTTTTAGAAAACCCATTTTGTAAGAGAAAGTTGTATAATCTTTCATACCAAATTTTAAGAGTTTTTTTTAACCTATAAAGAACTTTTAAAAGTTTATAAACATGAAATTTGCATCCTTGAAATTGGAGGGTTGCTTGACATACACTTTCTTATAGATAAATTCATTTAAAAAGGCACTTTTGATATCCATTTGATATAATTTGAAATTCATAAAAGAAACATAGGCCAGTAACATACAAATACATCCAATTCTAGCAATCGGGGCAGAGGTTTCATAAAGTCAATTTTTTCTAGTAGAGAGTACCCTTAAGTCACAAGTCTAGCTTTATTTCTTATGACTTTTCCTTGCTCATCTAATTTATTTCAAAATACCCATCTTGTCCCTACTATAGAGGCATTCTCAGGAGGTTCTACCAATTTCCATACCTCATTTCTCTTAAATTGATTCAGTTCTTCTCCCATAGTAGCTATCTAGTTTTAATCTTTTAATGCCTCCTTTACAATCTTGGGTTCAATATGTGAAAGAATGGCTACGTTGTTTTGATTGAATGATACTCTTGTTCTTAATCCTTCATTAGGATTTCTAATAATGTATTACATAAGATATGATGGGGAATGTCTCTATTCCCTTAGAAGTCTCAAATTTGTTTTGAGTAATTCAGTGTTTATAGCTTTCGATCTATTTAAGCTTTTTACTTCCTTGTGCATATCTTGTTGACAAAGTACAAGATCTTGTTGACAAGATTTTCTATCAAATTCTTCATGATTTTTTACAACAATTTGGTTCTTCTTTTCTTCTTCATTTCTATTTGACTTTTCTTTTTGCATTGAATTTTGAGATTTATTTAAACAAGTTGCACCTTCTTCATCATCTAAATTCAAATTCTTCTTCAAGTGAGGTTTAATATCCTTAAATATTATTTGTATAGATTCTTTAACCATTAAAGTTCTTTTATTGTATACTCTATATGCTTTGCTTGTTGTTGAGTGTTTTAGGAAAATCTTTTCATCACTTTTGACATCAAATTTTCCTAACATATCTTTACCATTAGTATGTATAAAACATTTACATCCAAATACATGAAAATAGCTTATATTGGGTTTTCTTCTCTTCTACAATTTATATGGAATTTTCTTGAGAATAAGTCTAATAAGACACTAATTCGAGATATAACAAGTGGTATTTATGACTTCAGCCCAAAAGTATTTGGGAAGTCATTGTTAATAAACATGATTCTAGCCATATCTTGTAAAATATGATTTTTTTCTGTCAACTATCCAATTTTGTTGTGGAATTTTTGAAGTAGAAAAATTATGAATAAAACCATTTCAATGTAAATAGTTTATTCTCAAATTTCCTATGATGATCGCTTTTAATACTAGATATTATATACCCTTGCTCTGGTTGAACCTTTTTATAATAGATTTCAAAACTCTTGAAAGCTTCATCTTTGTATGCTAGGATAGAGCCTAAGTACATATAGAATAATCATCAATGATAACAAATGCATAAATTTTACCTTCAAAGCTTCAAGTTTGTGCGGTGCTAAAGAGATTCAAGTGCAATACTTGAAGTGGCATTGATGTAGAAACAAATTCTTTTGGCATTTGATTTGTTTACATAATTGGCATGCATCACTTACATGGTTATTTTGAAAATCTAGTATAGGAAGACATCTCATAAGGTCAAGCTTAAATAGTTTGGATGTCATGTGTATGTTTGCATGGCCATGTTTCTTATGCGAAATCTAAGGATCATTACAAATGGAAGAAAGATAAGTTATATTCTTGGAGATAGCATTTCTAGAAGTAAGAACATAAATGTTTTCAAATCTTCGGCCAACAAATAAGGCCTTGTTATCATTGTCAAATATAGTGCAATGCAATGATTTAAATTCTACTTTGTATCCTTTATCACATAATTGGCTTATGTGAAGGAGATTATGCTTGAGTCTTACAATTAGACATATATCATCCATGTAGTAGTTTTTGTTTAGGCTTACCTTTATAAAACTTACAATTTTACCTTTTCCTTCATCTCCAAAGGTAATAGAACCACCATCTTTTTGGGTATAGGAGAAAAATTTGGAATGGTCACCTGTCATATGATATGAACAATTTTGTCCAGGAACCAGTCGTTCCTTGAAATCCTTCCTTCAAGACAAACCTATAAGTAAATTCAATTTTTTTTAGGTTCCCAAACTCTATTGGGTTCTTTGTGGTTAGTGTGATTTTTTTTTGTTACACAAGTACTTTTGGGAATGCAAACAAGTTTTCTTGTTTATATAATAGTGAAGTTTGAGTTATCTAATTCTTTAACAAAATTTTTTTTTGTAGAGTTAACATTATTCTTTTCATCATAGCTTACACATGATATATCAAACACACACTTTTGTTGTCCTAATAATAATTTTATATTTTTTTCTCTTCTTACAAGGCTAGGAAGATCCTTTTCTAAAGATTTTTCCTACCTTTTTAATTTCTCTATTTCTTTCATAACATTTTCTAACTTTATTTCCAACTTGCTTGAGTTTTCTTCTAACTTAGAGTTGACTTGAATAAGATTTTGATACTTTGTAAATAATTTTTCAAGGTTTATCAGAAGTTCAGTAAAATCATTTTGTAAATCAACAACTTCTATTTCAGTTGTTACCTTAGTTTCTTCAGTAGCCATGAAGCACATATTTGCAAATTCTTGCTTTATTTCAACTTTTTCTTTTTCATCATTGTCACTCCAAGTAGCCATAACCTTCCTCCTTGCATGTAACTTAGTAGTTTTCTTCTTTATAAATGGGCACTTTGATATGATATAATCATTTATGTTGCATTCATAACATGTGACAGTGTTCTTTGCTGATTCGTCGTGTTTCACAATGTTGTTCGATGAAACTCCTTTGATTTTTCTTATCATCTTTTTTCTTCTAGCATAATTCTTTAATTTCTATGAAAAGAATGCTATATCTTACGCATTAAGCTCTCCTTCTTTTTCAATAATCTATTTTTCTTTTACCATGACTTGTAAAGCAAGAGTTTTTATTTTTTGCTATAATTTACGCCTTTTTAGATGATTTCTTTCATAGGCAATAAGATGGCCACATAACTCATCAAAGGGCATTATGGCAATATTTTGACTTTCCAAGTTGTCTACATTTGATTGCCATATAGGAGGAAGACATTTTAGAATTTTTGAATTCTTTTCCAAATTTGTATATGCTTTTCCAAGAGCCTTTAAATCTCCTACAATCTTAACAATTATGGTAGACATTTCTTCAATTTTCTCATTCTCATTCATGTGAAATAGCTCATATTTGTATAACAGCATATTCAGCTTGCTCTTCTTAACTTTCAATGTCCCTTCATACATCATTTCAAGTTTCTTCCACATTCCTTATGCTATGTCATAACTAGAGATTTTAATCATACTCTTGGCCACTTACAGCATTGTATAAAATATTAATTGCTCTAACATTGCTTTCCACCATCTTAATATCTTCCTCTGACCATTCATCTCTGGGCTTCTTGATTACTTTTTTATTTTCATTCTTCTTTGAAGAAAACTTTGGACCATGCTTAATGATTTCCTCTATCAATAGTCTGTTGATTGGATGTAGATTTTTATCCTTACCTTCTAGTAAATGTAGTGATTTTTGTTGAAATAAGAAGGTTTAACAGTTGGAAATTGTTTTAGAAAATAGGATCCTTCAAGTGGCTATTGACTCTTTTTCTTTTACAAACATAAAAAGATCTTTTCTCTAGGCGATTAAACACTAAAATCAGTGAGACCTAATCTAGTGCCACATGATGAATGCACCGGTGAATAGGTGCTATTGTAGAAAATAAGATAACTGATTAACAATTAAAGTAAAATTATAGAAACAAAAATCTTGTAGACAAAATAAAATCTTGTCGACATGATCTTCTAAAAACTAGTTGAACAAAAAAGATCAAGGAGATAAAGTAAGACCTTATCGATAAGGTTTTTATACTGATGCTAAGACAGAAGTAAAAGAAAAGAAAAGGAGAAAATACACCTGATATATTCTAGTTCGGTCCATTTAACTTACATCCAGTCCCTTTATAACTCACCAAAGGATTTTCACTATATAAAATCAGAGTACACAATCAAGAAGCTATATTTTCAAGCTCACTTAGAACTTTTTTGAATTTTACAACTTATACACAGCTCTATTCTTCTCTTTAAGGAGATTCTTTTGCATAACTACTATGAAATTCAAGAACTCTTATAGACAACAAGGGATTACAGTAAATCTTACAGTTTAAACTTTCAATAGTTAGATGAACTAGACCATTAGTAACAACAAAAACTTATAATGAGAACAAGGAAGACTATAAAGCTAAAGAATAATTTTTCTTGGTTTTTCAATGTCTTTTATTCATAGCTGCTGTTTCTTATATAGACTTTCAGAAAACTAGCCATTGGGAGACTTTTTTTAAAATTTAACCGTTGAGTAGTTGGCTTTGCATAGGTTTTGTGTAGCCATAGTACAGTTGAACTTTTCTAGATGTTCTTGAGGATGCTTTTAGATTAGCAGACCATACTCTCAAATTTCTTTTGTAGTTTCTACTCCCAGCTAATATGTCCAAAGAAAAATGTAATAGAGTATTTCTAATTGTCTTGTCTTTATTAATATTCATTAATGCTCTTAAAAGACTTAAGACAAAAGAAAAAGTTAACTTTTACTTTTTAAAAGTTAAAGGCAAAAATAGATGTAACTTTTAGCTTTTTAACAAGAAAACAAAATAAATAAGAAAATATAGCCAACCAAATCATCTTTATGCTTTTTGCATCACATGAAAAATTAGATAAAAAGAAATCACTTAATGGACTTTTATCACACTTGGATTTTTGAAATCATCAAACATAAGAGTGATTGAGAAGTTATTGGGCCAACAGGCTCAATTTAGCGTTCGGAGCTCCTACATCTCCAAGGGAGATGTTGAGCCTACATCTCTGGAAAATGCACTGTTTCAGTGCCTTTAAATTGTTCAGGCCATACATTCATGTGCAATCTCCACTGTCCACTTGAGCCCCAAAGCTGCAATTCTCATCGTGATGTGCAAAGGGAGACAACTGCGATCAAATTGTCCTTCGCTAAAATATCTCGCGTTCTCTCAGGCGATCTCTCAAGCCAGATCTCCATCATTCTAGTTTCTTGGCCAGAGGAGCTACGTTAGCTAATGGCAGGATGGTGGCCGAGCATAGTATTCTTAAGGTAAAATCAACTTTATGGGTTGCAATTGCATGGTTAAATTGTTGTGTAAGAATAACATTGACATATAACTTTTACTAATTCCGATTTATGTTGCTAATATATAACATCTGATTCTGAATGGCTTTGAATTTTCAGTCCATCTCTGCATATAGTGGACACTACCGGGAAACAGATGACTCTCTTGGCACTTTCTTATCATATCCCGAGGAAAACGGTGTCAAACTTGATTCAGTTGAGGTTATTTATTAGCATCAAGCAATTTCTGTATTGCTTAATTCAAGCAGTTTTCACTGGTATTTGGCAAAATCTTGAACATAGGAAACAGTTTTTGGCAAAATCATGAACCTTAATATTTTGTGAAGGATTTCACTGCCTCTGCTCTATTTTTTCAACCCTCTTCTTGCCATAATTGGAGAGTCTGGGTCTTATGCTTGCATACCATGTTTATTCATCTGCGTTATCCATGGTCGGTACATATAAAGATAAAAGGTAAAAATTGGTAGCACATACCTGCATTTTTAACTGTATAATTTTGATTCATGTTTTCCGATACGCAAGGCAAATGAAGACTCTGATATTTATGAGGAAGGCAAATTCAGTGAAGGAGCAGCAACATCTGAAATCTCAAGCACATCTGAAACATCTGAGAAAGCTGAGTTTGCCCCATCCTCGCCAAAGGAAGTTGCTCAACCTAAACATCATTCATTTGAAGTTCTTGAAGTTGCTGATCTGATTTCATTTGATTTCCTATAATACACACAGAGGTGCCAATCACTTGAAAATGTATTGTACAATGAATGGAGTTCACTCGTTTTTTAAGTGTCCCAATTTAGCCGCCTAAGTTTAAATTGTTGTGGCATAAAGGGGATTTTGGTCATAATAAATTAATTGAAACCAAAATAAATATACACTCTTGCCTCAATGAAATAGATAATTCGTGGAAGAAAAAGATGGAACAGGGGTGTCCTTCATAGCTCAAAACAGTGTGCATCTGTTCTGTTAAATGGATGAATCAGATTGATTCAAAACGAACCTGATGCTTCTTGATGCTTTATTTTTCTTTTAATATATTCGCATTGAAATGCACTGTTTCATTAAATGGATGAATCAGATTGTGCATGTTAACTAGATTTAATGGAAGGAAACGATGACGTTTTTAAGAGTTGAGGCTCTCCATGTCCCTTGGAGATGTAGGAGATCTAATCGCGTTTAGGTTGCCAAAGCCATGAGTCCACTCAGTCTCACAGAAATGACACCGCATATTTTTAATTTTGGGACTGAACGACACCTAATGGACATGTGTTAAAAAGGTGTAATCCACACATGGCTTTCACAGAAAATCCTCGAAAATCCCAGTTACTTTTCCCCTTCCCTCCTATATAACTGAATCTCTCTTTCCCTTTCTCGTCACCCGGAGTAATCTACAGAGTTGATAAAAAATAGATTCCAATTCCAACCTTGAATCCAAACCCAACAAGCATGTCACTCATCCCAAGCTTCTTCGGTAATCAACGAAGCAACATCTTTGATCCTTTCTCTTTGGACGTATGGGTCCCCTTTGAGGGTTTCCCCTTCTCCGGCACAGCGTCCAACCTGCCTTCCTCTGCTCGTGAAACCAGTGCCATAGCCAGCACTCGCGTGGACTGGAAGGAGACCCCAGAGGCTCACATCGTCAAGGCTGACCTTCCTGGGTTGAAGAAGGAGGAGGTGAAGGTGGAGGTAGAAGATGGCAGGGTGCTGCAGATTAGTGGGGAGAGAAGCAGGGAGCAGGAACACAAGGACGATAGGTGGCACCGTATAGAGAGGAGCACTGGGAAATTCATGAGGAGATTCAGGTTGCCCGAGAATTCTAAGATCGATCAGATCAAGGCTTCGATGGAGAATGGGGTGCTCACTGTGACCGTGCCTAAGCAGGAAGAGAAGAAACCTGAGGTCAGGCCCATTCAAATCTCTGGCTAATGCTTGTGCTTTCTCCGACTTCTATGGCTTCTCCTGCTTCTGTCTTCAATAATGGAGAGAACTGTCTGCTGCATCGTTCCCACTGAGAAATTGTGTTTGTGGCTGCTTTGTGTTAATGCGTCGTAACTAAGCAATGATTGGCGTGTATAAGCAAGCGGAAGTAGTTATTTTAAATGTCCGTATTATAAAATTACAACTATTTCTTAGTTTTCCCCTAGAATATTGATGTTTCTTCTCTTAAATCAAATCTTAATGGGGTGGACGTGATAATGCCTTAAAAATCAATTAACAACCAAAAGAAAAAATTGTAACTTAATTCCATTTTCTCTGGGTGAAAAGAAAATGAGGGAGTAGAGGAAATAACATTTTTGTTTGGGTCTCTAGTTTTGTAAAAACAAATCACGCTTCCGGATCAAGTCGATGCCTATATGAAATATTTAATATTATAGTTATCAACTGTGGAATGAACATGATTTCTGCTACCCCAGGTGGCCTTAGCCATTTCAAGATTCTCCAGTATTGCGGCTTTAGTCTAATTAAAGCCATCTTGGGTCAGATAAAAATGCATTGACATAAATCCTAAGTACCACAAAATAGTGTTCTTTAAACACTAGAGCACAGACTTGAGTAGTCCGCAGAAGGATAACCTCAAATTCTGTAATCACTCTACCTTCGAGGGCACCCTCATTACTAATATCAACGGACAAACCTAACCATATTTTACCAGCATCGCACAAAACAGTTATGGTGAGAAAGATTCACGAAGTAAAAATGTGACATCCACCGCATAAGATATCTCAATCACCCATTTATCCATTGAAGAGTGGAGACCATGCGATATACGAGGGGACCCTTCAATGTCAAATTGCTCCATGATCACTGTCTATTTGTTCAAATTGATGTTAAGTTGTTTGCAAACTGAATCGCTTCCTTCACTAATGCATTAAGGAGACATATCCGAGGAAGCAAAAGCACAGTAAACATGAAACACACTGCCAGATAGTCTTAATCACATAACAGAGTTCCGCAATTCACTCCACAACAGAGCATTTACAGGGTGTGATACTAGACACTAAAGTTTCACAGCAAGCAAAAGAGACATAGCAACACATAACACAGAATTATTTCCCATACAAACCCTTGCCATAACCATTCATAGTTTGCACACAAAACAGATGAAACCGGACCCGAGATTTTAACCAGAAATTTCAATGGACCTGACATCCGCTTTCTTCACCCCTTCCTTAGGCACAGTCACAGTAAGCACACCGTTCTCCATTGCAGCCTTGATCTGATCAATTTTAGCGTCCTCCGGAAGCCTGAACTTCCTGGAGAAGCTGCCGCTGCTGCGCTCAACCCGATGCCAGGTGTCGGTTTTGTCCTCCTGTTCACGGCTCCTGTGTCCGCTTATCTGAAGAACCCTCCCGTCTTCGACCTCCACCTTCACTTCGTCCTTCTTCAAACCAGGCACGTCGGCTTTGAACACGTGAGCCGTAGGAGTCTCCTTCCAATCGACGTTGGCGTGAGCAAAGGACGACGTCTCAGAGGGGAACCCAGAGAGGGAGCGAGTGGGCCATCCTTCGAATGGGTCCCACACTTGCAGTGAGAATGGGTCAAAGGTGTCCGATCGGCGGCCAAACCAGCTTGGAATCACCGACATGGTTGATAATAGCAAAGCGCACAGTTCAGCGAGAAATTGAGAAGCGGATAGGGCTTGGAAATTCTGAGAGTAGAATATAGAGAGGTAGGATTCTTCATGGTGGTTCGAGAACATTCTATTTTGGACGGTTGCGATTGCACGAATAAAATACGTGTAAAGTGTCAGAAACCTACGTTTAGTTTCTAGGAATATCGAGAAGCTTCCTTCCATATTCCCTTTTCTCAAATTCAAGCTTGTACTGTATTAACTTATACTTTTGTGGAATTTTATTAACACATAAGCTATACTTACCCATGGGAGACAAGTAACGGAATTTTAAGTTAAAATTTATAGCTCATCTAATACTTTGACCATTCACCGTGTGAGATTATGGTCTATTTACCAAAAAATGTGAAGATAGATTTACAGGTCTTCATCACTTTCACTGTTACTTGAATCATCCACGTCAATTGCTGCTACTTTTGAAGCCCTAATCCTAAAAGAAGCCGAACGAATCTTGTATGGCGATTTGGGATTGCTTTCAACCACTCCACACTCTGCTTCCCCTTTCTCTCCCTCTTTCTTCAAATCACTAGGAGGCAGGAAGCAATCCATGGACAACCCCTTAATGTTAAAATCCACTTCTTCAATCTCCCAAACCTCTTCCATTGTCGTCCTCGAATGGCTTTCAGGTCCTTCCCCAAACCTGAACAAGGACACCCAACTCTTCCCTGCGTGTGCTATGTTTATGCCATCTACGTTTCTATAGTCTTGTATCAAAGACTCCATGCTGGTTTCCCAGTATATGCTGTCATTTCCAGAGGATTTGATTCTGATCAAGTGGGAGTCTTCTAGTTGTACCAATAAGCCAGTTCTTTGGCTGAAGTAGCCCCACACCGTGTGGCGTATTATCTCTACATTGCTGCTACTTCTTGCTCGCAGTGCAGAGGATTCGGCTTCCAGTTTTAATATGAAACAATCTTCGTTGTTCACTGTCTTCTCACCAATGCAGATAGAGTTGGTGAAGAGATTGGCTGTTGACCTTGGATCAAGACCCTGTTCCGAAAAAAACAAACAAAAAAGATCCTCTTTACAATTCATAGCGAGGAGGAAGTAATAATGTATAGTTTTGACCCTACCCTAATCATATACCAATGGAACTGGGCCTCACAATTGTTACCGGCCTAGTACATAACCAAAGCCCACAGTATGAACGTTTCAGTTTGAAAATCTATGAAGGAGGAAGAATACAGGCTGTCACCACGTCTGAGGGGAGATATTGTCAAGACCTTAATAATAACAGGAAAGATAATTGTTTGACTTTTGGCAACTTTAAAGGAAGAAATTTAATCCGCATTCCCCTCTTAAATTGTTGACTTTTTGGTATTTAATCGTGGAACCTTCTTTTTTTGATTTTGGGGGGTGGGTGGGGCCGAGGGCAAATTTACAAGGAAAGTAAGTCAACTTGTCCCTACACTATTTTTTTTTCTTTGCTTGTCTTGTTTTTCTTTGTTTTATAGGCTTAAGGCGTGTTAGAGAATAGGCCAATAACATTCCCAACCCCTTTTTTTGTCCAGCTTATGAAAACTGAGAAGCTACACCACACCAATTAAAGTGTGGAAACAGCAAATATGAAAACACTGAATTCAGACTTCAGACTTGAAGAAAATAGAGGAAGAAAGGAGATTATGAAACTGAAAATGGTAAGCATTAGTTATATTTAATAAGAATTGGAACGTTTTGTCAAGGCTTTTTGTCCCTTCCCTGCATATTGGTCAGAGGAACTAGGAGTCTTCATTGGCCTAATATGCTCTAGGGTCCGTACTAATCCAGTCTAATCGGGTTGAGTCAAAAATATAAATAGATAGAAGTTTAAACAAAACTATATCAAATCAGGTTAGACTACGGGTAAAAGTATGTTCTATCCAACCTGTCCTAATAGTTATTTTTTTTTAATTATTAATATGTTGTCATTATATATATATATATATATATACACTTATTTCATCCAATTCTCTTTACGTATTGTAATTTTTATTACTTACGCAAATTTTTTTATTTTTTAATTATTTTATTATTGATGTGTATGTTTCCTGACATTTCTTTTGTTGAATAACAAAAATACACATATTTACTTAATACTAATTATGCTAGTATAACTTATATTTTGTTTGATAATATTAGACTATTTTTTATTACTAATAAAAATATAAGAGTTTTAAAAGTCTATTGTTTTGAAATATATACATATGAGTTTGTAAAAAGATATTTTTATATTATAAGTATCAATTTATTTAAAAACAAAAAAAAAATCTAAGCAACCTTAACTCGTTCTAAAATCAGGCTTGTTCGGATTAGGCCAAGTTATGAGTATAAAAACAAGTTTGATATTTTAATCGAACAAGGTATCGAACTTATTAGATATCTGGCCCGATCGTGTCCATTTACAGTTCCAAGAAGAAACCCACAAACACGATACCAACGCTATCGGTTTAAACAGTGGATTCCAAAAAGATTCCAACGCAGAAAAATCGAAGGAAGCCGGAACCATGTAAGTCAGTGACAGATAAGACTTTTGACCTTGATAATCTTAATCCTTGACATGAAAAATGCTTTGCCTTGCCTAATTCAAACGCATCCCAGTAATTTTGATGATTTAGGCTATGCTTAAAAATTTATGAAAGGGTAACATAGAACGATAAATAATGAAATGAAATAGGATGAAATGAAAAGGTAGTGAAAAAAGAAGGGAGTTTTTTTAATATTATTTGTGTGAAATAAATTTATATATTAAAATATAAAGATTTATTTGCATTTTTTTAGTAGGTAGCATAAATTTTTTTTAAATTTTAAGATATATAGATATTTTTAAAATTTGATAATAAATTTCTTTAAACATTTTAATTTGTATAAATAACCTTTCATTGTTAGTTACTAACATGACAATGAAACTTGTTAAATTTTATTTTATTTTTGTACAGATTATTACTTTAAATTTAAATTTATTTATAGATAATTTTTTAAAATTTTAAATTATGCACCAATAACTTTTATAACTTATCATGTTTTATTAGTAAAATAGTAAATTAAAGAAAGTTATATATATATATAAGTTTAAAATATATATATATAACTTTTTTTAATTTACTATTTTACTAATAAAACATGATAAGTTATAAAAGTCATTGGTGCTTAATTTAAAATTTTAAAAAGTTATGTACAATTTTTTTTAACCTTTTAATTTAGAAGGACATAAAATTTAAAATTTGAAATAACAAAACAACCTTGGAGGCTATCCTTTTTTAAAAAAAATTTCAAGACTTAAACCCACTTTTTTAAGGGTCCCAATTCATTTGGGTTTTTTTTTTTTGGGTCATGCATCAAAACAGTTCACGAAAACACTTCGATGGACAAATTTACCTGTAGGAAACGCCGGAGAGGTCTGGGTGGGCCGCGAGAAGCATGGGAGTGGTGCCAAGGGGTTTGCCTCCATGCCACTTTTCCGTTGCTACCGGCGCTGATCTTGTAACCGGAGACCACCAGCTCCAAGCACCACAGCTCCGGCCTCTTCTGCCACACCACGAAACCTCCCATCTCTCCCGTCGTTTGCACCTTCTTCACCTTCACCATCTTCTTACCGCCATTCACACTCCCTTCCCCTGCGCCAAACTCCGACGTCCCCATTCTCAGTTGCCCAATCGCGTACATGCTTTCCATCGAATTCAACGCACGCTCTCCTCCCACTGACGCCACATACTGTTTCACTATGTATTTCGCCATGGACGCCTCCTGCACGCGCAGTTAACTCAAATTTAGCTAAACTTAAAAAATTCGGGGTTGCTTTTTTCATTACGATCAATGATCGATTTCTAATTCATTACTGACAATGTGCTGGTCTTCAATGCTGCGACTGATGAGCTGGTTCTCGAAGCTGATAGGGAAAGGGATTAACGGGGCTCCGACGACACCCAGCAATAGCTGAATCTCTGTGTTGGGGCCGGCCATGGAAGCCGATGATCTCGAATCAACATTCGGTTTCATCCAGGACTTCATGTTCTGCCAGGCTCTGGTGGTCGCGGAGGTTCCACTCTTGGTGATGAAAATTTCTTCAGGGATTGGGACCTCCAGCACCGTCTCGAGCCCATCCTCGCGATCTAGATTTGGCCACAGCTTCTTCATGAGGGAAGCTTATGAGAGATTTTGGGGATCTAGATTATGGGTATAGGCTACAGCTCAAGGCACGAAAATATGAGACTTTGAGACAGAGAGAGAGAGGGAATGGAAGATGAACAATTACCAACCGGGTATGGGCCCCCCTTTGTAACGTGGTCCGCTGTGTGTGTGGGTCGTGGTTGCACGCCTTTCTCTGCGCGCCGTTTCACACCATCTTAAAGGAAACTCAATAAGAAAAAAAAAAAAACACTTTGTAGTTTACTTGGTATTTAAAATTAATGATTGATGGTGAATCTCTTATATTTGATAAATTAGAAAGATTTTGAAGGAAAGAAATGGAATCCTGTAAACTAAAAGATATTTAGTATAATATACAAAAGAATATTTTTTTTTTATTTTGATGTTTGTTAAAAAAAAAATATAAGAATAGAAATTAAAAATGAATAAATGATCCAAATACTTATAGAGTTGGTCAATACTATAAAACAAAAATGAAAACTATAGTTAAAGATGCCAAGATAAAGATATTTATAATTTTATAGTAAATTAGTTTAATTTATGAAATTATTTTAAAAGATCTAATAATTAAAAATTTTAGTTATACATTAAAATTACAATTAAGAAACTCAAATTAAAATTTTTTTCATACTATTTTTTAGAATAATTTCAAATTTTGAGATCTTTTAATAGAAAATATTATTGTCATTTAAAATAAAATAATATTTTCTTTCTCTTTTTATCTTCAATAATGACTTTTTCCTCTAAATTAGATGAAGTAAACAGCATCAAAAAACAATTAGTTTTGAAATCCATACATGATTATATCTCCAATATATCAAATAATATATATATATATATATATATATATATATATATATATATATATATATATATATATATATATATAAAAACTTTCTACCTCCACTTCCTTTTTTTTTTTTTTTTAAATTTTCCCCTTCGCCCTACCAAACGTCTCATAATTTGATGAATTTCAAGTCAACCTTTTTAAAGACGCATGATAAATAGTTTGTTGCTTTTCAAGCGCGAAGCTTATGCGACTTTTCTCGGAAAACCCTGTCACTTTCTTGTGCTCTTTTTAATTAGGAGATCAAATTGGGCTACGTTTTAAAAAACAGAATCCACCGATTTAATATCATGTTTCTATTACGGTAATTTACTTTTATGTTCAATAATTTGGGTTCAATTTGCGTTTCCAAATATGGCATATGTCAAATTAACTATTTCATTGGCTAAGATAAGATTAGCAATCTGATTCTGGTAAAGCATTATGAATATTTATTTTTAAAAATTCGGAAAAATTTTCAAATAAATTCAATTTATAAAAAGATAATAAATTAAATTAATCATAAATAACTGCACCATATGGATTTTACTAAAAAGTAATGTTTTAAGAATGGACTAATCGTTAAGAAATCATTTACAATTTAATGATTTAACAATACTTAAATTGAAATTTAATCATTTTTTAAATATATACAAAAAGTATAAACATATATAATATTTTATAATTAAATTAATATATATTATAAAATAATATTTAAAAATATATAAATTAGTTAAAACATTTTGCATATGGCAATATATCTATATGAAATGTGTCTGGTAGAATTTGTTGAATATTGTAAATTTTTATCACAAAATGTTAAAGCCTTCATTTAAATAAAAATTACTTGTTTTTGACTAATTGTTAGGTAGACTGATTTGAAGAATCAATATTTTAAAATCATATCTAATTCATTTTTTTTTTTTATTCCATAAGTTCATTCGGTTGGATTTTTTGAATAGTGCATGTTGTTATATACTGAAAGGCCAACAGAAAACAAGATGCGACCAACATTCTAAGGGGAGAATGGAAGCCCATGGGTGCTTAGGATTAGGAACTGAGACACATGAATGGTGAATCTATGGATATGTCTCCAAGGGGTAGAGCCATGTGAGCTGTGTCCCTCGTCCTATTTCCCATACTGTTTTTTTTTTTTTGTGAATATACTTCCCATGCTTTATTATGATTTAATTAACCAAACCGGCCTATGGTTGCAGCGACACGTATCCAAATCCGATTCAGCTAGCTGTGGAGCAAAGGCGTTATGCGACAAAATATACATTGTCGTTTCCAATAATGTCGTGCACGTTCTCACCAGATACTACTATTAGTATTATTCATACTAGTCTTTATCCGTTGGAGTGGCGACCGGGTAAACTATCTTCTTGTTTCAACTTACCAGATGTTTTATTTATTTCTATTTTAGATAATTTTCATATGGGTTATCTTGTGGGCCACCAAATCTCCCTATATTACTTGGAATGTTGTTTGAATGGTTAGACTATATCATAGCATTGATACACAAAAGCAATGATATATGATTAGTTTGAGATTTTTTTAGTCATTCAATTTTAAGCCAATTTCTTCAATCTTGTTTGGTATATTAGAAGAGGAAAATGAAACAACGAAGAGGGAGATAAAAAGTATCAATATTCTGATTGATATGTTGGAAGAGGAAAAACTCGGGACGCGATTCTCTGCTTGGCAAGGTGACAAGCACAGCATCCTTTGCATGCAAAATGCACCGTTTCGTATTAATGAAACGATGCGCTTCAGGGAGGCTAAAATGCCGCATGAACCCATAGAAGATCTGGACCGTTCATCTGCAAATATGTATGGCCATCCATTAAAGTCGCATGAACCCGTCCAATTTTATTGAGCAAGAAAGTGACGATGACGCGGGCTTCTTCTCCATATTCATTTAGCGACCAAGTAACACAGGTGTGAAGCTTCATAGTTTAGCACATGTTATGGTCAATCTGCAAAAAGAGTCTTTAAACAACTTAAATATGAAAAATACTGATATTTTATTAATAATGAAGAAGTTCTGATACAATTCTGATGGAGGAAACAGAGACGGGAGTGAGAATCATTGGAGAGAGAGAATACTACAGAAGGAAGAACAGTCAAAGGCAAGAGAACTCCTGGAAGAGGACAATTACTACCTTTCTCTCCTCTAACAATACTATAATTAATTATTCACGTAACTTTCATGCCAACTTCTTCTCACGGTTACTCTTTCGCAATTCACCTGTCAAAGTCTTATCTTGCTTAAAATCCTGAATATTAGCAGCACTTGACACATCATCACATGAAGGCTGTCTACCCACGTGCCTTAACATGACATTACATTATCAATGTTTGCATTAAGTGATTTTAGGAGTTCCATCTTCATTCATTTTTATGCCATTCCAAGCGACAGAAGCATTGTTGCTGGACCATATGCCATTCCACAATTCACAGTATAAACATCTAAGTTAACATACTTTAGGTAGATATATAAAAAAGAGGCATGAGTTAGAAGACTGAGCTTAAAGTGATCAACCAAATGACAGCCACGGGTGGGGGTATTTAAGTGATACATGGTTCATGATAAACAACTTACCGACATCATATTTGCTATTACATATGCCTTGGTTTCTGATCCGACAATCTCCATCTTCTCATCCTAAATGGCATAAGGGAAATCCAATCACATAAATCAACATTCCAAGCAAGAGAAAAATTTACACAAGAAAACAATAATTCCAGCATTACCTGAGTTCCAAATGAATTAATATATAAATATATGGGTTTGGAAGGGTTATCAGAATCCAAAAACATAAATTGAGCAACAAGAAGTTCTATTACTTCTGCTACTATCTGCAAAAATCACAAAAACACACTAGTTAAACCTGTATTTTGGAATTCTCCTTGCTTAGACATAATAGGGGAAGGAACTATCACAGATTCATTGTGAATGCAAAAGTATGGACATAGCTCTTTCAGTCTCCCCTATCAAAGGACAAAAGCAAACAAGATTTCTGATTATGCTCTGAAATGAACGGGTTGCGTGAAAAACAACATCGAATCAAAATTTGAATAGAAATTTGAATCTTGCATCTCAAAATTTGAATAAAAAACCTTAAAGTAAATTTTGAATCTCACCCTTTTCAGAAGACAACATGATGCTAGGTTTGAGGCTCCTTCATTCGCGTCGCTCGATCAACTAGGTTTGGTGCTCCGTCATTCCCGCCGCGTTACTGTTGACTTGGGTTTTAGGCTTCCTTTGTAGTTGGGTAATGGATTCGGAGAAGGCAAGGATAGCATTGACGACGCAGTTTATGGAGATGAAGAAGAGGGCCTGATGCAGGGAAGGAGTAAGGAAAAATGGACAGTTAGACTATGCTTTGGAATGAACGGCTAACATCTTTCTATTAACGCTCCAACGACGTCCTTTCTTTTGCAAAGCACCGCATGCTTGTCGCCTTGCCAAGTAGAGGATCCGCTCGCGAAAAACTCACGGATTCCATCTTATAAGATATTTTTCGAGATGGAAAGAATAGTACAAATATTGTTTTATTTCAAGTAACAATGATGTTTTATTTTTGCTTAAAATAATTATTGTCAAAGACTTCAAATTAAAAATATTTATATTAAAAGATTTTAAATTTTAAAATTATTTTAAAATATCTAAAAGCAAACAATTTTAATTTTAAAATCCAAATTATAATTTTTTAAGCAATTAATATTTTTAATATTTGAATTTTTTTTAATTAATTTAAAATTTTAATATAAAATTATAAATATTTTTAACTTGATCTCCTTAACTCTAATATTTTTTTTTTGCTTTATCTTAATAAATAAAAATTAGTTTTCAAATAGTTTTACACACTTGTAAGAATATTTTTATTATAACTTTATTAGGAGAAAGATAACAATTTTTTTTTTAATGCTGGGCAACTAAAACAGCTGACGCATTATTAGAATGTTAGAATATTTTTGAATTTAATTAATATTAAAATATTTTAAATATGAATAAATTAAGAAATTCATCATAGAATTATTGAATCAGTCCTACATAGAAATCTCAATATTAATTAATTGCAGAGCAAGAAAAGAAAAATCTCTGCACGGGGTGACTTTGTGAACCTGCTTAGTTGTTTTTTTTCTAAGGCATTTTTAATCGCTTCCTCTAATACACAGAAATCAGAATTGACTTATACATCATCTGACACAGTAAGATAAAAGAAAACATATATATATATATATATATATATATATATATAACTTAAAAGTGTCATTACATGACAGTTATGAATACCACCGAATTCACTTTTTAATTTTTATTCTTTTCCCTAAAGTGATAACTCTGGATCAAATGAGTAATTAAGCAAATTACAAAAAATATAAAAATAAAGCAAAGATGATAAAACCAATAATTACGCCTGAAATAAATGAATGAAAGTAATTAAGGCCAAGGGAGTTGCCAACCCACGTGCGAGTCACGTGAAGATCAAGAATATTACGATTAAAGATCCAAGTTAGAGAGAGCAGCGCTAATAGCCGCCGAGTAAGTCGCAACAGCGCGTGCACTGGCTCAACTAAATCGCCTCCGCGTATTTAATTTTTTATTTTTTATATTAATCATTGGATTCTAATTGCAACCTCATCCAAAGCAGCTTTCTGTCTCGTTTTGTTCATTTTAGCAAACAAGACACACGAACTCTCTTAATTTCATTTTCATGTCGGCATTTAGTGCTATATACATAATATATTAAATTATACCTTTTCCTGTAACTTCATTTTTATAAATTTTGAATATTTTTATATATCAAACGAACATTGACATAATCGTGTTATGTTAATATATAAAAAAATATTTGACGTACGCTCTGCATAAAAAATTTATCAAAATAGATGGGTTTATATTGATCTTAAATACAAAAAAAAGTAAGTATATATATATATATATATATATATATATATATATATATATATATATATATTGCATTAGGTGACTTGTGCAAGAATAAATCTCACAATGTTTAGCTAACCAAGATATAATTAGGAATCCTCATCGTTATCCTCTATACCTATATACCTATTGTTTTTTGATAAGTCACGCTGTTGCTTACTGAGCACTGCACATGTGCTTCTAGTGCATTTATAAGTGTTTTGACAGGATATTTAAATCCAACTTCGTTGAAGGTAGATGTTTGTATATTTCTAGCACTTTAGGAGATAAATTTCAGATTCAATTTCAGAATGATGTAATGTTGTTTAATTAATTTTTTGCTTGTTTTATCAACAAAAGAAATCTCATAATCTGTAATATTTGTTTTAAAATTTTCCATTAATTTTTTGTTTAACCAGTGGCAAATATATTATATTTATGTAAAATTTTCTAAAAAGAATATTTAAACAGCATATGATCGACCGATCACATGCCACTCAATCATATTTTTGTCTTTTCTTCTTCCTTTATATGTATGTATTCAAATTCCTAAGATAAATCATTTTTGTCGATTTTCTAATAAAATTGTAACCCCACCTATCATCTATCATAATTTACATGAATTTTAAATTTAATTCTCAAATTATTCTTTTTTTGCTTTTAATTATTATTCCTCTTAAAATAATTGTCTTTTGTTGGGTAAACCATGAAATTCAAATTAGTATAAGAACAAGTACATGGGTTTCACACTCTCAATTAGAAAGTACCAAGTATAAATAGGAAATGAAAACTAAAAACAACAAAAAAATGCTATAACAAAGAGCGCAATAACAACTAGAATTTAAATCAAAATGACTTGGCTAACAAGCTTTTCAAATTTTCTTTATTGGTGACAAGGCCAATTTAGGATCATCACTACAAGAGAACATAATTAATCTTAAAATTAAAAAGGGCTTTGACATGGTAGTGGACTTCTTGAAAAAGGACAGAGGTAAGGAAGCTTTCATCAAAGAAACAATTTTTCATTTTCACTCGGTGATAGAGGTTGAAACTTCTTCTTTGATGGAAAGCATAGGAAATACAAGAAGCCAAAACAAAGTAAGTTATAGCCTAATATTAACAAATGCATAAACAAAGACAATAATATAAAGGCTAGTCCAGAAAGCTTCATAACAAATTGTGAGAAACTAATTAGGGACTGGGAAAAAGCCTTTAAACAAACAAAGTTTTTCATAAGGTGCTTGTCAGAGTAGGTAGAGTAATGATTAGGAAACATCTAAAAGAAATACTTGAAAGATATTTGAGTTGATATAGGGACATGGGCTTTATAAAGGGATAAGACAGTAGATTTGAAGAAGATTTTAAAAAGTTATCAGGAGGGGTATTTAGATTGTAGATAGGAAAGAGAGATGAGGACCTTTTTGCAATAATGACTTAGGAAGAAAGGAGTTTAAGTTTTAAGGAATTTAGAGGAGGTAAGTAAGGGATAGGTGATTTTTTTAAAGGAATAGATGACAAAGTAGGGTAAATTAAAGAGAGTATAAAATGGTGTTTTTTCCTTGAGCTAGTAAGGATTAAAGTAGTAGCAGTATACAAAGAAAAAGAAATTGCAACAAGGTCATAAAGGAAAATAATAGGTTTGATTAGGAAAGAAATTACAAGAAAGGGTATCACTACACATTAGGTTTCATGGAGGAATGAAAGACAGGAAAATGAGGAATTTAAGAATAAGTAGGAATAAGTGGTTAAAAGGCAACGATTGCTAGAAAACTGAGATTTTTGTTGCCTGTACTACCTTAAAGTAAGGAAAAAGGGTTTTGTGACCGTGTGAGAGATTTAGTGATTTTTTGGTGGAGAAAAGGAGAGGACCTATGGTATTTGAAGTGGATATAACAGTGGAAGGGTGATGGGTAAAGTTACTCTGAAGAATGTTTAATATCAATGAAGAAGATTTTATTATGATTCTTGAATGGAGAATTATGAAGGAAGAGAAGAGCAAATTCAGAGATTTAAAAGTATATACTATTGTTAGAAAGTGTAGAGAAATGGCTAAAATGATTCTAAATACTAATAACAACAAAGTATAGAAATGCACAGTGATTCTCAACATAAGATATGGTTAGGCTTTTTATGACTTTTAGATTGAAGTACCAAGAGAGAAATCGAAAAAGGATGTTTATGCCATAATATATCAAAATTTCTACATAATTATAAAAAAATGTTGCAAGGCAACTATAATATAAAAGCATTACAAATCTACATCGATAAAGTTATAGCTAAGGTCAACAACAGAAGCTAGATTAGTTGACCCCCTTCCATATGTTTTTGGAGTTTTGATGATAACAAACAATTTAGGTAAGTGTGTTGGAGAAATTGCCAAGTCAAGGCTTAGAGTACTATTCATTAGAAGATTATTTTAGCTTTTAAGACTTAAAATGTTTATTATAAAAAAACTAAAGGTATTTAGAGCTCTTCTAAATTGATTTGAAATTTATGCTAATCATAGATGCTTTTGAAATTCATAGGAAAAATTCCATTAGAAACTTCTAAGGGTCTCCAATTGACTAGCATTTTCTAACTATTTAATTAGCCTTATTTAGAGATGCAAAAGTGAATTCTAGATTGGACTAGTTGACAATTCACTAGGGAATAATTGACTTCAAGGGAAGCACTAGGTTCTTCACACTATCAATAACCAATTAACTATCCTCTCTTGAGCAGTTGATTGTTGAGGCAACACCAGTCGACTAGTGCTCAAGGAATAGTTGATTAATATCTTTTAGAAGTGTAGCTTTGGTCTTTAATAAGACCAGTTGATTGTTGGGGTTTGACCAGTTGATTGAGATAGTATGAAAAAGGTTGTAGTAACTTTTAAATAGTTATTTTTCTGACTTCCTTTATTTCTCTAATGACTATATTGCAATTTGTGCTATAAATTGGACCTCATATAAACTTAGATGCACCAAGAAAACTTACAAAAAGAGCTTGAATTATATTATTTGAGCTCTAAATTATTTTCTTTTCCTTTTAAATTTATTTCAATTGTAAATCTACTCTTTTAAGAGAGTTTTTTTTTTACATACATCTTTTTATTCCTTTTGGAAAGTTTGATGTCTAAAAAATAAGGATTTCTTTAGTGGATATTATGTGAATACCTTGTATAAGGGAAGTGATACTTGTTGATGTTGCTCATTTAAACTTTTTTTATTGTAATGACTTACAAGTACCTATCTAAATTTTGTTAGTATAGTGAAAAATCTTAAGATTACTCTTGGGGATTGGATGTAAATTTGTGATAAAGTTGAAATAAGATAAATCTCTTGTGTTTAATCTTTTTTTTTCTTAAGTTTATTTTATTGCATTTTACTTGTTGTTTTAGTTTGTGCTATGTGTTATTCATCTTGCACTCACCTTAATCTTGCTTTTTCCATTTAAAATTTGTCCTTCATTTGTAATCTTTTTTAAAACACTCAATTCACCCTCTTTTAGGTTTCTAACCATTTATGGTAAGACCTATTTAAATGGTCTCATTTGCCTCTAGTGTTGGCATTTTTTATGCTGAAAAGAAGATTGAAAAGGGAGAGATTGTCAGTGCTCCAGTAGGTGGCTCGAAGGACAATGGAGGTGGTAGGTATGGCAAATGGTAATAGAAAAGTTGTCATCAATGGAGTAGAAAAAAACTAAGTAATCAAAGGTGAAGTTGGTAATATGTATAAAGAAAAGTATGATTGAGGGTTTAAAATTTAAAAGACAAAGAGAAAGGGCAAATATTTATGGGTCCATTTGAAGAAAAGGGAAGAAATTGATGGCAAACATGTTATTTTGAACATGGGCAAGTTGTTGGTGACCACAGGAGTAAAGGTTTGACAATGCAATTTGGGGGTTTAAGTAAGAAATGACAATAGAATCTTGCCATTAAGGTTAAGGTAAGGAAGGTATAGAGTAGTAACAATAAAAAAGTTGAATGATTGTTATTAGTTATCAATATATATAAAAAATTTTGCCACCGCACTCTCACCTTTGAGTAAAGGAAGGCTAACAATTACACAAATTGGTTAGCCAATAAGAGTTTAATGCTAAATAATGATTTACATGTCTAACAGAGGAAACCAAGGAAAAAATTTTATTTGTTAGTAGTTAGTCATTTGTTATTATTCAATTGTCTTTTTGTTATCAATTAATTATGGTTTTTTTTATTAAGTCAGTTTGTTGACTTATCTTTTGTATATGTGTAATCTTTCTTTCAATGATTAATTCAAGCTTCATATTTCACAAATGTGATATGGTATTAAAGCAATAATCTCCTTCTTTTATTTCTAGAATCCTTCATTGAGTTTTGGAAATTCTTCCATGTTTGCTTCTAACAAGCATGTTGCTATTGAAAATCAAGTTGTTGCTACAACACTTCAACTCAATGCCATGTTGCAAGATCTTTTCAATCCTTATTATCTTTATCTTAACGAAAACCCAACCTTAGTTCTTGCTTCTCTTGTTTTATTTGCCCAAATTATCACTCCTAGGTTCAAGTTATGAAAATGGCTCTTTTTTCCAAGAATAAGTTAAAGTTTGTTAATAAATCCATCTTTGCTTTATCCATTACAAGTCCACTATATCCTATTAGGGAAAGCTACGACATTATAGTTTTATCTTGGCTCACTCTTTATTATTTTCAACAGTTGCTCAAAACATTCTATGAATTGATAACTTATCTTCTGTATATATGTAATCTTTCTTTCAATGATTAATTCAAGCTTCATATTTCACAAATGTGATATGGTATTAAAGCAATAATCTCCTTCTTTTATTTCTAGAATCCTTCATTGAGTTTTGGAAATTCTTCCATGTTTGCATCTAACAATCATGTTGCTATTGAAAATCAAGTTATTGCTACAGCACTTCAACTCAATGCCATGTTGCAAGGTCTTTTCAATCCTTATTATCTTTATCTTAACGAAAACCCAACCTTAGTTCTTGCTTCTCGTGTTTTATTTGCCCAAATTATCACTCCTAGGTTCAAGTTATGAAAATGACTCTTTTTTCCAAGAATAAGTTAAAGTTTGTTGATAAATCCATCTTTGCTTTATCCATTACAAGTCCACTATATCCTACTAGGGAAAGCTACGACACTATGGTTTTATCTTGGCTCACTCTTTATTGTTTTCAATAGTTGCTCAAAACATTCTATGAATTGATAAGTCCTATAAAGTGTGGAATGATCTCAAAGATAGATTTTCTCAAGTTGACATTCTTAGAGTATCAGAGTTGCAAGAAGAAATATATGGCTTTAAGAAAAGTGACTTGCCTATGATTGAGTATTTTACCACATTAAAAATTCTTTGGGATAAATTTCTCAATTTTAAATATAGTCGTCAAAATGGGCCAAACCCACTAAGTTGGCTTGTTTAATACATTATTTTATGGGTTAGGTTTGCTTGTTCTTTAAACTCATCTAATAGTATAATCATTTTTCACTTGACCCATTTAACCCGTCTGCTATACAAGTCAACCTACAGTTTCATTTAATATTTATTTATTTTTTAAATTCTCCTAAGTTATCTAGCCTAATTAACTAATGTAGTGTTTCAATTTTTAAGCCTTAAGCCTTTGCCATTGCTTTTCCCATTTAACTTGAACTCATTCCTTTCATCTCATTTCACAATCTTTATAGAATCAAAGTTAGAATACAGAAGATTTACACTTATTAACTCTTGCTTTCGTCTTGTGTTCACCTTACCGTCTTCATCTTCATCTTTTGCTGATCTTAACTTAAGTTTATCTTCCTTCAACACCCATTGACTTTCACTCTCATCTTGTCATTCTTATGCTTATGGGTGGCTCATCTTCGTCTTTCTTAGTTTTTCCTTAAGTTTCAACCACGAACATTAGTAAAAAGATTCATAGTAGGTGGTTTTTGTTTTTGTTTTTATTATGCTTTTATTTCCCATTATTGTTTGCTTTTGGATTTGAGTGTTATGTTGGTTTGGTATTGAATAATACTTTTGGATCTAGATGTTATGTTAGCCTAGAATTAGGGCATATTGCAAGCTTTAGTTTGATGTTGGTTGTGTTAATGCAGTGCCATTACTCTTTTAGGAGAATTAGTGTCTTGGATGCAAAATACAAATCACATATTGTATAAATAACTTCAAAGAATTAGCAAGCTTTAGTTTTTTCCTTGATGGGTTAAACAATTTGGCTAGTTTAACCTACTTGGTAAACCGAGTTGAAGATCCTAACCCATTTAACTAGATGGATTTAAACAAGTTAACTTGTTTAACCAATGAGTCATGATTAGTCATTCGTCCTACCTTAATAGCTTTAATTTTAGACTAATTACTTCCTATACTTGTAACCTCATTTGTTTTAGACTAATTGCTTCTTATACTTGTAACCTCATTTGTTTATATGGTACCATTGCTTCTACCAAAGTGTATCAACAAACAGATTATGTCATAAGATTTCTTAAGGGTTTGAATGATTGTTTTTTATCTATCAAGTCCCAAATTATGCTTATAGATCCTTTGCCATCTATAAATGATGTTTTCTTTCTTGTAATTCAATAAGAAAGAGAAATGAGCTATAACATTTATTCAAAGGCATTTCTTAATAAAGCTATTGCAAAGCACCAATCTCAAACTACTGCTTCAAGTATTGCCAAAAGACAAAATGGAGGCACTACCAAATTTTATACCTCCTATGAAAAGCCTTATCAGACTGTGAAGACATGTTATAAAAAGCATGAGTACCATCTAGTTTCAAATTCAAAAACCAAAATTCTGTAGTGAACGATATCACTTTTTAAGATTCTGGAACTCAATAAGAGACATTGTCTAATTTTAACATATTCCTTGAACCATATTTCTTCTAATCTCTCACCTTGTAACTAAAACTCCACCTAAGGTAATTATATTGTACTTTTTATAAATAGCTCATGAATTCTTGATGCAAACCACATATGTTTTTCACTTTCTTATTTTTTAACCTATAGAAGAATTTCACCAAATTAGGTAAAACTCCAAATGGATCCTATGTTATTGCTCGTTATTTTGGCACTATTTACTTTTCACCCTCCTTCTATCTTATTGAAGCCTTTTACATTCTCGAATTTACTTTTAATCCTTTTAATTTTTGTCACCAAGCTAATTTCACTCTTGAATTGCTGTCTAATTTTTTAAAACTCTCATTATTTCATTTAGGACCTAACATTTTAGAAGATGATTGTTTAGCTAAAGTCAAAAAAGGATTACGCACTCCTACTTTATGTGAAACCATCTACCCTCTTAGTGTAACAACCTTCACTCCATCAAGACCAGAACACCCCACTACCAGCAACTTTTATCTATGGCATTTTAGGTTAAGACAATTATCAAACTTAGTTTTATGTGTTCCTAAGAAGCAATTTCCTTTTATTCCTTGTAAAATTCCTATTTCTCATTGTGACATTTGTCATTTTGCCAAGCAAAAGAAATTGTATTTTCCTTTTAGTAATACTAAGACCAATGAACCTTTTTCTCTCTTGCATACTGACATATGAGGTCCATTTGATACAATTTTCATCCATGGCAACAAATATTTTCTTATTGTCATTGATGATTACACAAGACACACTTAGATTATCTCAATAAAGCATAAATTTAAAACAAGGCAACACTTATAAGATTTTATCACTCTCATTGAAAATCAATTCAAAATAACAATTCAAATTATTAGATCAGACTATGGAGTTGAATTCTCCATGACATCTTATTTCTCATTCAAAGGTATCATTCACCAAACATCTTGCATTGAAAATCCTGAATAGAGTAGTGCTATTGAGAAAAAATACCAACACCCACTGAATGTTGCTAGAGCCTTACTATTCCATATAAAACTACTAAAAACCTATTAGTCTTATGCTGTCCTCTATGCTATGCACCTGATAAATAGATTACATAGCCTTGTCCTAAATAACAAAACACTTTTTGAAAATGTTTTTTCAATGACTACTAGACCTCATAAGCCTAAAATTATTTGGATTCCTATGTTATGCTTATACTTCTTCCAACCATAGATCAATTCTAAAGTTAAAAAATGTATATTTCTTGACTTCAAGTGTGGCATCAAAGTCTTTATACTCCCTGATTTTCATAATAGAGAGACATTTTATATCTAGAGATTTAATTATCTATGAATCTTTCTTTCTTTTTCATTCCACACCATCAAAAACTTGGGATTTTGACTCACGTGCTGCGAATGAAAAAACTAATGTTTGAAAAGCGCAGCCTCAAAAACCAATTCCCTTGATGCTTAAATTTTTTTTAATTAATAGGTTGCGGCATTCATTTTTTCGCTTTGAGAGTCGAGGCATCGCTGATGCCGCGACTCGTGGCGCTATAGCTACACTTTAGCTGCGGCTCACGTGCAGCTATAGCGTAGTTATAGCCACGCAAAGCTGCAGCTACATTGTAGCTGCACGCTGTAGCAGCGTGTAGCTCTTCCCCCTTTACTACAGCGTGCAACTCTCCCTTCCCCCTTTCTCTTTCAAATGGCCAGCCATTCCTTCCCTTCCTCACCTTTCCTCTCATCTCATCTCCTTTCCTCTTCCTTTTATTCACACTGTAAGTTTATGTGTTCTTCCCTTCCTTTTATCTTCTTCAAGTTTATGTGTTTCATTTTTATTCACACTGTAAGTTCTCTCTTTACTGTTGTAATTTCTTTGCTAGTTTTCTTTCATCCTTACTCTATATAGATATTTCATATTTATTTCATTTGCTAATTTCTTTTCTTTTAAATTGTCATTTCTCCACACTTTTATTATTCATTAATGAATTTTTTGTCCATTGTAGGAAAAAAAAAAAAAGATCTAGCTCTGTTAGTTAACAAGGAAGGGAATAAAGTTGAACCAAGCAAAGTTTCATATCATCATTTTAGAAGAATTTTTTAATATCATCAGGTATAAATATTAAGTTTAAATATATCAAAATGAGAAAAATATCAGACTCCTACTGAATAATTTTTTGTTTAATATGTGATGAAAAAAAGAGAAGCCTAAATTAATTTTATTTAACTTGTAAATAATATTTTAATGATTGTGAATAAATCTAGAGTTGGAAATGTTTAGTTTGAATTTTTTATACTTCATATTTTTGTATATGCAGAGAAAATTCTTCTATGATGCAACGGATTGAAAAGGCTTGACAAACTGCATTACTGATTGGTTAATAATGGGTTAAAGATAAGAAGCAAATTTAAAGATAATGTATTATCTTCAGATTTATACAATAATTGTGATGAGTATATTTTTAATTTGCTAGCATGTAGATAAAAAAATAATTTGAATATATATACATATATATATATATATATATATATCTGTGAGTGTTTAGTATGAAATTTATTATTTTGTATTTCTGAGGATAAGTTGTATTTATGTTTATATAGATGTAGAAATAAAACCTTTTTATTAAACCATCAAACTCAAGGAAAAAAAATCATTAAAATTTTTTTGATTTATCTTTATAATGCATAATACATAATAGGAAAAAGAAAAAATGTTTAGAAACAAATAATTAAGTTAAAATATTAAAGAGAAATGTTTATTTGTAAATAAATGACAAAAAAATTAGGTAAAAAATTTTATTTATATATATATGTATATGTATAATGTATATATATATATATATATATATGTATGTATAATGATATTTATAATATGAGTATAACATAATTTTTAATAAATTTAATTTATATAAAAATAAATATAATGTTATATACATATATAAGCAAAATAGAAATACAAATAAATGAGATAACTAATTTTTAATGTAGACATGGAGAAATATTATTGTAGGTAGCAGAATAAAAATAGATATATATTTTTTGATATATGTATGTAAATGATATTGATGGCTTTTTCACATGTGTTATTGCACTTATTCTATGATAGGATTCATAATAAGTGTGAGAAAGGAAATCATATGTATATATGCAAATGAAAAAATTTATGACAACAAGGAAGGTGCAACATTTGTTTGTGATAGGCCCAAAATATTAAGAGTTGATGCAAATGTTACTCTCAATGGGTTGAAGAATGTGTTAGGTGAAAAATTGCGATTAGGTCCAAATCAATTTTATGTTCGAGTTGGTATATAGGTACCCTCATTTGCATAATCCTACAAGGTATGTGGCGTGTACTTTGAAAGATGATGATGATATCCAAATCATGTGGGAAGCCAACTATAAATTTCCAAATCAATTGGGCGCACCGGATATATATGCGCATATATCAACTACTGGCGTAAATTTACTAAAGTCCCAAGTTGAGGTTCATGTGCCGCTATCTTTTCTGTCAACCGGCCAGTTCTAAAGTAGCAATGATTATACCTCACAACTTCATTTTGACACAGCAAATGTTGGCCATTTTGCAACTTAGCTTACCCTCGACTTGACATGCCAACCAAGCTCATCACATGAGCCTATTTTCAATATGAGTCTTCCGTCACCCCCAAATCAAACGGAGAATATTATGGATGACTTTGAAAAGGAGGATGAATATGATGCTCCGCCTAATGTCAATGACCATGGAGATGATGATTCCGAAGGCGACGATGTTGATGAGGCCGGGGTCACTCCATTGGTGTAATATGTGGATCCAGCATATGTCATGCTTTCGCAGATTAGTTCAGATAGTAAAAATTCTATTGAGATCCTTAAAATGACTAAGAATATTGACCTAAATAGTAGTCAAAGTTATATATTGGTATGCGATTCCTAGATAAATAGTCTATATGTCGTGCGGTAAAGATATATTATATTCACATACACCACACTCTTAGAGTGCATTATTCGTCAAAGAAGTACGAAGAATATTGTTGTCCAGAATATGATGATCAGTGTACTTGGAGAGCTAGAATAAGTTAGGATGAGAGGGACACGCATTGAAAAATAACAAGATATAATGGGCCACACATATGCCTTTTTCCATCATTATCGTAAGATCATATAAAACTTGACTCTGATGTCATCTCATCGCACATTGTGTTAATGGTGGTTGAGAATCTATCAGTGTCGATTAGGCAAATAATTGAAAGAGTGTATAGCATATTTGGCCCATTTATGACATTTACGGAGAAACTGAACATTCCATTTCTCATGTTTACGGAGGGACCAGATGTTACAGCAGTCAACCACTTCATGCCTAGATTATATTATGAGTTTGTTCATAGAGCGTGCCCATAGAGTAACTTAGCGGAAACTTCTCTAGTGAAGTTTCGTCGCGTTTTTTAGACTTTCAAATCATACATTGACACGCTTGAATATCTAAAACCAATGGTGCAAGTTGATGGCACTTTCTTGTATAGAAAGTACAAAAGAACTGTACTGATTGTAAGTTCATAGGATGGAGCTAACAAAATTATTCCCCTAGCATTTGCAGTTGTTGTTGTTGAGAGTGAAACATGAGTCATGGGCATGGTTCCTTTCTGTGAGTCATGGGCATGGTTCCTTTCTATGTTCTGACGTTAAATTTTGACAAATAAGATGGATATATACTTAATTTCTGATAGATATCCTGAAATTTTAGCTGCTATTTCTAATCCTGAAATTGGGTGGCAGCCATCGCATGCATATCATGTGTTTTGTTTAAGGCATATTGCAATTAATCTGAATACAATATTCAGGAACAAGTGACTAAAGAAGAGGTTCATTAATATTAGTATGTTTTACTGATCTTATAAACTGTTTTAATGACTATTATGTTAAATTACTTTTTAATGCATTGTTATTGATATAGGTTACTTGTATGAGTGACATCAGGTGGATGAACAATTGACCCAATTATGTCAACTCCACTTAAAGGCTGCAAACTGGATCGAGGATATTCCCAAGGGTAAATGGTCTCGTACGTATGATGTTGAGGGCCAACGTTGGGGTCACATGACTACGAATTTGGCTGAATGTATCAACAGTGTATTGAAAGGAGTTAGGTTATTACTCATTAGTGGACTGGTGAAAGCAACTATGTATAGACTGAATAGATACAGGGTGGACCATTCATAAAACGATCACCGCACAACTTGAGGTTGGTTCTATTTTTCTGGAAAACCTGATGAAAAAAATATCATCTTTGATACAAAATGCATCTGCCTTAACTGTACGTAGATTTGACAAGCGATCATCAGAATTCGAAGTTAAAGAACCATACAATCCAATGAACAAGCAATATGGTCGATGCTGTAAGGTGAGCTTGGCACGTCGTACCTGTTATTACGATGAATTTCAAATTCAGAAGTATCCTTGCCAATATATATTCACCACATGTGCTTCAGTCTCAATTGATCTGCTCCAGTATGTGGATTAACTTTTCTGGCTAGACACTATTATTAATGCATACAAGATAGAGTTTCAGCCGATAGGAGGAGAAATGTATTGGCCACAAACTGTAGTCAACGGTTAGTACCTGATCTTGCTATGATTCCCCAATGAGGTAGGCCAAAATCCTCAAGAATCTAGAATGAGATAGATTGGCATGAGAGCCCGAGAGAACAACAACGTTGCGGTTTATGCGGATAAATGGGGCATAACCGAGCAACCTGCCCATCGTAGCGACCGAGCGGAAGTTGACATAATTTACTTTGTAGCATTCATTCTTTAGTTGCTTTCCACAATGAACTTCTGTTGTATCATGATTTTATTTCTATCATATTGTATTTGTAACATCGTACTCTTCTAATATCTCATTCCCCTCTCAAGAACTTGGCTTAACACAAATGTATGGAAAATAGTACATAGCCAGGGTCCATGAAGCATGGAATAAATTTTTAAAGTTCTATGCACAAAATTATTACATTAAATTTAATGTTTTTTTTATATTTGTATGCAGCTACAAACTATATACCTTTTTTATTTTGTCATTCCCTCTTATGTCAACTTGTTTGTAATATTTATTATTTTTCTGCTTGGATTTATAGTTTCCAACAGTTAATTCTAAACTATTGCTTAGCGAGTTCAGATATATGGCGAGTGCCTGTGCCTATTATTTGCTTTTGGCTCGTTGAATTCCACCATGCAAATTGTGTCCTCTTCCAATTTGGTCAGCGCCAGCATATCTCCCAAACACCGTTCAATGTGAGATCGTTGCATACGCTTTAATTAAAAGAAAAAACACATAAAGATTGGCGACAGGAGCATGTGATTTTCATTAGTGCATGGAATATGTGGGAGGAGGTTGTTGCCCAAGCAAATATAGAAGTATCTTTATTGGATCGCTCTTCCAGTTATATGTGTTAGTATTGACGCCATATGCAATAATGGATCCATCCAGAAAGTAGCTTCTAAGGTTTTGTGGTAAGTTCTTTTTCCTACATTTTATTTTCTTCTGTCTGTGTATGTTTCTCATCCAACTGCGTGATTCCTAATCTTTTTTTTTTTTCATAGACTGATATATTGGACAACCTATATGTGCTTTCCATTATCGATCTTCTAACGCTTGATTATACGAGATTTAGGGAAAGGACACGCGGAGATATAAGGATGATGCTGCAGGCCCTAGGAGAACATCAGGAGATGTTGGTCTCTCAGCCTGTTCCACCTGCTCCTCATCCGCAGAGGCCACCAGAGCCAGAGGCTCGCCAGGCAAGCAGGGGCATGGTTTTATATCTACTAGAGAGCCATTAGTAGATACTACACGTAGCGGTAGATGTTAGACAGATGTATCATCGTCCTATTACATGCCAACACCTGTCCATGAAGAAACTGAAGAGCCATGTCTTTATACTTTTGCATCATTTGTTGACTACGCAGGTGTTGGTCCTTCTTCTTGTGCACCATCTTTTGTACCTGGTGGATTTTTTTTCACATTTTGGGGATGCTGGTCCTTCTTCTTTTGCTCCCGAGAGTGGTTCGTCGTCCTTCACATCACCAGCTCCTCAGTCGTTCTTCTCCACCCCGCTACCCCAAACTATGCAGGTTAGTGGTATTTCCTTCACCACTCTATTCTCTGATCCATTCACATTTAGTACAGAGTATGCTGGTGCATCTTCTGAACCGTGGGGATCATCTTTCCAACAGGGGTTTTTCACCTCTACTCAACCGATTCCACCTGCTCAATCCCCTCAAGTAACTCGTCAACCAAATAATGGATCAACCGATGAGGATGAAGGTGAAGAAGAAGTCGAGGAAGAAGCAGAAGCAAAAGCTGAAGAAGCAGAATAGGAGCCACCTCAGCGCTGTCTCTAGCGCTAGCAACGAAGACCCAGATGTGGGACTGGAGGACATATTGGGTAAAATATTCAATTTTTTCCTTCAATTTAATAATTCTACCTTTTTTGTGTACAGTAAAGTACTTTAATGTCCACCTTTCAATTTGTGAGTATATAATATCAATATAACGTGTTATATTAATTAAGCAGCATCTCCATCTCGAGAGCGTTGTAAGATTTTGTTATTTTGACAACAGCATTAGAATTTGAGGACATTAAGAAGCATCTCCATGTTCCCACAACGATAGCAGATAAGGGTCTGATTAATGTGGGGTTGACCCTCTAGAAAATGGGCATGAAAACTTTATAGGCTACTAGAAACAGCAAATCGTCAAACTTGAATAAGGAAATAACAAAAGGAATTTGCAACCAAAAAAAAATTATACATATTCACTAGATTTACTATAGGATAATAAATTAGAAAATATTTATCCAATAAGAGAAGGAAAAGTTTTGTCAAGATTTTACCCTATTTGGATCCTCTTAATAAGGAAGAGAGACAATAATAATAACTATGTTTTAAAGTTGGAAATAATTTAAGACCATGTGTTCATATTTTTTTTTTCAATTTTTTTATAAATCTAACAAATGTGGGATCGTTATATTTTAACGTTACATGCTTGCATCTTTACAAAATTTTACGTGTATCATGTCATATCTTCATTTAAAAATTTAATAACAAAAATATATCTAAGTTTAGTCTTTTCAAATTTTTTCTTTAAAAAATTTTGGAAATCCATCATTTGATTAACTATCTTTTTTTCTCTTTCTTCTTTTTCTTTCATAATTTTTAAAATCTCTTTCCTTCCTTTCTCATATAACAAGTCCATTGAGTTGTGAGTAGAAATTGGAATAGGTGCTGATGAGATAAAATTTTATAATTTACAGTTACGTTTAATATAATATAAAAATATTTGATTGGTTGCAAAAAATATAATTACAAAAAAAATATGAGTGAATAACCATGATACCTTAGTATAATAAAATAATATAATAATATTTTTCTCTTGTTTTAGCAATAGTAAAAATAATGGCTGTGGCAATAGAAAAGATAATAATAATATGCATCAATATTTTTATTTTTTAACGGATCTTGCCTCTACTAGGTATGCAACTTATAGATAATGTATATTTTCAATGATACCTATTTTTGCTTTTAATACAATAAATAACCACACACCTAATTAAGTAATATTATGATTAGTTTATCAAATATGTTCAGGTTTCAGATTCTTTTAAATACCATAACACATCGCCATGTACATACTGATAGATCATTTAAAGCTTCTCCTTGCATAATTAAAAGAAATTAAAATTTTTCCCATTAATAAAAAAAATTTTTAAGCATCAAGGGAATTGGTGTTTGCGGCTGCGCTTTTCAAACATTAGTTTTTTCATTCGTAGCACGTGAGTCAAAATCCCTAAAAAATTTCTTCTAGTTCTTCATTTTCTCTTTCTCAAGAACATTTAACTTTAGACTTTCTTGACCAAAGAAATCTCAGCTATATGATCTTATCATTGCTACATAACCACAACCAAAATAATTAACTCAATCTTTACCATAACACCTTAACAGAATAATAAAGCCCGTAACTTTTCTATATGATTATGCCTGCTCCCTTCAGTCTTTAGCTTAACCATCTTTCAATAATCTAAGTATACTCTGCCCTCTTTCTTTAGTATTTTCTTATGATGAATTATCTACTTCTTATAAACGTTTCATACTATCCATTTCCATTGCTACTAAATCTAAAACTTATAACCAAGCCATTAAACATGATGCTTGGAAGAAAGTAATAAAAGCTAAGATAACTTATTTGGAGAAAAATGAAACTTAGACCTTGACTAAACTTCCTCCTGGCAACTGTGCCCATTAAATGCAAGTGAGTTTACAAGATCAAGTATAAGGATGATGGGACCATGGAACGCTATAAGGCATGACTGGTAGCTGAATTTTACACCTAAAATGAAGATGTTGACTCCTTTGTCACTTTTTCTCTAGTTGCCAAGATGACTATTATTCAATTACTTTTAGCATTAGCTTTTAGAAACAACTAGATCTTGCAACAACTTGACGCCAATAATGCCTTTTTGTATAGTGACTTAGAAGAAGTACATATGGGCCCACCTCAAGGATTTTCTTGTTCAAATCCTAAACTAATATGAAAATTATAGAAGCCATTATATGGCTTGAAATAGGTTAGCAGACAATGGTTTTCAAAATTGTCTCATGCACTAGTTTCATGTGATTACACTCAGTCAAAATCTGATTATTCTTTCTTTAATTTAGATGTATTGACAATTCTTTCACTGCCCTTCTAGTGTATGTAGATGATCTCATTTTGGTAGGCAGTGATCTTAGTAACATATAAAGAATTAAATCATTCCTTGATAGCTCTTTCAAAATTAAGGATTTAGGAGATCTTAAGTTCTTTCTTAGCCTTGAAATTGCCCGTTCCAAGGAAAGCATATCTCTTTGCCAATGTAAGTCTACTTTGAAAATACCAATGTTTTAAAAACTGAATTAAACAAGCAAGTTAAATAAAAAACCTAATGAATTAGCCATAACTTTGGTCCAATTGAACTTAAAACTAGCTAGTTAAAAAATAAGATGAATCAATAAAAACTGGAGGGTTAAGTGGGTTGGGTGTTTTTTGTTTTTTTGGGTTTCTTAATCAAAGAAAAGAAGAAGATGAAGCTTGTGGCCATAACCAAGCACCAATTTGATCTGGCAAAAGAAATATACAACAATATAACAATAATAAAAGATGAAGCTTTGAAATTTTGTAAACAAAAGGAGGGGAGATTTTCAATGGTAAACATAAAGCAAAAGGGGGAGAGGGGAGAGAGACTGTGAAGTAGGGAAGAATCATCAGTGGCAATAGTAGTGGCATTGTAGGAGATGAATCACTAGTTTATGCATCATAAAGGTGTGGATCTATAAGATATAAAGGCATGGATTTGGAGGAGATGAAGGTGTGGATCTTGCATTCTCTTCTACTAAGATGAATATGCAAACCTAGAGGAGAGAGATGTGTTGTACCTTATACCTTAATTTGTATGTGACATTGAATTGGTGCATAGTGATGAGTGCAAAGCCAGAAGAAATTGAACAAAGAGAATAATAGAGAAAGTATAGGGAAATGGGTAGGGGTGAACAAAATCGAACCAAATCAAACCGCCAAAAATCGAATAAAATCGATTAATAATTGGTTTGGTTTGGTTTTTGTGATTGTAAAACCGATTAAATCTGTTCGGTTGTCGGTTTTCTCCATATTTAGTTTGGTTAACCGAACCAAATCGAACCATTAAAATTGTAATTAATTAAAATTTAATATTTTGTTTCTTTTTAGATTAGTGTCAATTAAACTTGTATCAAAACTACATTCTTTATGTGATTCAAGAAATATACAAATTATTTATACTATTTATTATAAGATATTACTCTTATTTTTTTCACTTTTTAAAACTTATTTGTGAATGTATGAAATTTGTTTAGGTAATATATATATATATATATATAGTAAATTATTCTAAAGTTATTATTGGTCAAAATTTTAAGATATGTAAGATATTAGAAGTAACAATTTTTTTTTAAAAAAATTACTTTTGGACCAAAAAAAAATGAACCAAACCGGACCAAACCGAATCAAACCGAACAAAAAACGAACCAAACCAATTAAAATTTAAAACCGACAAGGTCCAACAAAATGTTAAACCGATTAAGTTGGTTCGGTTTGATTTTTGCTCAAAACCGAACCAAACCAAGCCTTTGAATACCCCTAGAAATGAGGAATGGAAGAGTAATTTAATAGTGGCATTAATTGAGAGAATATGAGGAATGAGAGATATTTAATTTAAGATTGATTTTTAATTTTGATTGGAAGAATAAAGGAAGAGTAGGGAATTTGTTAGGATAATTATGAAGTGGGGAATTTTCTATTTTGGCCAAATAAAGTGGGAAATATGTTAGGATAATTATTTTAATATATGTATAATATTTTAAAATATATTATTTTCTTTTTTAATTTGATTTTTGTTTTCTTTTTTTCTTTTAATTTTTATTTTCTTTATCTACATATATATTGTTCTTTTTAGCATGTACTACATTATTAAGAAAATAAATAAAATAAAGAGGATAAGTTGTGAATTGTACAAAAAGCTTTGGATTAATAAAAAATGAAAAAAAAAGTAAGGTTCAATGTAAATACTACAAATTAGTTTAAAGTTAGTTTTATCCATATAATTACATCTAACCTTATAAAATTTATTAATATTTACTTCTCTTTATTCATTATATAATATTATTAATATATATATAATTATAACTAGTTTGATTATGGTTTAATCATAGTCAGACTAATAAATTATGAATTAGTATTTTCACTAATTCAATGACTAGTCTAATTTTAAAAATATTAAAAAATGCTCTCAAACACTAATTTCTTAAGTTTCAAGTTTGCAAAGACACAAATGGATAAAGCCATGAAACTATCCAAGGATATTAGCAACCCTTTAGAAGATGCTTCTGCGTATAAGAGACTTGTGGGATGCCTTCCCTATCTAACAACCACAAGGCCAAATATTTCATTTGTTGTCTAATAGCTTATCCAGTTCTTATCTACTCTTACCACAGTGCATTTACAAGTTGCAAATTGTGTTCTTTGATACATTAAGGGATCTTTTGGCATAGAACTCACGATCCTATCTAAATATAACTTGCAACTTAATGGTTTTATTGACTTTGATTGAGCAAGATGCATAGATTCACGTAGATCAATGATAATTTTTTTGCATTTTATTGGATGAAGCTTTGATTTCATGGAGATCCAAGAAACAAAGCACCATTTCTTAATCATTTTTTTAGGCTAAGTACTAAGCCCTTGGTTCTACAACCTTTGAATTACAATGGCTATTATATCTTTTCAATGATCTCCATGTTACTCATCCAAAACCTACTCTTCTCTATTATGATAACTAATATGCTCCCCACATTGCAGCAAATCCCATATTCCACGAGAGAATAAAGCGCATTGAGCTTGATTGTCACCTAATTTGAAAGAAAATGCAAGTTGGACTCATCCACCTCTTGCCTTTCAATATGCACATCAATTAATTGACATATACACTAAACTCATTGCTCTTGCTCTATTTTGTACATTGCTATCCAAGTTGAGAATGCATGACATAAATTTTCTAGCTTGCAGGGGGTAGTAGAGGAATTGAGGAAAATGGATGAATTTTTTTCACGTTTCATTTGTCAGCAATTAATTTTCTGTCATTAACTAGCTATCTTTCTATTTATTATTATTATTTTTATTGTGCGAGTTTGTTGACTTATGCCTTGTATATATGTAACCTTCCTTTCAATGATTAATTCAAGCTTCATATTTCACAAATGTGATAATGTCTTTGATCATCCTTAATCTAAGTCGGGATTGATCTTTGCTAATTTTAGGAGTTGTATTCTGTCTTATTTAACTCTTATAAAAAGCTTTGTTTCTCCCTCTTTTGGCTTTGGGTCCTTAACTCCTTTTGTCGACTAAAGAAGGGGGCTATCATTTAGTAACATTACCTTAGCGCTAAGATGCCCTGCACCTTAAGAGGTAGCATACTTTCAAACCCTACAAGAGGGACCCACAGTGATCGCAAGTTGATGGGAACACTGCATGATTGATTTTTTTTTTTTTAAAATAATAGTAATAATTTTTAAAAATCTTTTACAAGTTATATTGTTATTAAAGAAAACTTAACAATAAACACTTAATCAACTTCACCTACATCTTATCTAAAATTGTCAGAAATATAATCGTAAAAAGAAAATTTCTTTGGAGTCAGGACTCTTAGAAATCCAATATGGTTTGTGCGCTATGCCCTTTGGAGTTTTTTCCCATTATGGTTTTGCAAGTGAAGCGGGGGAAAGGGATCTATGAAACACGTTCAAAATCATTGAGTAAATTACTTTCTGAAAATACTCGAGTGTAGAAATTAATCCTCAAAATTATCAAACTTGTACAAATTTTGCGACATAGGAATGTCTAAAAATATTTTTTAAAAAATTATGCAACAAATTTGTTGTTTTTTAATATTAATTCTTATTCACATTAATTTCCAGAAACTAGAGCTAAAAGTGCTTTAAGATTAAATGACAGAATTTAGTTTACTCAAACTTATTCATAACCAAACTCAAAATCCAAAATGGCAATTAAGAAAATTTCTGTTTCCATCTCTTGATGCACTCTGGCTCAGTAAGCATGCCAGTAACAAAAATTAATACCTTGCATCATCTCCTTAATATATATACTAAATACAGTCTCCCATACAATTATCTTTTGCCCTGCATGTCCAGCTTGTCCACTGAACACAATTTCTACATGGCGGGAGAATCAGAAAACCAAGATGAGCAGATTACAACGTTACAGATTGAGCCATTCTGGTAAGGAAACAAAGATTGTAACCGTACAAGGTACTATTCTAGATTGTCCCAAAATAATATTAACAACAATACAACAAAAATTATGCAATATTCAGTCGTGCAGAGTCTAATATGAACATCATGTATGTAAAACACAGCTTCAATCAAGTATGGAGGAGAGACAGGTACTGTGGATGATTCCTGTGTCAAGGGTCCTAGGCTCATCTCCCTCAAGGCTCAGAACCTACCTGCTTTATCCTGAAGTTGCAGGATCTCATGAGGGCACATTGAAGTGAAAAAGCCAAGATATGACGAAGGCAAAGACCATACAGGCTAGCAGGAAATTCAAGAACCTGTGGCCCTGCCAGAAACTTCGATTTTCAGCATGGGGCGCAGGTCCAGCTGATGGTGCCACAGCGGCTTCATTTGCCTCGTTCCACTGCTCAACTGTTTCAACTTCAACAGCCCCGGCTACATTGTGTGCAATTGATCCACAGATTTCACAGGTTCTGTTAATCACGCAAATAAAGTAGTTAATGCAGTAACATTTACAGCATTTCTTCGGGACGGAAGTTTTCCGGTTGTTTCAACTGAAAAATCAGTTTCGAGGATGCATTGCATCCCAAATTTACATGAATCAGTCTAAATTTAGAATATGTTATCCAAGAAATCACAGCAAAAGGTCATCTGCAGACAACTTTTACCTCCGTCCATCTTCCCTCTTGTTAAGGCATGGGAAAATGGTTACAAAAGAAACATGGCTAAGGAAATACAATTAGGACACTATAGTCAAATTTATTCATTGGCAAGTAAAAGTCAGACTATCCTGTAATTGTGGATCAACAATGAAGGTAACCCAGAGCATAGGAATGTGTAAAAAAGTTGCAGGCTGAAGGATCTTGATGCTAGATTTCACGACTAGATAACTTCCAAACATAAAAGACGGAAAAAAAAAAGAACAATTGACACTTTTCAAATATATGTCTGGAAAGGAAATAAGACCTTAACATTAAAATCTTACCAAAGTAAATCTACAGAAGCAGTGCTAAGAGAAACTCAAGTTGGAGTCAGAACATAAATAGCTGAACTGCATACCAGATGTATGCACATGTAATCTTTATTCAGGTTTTCTGAAAATTTATGAAGTTGCAGAGAAAAGTGGTATGGCTTAAACATTGTGAATGTGAATACGATATTGCATAAACTCAAAAATTGCTTGTGAATCTAAAAGCTTTTAAAAGAACATCAAAAGCTTCGCTCAACTTCACAGTGACATAACTTCTTCAATAAGCCAGCCTGTGCACGATTAGTTGTGCCTACGAAATATTGCTAAACTACTGAACAACTGATATGAGACATCAGGTTTGCCTTTAAAACTTTCAGCAATAAAATTCTTCATACATTCTCATAATTCAGGGGAAAGACAAGACGCCACAAAGGTAAGTGGGTTATCGGGAAAAAACTAACCAAGAAAACTTGTTAATAATTACCACTAGGTCTTCAATATTTTCCTTACTTAGATAATTTCCAGTTCCTCAACAAGCAGTCATGGGCCTTAATTATAAGGAGATGCTTTTTTGAAAAATTGTGATTTATGGTCAGTAGCATCTTGATCTTGAATCCACCAATGGCAGATAGAAAAGTATCTTCTGGGTTTCGAACCACAAATTGGACGAACCAAAAAAGCAGATCACGGATATACAAAAATACTAGACAAACGTAATGTTATATCCAAACTTCAGACTTGCCAGCAGATTACTAAATGAAGTGGTGATTGGCATAGTTTTAAATTGCGGTCCGCATCATGTGATGCGGCCGCAATATTGCTGTTGCGGCGCCGGCCGCATCCGCATTTTTTTGCCGCAATACCCGCAATCCTTCTTATACTATCTGCAACGTCTGCAACCGCAATCGCAATGTAACCGCAACCGCAACCGCAATTTAAAACCATGGTGATTGGCAGCCAAGGCATATATCAAATCACAATCAGTATTAGTATAATTTGGCATTATAGGGCAATTTTCTGCATTCCCTCCCCATGAAAGCATCCGCAATAGATAAACATATTTATGACTTAAGTTGTTTCTGCAACTACCCAATGCGATAAAGACCCTCCAAGCTTCCAACAGAAATCAATTTGAGAGCTTATGATGGACTAGTTCATAAAATTATATCAAACAAGATGTACAGTAAGGATTCCTATACTGAATTGAATTCCCAGATCGTGGTTATAGTTGGAAGTTTTTTCACGAGACTGGAGAACCACATAGTTATTTCCCCAAGACTTTCTCTTTTTTGCTGGCTCACCCAAGATTCAATTGCAATACAGTTGGATTTTTGAGCCCGTACCAGTCAGATGATGGAGAAACAGGTGAACATAAAACTTTATGAAATGCAGTTAAATCACAAAAGTCCATGGTGTATGATACACCAATTCATAATTTTAGTTAAAAAGAAGACATCAAGCACTTTGTCGATTTAGCCAATGCATAACTTGGGACATGACAGCAACCACCATTGAGGTTGACTCAAATATATAAAGTCAACCTGAATAATAGTCAAAGACCAATTTGTTAAGTAGAAACATGATGGAGAGCCAAAGTAAAGCAATAAATATGGGGAAACATCATACGCATGTTTGGACCTGCAGACAAGTTATTTTCAGCCCATCCATCTTTCGTTTTTTCCCCTGGTAATTAAACATTTCATGTTCACCTTAGTTAATTTTCCGACAATATAGCTCAATCCATTTTTGACTTATTCCTAGTTATTTTTCCACACTTAAGTTAATTCACATTAAGCAGTCCTCTAGTCTGCATTATTTCGCGCCGTTTACGTATCATATGCCAAGGATAAGCAGAAATTAGTCAAGTCCAAATGCAAATGCTCCAGATAACAACAACAATCTAAGAATCACGCCGCCAAAACCATTCTCACAAATTCCCAACATCAAGAGCATAGTTCAATAGGTATACTAGATTTAATTAACAACATATAAGTTTGTCTCACAATGTACTCACTTGTTTCCCTTGATCTTGAACCAAGCCTCAGCACACTGCTTGTGCGCAGCAGCCAAATCGTCCTTGCAAGAACATCCCAGCTCAATGGAAGTCCCAGATTCATGATTGGTCATATCCATGCTTAGATGACAAATCCTACAATCCCTCTTCACCTTACCCAAATGTAACTTAACTTCAGTCACCGCACTCTCCAGATCCACCTCCACCGAACAATCCGATGCAGACGATCCCCTCTCTTTTTCCGACACTCCCACAATCTCGACACCAGACACCTCGTGGGAGGACCTTTGCTCGTTATCTGAACTGTCGCCGACGTCTGAATACCCTTCATCGCCACCGCCACCGACGGAGCTGCTACGTCGACGACCATTGTCTATATCAACAACATGAGACTTCTCTGTGATCACCATTTTGAAAATACAAGTTGAAAATCTTCATGAAACGGCTTCGCGAGATAGCGGTCATCAATACCCACCAAGGTTGAAGAGGTGGTCGGAGATTTTCTTGAACCCCGGTGGGGCAGGAGCAATGTGCATTTGTGTAAGGTGTTATGCTACACGTTACTCTATGTGGTAGGTGACCTCTCTCTTCTGAGTCCCTCTGTCCCTGACAAGACTTGAAGGAGAGAGAGGGGGAGACAGAGATAGGAAGAAATCAAGAAATATCTTATAGGAGAAACATCATTGGACTGATCTTTGATAGGTTAAAAAAATAGCTAAAAATTTTCCCCTTGTTTTTTCTGAAGTAAAATATGTTCTTGGAAACGGGAGAGTGTTACTTATTCCTAGTTGCTTCTATGATGGGCTGCCAATTCATGAGCACGGAGGGAACAGAAAATGGAAAGAAAGAATAAAAAGGAAAAGAGAGATTGTCCGTTTGGTTCAACGGAGGGGAAGGGAGGAAATTTAATGAGTTATATTTGGTTGGAAGGAAGAGGAGGGGAAAAAAAATTATTGTTTGATTTAGGAGAGGAGGGGAGGTAATTATATTTAGATAAATTTATTTTTTATATTATTTTAATTTTATTTTTTATAAAAAAATTATTTATATCAATAATTTTTTTAAAAAATTATAAATTTTAATTTTTTTTTAATTTTTAATTTCTGATAAAAAAATTATCTTAATTTTTAATAAATATTAATATATTAAAATATTAAAAAACTAAAAGAGACAAAAAAGTAAATTAATATTTAAAAAATATCTTACCCTTCTCCTCCCCTCCCCTCCAAAACCCCCCATTTGAAGGGGAGGCAAATTTGCCTCATTCCCCCTTCCCTCCCCTCCTCTCCTCTCCAATTTTATCCAACCAAACACCTTATCCTCCTCCTCTCCTCTCTCTCCTTCAAAAACCCCAACCAAACACTTTAAGAAAGAAAGAATTTGGAGAGGATACTTATGATTGAGGTTACCTAAAAAAAGCTTTTTCTTTTGCTGCAGAACCGACAGATATATTATGAAAAGCAGAAAATTCTTGGTCCATTTCACTGCTTTTCATTAGTACTGTTCAATTCCCACATGCAGCCTAATTTTCCATTCGCGTAATTCCAACCATAAAACAAGGAGTAAGAGTCAATATAGTCCTTGTACTTTGACAAAGTAGATTATTAAAGCAAGGGTACATTTGACTTCTTAGACGCGAATATATATGACATTATTTTCTCGTCGTTTTTGACCCTTACGAAAAATAAAATGCCTCGAGGAATAATTTTCACTGTAATAAAAGTGATGTCAGTTTTATGATTTCTTAAGCTATTTTAAATGGACAATCAATTTTTCTTACCACTGTTTTGCCCTGGCAATTGGCAAAGATTATCTATAAATTATAACAGTGGATGATATTAACTAGTATTATCTGATAAAACGGGGCAACAAATAGTTATCAACAGCCAACAAAACTGTTAAAGTGGTGAATGAACTCACCTAATAATTTTTCTTTTTTAAAATTAAATAATGCTTGCCTCTTCCTCTATAATTTCTCTATCTCATTTTGCCATGCGTGAACGACCTTATTTTGAATCCCCAAGAAGAGAAAAACAATTATAAAAAAATTTCCTCTTAAAATCTGACCGTAGCAGGGAGAGGTAGCGGAACCCAGTCCAGGGAAGAAGGGTGTATGAAGTTACAGATGAGAAAATTGAAAAGATCCTGATTCCTGACAGACCTTCGAGCTTTCAATCGGCCCATAAGGCATTGAGCCCCAACTCTCCGACCAATTAACCGAAGATATATGGAAAAAGTGAGTAGGATAGAAAGTTAGAAACAAAATTGGAAAAAAAAAAATTCCTTTACTGGAACAAATTGCTATTTATAATTTCAGATAAGAACTCTTCTGATGAATTTCAAGGAAACTATGATTATCTCTTCAAATCAACCAAAAAGAGTTACTCACAAGATAAAATTAATGCCCTCAACGGTCTGAACAACTATTGTGAGACGAATTTGTGTCGCCCACCACAACATGCCACATGCAAAGATGGAAAACCAACAGAGGTAGCTATAGAATCCATCAAACTTCTGCAGGCATTGCAAAAGGTTGCCTAGGCAGCTGCATTGACAACACCTCTTGCATTACACTTCAGAAACTTGGTGGGTCCCTCCTCAAGGTGCATTTAGTCATTCCTCAGACCTTGTTTTAGGAAACCTGTTTGTGAGGCAGTGCAAACACCTCAGGATGCTGTCAACATTGCAGCATTATCGGTTACACCATAACTGTCAAGGCCACTCTTGATCCAAGCAAGATTATTCAAATCTGTAGCTATAGAGATTAATTCACGACTTGAAAAAGAGGGGGACTCCAAATAGTCAACAAACTCAGGACCTAATAGTGAACCATGACCATGTCTTCCCTTCAAATCTAATGTACAGCAGCCGTGACCGCATTGCAATGGAACTGTGGGCTCACAGCTTTCACCATCAAATAGATGGGAGGCTCCTACTTCTGCTTTTGATGGTTGGACCAGACAGCCTTGCATTGGGAACATATTTGAAAATGTAGACCCAGTTGTTGGCCCGCTTGGAGGATTGTAAACACTAAATGCACTAATGCGTGCTACTGGTCGAGAAAGAGTAGGATGTTCCTCCACCTCAATGCCATCTTTTCTTCCAGGATTGTCTTTAAACTGGTTAATTCCATTATCAATCATGACATTTCTATCTTCTATGTAATTCAGTGAATTGACATCGCCAACTGACATGGTTTCATCAGGGGATTCCTTTGTTTTCTCAAGGCTGACATCTTCCATCACATCGGCATGTACCGGGACATATCTTCCCAGTTCCATACACCTACGCTTTAGGGTAGAATTCCAGTGATTTTTTATTGCATTATCTGTTCTGCCCGAAAGAAGCCTTGCAATTGCTGCCCATTTGTTTCCATGGATTGCATGAGCTTCAACTATAACACGATCCTCTTCCTCTACGGCAATTTACTTTTCATGAGACTTTGAGAGGCACAAGATATTTGTCACAGGCAGTTAATTTGTCAATTAAATGAACACAACTTTACTTCACTTGAGTATATATCATAGAGTATTGTAATTCATTCACTAGTGGAGAAATAAAAGAACCAGACAACGTTTAATATGAGCTTTCCACAGAGTAGTCAGGTATCAACTACGAAGCTTTGTATCTCTTATCATTCTGTTCACTGTAATGCCACATAACAGCCACAAACAGCATGTGACAAAGGAATGCAACAGTATTGAGGCACTCAAGCTCAAGGATAAATCATGTTATTCATGTTGATAATACAGAAAAATAACCAAACACTGGGAAAAATCAAATCAAGCCCAGAGAAGGCCACAAATTAGTAAACGAAGCACTAACACATAAAGCAACACCAAACATGGTAATCATTATTCTAAATAATATCTAAGCCAAAATTTATCAACTTAATGTTAAAAGTCCCAAATCCCAATCCATATTGGATATCCTAGTGTAAAACTATGCCAAATATTGCACGTGTTACAGGGAAAATGTTGGGATTTGGAGGGGGAGGGTGGAGGACAGAAGCCGTCATGTATACCAGAAACAAGGATATCTCCTGCTGCGGTACAAAAAAACCAAAGAAGGGGTTTGCTAGTTTGGCATTACAACTCAGACGAGCATACCAAAGGTATGTATTATACAAGCTATCTCCTTCCCCCATGATAACCAGCAGTATCAATAAATCAATGGTATTGATAGATCATATAACCTCAAGCCCAGTAACATTTACAACAGGAGAAATCTCAACAGTCCAAGATGCTCAATCCTAATGCAGTCAAAGCAAGGTGGTAATGGTCCTACTTGATATGTATGTGTGTGTGTGTGTGTGTGTGTGAGAGAGAGAGAGAGAGAGAGAGAGAGGACAATTCGTAAATTTTATTCAATTCATGATCAAATATAAGTGAAGACAAAGATTTTTAAAGTCACATCCACTGAATATTTTTTCCTGTCAAACAAGCTATTACACCAATTTTAACAATCCTTCAAAAGTATAAAGCCTTACAAAAACAAATAGTTGGTCTGCCACTAAAATAAAGTAGAAAAAATCTCACCTTACAGTCATAAAAATCCTACCCTGATAATTCAGGTGTAAGTAATTAGTAAAAAATTTGTATGCTCCATCAAAGAACATTGCCCTCAATAACCACTCCATAGCCAATATTTTAGATAGATACATGTACAAACAACACATTTCCCTTAAAGGTACAAATTAGCCCCACAACTGGCAAGTTGCAAACTCCACTAGGCCTGCTCATTTTGCAGATAAACTGTAGCCTAAATTTTTGAGTTCACCAAAGATGCATTAAATATCAAATCAAAGAAGAGGAAGTGTATTTTATAGCTTAAAATTATTCAATAAGTATCATTATTAACCAAGATCCTAAAAAGTTTTTGACTGCAAGTAATCTGGTTCAAGCAAAATTGATCAAGCTTAATTAACTAATACCAAAGAGCGATGATGATATATCAAACAATGTGATTATCAGAAACTTTGATGAAGATAATTATACAGTTTGATTAGGCTATTAGGGACATACTAAGGCACCAGACCAGGATGCACACCAGTAATCTAACATAAGATGATAATGTAAGGAAAAAATGACCAAAGAAGTATCAAAGACTATCAAACCAAACCTACAGTTAAGCTAAAACTGTGTGGCGTCACTGCTGTGGCAGTTTCTGATGCTATTTCAATAGGTTCTCTATCGCATGAGCCAGTTGAAATGTAGTTTCAGTGAGTTGAATTTTCATGCCAAAACAAAGAGGGGAAAAATAAGCAAGGAATTATCTTCCATGCAAGAATGACACTTCACACTCTATTTTGAGTGACCACTATATGACGTCCCACAGAGTACTCTTGAGGCTGTAGGAAATGTAAATAACATAAACACACTATAGTTATGTAATTGACATTAGCTCAAAGAATGCCAGGCATAGTAAACAAATACTTCATATGATAAAGCTCAATTTGACATAATAATTTAGTCCTCTCTCTACCGACATATAATTTACTTACTTTAACCTCTATTTTATTAAATTGCAATTTGGACCACTCTAAAGAATAACGACTAGATGCTTTGGATATCTTCTTTTCATTCTAATACATGGCGCTTCTATGTAACGCATATATCCTTAATTCCTTACAGGATAGAGCAACAACCATTTGTAGGCATATTAACATATAACATTTATCTAGAAGTTTGATCGTATCGTGGACTAGTGGCTTTAATTTTACAAGTTGTAATTGCCACGTCACTAATTTACTAAAAGGAGCACAGTGCAGCCATGCCAGCTCAGTACATCAACTGTATTTCAGTTGAATCAAATATTTGTGCTGCAGCCCTCGAAATTCAGTAATATAATGTGATTAAATAAATCAAAAGGAGGTAATTAGTCATTTTTCCAATCACAAGCGAACAGAGCAATTTTTAAATAAAAACATAGGGAAGCTTGGAAGGAAAACTACCCAGCAGGGAAGGAGAAGGAAAAAAGAAAGAGATCAAGTGGCTAAAAACTTCTTTTTTTCAAGACAAAAGAAAAAAAAAAAAAACCAATCTAGTCCTGGATTTCTACTCATTTAATAAAACGATCACCCACCCCCATCCAACAACGATAACATCAGACAACCACGCCGAACCAACAAGCATGACCATTTTCAATTGGGAAGACATCAAGAGACAGAGTAACTTCCATTAAACCTTAAATCCAAAATGGCAATCTGAAGAGGCGTACCAGTTCACCATCAGAAATCAATATACACATAGAGACCGGAAATTGAAATTTGAGGGCAATAGAGTTTACCAGTAAAGGACTTGCGTTTAACACAAGGGTCGAGCTGATTACACCAACGGAGACGGCACGACTTGCCAGAGCGCCCAGGTATTCCTCGGGCGATCATGCTCCAATTCTTCGCCCCAAACTGGCTCACCAATCGACTGAGAACCACATCCTCCTCCGGAGACCATGGTCCCTTCACTCTCCCGGCAGCGTTACCCTCTCCAAGCCCCGACAACTCCACATCATCGCCGAGCCCGGGTGGGGTGGAGGGTGAGTCGGTATGGTCTTGGTCGGTCATAGCGGTTTTTGGTTTCGCAAAGTGTCAGTTTGCTTGCTTGGTAATTTGCGTATTCTCTCTCTCTCTCCCCAGAAACATACGAGACCATACCTACCCGCCTAATAGCAAGTGTCTCGGACCCTTCTTTCCTCTTTCATCCTGAGGCGCTTTTTTCTAAATGACCCATATGTCCCTCTCCATTCATGTCCAGCAAGGTCTGTGCAACGACGCAGTTCGAAGCTTGGAAAGGGTTGCGTGAGAAAAAAATTTATTAATTATTTAATTAAAATACGTATATAATTTTTTAATAATATTATAATAAATATATACTTTTTATAAATAATTATATAATAATTTAACTAAACTATATACTTGTATTAGTATTATTAAATAATCATATATTGGTCTTATTTTAATTACAAAACTTAATAACAAAGATAAAAAAAAATTGTACCTAAGTCTAATTTCTCATAAAAATGCTTCATTATTGTCCAAAAGAAAGAATAAATTATGCAAAATTGTTCTAAATTTTATTGAGATTACACAAATTTCCTTTAAACAATGAATAAATTATGTAAACTTCCTTTTAATTTTATTAAAATATAAATTTTTTTATTTATTTTCAAAAATCTATACAAAATTTTTTTAAAATAAAATTTATACTACATAAATTCTCCTTCTGCTTACATAATGCAAGAAAAATTTGAATAACATAAATAAATTCAAATTTTTTCTTAACAAAATTAAGAAAAAATTACTGAAAATTTTCTTGCATTATATAAATAGAGGAGAAGTTTATATAGTTTTAACAAAATTTGAAATATATATATAATTTACTTATTGTTTAGAGGAGATCTGGTTTTGAAAATAATGTATGTGTAATTGACTTTAAAAAAAAAAAATTAAAGATGCTTCCTTTGGTTGACTACCGAATGACACTGTCCATATTCACATTACTTAGCTTATTAGTTATTACCATGATCGTAGTTCCGTGCTTCTCGATCTAAAAGTAACAGCCCATTATTATTTGGGCCTACTCATGAGCCCATGTAAAATGGACTACATCTTTGGAGTTGGAGTATATGACGAAGGCAGTCTTGGACCAGTAAGAAGAATTGAGAATTTTAAAAATTGACAAAATCATGTGTATCTAATGGTAGGAGTATAGGAAAAAAAAAAGGTTAATTACTCTTTTTTTTTTCTTGTAGATGATTTAATTATACCGTCCTCCTTTTTAGTATGAATAATTACTCTCTCTTTCTAAAAATTAAAAGATAGATTGAAATATTCTTCCATTTACTGAGAGTTGACTTCTTGTCTCAATTATAAAAATAGTCACAAAACTTTATTGAAATCAAAAGATAAGTTATAATTATACTCATTTTGATCAAAATATTTTAAAATCTCTTTCTCATATATTATAACAAATATTAAATATATATTTGACCATTACAAAATAATTATTTTTAAAAAATATAATAAAAACTTTAAAATCATTTGATGAAAAATTAATGACTACAAATAAAGAATATATTCACAAAATAATTTTTTTTGAAAAAATTTTAACCAATTAAAAGGTAAGAATTAATAATATTTAATTGGTAAAATTCTACTTTTAATCCTTCAGGCTTCACTGAGATTTCACTTTCATCATAAAAAGTTTATTTTAGTTCAATATTACTCAATGTTTTAAAAGAGTTCAATGTCTTCTTTTTTCTTAACACCATTAACTCTACTAACCAAAATGTCTTACGTGATTTAGTGGGTTAATTGAAAGTATTGACATGACAACTCAAACCTATACTATATCATTTTGCTTCTTCTAATCATTTAAACGTCTAAAAATCTATCTCTCATTCAATTTCATTCATGCCTTGGTGGGAGAGAGAAAAATTCATCGAGTTTATGCCATTATGCCATTAGGTGTAATTTTCTTGCATCCTATCATTGATTGAAAGCGAAAATTAGATAGGTTTCAAAAATGAGTGACTCAACACTAAGGAAAATGATGATATTAAACCATTTTTTAAACTTTGAAGACTATGCTAAATCAAAATAAATTTTTGGGATTAAAACAAAAAATGAGCAAAAATTTAAGGACTATTTTAACAAAAACATATGTATTAAATAATATTGAAATCAAAGTTTTAGAAAACACATTTGTTACAAGTTGTGTTTTTAATAAATATATCATGAAACTACTTTGTTAATATAAATATATTTATAACATATTTTTTAGCTCCAAATAAAAAAATTCAAAAAGACTATGTCATTAAACTATCTTTCAATATTAGGATAATAATTTACCTCAAGAAGTAAACTCTATAAATAACAAATTCTGTGACATGAGATCGTCACGATTCAATGTAATTATTAAAAAAATTTACAATTCAACTATAACATTATAAAAGGTAAAATAGTACCTTGTATTGGACTCAAATAATTGTAATTTAATAAAACAAATAACTCAACTGATAAAGACTTCAAATTTTGAGTGGACTGTAAAACTTTTTATTAGTGTTTGGCCCACCCCTCTTTTTTGGGGAAGGAGAAGTGAGACCCATCAATGATATGTCGGTGTTTGAATTGCGGTGGCCCACAAGTACGTCGAGAGTAGAATCCTCTTTGGCCCATATCAGACGTCTCCACCTCTTCAACTTTACAGTTCGATTGTGAAATTATTTTGAAGATATTGCCAAAGAAAAACATAAAAACGAATACTTCAAGTTACTTTATATCCACACAAGGATTCAGATGTTTCAACTGAGATTAGTAAAATATATATCAGCTTTGAGAGAAGATAGAGTTGCAGCAGGATCAGCATATGTTGCTTTCAAAAGCATGTTATGGAAATGGAATATATGCATTGAACAACTAACATTAGGTATTGAAGCTTTAAGCGATGAAGTGGCATCTTCTTTTTAGATTACTCTCTTTCACATTCTCTACACTCATCTCGCATCACATGGTCCCCTTCCCCTCTAACCCCATATTTGGAATCATGGCCAAACCAATTTCCTTCATTTACATATAACCCTTAAACTTATTATTGTTTTTTGGTCATAAAGATAATTGCTTTCGTTGAAAGGCTAAAGAGGATTAAGTAGGCAAATTAAGAAAGAAACTTGGTTTGCATCATCATTCGCGTCAACCAACCAACCGAAGTGCATGGACCCTAATGAATTTGTAAAAGCTGATTAGGCCATTTCCCTTTCTCATATAGACACCGCCGATGTGCCAACCCGATTTCAGTTTTGATGATGATTTCGCAGCACAATATTTGGTTGACGTGACTAGGATTTCCACGATCCTACAAGCAACCGAAAATATTAGTACTAATACATTTTCTCATGATAATTGCTTGCGGTGTCAGTGACTATGATATGAATTTTTCACTCAACAATTCAAGTTGAGTTCAAATAATTTTTTATATAATATGCTAATGCTTTGATGAATTCGATTCTTCAAAGCTGAACCTTTAAGTTCTTTATTTAGGTTGAGCCCCGAATTAATCCATGATTAGATTCCCAAATGCCTCCTATTAGAAAGAGATTAGGAATCGAAGTCCACCATATTAATTGAAAGAAAAAGGCTAATAACTAACAACAAATCCATGAACGTAAAGTTCCCTAATTATGCTAAGAAACTTTGGGGAAAAAAACAGAGAAAAAAGATCTTTATGGTGTGAAAGTTTGATTAATTATGAAACTGATGATGAGCATCAAATGTCTCCTAATTATATAAAACTAGGATGGCCTATCTAAGCCGAAAGCATATGGCAAGGAAGGAAAGACGAGTACCCAACTTATTATTTAAATGTAACAAAGGGAATCCAATGTGACAGCCACATAGTCATCCATGTACTCAATTCATGCTGCAAATTCACAAGGAGAAAAGAGAAAAAGAGAGAATACGAAGGAGAAAGAGGAGGAAAGAGAAGAAAGAAAATAAAAGAAAGCAATATAAAGGACATTTGAATTCCTATTAGTCTCTGCTTGTGAGGGGTCCAAAATTAAAACCCTAATTCCTTGGGCGACAGTCCATGTCCCCTTGTACCAGATTGAAAGTCATCGACTTTGATTGAAAACTAATTGGGGGTAGAGCAGAGAGGAAGTGGGGTAGGAGGGTAGGAGGTGTCAGCACTAATTGAATCGTCCTTTGTGGGATGCCCTCCTAATTGAGTCCATGTGACAGTTGAAACTAATCCATGTGCTTCTCTGAAGACAACAGCATGTATCTTTCAAACTCCAATCGTTAATTACCCTACAACATTTTATGAACTCCAAATTGATGATTATAATTCAGATTAATGTTAATGATTCAAACTGTTTGGAGTAGAATGTTATTATTACATTAATTAAGAATAAAAGTATAATGCTAAAACTATTCAATTTAGAGTAAATTAATAATGTAATTAATGATTAAAAGATTAATCTCCTCTTAATTTAATCCACTAAAGATAAAAATCTTTAAATATTTAGCCTCTAAAAAATCACTTTTCTCTTATTTGGTAGTCTAAACCAAATAGTTTCTAGACATTTTCTTTCAATTAAAATAGTCATTTCAAAAAGTTAATAATATATAAAAAAGTTTTGATAGGTCCCAAAAAGTGTTAGAGAAAATTCATGATATGATTTGGTCCTTTTAGTCAACCAAAATGGAGGTTACATAACATAATTAAAGATTAAAGTATTTTGATCTTTTAAATTTAAAACATGCCAAAAAAGTTATTTATCTTTCATTTTAATCATAAGTGCCCTTAATTGTTGAGTTTAACCCAGTTGCTGTGAAACAGCTCTAACTATGCTAAGATAACATCCACATAACTTTTGGCTCTATTAATATGGCTCAATAATTGAAAACCCTGTATTAAAACCTAAAACAAATTGAAGAAAAGGTCACCTAAAACAAATTGAAGAAAAAGTCATGGTGAAGAGACTCTACGACAATTAACAAAACTAATTTAAGACAATTAACAGAACTAATAACTATAAAAACAATATCTTAGCAAAATTAGAACTATCTCAACTATGACTAATGGATAGATTTGATGACTGAAGGCACTTTGGGACAAAATTAAAAATTAAAAATTAAAAACTATTTTGATATCTTTCAAATTAAGCGATGATAAGTGTTAAACTTGTGTACTTTTTCTTAGATAAAATTAAGTAATTAAATCTAAATTATGTGATTTTTATGTACTTTTTATATGATCTAATCAAATATAAGAGAAAGTGAAAAGCATGAGAGAATAAATGAGAAGTCAAGTATATTTAGCAAAGAACACAGGTTAGTTGTATTAGTGAGGATAAGTATGTAAAATAGAGGAGTTTTAAGCAAACTAGTGTCGTACATGAATAAGCCATGTAATTTTACAAGACTATGCAAATAGGTGATTTCAACATAAGCTACTTGTATTTGACTAAAATTAGAATTTTTTGTAAGGTAGCTTCAAATTTATAAAGGAGGAAGCCAAGGCGAAATTTAAAGAAGTAGAGATATAGAGGGGTAGAGAAGATTCAGAGGAAAACGCTAAGAATTATTGAAAATTTGAAGATTGTATCGAAGAATCACTCGAATCTGTCGATAATTTCTTCTCTACCCTTTTTCTTTAGCTTCTAAATCATAGATCTGTTAAATTTTATTATTGTTTGTTTGTCAATTTTCATCATTTGTAGTTAAATCTTTCATCTGAAATTTAAATGAATCTATTTATTGAATGAGTTGAACTTGACATTCTTATAACTATTTTAATTGATTTAATTTATTATTCTTTTTCTCATGTTTATGAATGGTTAGCCACTGTTTATCTTATATATTGTAAAAGGATTGAGAGGTTAATCGTTGTGTAGATCATTGGAGCATTAGATTTAGATAACAATTTTATAAAGATATGAATTGCATTTATACAACTTGCGAATATTTGCATAGATTTCTTTTGTGTAGTAGGTTTGTATTAGGTATATGATCATGAAAGTAGACATAGATTTAATATGAATATGATAATTTATCTCAAGAGAAAATTTCATTTATATTAGTAGAATTGTCATTAATCCAATTCAATTTAGTTACAAGAGTTTATTCCAAGTAATACTTAGATTTGGATTTTAGAGCCTTTTTTATTTATAGTCAATATTGGTTTAGATTATTTTATTACTTTAAATTTGCACTTATCAATTTTAGTTCAATTGGATAATTTAAATAATAGGATAAATTTTGATAATTGATAGTTGATTTCTTTCGTTGTGAAAATAATACTATACTCATCAATTTATTAATTGTATAACATGTATATTTGTAGAATCATTTAACACAAGAAGCAACTAATTTAAAATTTTAAATAAAATTATAGAACTAAAATATTAATTTAACCAAAAACAAATTACATTTCTAAATAATCCAGATATCCTTGAAGTGAATTTAGAAATGATCTAGAAGAGATTGAGACATCAGAATTAAGTGAATAGAACTTTGAAAATAATAGCAAATAAGATTAACTTAGCTTAAAAGGTGATGACAATTGAAGAGGTTGAGTAAATTCAAATAAACTTATCAGTTAACTAAAAAACACATTAGCAATTTATCTGAAACATGACATAACAACAAGATTTTCCAAGCTATCATTTGATCAGATCACCTCCAACGTTCATCAACATTCAAATGACACTATATAACTAGCAGTGACTTGACACTGCAAGAAACCTAAGAATTTATCATGGAAAATTTTTGCGGAATAATTTCTGTCACAACTTTTTATGGATATTCTTACGCAATTTATCACGGAATAAACTTTTTCACGGAATTTTCTTGCGAAAAAAAAATCTAAGAGAAAAAATAGAGAGAATTTTGTGAGAAATAACGTAAGAACACTGACGCGAAAAGGCAAGAAGCTATTCTCGCAGTAATTTTTCATAAGAAAAAATCTAGAGAAATCCACTTGCCTTCGTTTTTTTAATATCTCATGAGTTTGGAATACATTCTCATAGAAAATTTCGTTCCATGAGGAGTTCTCATGGAATTCACCCATGAGAATTTCTCAGGGTGAGAAGAAATTAGCTAAAACAGGTAGATTTTTTAGGAAGAGTGTCACTTATTTCTCGTGAAAATTTCTATGAGAAAATTCCATGAGAGAAGCATTTAAATCAACAAAATGAAGACTATTTATGCAGTGCTACAGCTTCTTCTCCTCATGCAGATGTGGGTTTTTTTTTTTTCTACTTTGTTTATCCTTAAACTTTCCATTGCCTCTCCTAGAGTTCATCCCCATGCCATAGCTCACTAGAAAGTAGTGTTTATTGGCCTGTTACTGCTTGGAGCGAAGGTGAGTTTATCCTCTCATTTTTTTTTTGGTGCAAATATTTGATGAAATATTAATGGGTGGCATTTATTTTTTGCCAAGAGATGATTGTATGTTTTTGCTGGTGATTAAAGATGAAATGTATGCAAATATTTTTTTTTTATTTTTGTTATTGAGTTTACTACGGCATAAAATGTGAGACAAATTAGGTATATTAAAATGTATGTTTTTGTTGTGTTTGTCCTTATTATTATTATTGTTGTTGTTGTTGTGTTTGTTTTTGCTGTGTTTAAAAATTGGGTATACTAAAGTGAATGTATAAAATGTATGTTTTTGTTGTGTTTGCCCTTATTTATTTTATTTTTGCTATTAAGTTTATTATATTATTATTTTAAAAACCTGAAAAACAAAAATATAAAACAAATACCAAATTTTCCTCTCATACATAAATGGCATAATTTATATTACTAGGTATATTAAAATCATAAAATACTTTGCTTGTAATGTTAGCATTTTAAAATGAAATTTTCTTGTGGAGAAATCATATTTGATGATGATAAGTTAAAAATATTTATATTGAATTATTTTAAATTGTAAAATTATTTCAAAAGATATAAGTATTAAAATTTTTACTTTAAACTCTTAAATTATAATTTTTTATACAATTTAAATTGTTAGGTTTTGAATTATTTAAAATAATTTAAAATTTTGTGACTATAATTTTTTTAATGTGGAAAGATGTGATAGTTTTTAGATAATTACTATGTTACCTTCTTATATGCAATTATTTTTGGGATGATTATATCTATGAAGATTGAGGAAGTCTTATTCATTTTTTTTTTTTGGGTTTATGAACAAATTTTTTTATTTTCTATATTTGAAAATTTAATTTTAATTTAATTTATTTAAAATTTATACATAATTTAATTTATAAAATATGTCTACATAATTTAATTTAAATAAAATAAGTTTTTTAGAATTTTATTATTATCTTATTTTTTTAGATATTTTAATTTACATTTAATTGAAAAATCCAAAAATCAATAATATAAGAATTCATTATTCTTAAAAATGAGTTATTTGAAGAAGATATAAGAATTTATGAAGGTTTGATGCCATTCTTAGAATACCAAGGTAGCATTTAAATGAAAAACAATATAGCACTAACTAATATCATTGTTCGAATTTATAAAGTTATTTGTTTTTTGTTTCATTTAAGTCTTATGAATCTCCCTGAACATTGGTATTGGATGTATAATAGAACATAAAGTAATCGTCAAAGGATTACACAAGAGTTCTTTGCAGGCGTAGATGAGTTTGTTTAATTTACAAGTCATTTAGATGTATTTAAACAAAAAGAAAAATTTAGATGTCCTTTCATCAAACACAAATGTATGATTTATCATAAGCTAGATAAAATTAGGATATACTTATATAAAAAAAGGTTTATACCTAATTATTACTATTGGCATAATCATGGAAAAATGTCCACCATTAGCTCCAATTGAGACTGGCTTTCGCATAAGTTTTAATTCATATGAGCAAATAGTTAGAGATGTGGCTGAAGCATCATTTGACAGATATGATATGCCTGAAGACCCAAATCCAAGTTCTGCGATGTTTTATGACATGCTAAGAGCTGCACAGGCTCTATTGTGGGATTGGTGGCAAAATCATACAGTGTTGTCAGTGGTTGTGAGATTGTTGAGTATCAAATTTGATTATAACATTCCTGAGGCATGTATTGATAAGATTATCACACTGATATCTGAAATTTTACCTGCTAATCACCGAATGTCTGCTAACTTGTACCAAACCAAAAAATTAGTTTTAAAACTTGGATGTGGTTTTCAAAAGATTGACTGCTGTAATAACGTGTGTATGTTGTACTATGGTGATGCAGCCAGTGGTAAAGAATGTCAATTTTGCAGTGAAGCTAGATTTAAGGAGGCAAAAGTTAGAAAAGAGAGGTTCCCAATAAATAAATGTGGTATTTAACAATTGTTCTAAGACTCTAGAAATTGTTTGCCTTTAATGCTTTAGCTAAGTATATGAGATGACATCATGAAAATCGTCGTGATGAAGGTGTGTTATCGCATCCATTGGATGGGAACGCTTGGAAGCATTTTGATCAAACTCATCCAAAATTTGCATTAGAGCCGAGGAATGTCAGATTGAGTTTTTGTGCTGATGGTTTTACTCCATTTAGTTTGAATTCTAAGCCATACTCTTGTTGGCCGGTGATTGTTACCCCATATAATCTTCCACCCAACATGTGTATGCGACGAGAATTTATGTTTTTGACAATAATAATACTTGGATCTCATAATCCAAAAAGTAAAATTGATGTTTGCTTATAACCTCTAATTGCTTATTTGAAGTTGCTTTGGGAAGAGTGTATACAAACATATGACATTTTTATGAAACAAAATTTTAAGTTAAAAGTTGTCCTTATGTAGACTATTAATGATTTCCCAACTTATGGCATGTTGAATGGTTGGCAAACTACAAGAAGATTGGGTTGTCCTATTTGTATGGGTTGTTCAAAGGCATTCTGGTTGAAGCACAGAGGAAAAAATTATTATTTTGATTGCTATCATCAGTTTTTGCCAATAAATCATCTATTTCGTCAAAATAAACAAAACTTCCTAAAAAATACCACAAAAACTTCACCACCACTATTGAGGTATTTAGGAAAGGAAGTGTATGAGCAAGTTTAATGATTTTTTAAAAGAACTGAATTTCCAAACCTATCTTTAGAGGGATATAGTCAAGATCATAATTGGACTAAACATAGTATCTTTTGGGACCTCCCCTATTGACGTGACTTGTTGAATCCACATAATATAGATGTAATGCATACAAAAAATAATATTTTTCATAATGGGTTTAATAAGTAATGGATGTGAAGGGTAAGACAAAAGATAATGTGAAAGTAAGGTTAAAGGGAATGGTAAAATGACAAAGCCAAATGCAACGTACACATTTAATATGGACTAAAAACGGGCAGTATGCAAATGGATTAAATCTCTGAAGCTTATAGATGGTTATGCATCTAACTTGGGACGCTATGTTGATGTGAAAGTTGTACTTTAATAGGAATAAAAAGTTATGATTGTCATATTTTCATGGAGAGGCTACTACCAATCGTATGCAATGGGTTACTAACCCCAATTTCTGATATTTTAACGGAGTTAAGTCATTTCTTTCAAGATCTATGTGCCTCTACTTTACAACTAAATAGCCTTAATGTGATGGAGTAAAATATTTTGTCATTTCCTGTAAGCTTAAGAAGATATTCTTTCATGGTTTTTTTTATGCCATTGCACACTTACCTATTTACTTAATGTACGAAACAATAGTGAGTGGACTTGTACAATATAGGTGGATGTATCCATTTGAGAGATTTCTGCATAGACTAAAAAGAAAGGTTAAAAATAGGACACATATTGAAAGATCTATTTGTGAAGCATATACACTTGAAGAAACTTCAACTTTCTGTTCTTATTACTTTAAGTCACATGTTCACTCAAAAACTAGGAGAGCTCCTTGAAATGATGATGGTGGGGAATGTGATGATGATCCTTTCATCTCTATTTTCAACTATCTTGGCTAGCCTTATAGAAGAACTACTGGTAACACTTATTATCTTACTGATAATGAGGCTAATGCTATAACGTTGTATGTTCTTTTCAATTGTCCAGAGGTTAAACCTTTTTAAAGTAAGATTTTCTCATAATTTGATTGCAGGATTAATCTTTTTGTGGTATATTGTAGTTTGTATGTTGAGACATTACTTTTTAAGAATTCTACCTTATTTAATGAGACGATTGATAAGTGTATTTCATCTGAATTTCATGATTGATTCAAAACTCATGTAAGTTTATGTGAGTTTTGTAAATGGTTGGTTATAAAGTTATGAAACTAAGCTTCTTATATTATATTTTCATAATGTCTATTCTTTGATTAGGTTTTGAATCCTACAAATGGAATATAAGATGCTTTATTAGTTTCTTTGGCTTGGAGTCCTTTGAGACTTGTACATACATGGGATCAATGGTCTGTTAATTGTTATAAGATTCACACAGCCTCTTGGAAAAAAGGAAGGAAGACAAACAATAATGGAGTATGTTAAAAGGAAATAGTCATAATGAAATTGAATTTCAATATCATGATATGTTGAAGGAGATTATACAATTAGAGTTTACTAGCCTACCAACTAAGCGATTAACAGTTTTCAACTGTAATTAGTATAATCCTACCCATCAAAGAATTCGAGTTTGCCTTAAATATGGTATTATAGAGGTCAAGGCTAAAGGAACATATAAGGGTATTAACCCTTTTATCCTTGCTCAACAAGCTGATTAAGTATACTTTACACCATATCCAAAATCGATATCCAACAAAAATAGTTGGCTTGTTATGATTAGAATGAAAGTAAAAAATAAGATTGAACCCCCTGATGATGATAATGTAGATGCACTATTTCAGGATGAAAGTAATAGTTCACCTCAGTTAGTTGATGCTGATATTAATGAGCAAGATCTAAGATATAACATGGGTTAGAGTGAAGAAGTGGATGGTGTACATGTTGGCTCTTTTATTAATGAGACTGGTGAAATTGAAGAAGAAAATGAAGTCTTAGAAGAGAAACTATTAGATACTGACTCATCCAACACTCAAGAGGATCTTCTTACTAATTATTATTTAACAAGTGATTGACATTGTTCGATACTAACTTGTTGTTATTACTTAAATAACTTATTCTCTAATGTAGATGGTGATAATGTTTTTTCATTTTTCCCTTCAGATGTCAGATAGAGGTCATAATAGGGGTGGAGGATTTGCTGCACCTAAAAAAAGAAAAAGGAAGTTTGTACGACAGTTTAAGCTAATTCACATATCATTAACTGCTGCACATTCATCACCTCTACACTTATCTTCACATGTTGAGACCCCTCTTGGATCAGCATCTACATCATCTTCTTTTTCATCTTTACACATTCAAACATTACCTGATTCCTTAACTTTCATTAGTTCAGAGATACCTTCCACACATATTTTGAGTACAGATATGGCTGGCTCATTTTCTCATCCTATTAGATATGAGTTAGGGACGAGGTTAAGTGATGGACAACTAATTATTAGGCCTCATATAGTTGATGAGTAAGAATTTGTATTATAGTTGTTCCATTATTTTTACTTTTATTGCATCATTTTTTATATTTTGCAGGTTTTATCCAAATATCCCACCTGTCACCATATTGTCTCAGATCATCTATAATAAGTTTAAGCATGGTTGGCCAACATTTACTAAAGTAACTAATATTGTGAAGAACTTATGGTTTGTAGAGTTTAAAATGAGCTAATTCTATAACTTTTTAAGTGTTACAATACCTATAGTTAATATGTTACTTTTATTATTTATAATATTAGCTTTTTTTATTTTTAATATAGAAATTGTGTGCTTGGGATCCATCTATTGAGCGACGAATTTATAAGATATAAAGGAAGAAGTGTAGCACTATTATGCATGCATCCTTTAAAAACATTTACACTAAAAAAATTAAAGATATAAGCTAGGGATGAGGTTAAGTAATGGACGACTAATTATTAGGCCTCATATAGTTGATGAGTAAGAATTTTTTGTACTATAGTTGTTCCATTATTTTTACTTTTATTGCATCATTCTTTATATTTTGCAGGTTTTATCCAAATATCTCACCTGTCACCATATTGTCTCAGATCATCTATAATAAGTTTAAGCATGGTTGGTTAGCATTTAGTAAAGTAACTAATATTGTGAAAAACTTATAGTTTGTAGAGTTTAAAATGAGCTAATTCTATAACTTTTTAAGTGTTATAATACCTATAGTTAATGTGTTACTTTTATTATTTATAATATTAGCTTTGCTTATTTCTAATATAGAAATTGTGTGCTTGGGATCCATCTACTAAACGACGAATTTACAAGATATGAAGGAAGAAGTGTAGCACTATTATGCATGTATCCTTTAAAAACATTTGCACTAGAAAAATCAAAGATGATTGGTTATCTGCTGCAGCTCAAGTTGAGTTAGATGAGTATTGGCAAAGTGATGAGTTCAAGGCCAAGTCTACATGTAATAAGGCAAACAGGGCTGTAGATACTAGAGGATGGCTACATAGAGGAGGGCGTGTTCCATTTTTAGAGCATAAGAGAAAGATGGTAAGTATTCTTTATTTGTGATAATTTTTTTAGATTATTGTTTCTTTTTAAATATTGTAATTCTTATGTATTTTAACCAAGTGTTGTAGGAAATAAAGTTGGGTAGAGAGGTTCAAATCTCAGAAGTATTCAAGAAGATCCAATATAATGAGAAAAAGGGAGGTTGGGTTAGTAAAAAAGCCTTTAACACTTATGTAAGTCATTTAACTAGTTTGTTAATAAAATTGTTATTATAATTTGTTTATGTACTTAATATTTATTTGTTCTTTGTTGTTACAGAGCCAGTTTGAGTAGATGAAGCAAACTTAAGAGTTAAGGTCAAATGACACTGATTCTTTTATATGTCTCAAAGTTTTTGGTGGAAAGAACAAAAGAGGTCGTGCACATGGGTTTGGATCAGAGGCTGGTCTTCTTACTTTTGATGGCATACAGCATTTTGGATATGGCCCTGGTGACCTCTCACATATAAGAGTGCACTTAAAGGCCTCATTTGAGAAGAAATTAAAGGAAAAACTATCAAAACAAGTTCAAATTTATGAGGCAAATCTTGCCAAGATGCTAAAGGCCAATGAAGACAAGATAGAAGCTTCCATGAAACAAATTATGGCTCACATGAGCGTAGGAACTGAAAGAGGTGGCACGTCTCATGATGAACCAACCATGATGATGATGATGATGATGATGGTGGTGGTGGTGGTGGTGGTGACGACAGTGGTAGTGAAGATGAGGATGATGATGATGGGAATGGGGATGATGAACAGTGATCCTAACATTTTTATTTATATCATATTATGAAATTATGATATGTAACTTTGTAATGCTATATATATATATATATTTGTTTTAATCTTAATGTACTTTCAGATATTTCCAACACAAAAATTACAAACTTGTGGTCTTGTTATTATTAAGGTTTTCTTATTGGTTGGCTGAACTTAGGTATTGTGATTTTTGACTATTTGAATAAGTTGCACTTGTTCAAATAAAGTTAAATGTATAAATGCAATGCTTATGGCCAATTTTTCTAGTTTTCTTGAGGATTTTTTTGTGAGAAAGCTGGAAATACAATTTTTTTTTTATATTTTTGACGAAAAAATACCATGAGAAAACCTTCCCACGATTATTTCTTATAGAATTTTTCTATGAGAAAACTAAAAATTACCAAATTTCTCATAGTATTTTTCCCTGAGAAAAACTTCTTATTATTTTGCTCGCATAATTTTTTCGCAAGAAACTTTTCTCATGGATTTTTACCATGAGAAATGCCATGAGAATTCTTATGGAATTTTCTCACTTCTTTTTTAGTGAGAAAGCTTGTGACAAAACCACAAAAATTACAACTTTTACACCACCTTTTCTCTCTGAGATTTGTCACAGAAATTAATTTGTGAGAAATGTTTCTCATCAAAAATTTTTGTGAGAACTTGAGTTTCCTACGATTTATTTTTTTATGCTGCACATTACGTGAGAATAGCATTTCTCACAGGAATTTTTGCTTTTTCTCATGAAAAAATACCGTGAGAAATAGCCTGTTTTCTTGTAATGTGATTTGGTACTTCATCCAAGAAAGAGAATAAAATGGTCAAGTATATATATATATAGACGCACTAAGGGACTAGTGGATTCTTAGATTTCTATGTTCTAAGTTTCATGGATTATTGTATTTATTCAAAAAAGAGTGAACTTGCACTATGATTTTTAGTCTAGCATAATATAATTGTAAAGTGCTTTCTCTGGAGGAGAAATATTCACTTTCATCTTGATTACACATCTTTTTATTTCATTATAAATATATACATAAAATTTTTTAGTCAAAAGATAATTAAAATGAGGATAATATTTACTTTTATTAAAAATATAATTTATCAAAAAATATATACCAAAAATTTTATTTTAATATTATTTATTTGGTATTATATTAGTCAAATACATATTTGAATATACTTGTTATATTATATAAGTAATAAATATAAAAATATTTTAAACAAAATATAATGAATTGTAATTTATCTTTTGTTGAGAAGACATAATGCAACACATTCGATTTGGACCTCTCTCAGGGAAAGAGAGAGTAATTTATCCTCCTCTCTTTTTGTAAATTCATCTAGTGTAATGATTATTTGCCACTTTCTCGTGCAAGACTAAGGGTATTTGATGAAATTGTAGTTATACAATCATATAGTTAAAAAAAAAGTGATATAAAACTATGAAAGTACACATGAGACCTATTTCTCTTTTTATATTCATTCTATCATTTCTTTCTATTTCTTTCTAATTACATTATATGTAATCAATTTGTGATTGCAAATGATGCAAACTTGTATTTGACATTGTTTATTTTGATAAATAATGCCTTTTTTTTAAATACTTACTCTTAAATTTAATTAAGAGTGTTTGGCATTTTTTTTAAAATTTTCTTTGAAGTAGCTAGTAGTAAAAATATTTATTTATTTAGCTGTACGAAAGTAGAAAATTATTTTTCTAAGATAAAAATATTCTTAGTCAAAATCATTAATTATTGTCTTACCCCTTACTATATTTTTACCTATAACCTCCTCTTATTATTATTATTATTATTATTATTATTATTATTATTATTATTATTATTATTATTATTATTATTATTATTATTATTATTATTAGTATTATTATTATTATTATTATTATTATTATTATTCTAATACATATATATATATATATATGTATTGATGTACTTTGATATATTTATTTTAATTTTATAACATTATATGTATTTATTGTAATTAATTTTTTTATATATTTTTGTATTTTTATATTTTAATTAAATAAAGATCCTATACTTAATTAAAATTAATTGTAATGAATATTTAATTTTATTCATACAAATAAGATTAATTGTAAAGTCCAATCTTCACATACATTTTTAGTAATTTGAATGTAAAAATCACTTGAAAAATTTGCTAAACACAATAATAACGTCAAAAGTACTTATCAAATAATTTTATTAAATATAAACTATTTATTTTAAACAATACTTTTTAAAAGTTCATTTTAAAAAAATTTCAAAATAAATGAAAATCCATAGCAATTTCAAACGAGGTCCCTACTACTATAGATGGACCAGACTAAATAAAACGAAAAGTTGGCTTGATTGTAACCGACTGAAATCAGATAAATCTGAAATTTTGTAGAAAAGACAAAAAAAATTGTTAAAGGTTACTTGAAAATGGTTTATTAGAAGTAATTAATCTCATCTTTTTTATTTAGCCCTTGTAATACAATGAAAATTAAACTCAACCTTTTACTTCAAATTAACTGGCTTCACTAACTTCAAACATCTCAAAAAATCCTAGTGTCAACAAAAATGACGAACCATTTTGCTAATAAATTTTGACATAAAAACTGTTTTTCATCTCTTGCCGTAAACATTATTCCGGTTTAAAGATTTATATAGGGCTGCAGTTGTGGTCCACGGCCTCAAAACATTCAATAAAGATATAGCAGAAGAAGTGGTTAGCCAGTGAACTGAAGGACCACCAAACATGTTCAGTAAATGACTTAATTCCCTTATGAGAATCAGAAAGCGAGAAGGAAAAGATAGGAAGGAGAAGCAGCATATAATTCATAAACAAAGTCATTTAATGAGGCCGACAAATATCCAACTTGGATTGGAAGTTAATTTGAAAACTCTTTAGCTCCTGATTCAATCATGATGACCATTTTTTTTTGTTTTTGGTAATGCCAAGAAAGTTGTCATAGTCATACTTCATGTCAAATTACATCATTCATGCACAATTAATTTAATTACAGTCAATTTTCTTGAAGCCATCATTACAAGTTTGGTGATAGCTAGAAAAGGAGAACATAAATCTCAATTAAACCAAATTACTTTTTAAGCAATTGTTGTTCTCAAACATAATAGACAACTGAAACCGACAGGTCCTATTCCTATGGTACTATAGCAACATATGGTGACACCCAAAATCCCTCAGTGGAAAGGAAACCATACAAAAAAAAAGGTACTGTGAGTGGAATTTGGCACCGAGGGGGAAATTCTTGCGTGGGAGATGGAAGATACGATAAATACACAATAGGAGCAGGAGGAAATGGCTTTTGTGGGTTACAAGGGTTGGGTGGAACCAACGTAGTAACGTTTGTGTCCTTCAAGTAGCAGACAACTTATGTCCTTGCACCTGAACCAATACCCTACTACTTTCAAATCACTTCAGACAGTATCGTCGTAAGTCGTAAGTTTACCCCACTTATAAGGGCAGTATGCCAGCGAGAGAGAGTGTGTAAAATATGTTAATGTGGTGGTGGGGAATATAGAACACCACACACACACACACACACACACACACACATATATATATATATATAATTGTATACGGCCACAAGTTCAGAAAAAGATAAACAAAATATGCATGAAATTTAGTTAGTAATAGGCTATACATTATTTGTGTATCTTATATATATATATATATTGAGATTGACACAATGACTCAAAAAATTTGAAGGATAAAAATCTATTATATATATTCAGTGGATGGGTCTAGGGTTGTTTCATTAGTGTGGACAAGATCTAGCACCATCCATCATAATCTGGAGACGTCAACTGATGGATACAACCACAAGACTTGTGAATAGGCCTGCGAATGGGATGGGACGACTCAGATGGCTTTTTGTTCGGAACAGTATTGTTCTTCTCCACCACTGTATGTGTATAGTGGCATCACTTTCCTCTCATTCTTTGCATTATAGATGGAAAAATGATTATATTTGTAGTACATTGGGTACACAGTTGAATCTCACATGTGAAGCACGCAGTCATGAATTAATGCGGGATACATAGCTCCGGTAGCTACTTGTCTCGAAACATGTTCAGCAGGAAAATGAGTGCTCTAGTTACATGGGTAAATAGCAATGTTATTAAAATCAGACTGGTCATTGAACCGGTGGAGATACTGGTTCACGGTTCATTGGTCGAACTGTGGTCGAACCGTGGTCGAACCGGTGATAATTAAATATATTATTTAAAAAAATTTTATGTATTAAAATTTTAATATAACAAATAAATATTAGTAAATTTTAAATATTTGATTACTAATTTAATATTTCTTAAGATATTACAAAAATTAATGTTTAGTTTAAAATAAAAATTATCTATGATTAAAAATTAAGAATATTTAATATTAAATTTTTAAAATTTTTAAATTATATTAAAATTCTACTTATTATTAAAAAATAAAATAATAAATAATAATTTTAGCTAAGTATCTTGATATTTGAGAGCAATATTATTAGGAAATTGAATATGATAAAAAGAAAATATAAAAAATAATTAATTATACATATTTTATTTCTCTTATATTCTCTTTTTTTTTAAAAAAAATCATATTTCAACCCCTTCATCTTTTTTATTACTTTCTATTTTCAATTTGTTAAAATTATTTAAAATGAATTATTCTGTTATATAGAAAAAATTAAAAAAAAAAAGAAAATATGCTTCAAACCGGTTTGACTGGTTTTTTGTCCGATTTTTTTACCGGTTTTTTATCGGTTTTCACCGGTTCTTGACCGGTTTGACCGGTTCTTGACCGGTTTTTTGCTTGACCGATTTTTTGTTTGACCAGTTTTCTAACTCAACCGAACCGGACTAGGGACCGGTTCCCGGTCGAACCGGCGGGTCCGGTCCGATTTTCTAAACCATGGTAAATAGCAAAAGAATTGAATTAGCCTGGCAAATAAATTAACGTTAAACTATTTATTCTTTTCCTCTTAATATTTTTATTTGATTTTTATAATTTAAATATTTATAATTGAGTCTTTATAATTTTGAAAATTTTAATTTACTCTTATTGTTAAGCTTTAATAAGTATTTTATTATATTTTGTTGATATAGCCAATTATTTGTCATCTTCATATTTTAAATATCTATGATTTATACTAATAAAAAGAATAAAAGTAAATAATGAAATAAAATTAATCAATTAATTAATTAACTTACGTATATGACTAGCAATATGCTTTATGCTACAAAAATTAAAGGACTTGGGGAGGGAATGATATCTTGCTATCCTCACGCTAAACTCTCTCAGCGAGGTGACCATTCCCTCACTATGCACTTTCGCTAGAAGAAAATTTTCGTTGCAATTTTTCTCACTAAAATGGCCAAAAACTTTTGAAAAAATCCCTTGCTAAATTGGCAAGGGATTAACGAGAGAATTTCCCTTCCTATTCCTTGAAAATCTGTTTTTAATCTTTCACTATTCCCCCCATAATCCCGTGCTAGCTTAAAAAAGTTGATATATATATTACCTTTTTTTTTTTTGGACATTTTCCATATTATAACCTATAACAAAAAGTGTACAAAATAGCACCAATAAGCAGTAGCACCCAATCATACTGCCACTCGCATAACAGATCCAAAAGTAAGCTATATATACAATGATCATTCTTTCTTTTTTTTTTCCAAATAAATTACATATAATATACAACTAGTTAATATTATCAAACCATACTACTACTCATCCCTATCCAAGTTTGCATCCTCATCCTCTCCCTAATCTTACTATGCCTGTGGCCCAAATGATCCAACATATAGAGGTGGAGGCTATGAGTGTCGCCGTGCTAGTTCCTGCATAACAAGGTTCACTTGAAAGCCAAGACGTCCAGCAGAGAGTGATAAGAACAAGCTATCAACCAGGAAGTTATTCTAGTGCTGGTGCTTCACCATCCACATAACCAGGGATAACAACTCCTTCAGCTTAGCTTGCATTTGAACAGTAGGCTGAAAGGGACTTGGATGAGATGTTGATGTTGACACTAACAAAGCTAACTCGAGGGTTAAACTACAACCTAGACTATGGGCGTATAATAAAGTCGGAAAACATTGCCTCATTCTTCTTCGCTAGGTAATCCTTCCACTTAGCGGATGCGTGGGGCATCGGCACTAACGTCTTGTGAATGATCTCAATATATATATATATATAGTGATTTTACCCGGCTCAAAGCGTGACCTACAAGCAAATAATGTCAAATTAGAAATCCAAATTAAGATGATTGATACTATTTAAGTTAATAGTTATGGGGGATCGTCGGGCACGTATCCAATGAGCTCTCTCCTGTATTCTATTTTTGCTCTACTTTTTGGGACAAAAGATGGCCTAACAACAGCTTGACTAGAAGCAGATAGCAGCGCGGGTAGACTTGGTGTACAAGCAAATGATGTGGCACCTATCATGATCACAAGTTAACCAAATGAAAAACATTGAATATAACAATACAAATGAAAAATGGACTAGGAAATACTTGCTGTCTCTTGAACATGAGGATGGCCTCCCATCGAAACAACTAAACTATCCTATTGAGCACTGGCTGGTGGATCCTGCTCGTAGATGGCAGAAGATTTCCCATGACTACTTTGAACCTGCTTCCCCTTCCCTCCTTGTTTTGCTCTACCCTTAAGAGGCATGATAGATACCTACAAAGGATATTTTACGTCAATATACAAAATTATCAAAAGATTTCATTTCATTCACAAGTACAATGTACCAAAAAGCCTTAATGAAACTATCAATTAAGACAATATGAATATAATGCAAAATAATTCATGGATCCAATCAAGTACTTTTTATGCCTGCACTTGGACTCAAACACTTGAATTAATTAATTACTTAAATTTGCATTGTCTAGGTTAGTCTCTTCATCCTCATCCTCGCTGACCTCAATTTCTTCATTGTCATTGATGCATGAAGTCATCGATGAACAGATTGTTCAATGGGTTACTTAATTTCGTTTACAATAATCTTTTCCATCGAGGCTGATTTATTTACAAGCAAATGACTTCATCATTTACAATGAAGACTTTGTCTTGGAGATATATCTTCTTGGTAGTATTCAATCTTCTAGCACATGACAATCTTCATCGAGTGTCTCGGCTATAAAGAGTTTTGGTCTGATCTTCCAAGCTAACCACCATACACCATTGATTCTACCTCCACCTAGTGGGTTTCTTGTGTGGTACATTTACTGTGCTTGCTTGACCAACACAAATAACTTAATGATATGAAGGGTTGTTTAAGGCTTAACATCAACCAACTCATACTTGTCATTAGCCTTAACTCCATCCTCAGGGTCAAACCAATGGTAGTGGAACATAATTACTCTATTTTGAACTCCTAAATATGACAACTGTATTACCTCTTCAAGGATGATATAGTGGTCTAGTTCATTTTTACCATATATACTACCTTTTACCCATACACCATTATTTATATGGTTGCTGTATTCTAGCCGTAATTGTTAGTATGGAATCTATATTTATTAACGATTGTGCCATTATAACACTTCACCATCTTTCGTGGACCACAACCTAGAAGTCAAATCTTTATATTGTTAATCTCACCTCACCTATATTCACCATTGAGGGACAATTAAATAGTTCAGGTTATAAGATCAAGAAATGGACATAAATTACAAACAAACAAATCATACAAACCACATGCAAAGGAACCGAGTTAAGATGAATACTTACGAGTTGTTCTAGCTAATTAGCAAACTCTGGATCTCGAAGTGCCTATATTTCATCATCTATAATGTTGAGGTTTTTTTATTTGACTGAGTCTTCATATTGTCTAGTCAATCAAATTAATGATAAAAACCAAACTTATAAGATTGTGAAAGGTACATAATTAACACATACTCTAGTTCAATTAAAAGTTAAACTTATTAGAGAAAGGGTTCAACTTTACTACAGTTGATATGAACATACATCTTAACAACTTTAAGCTGTTGGTCTATGAAGAACCTATTATGAGGGTCTCTTGATTAAGACCAAATCCAAAGCATCTAATTAATATTAAAGTTCAAAGCATATATCTAATTAATACCAAATTCTAAAATCAAATCAAAGGTAATTTAAAATAAAATAGGACAATTCAACTTACCAATAACAAATTTCAAAGTCAGATGTACAAAAAGAAATGTTGAAACCTACAAAATAGACAAGTCAAACCATATTTAGTTAACTCAACAAATGCCTCCCAAAGGAAATTCCAATTCACAATTCACAATTATCAATAAGAGGCCAAAAAGCTACCATTCCTAGCTCCTGTCTTCACCCAAAGAAAATCTCAGTTTGCAATTCACAATCTCAATTGAAATTTCAATTCACAATTCAATAAGCAATTCCAATTTGCAATAGTTTTGCCCTTGCAAGGGCAAAATGCCCGTACTAAATGCTAAAAAAATTACTGCTCTTGATGAGGGGAAATTGCCTTTTGAAGAAATTAGCAAGGAATTATATAGCATTTGCAAAGAAATTTTCCCTTGCTAAGCCTAAAAAATCGTTGCAATTTTGGCACAAACATTTGTGTCATATATCATTTTTCCAATTTGGCTCCAATTTAGCAAGAGGCCTACATTCGATCGCCATTTTCTCCCTTAATAGCAAGGAAATTAATATGTCCCTCCAAAAATTTTTATGCTATTTTGACTCTTTTTCTTTTAGTAGTGTTATATGTTGAGTGATTTTGGTGAGTTAGCTTGAATTGTTTTTTTTTTTTTTGCCAACTTGGCTTTGATTTAACGAGATCTATATTTGAACGCCATTTTCTCCCTAAATAGCAAGGGAATTAATATGTCCGTCAAAAACTTTCATGCTATTTTGACTCTTTTTTTTTTGCAGGGTTATATGTTAAGTGATTTTGGTGAGTTGGCTTGAATATCATATGTATTTTAGAGTGATAAGATGATATATGATTGACTATGTCAATAAAAGTTAATAGAATACTGAGAAAGTTTAGCGTTAGAGGGACTAAATTAAAACTTTATGAAACTATAATGACTACTTAAATATGTTTAACTGTAGGGACTAAATTGAAAGTTAAATAAAACTATAGATACTAAACATTATAATGTTTGACTTTTTTGACTGATCTTTTTAATTGAATTCTGAATGATATGATACATTTTTTTTTTTAACATTTGCGTGATTTTTGACTAACCTTTAGTTGAAAAAAAAATAGTTGCTCAATAGTGAAAAAAAAAAAATCTGTGCCAAAATTTGACAAAAAAAAATATAACGACAAAGTTTGTCGGCCTAAATTTTAGTCACCTACATTCATGGACTGAACTTCAATCAACCCAATGCCAAGTTTTATATCTTTTTAATTCAATTTTTTTTTTACTTTTTTCAACTTTAAAAAATTAAAGATTGTTTAGAGAATGAAAAAATATATTTTAAAAAGATAATAATGTTAATAAAAAAAAATAACTAATAATAAAAAAATATAAATAAATAGTATATATAAAATATAAAACGTAATTAGATATATAAATATATTAGATATTATACTAAATAAAATACAATCAGACATGTAAATATATAACATATAATGATAATGCATTGCATTACTGACTGAAGCCAAAATTAAGTCAGTAAAGCTATCGGCTAAATTTTGGTAATGCATTTGGATCACCAAAATTCGATTGGTAGCCTTAAATTTAAATTTTTTGTTTTTAGATTCAAAATTTTTGTGCAAATTTTAACCCGTTACAATTTTCTTTTGTGTTTGCATATAAACTAAATTTTTTACTCTAACTTATTATTATAATTCATTTTCGTCTTCTCTTCTTTTACACTTTATCATCTTCCTTTCCTTTCTCCAAACTTTCTTTTTCTTCATTTTTTTCTAAATTTCTAGTAAGATTAATTTCATTTTTAATCTTTCTTGGTCTTTTGCATTTGTAGTTCAACTCTCTCATTCTCTTTCAAGTAAGGTTAAACTCTTTCAAAATCTTTTATTTTTCTTTTATTACTGATTAGAGGTGAACATAATTTACAGGTTTTGATTTGATTGCAATTTTGAAAGTTTTCCTTTCAAATTTTCTATTATTATTATTATTTTATTTACTTATTTTGATTGGAATCTATGTTGATTATTCATATATCTAATTTCTTTTTTTTTTTCTTATTTTGTTTGCTTTGTAGATACAAGTGAAAAAATTTATTTGAGGTTTGATATAGATGAATTGGAGAGATGAAAATTTAATCCAATGAAAGGAGATTGCAGAAAAAGGACTCAATGAAGAATAAGAAACCTAGACCCAGATAAACCCAAATAATCTAAAAAGAAAATGAACAAAAATATTATTTAGTTTTAAAAAATATTTACATTTATTAAAAAAAGAAATTTAAAATAGTTAAAAAAAATTTGCTTCCAACTAAACTTCGGTTAGATAGAATTTTACTAAAGTTTAGTCAAAAATTAAAAAGCTACCGTTGCAGGGGTTGCAAAAAGTTATTGTTGGTTGACTAAAGTTCAATCGAGACCCTAAATGAATACTGACTGTAGAAAAATTGATTATTTATCTAACTGAAAATTTAATTCAAAATATATGATTTTTTTTTATTGAAATTGATATTATTTCAACTAAACTTTCAGTCGATATTGGTAGTTTTTTGCTGTAAATTTAACCTTAAATTACTATGAAGATATGAAATATGTGTTAAAGATTGTAAATTATTGATGGTTTATATTTATATATAATAATTTAAATACAAGGTGATTTTCATATAGTATTAAAATTTTTACAATCAAGCAATTAAAAATTATTATAAATAAATTAAATTTAGCACAAAGTATTAAAAGCTTAATTTTTATATTCATATTTTTAAAAATAATTTTTCCCAAAAAAATAATTCATATATGCGGTCGTTTTGTTGAATTGTCCACTAGCTCATAATCGATATTCTCGTTCGTTAATTTTGAACCAATAACTTAAGCGGCTGGAGCATGAAGAGTACTAATTAAATTGTAGGAGCGCAAAGAGAGAGACTGGAAGAGGAAATAGTAAAATGTGTAGACAATATAACAAGGAATGAATTAGGATAGATATAAAATTTTTACTCTTTTCTCTTCATTCATTCATTTCATTTTAATTTACTTTTAAATAAAGCGCAATCTAGATGTTATTGCTAATCCTTGTAAGTGTATTTTGCATCGAAAGCTTCATATTAGCACAAAGTATTATAGGCTTAAATTTTTGGGCTTATTTAGTTAATTAAAGCGTATGTTTAGTTTGTTGTGGTTGAGATTTTTCTTCTTTTTATTTTTTCTAAAAAGATTCATATATACAGTTGTTTTGATTCAATTATCCACTAGCTAGCTCATATTTGATATTCTTTTCATTAATTCTGAACCAATAACTTAAGCCGGCGGAGTATAGTGGAGTACTTTGTAGGAGTGCAAAGCAATATAATCGAAGAGGAAATGGTAAAATAGACAATATACCAGAAATCAAATAATTTATTATATGTCTAGATATACCATATATATATATATATATATATATTTAGTCAATTTTCTTCTTCATTACTTCATTTCATTTTAATTCACTAAATCTATCAAGCACAACCAAAATGTCATTTCAAAATTATATATTTGCAAATCATCGTTAGTGTCTTTTGTGCCAAAAGACTCAATTCAACGTCATTTCTACCTTTATATACTGCAGATTCGCATGTCTACCCTTTTGGTACAAAATGAAATTGATAGTTTTCAAAATAAAGAAAAAAATAAGAAAGAAAGAAAGAAAGAAAGAAAGAAAAAAATAGATGATGACATAAGATGTGAATAGCATACCAAATATATGTTTTAGAGTTCAGAAATGTCACGACAGTTTCACGTGAAGATTTAAGCTAAAGTTTGAACTATTGCTTGCACATGTATTAAAAATAAATAAGTTCTAACTTTACGAATGATTGACAAGCATGTATGTGGTATCATAATTAGTAGGTGTCTGTTTCTTGAAGAAATTATTATTTTTTTCCCACCTATTATTATTAGCCATAAGATCTCATGTGGAGGAAGATTTACATCAGATGGAGAGAAACAAATGTAAAAGATATGCGAGGATCTAGGCACCTAAAATACCTGTTTAGAATTGGTGCCTAACCATGTGCAAATATAATCACTGGCTTGGATGAAGTTGGAACGAAGCAATTGCTCCTCTCTTTGGCATGTCTGCTCAATAAGAGGAAGAAATCTATAAAAAGAAAAAAGTTCCTAAATTTTCTGACTAAAATATTTAATTAAACTGCTTCTTCAACTATAGTAGTCCTGGAAAGTACTATTTTTTTGGCCTTGTGCTCCAAATTTGCATTCGTGTAAAATTTTATATATATGTATAATCAGTTCATCGCTATTTGGCTTAAGTTACAACAAAAAAAAAAAACTAGTTTAGTTTAATTAAGAAAGCTCTAATTGAGAGAATATTATATGTCACCAAAAAAAAAATTGCAATATTTTTTTGTCCTGCGCACGAGGACTGAGGTAATAATGGTTAATATTGCTCATTTATCAAACTTTGAATATAGTTGGGAGGTACGAGGGTAAGAGAAGGGAACGAATTAGACAGAAAGGGTGGGGAAGGTTATTAATTTTTCTCTTTTTGTTTGAATGTCTAAAATAAATATAGAAAAGAAAAATACAGACGATTAAATAATTAGTTATAATATAATTTTGCTGTTTTACGTTTTGTATTAACACTTTATTCCAATCATGTGGCACGTATATGGGTCATGTGGCACGTATATGGGTCATATGGCTGTAGTAGTATATATAAGATATTTTGATATTAATTAATTTCTGAAAAAGGCAAGCAATACACTTCAGAATTAATATAATTTTACAAATGCGTATGTGTGTGCCAGTGTATGTATATACATTTATGTGTCCATATATGTGTGTTGGATGCCATATATTTGTTAACTAGGTATTAAAAAAAATGCCAATTATAATTAACAAAATTCCAATCAACATGGCATGTCATCGTTAATGGAAGTTAGCTAATGGCATTAACCTTTGAAATTTATTTGAAGCATTTTCAAAACTTATAAATTTATTTAAAATAAAAATATTTTTAGGACTAAAATAAAATTTTAACCTCTCTATATATATATATATATATATATATATTTGTGTTTATGCATGTGCGTACACCTATATATATAGATGCATGTGTGTGTATATTAATATATTATGTGTATACGGTGTTTTAATTATAGAAGGGTATATTATGGTGATTAGAATCTTTTTCAAAATCTTTTAATTTAGGGGAATTAAAAATATTGAAGGGAAAAGATAAAAAAAGGTTAGCCCATATTTTCCTTACAATTTTTTATTTTCAAAAATTAAACTTTCAAAAATAAAAAAGAATAAGAAAAAGATTATTATATAAGACTAGACTTAAGTGTATTTTTTATGTCTTTATTATTATATTTTTTAATTAAAATATGATAAATCTATAATTTTTTAATAATAACATAAGAAGTTGCATAACCATATATTTATTTACAAAAATTATACATTTGTTATGTTATTATTAAAAAATTACATACATATTATATTTTAATCAGAAAAATCTAATAGCAAATATTTAAATAATTGTATATAAATTTTTTCCAATCATATATTTCCTTGTTATCCCTCCATATTTTATCTCTCCCAAACATATCCGTAAAAATTAATAAAAGTCAGCCAACAACTAAGCACATGATCAGATATATTCTGAATGATATATAAGGTATTTTGATTATCTGGCGAGTAATTTAATTATATATGCATCTTTGACCAAGCCTACGCCTCTATATAAACACCGCTTGGGTAGCATACTAGTATTATTATACTTGATTAGTTCCTGGTCAGTCATATGAAGATGCATATTATTAACGATCATATGTGTTATAATTCATGTAAATTGTAAAACAAGTATTAATAGATTTAGGAGTATGTGAGTGGGAACATGGATTGGACCACAGGCCTTTCATTTAAGTAAAGGGGAAAAAGAAAATGTATAGGAAGAGAATAGAATTAATGAAATGGTGGCCAACTAGTTGGGAATTTCCAGTAATGGATAGCTGACCCACAGCCCGGTAAAATTTCTCTCCATGTGTCTCCATTGTTAGGGAATGGGGTCTGCATCTAAATAAATATCTATTCAAGAGAGAAAAAAAAATCTGATGATTTGGCGACTCTAAAGAAATATATAGAAAAAGAATTAATAGAAATTAGAATAAAAGTAAATTAAAAAATCAAGAGAGTCTTCGTTAATTTAAGCAACACTTGTTCTCTTTACATTGAACGCTCACCCTCATCAAAGCCTCAAATTAACCTCCTTCCTCGGTTCCTCCACACACACACAAAAGCAATACCTGTTCTCTTTACATTGAACGCTCACCCTCATCAAAGCCTCAAATTACACTCCTTCCTCGGTTCCTCCACACACACACACACACATGCACAGAGTGAAGAATTAAGAAGATGAAGTTTCGTTAAATTGTACTGCAACTGGAGGAGGCATCCAAAGGGATCGCATTGATCCCAAATCTCATGAGAGTCTCATATTCTTTTCTTTTAATTTCTTCTCACAAATTGGGATCATGCTATCCCTTTGGATTCTTCCTTTGGTGGCTTCTTATATATACATGATTATGCAACTCTAATTCCATTTCCTGCTTCAGAAACCATCGGAGACTGGCATAATTCCTGTAAGTATGAATTAACCCTCTTGCTCTTATTTATCTAGGTTCTAATTTTTTTTTTAGTCTCACTTGTTAACCTTTTAAATCATGTGAAGACACTTTTTTTGTCTTGTACTATAGATTGCAATATCCTGAGAAATTTGGCAGTAGCCCTTTTCCTCATTTCATGTATAGTTTTTCCAGAACATATATACATCAAATGATATATATTCTTATATACAGAAAAAGGTCTTGTGGTTTCCTTGTTCAGCAGCTGAGCATGGTTGAATTTCATATTTCATATCTAAAATTTCATGCATCGATCCCTTGGATCCATTTTTTAAGTTCCAAGCTCCAACGCTTGAAGCAGAAGATATAATTAATCTCAGAAGAAATTCATCTCGGGTATTTCAGGTTATTTTATAACCAAAGTAGTTCCCATAAATGTTATATGGCAATGTGTCAGTTTATATATCTGTGTATATAGTACAAAATAATATAAATGTTTTCAGAGTGCAGTCATTCTCTAAAACTGAAGACCTAATACTAATACACCAATAAATTACAGCATGCAAGTTAAATGACAGCTTTTACTTGGTAAAGTACATATAGTAATAACCCCTTTTACAGTTCGTGAGTTTGAGATTTATATTCTATGTTTCTAATAATATATATACACCTTTAACTGACCTGTGTAGATTGAATCATTGATATTAAATCTGGTCAAACAGGGATACTTTGCAGATTTATATCTTTTGAGATTTAATAAAGAAACATTGATTTAATTAACTGCAAAATAACTTTCCTGATCTTAATCAACAAGAATGGTACTTTTTTTGGGGTTGTATATATATATGCTGGAAAAGAAGAAAGAAATCATCTTTTGCTGATGCTAAAGATCGATATTTGCGCATATTCTGGCTTTTACATATATGAGAATGGCGAGAAAGGAAACTCATGATGATTAAGTACAATTACAAAGTGGAAGCAAGCTAATAAAACAGTAGCAAGAGAGAACACAATAATTTCATCATTTTTAATTGCTTGGTGAAAATGAACATCTGCCCCATTTTGGAACCTTTTGATCATTGCGTACAATATCCAACCAATTGATTTCACCTTTTAATAAAGTATCTTTTTTTTTTTTTTTCCAATTGAAAAAGATCATTTTGAGCACAATAGAGCCAACATGGACAAACATGGCGTTTACAGTTTTCTGGCCATGCTTGAGTTGTTAGGTTGACATTATCATGATCATGATCATCATCTTGTGCTGACTTAACCAAACAGTTGGATTACTATGAATGCTGGAATTATAAGCTTCATGGTCACACTCATGTGGTGGCCCTGTAGTCAATTGCACTCCAAAAACACATGCTTTTTGTTTTTCCGATTTTAATTAGAATCCAAGGCATTGAATTGAAAGTTGTTTGTTTAAGCACTTCTTTGAAAAACTTTGGCCTTTCCAGGGGTATGATGGAATCGTACTCATCATCCAAGACTTCAAAATAAGAAAATCTTTTAAAAATTTTGCTCTATTTTTTAAATTAAGGGTTTTTTTTTTTTTCCTTTTTGTTATATACACTTCTTACTCTATCCCTACAAATTGCTACTTCACTTAGCAAACAGAAGTCGATAAACCTCATAATTACTTATATTGCGCAAGTTTGAATTTCCCTAATTTCAGGAGTTTATGGTGATCAAAAGATTGGGCCTCGCCTCTTCATGATACTTGCCTTTGCGTCCCGTACTCCAAAGTGCCAAATATGTATGTGGCTTTTGGCAAATGTGGTATGTGGAGCCGAATAGGGATCTTACGCGTATCATTTATGCTCTAAGTGGTAATGTTAGAATAATCTATCTTCATTCTCATTTTTGTATTAAAGAAAAAAAAACATATCTTAGCTCTTAATTAGCACATGACCCCAACATTCTGAATATATAAACCCTTGCATTCCTCATGATTCCTTTTATCACATGGCCCCAACCTTCTAAAATCTCCCCCTTTTCTCTCCCTCTCTTTCTTTCTTTTCCCCCTTTTTTAATTTTAACAAATAATGACTAGTGAACTCTCTTTATCAACTGCCCTAAGTGGCAAAGAGAATTTGAGACTGACATAAACAATTAGGGAAATAGAAGCTAGGTACCTACAATTAGTAAACATCTTTGTCTAATATTTACAAGTGTTATCGCATATATTCGATGAATATCGATGCAGACCGTGATAGTAAATAAGACTATTAATGAGATAAAGTACTACCGTAGACGATTAAAACCTCCTAGGCAAACACACAAAGTAGGACTTCGGGTGCTAAATTTATGTTCTATTTTTACGTAAAATAGTATATAATTTATGTATTTTATACTACAACAGTGTTCCGTTTGGTATGTAAAAATTTTAGTTTTTAAGTATTAAAAGAATTTATCTATAATATGTTTGAATATAATAAATATATAAATCTTAAAATTTATGTATCGTATACGATAATATAAATACATATATGGATATATATATATATTATTGTTTTTTAAAAGGTTCTCAAGTAGATGAGTATCTAACGTAAACATGCGTTTAAATTAATAAGGTGCATGACTTCTTCTTTTTTTAATGAAAAAACTTTAGAAGATGATTTGAATCTGTATCAAAGATATAATAATTACACACGCAAATGCAATTTTCACGGGGGAAAAAAAAAGCATTTAATTCGCTGGGTCAACAGTTAAGTCTAGCATACCCCGTATTTATATGTAAAGAGACATTGATACGATGATGAATCATTAAATAATAAGCCATATATGTAGTATATATGATAGAATGTGTGTTATAAAAATACTACAAAAAATCTCATGTTAGATTTTCAGATATTGAATATTGTGAATAATGTTAGGGATTATAAAAAAATTATTTAAAAGTCTTTACTTATCAATTTAATCTTTTAAGTCGAAATAATTATTGGCAAATAAATCATATGAGATATATAATTAAATGAATCATGGGCAACCAAAGAACTATTTTCATTATCTGAATTTGAAGTCCTTTGTTGTGGGTGTAAGGATGGATTTAAATGTTGATTTCATTAAAATAAGGAGATTATAAAGAAAAGAAAATCTTCTTCTGTTAAGCCTATATACTAAGAGGAAAAAAAACAATTACTAGCTTTAATAAGATATTTTCTATTATTAATAGATATAAATATAAATTTGTTATTTCGCATAATAAATATGAATTTGTGATTATTATCTTCTGACAAAAAATTTATATATTATTTTTTTATATTTTTATTATTAATTTTTTTAATTAAAATATGACAAGTGAATGATTTTTGTAAACAATTACATAATTTTTAATTAAATTATATACTTATAATATTATTATTAAAAAATTATATACTTATCATATTTTAATTAAAAATTTTGATAACAAAAATATAAAAAAATTACACTTAAATTTAATTCTTATATTATAGCTTTCGCCAAAAAAAAAAGTTAAAATAAAAATTAATTAATATATTGATAATTTATGAAGATGAGGATGGAGATAGATTGTCCAAATTGTTGGGAATTGGAGTAGGTGTAACCAAAATCCCCGATTTTAAGGAAACAATCTTAAATCTTCCAATTAGTTGAAACTTGAAGCAGTGAAATAGCCTAAGCAGCAAGCAATATACCAATACCAAATCTCACTCAAGAAGGAGGAAGAAGAAATTCGTGGTGAAGCGTGTGGAGCCCCACCTAGCGAGCATCATTAATTTTGTATAATTTATGATCATGTCCATGTGACCCCTAATTTAAGGGTGTGGTCTTGTCTCTTTTGTGGGTAAGTTGGTTTGGTAATGCCATGGGGAATTGGAGTATGATTGAAGGCCAACAATTGAATTGATTAAAAAAAAAAAAAAGGCAATTAAGACCTCAGAAATGGTGGAGAGAAAAGAATGGACCGGGGATCCAATTTAGATATATTAGATCTTTTAAATATTTAAGTTTATGAGAAGTGTCTCTTAAATTAAGATTTTTAGATTATGCTTGGATAGATAGTCAATTTGGGGAAACTCTTATTTGAGAGCTTTTCTTTATTATGATAAAATTGAATAGTAAAGGAATAATTTCAAAACCCTTTATTGCCACTTGAAATTCAAATTTTTTTTGTCCCTTTAAATTGAGAGATTTGAGAAAAAAAAATAAAACAATTAAGTGATAAAATTATAAATATATCATCTTTACTTAAAAACTTGTTAAAGTCATGTTCTAGTTATAAATGTAATATTAAAAAAATAATTTTTAAGTCATTCCATTCCATTAATAATTCTCTCTTTCTTTATTAAACTTCTAAATTATAAAATAACATATATCTTTCTATTATACTGCTTACCTTTATATTCCATTTCATTTTAAGTTGTTTCATTATATTTGCTTCTAAACTTTCAAATACTTTGAATTAACATTTTAACCTATTAGCTTTGTATAACTGCTTTCATCTTTTGTTTTGATGGTAAACGTTAAAATTATATGAAATCTGAAACAGGCATAAATTTGTCAATTTTTTCTTTGATGAATTAATTCTTATATTAACATTTTTGAACTTTTCAGAATAAAATTTAATATGCAATAATTTTTATATTACTTTCTTATAACTTTAAGAGAAAAGAAAATTTAGGCCAGTTCAAGCTGGTTTCCTGACAAAGAAAATTAGTTGTTCAAATACAATATTTTTTTTACTTCAAAGTTATTTCAAATATTTTTAAAATTATATTCTTTCTTCAGAATATTCATCCAAACACAATTTTAGAGACTCTCTCTTTTAATTTTTTGGACACCGACTGAAAAAATTAATTGAGAGTATCATGCTGCTGCAGCCCCCAAGCCTCCAACATCAAAGATACATGGGCTTGGCTTGGGCTCTGGGTTAACCTACATGGGCTCTAACGTCAAAGGCCACATAACAACTTGAATTTGGGCTTACCTTACGCGATTACTGGGCCCAACTCGATTGCAAACGCCCTCAATTGTCGGCCCAGTTATTTTAAGTTAAATAACATTGTTGCATAAGAAACTGTTGTACATTCTACAAAATGAGTGAAGATGAGAATCCAGATGTAAAGGCATGGTACCAAATTATGGAACGATGATGGTGAGTGCCGACCATAATGAAAGCGATGATCTTGGTATTAAGGTTGCCTATGACACTGTTGAATTCATTATAGAACCACCAATATTGCTTATGGTCTTCGCAATAAGTTTGCAAGTATGAGCATAATAAGATTGATTTTGTTGGAAAAATAGACTGATATTTATTTGGGTGAGTTTTTTCTTGAAAAAAATAGTCATCCATGATTTTGATATAAGAAAAAGGTACACACAAAATATGAAACTTTTTTCTACCAGAGTTCCTGTAAATTAGGGTAATTTTATATTAAAAAAATTCTTTATAAAATGCTAAGTTGTTGTTGTTGTTATGAAATTCTTATTTTATTGAATAAAAATTATTAATATATATATCTAATAATAAAAATTTTCAACTTTTAGAAAACATGAGAAAAAATTATATTTTTTGTCACTCTAATTTCACTTAATTTTTAATTTGGTCCTTATAATTTAAATAATTTTTAATTTAATCCTTATCATTATGTTTTTATCAATATTTTATTATATGTGATGGTTAATTTAATTTCATTATATATACTTTTACTTCTTTTATAAGCACAAATTATCTATATTCAAAGTATTAAGATAATATATAATTAATTCTATCAACAAAATTTAACAAAACTCACATAATTTTATCAATGGGGATTAAATTTAAAAAATTGTAAATTGTAAGAACTTAATTATAATTTTTTAAATTATAGAGACTAAATTAAAAATTAAATAAAATTATACGAACTAAAAGTATAATTTTTGTTGATGGTGCCAAGGAGTTTAGTACATAGGAAAGGTGGATTCACTACTATATGATATTTTGTTTCAAGAGTCTCATTTGTAGTTGTAGCCCTTTCTCATTTTTTTTCTTAAAATTGTTTGTTTGCTTCTTGATGCAATATTACATCTCCTTTCAAGCAATTACTATCATAAAGCCACGCCATATCAGTGATGTGAGAATAATAGTAGGTTTTATTTTTTTACTCTTTGGTTTGGGAGTATTTTGAGATTGAAATTTTAAATGCATCAAATCTCTGTGAAAGAATGTCATTATTAGAAGAGAGAGAGAGAGAGAGAGAGAGAGAGAGAGAGAGAGAGAGAGAGAGAGAGGGAGAGAATAATTTTGACGAAATTATACTCTACCTTTATATATATATATATATATATATATGAGATTAGGAAAGACAACTTTTTTTTATGACAATTTCTTTTTCCTAAACGATTTTTTAGGGAGAAACACAAAACACTTCACAAAAACTCTAAATCATCATATAAAACAACAAAAGAAACGGATGATATGTTCTAAATGTGGACAATTTGGCCACATGGTAAATAATCTAATGAAAAAAAAAAAAGATGAATAGGTTGGACATAAATGATAAATACAAACAAACAAGCAAAGTTTTGTGAGTTTGTTAGTAAGCGAAAAAATATCAAATCTTAGAAAATGAACCAATAGATAGTGAATAAAAAGATAATGTATATCAAAGTTAGAAAGAAGTAAACTCGAAGAAAGTACATCAAATAAGAAAGAATGTACAAGAGCACGATTAAGTGCTGGGAATAGTTGTATGAAATCAATAAATGTAATAACAAGGGGCAAATAAAAGTTTTAATAGGAACCATAGAAGAAATTAAAAGACAATATTTAACAAATTTAAAGGACTTTATAGGAGTAGAAGAAAAGATAAGCAAGATAGAACCTTACAAATTTCAGGATATCTTGAAGAGGCTTCACAACAAGGGATCTTCAAAAAGAAATTAGCACAATAAAAGAAGAGATTTAACAATTAAAAATTTTCAAAATTTATATGCATTTAGTATTAAATTTTGATATTATATCCCCATGTCTCTTCAAGTTTTGAATCTATTAGATTCACTAAATTAACTAAATTTGTACATTTTTTAAAAGTTATTTGATATTTTAATTTAAACCCACTTAACTCATATATGTATTTGTTTTGTTCCTCTTTTTAATTCATTTTATTTTTTTTCTTTTTTTTTCCTAATTTTTTTTCTTAGCTTTTTTCCTCTTTTCTCATTATCCCCTCCCTTTTCTCTCTTTTTCTCAATTGCTTTATATTTAATTTATATATGCATACCTTTGATAGATTTTTATAAATAATAATTTTACAATAACTAAGTAGAATATAATCAAATTCAAATGTTAATATATTATTTTCAGTCTATAACAATTGCCTCTTAAAACACTGCAAAAATTTTAGAAATCATATTAGATAAAATAGTATTTGTTGTATTTTATAAATAAATAAATAAATAATTGCAATTTGATAATCATAACTTTTTATTCTTCATTAAATAATTTTTTCCATACAAAATGCTTTTTCAAATTGTTCATTAAACTATTATGATATTGAATAATGATATATATATTTTAATATATCCTTATTATGCATTACATAAGTATTAAGTAGATACATAATTATGCTCTTATGAAAATTTAGATAGTGAAATTATTAATATCAATATGAAGGTTAATTTTTAGTATACTATTGATTTTCAAACTCATATTATTAGTAAGTTAATTTCATTTAGTGTAATTCAAAAATTTTTTAAAAAGGTACTTTATTTAAATAATATACTACAAAAATAGCCTTTTTTTAGATAAGATATAAAAGATTTTCTAATAAGAATTCTATTTTCTTTTTTGCCTCCATTGATTCAGGGTCTTGGCTTTGCCATTGCATATACATAAGTGATATTATCAAATAAATTTAATGATCATTGGTCCAAAAAAAAAAAAACATTAGTGATCAATAATGAATTCTCTGTGAAAAAAATACCATTATTTAATTTAGGTATTGAGATGAATTGTATATAAAAAGATTAAAAATACTAAAGAACAATTAAGCAATGTTAATGGATCAAAATTACAGATAAATTACGAATTATCAAAAACAAGTATCTGCAATCAGAAAATATGTTTCAAAACTTTACTTATATTAGCCAAGCACTCTAGTTGGTAAAATGGATAGGATGAGTTTAGGATAGTTTAAAATTTAATTTTTTTTTTAATTTTGATGGAAGTAAAACATAAAATTAAGATATTTTTTTAACTAACAATTTAATAAAAATTGTAAGTAAAAAAAAATCTAAATCATTTAAATCAGATTTAATCAGTTGAAAAAGATAAACATTATGCTCATCTTTAAAGATGAGTAGGCCCATAATCTTAGGCAGCTTTTTTATTGAGGTAACAGGTAAAGAAGTCTGCTTTAAGTTCTTAAGATCACCACACAAATAAAAAGGACATAAATCTTTTAAAAACAACTGCAATATCAATCATCAGTCTTAAATCAAAAAGATAAATAAATCAAAATGCTAAAAAAAACCCATTATAAGAGGGTAGAGGAACAAATAGTTAGTACCGCAAAACAAAAAAGAATAAAAAGAAATTCAAGAAAAATTTGAAAAGGAGATTTGTACAGAACACCCTAATGTATTTTGAGGTAAGAAAAAACGTATGGTAACTCTTAACATATGAAATGGATTTTAGTGATAGAACAATACCAACAAGAGCACAACCTACACAAATGAACCAAAAAGTATTAAAATATAGTAAAAAAGAAATTCAAAAATCATTAGACAAAAAATTTCTAAGATGTAGCAAATCACTTTGAAGTTGTCCAATCTTTTATGTTCAAAATAAAAGCAAAAACTAAAAGAGCAGAAAATAAAGTGTCATTTAAGAACTTAGACGGATACTCAATAAAAATATTATATTATTTAGAAAGAAATACTTTCAATAGTTTTATATATTACACAATTTTAAAATGATTTATTCAACAAAAAAAAAATTACTCAAAATAGATGGCAAATTGACAAAAGATGTTTTGCAGAAAGATGTTCAAAATCTTGTTTGTAATCATATTTTTGCCAAATGACAGGTAATATTACCTTGCTGTGATTTTGAAATAAAAAATATTAAACGGAGGTGTACTCCTCCCTAGACTTTTTAACTTGGGATTCTTGCAGGGAAAATAGATTGAAAGAAAGTGTTGACAAAATGAAAATAAAAATCAAAAGAAAAAAAATCTAAAAATCAACATGGTTCACCCTTTGGATCAAAACCTCAACATCTGTTTCTCCTAGCATCTGCTCTTCCTCTCAGTAATGTATTAGACCAACCACACACTCTCAAAATAGATTCTCACCATTGACTTCTTGACAATCTGTAGGAGGACCCTTAGCACTCGTAAAGCAACCACCAATTCAAAAACCAGAACCCTTCTACTGAAAAGCTTTCAAAAAACGAGTACCTATCTAACATCTCCAAAATTAAGTCCTTAATTAATTCAATACTAAGTGAATTAAATAATAGAAAAATTATTTAGTTAATAATTACTCAAAACAATATAGGATTTTTTTAGAGTTTTAGGTACAAGGAAAAATTGAAAATTTTATTAGTAATATAATAATAGGAATTATTAAGAACTTTTAGTAATTATTTATAAATTATTAAATAATAGGTAATTAAATAATAAATAACTAGGAAAGAAATTTTAGCAAACACTTTGAACTTTTAGGACCTTAAAAATATTTAAAAAAATTATTTAGGAAATAAAATATTTATGTAAAAATTAGGGGCTAAAATGTAATTTTTAAAAGTTTATAATAAAAAATGTGATTTTTACTACATGCTAAAATATAATTTTTGTCAAAACTAAAAGTTGAAAATTTGACACTTTATATCTAAAGTAAAAAAGGTGCAAAATGGGAAGGAATGTGTTAGAAAGACGAGAGAAAATGACTTGATGTGAAAATGATTTGGATTCGTCTCTTGGATAAACTTTAGATAATGAGATAATTATAATTATTTAAAAAATTAGAGTTAATTTAATAAATAAACTTCAACAATACTTGAGGAAATTATTTTATTTAGAGATATTGAAAATACAATATATATATATATATATAAGGTATTAATAGAAAATTTTATATGAGGATTAATTTAGCATTACTATGTAATTAAAATAGGATTATTAACTTTATATAAGATAATATATCTTAACTTGATATATACTAATCCAAACCTAATATTTATAAATAAGCACTATAAAGGTTCGACCCCGCACTGGAGGTGAATCCAAAGCAAGATATATAATCTATGATAATAATAATAATAATAATATACGTGTCCTGCGACGCGATTAAACTATGTATAATATTATTAGACAATATCTCAGAAAAACGCCACGTGCATAATTCTACGCAACTTTTGGCAATTAATTAATATTGGAACATGATCTGTTACTTTGCAATTAAGGAGGATGAGGTAATGAATGATGATGTAAGCAAGCAATAATAAACAATTCACACTTGGCGGAAATCAGATGGAGAAGCCTTCGCTGTTCATCTCATATACATAGACGTGCCCGCTATTCCATTTTGAGCATTAGACATTTGAAGCTGAGAAAAAGAGGGGAGAGCCGGCAGACACCAAGAGTGAAATAGCAGAGAGAGAGATGCATTAAAGTTGTCAGACTCATAAGTTTAGGCAAATTAATAAAAATAAATAAATTTGTAATATAGATTTGTATTTCAAGTTTATAAGAATTTATCTTTGTTAATAAACAATTATTTAAATATATAATTACATAATTAATATAACTATATTAAAAGTAATTTAGGATTTTATTATTAAATATGAATAATTTAAGAATTTATTATTAAATATTTAATATTAATAATTTAAAATTTTATTATTATATGTTTGGCATGTTTAATTTAAAAATTATTATAATTCTTGATATGTTTAATTCATAAGTTATTATTTGTTATGATAAATTCTCTTAAAACCCTGTAAATTTAAATAATATGTCATTTAATTATTTGTGTAAAGGAGAATATTTAAAGACTCATTCGTAGAAAACAAAATTCAAAATTATTCTTGTAAATAAATGATTGTGATACTAAAATATTTTGATTTCTATACATGGATGCTTGCATTTAAAATGATTTCTTTGTATAGATAATCTTAACACTGGGTGTAGCTTGATAAAGACTTGAAATTGACTTAAGACATGAAAGATATTTAAAAGACACAATAAAAATGAGAAGGGTTCTATTAAAATTTGTATAGGCAACCAATGATTTCTTAAACTAGCTTTAAAAGCATGTATAAATTACATTATCAACATTCTCATAGTTTATGAATTATTTATAATTTGTACTTTGAATTATTGACTGTGATATATATATATATATATATATATATATATATATTCTCATTGATTTTTGTTATTTGATATTTAAGAGAGTAATTGACCAAGATAACTTGGAATAAGGAAATTTAATATATGATTTGCTATATGTGACTATATTTAGATAATGATGCCTATATGTATTACTTCAAATGAGTTTTCTGCAAGTAAAGGAACTACATGTGTATTTGGATTGATGGTGAGTAAAATTGATTTTCCAAACCTTGATTTTGTAGTATTAATTTTGTGTAAAAGTGAGTTTACATGAACGTGATTTATGTTTGGAAAGTTTAGGTGAAAAGTGATTCTGGTAAAATTGATTTTATTTGGATATTATATACCAAAATAATTTTTAAGTGTAAAATTACCAGAAATGGTAATTATATTACTTTATTTGATTTATTCCTATAACATTACTTTTTTTTTAAATAGCATTTAACAAATAATATAGCATAATATATCTTTTATTTATATTGATATTAGAATTAAAATATAAATTAAAAATAAATATTTTAGTTATGCTATAAATGTGCGTAGTATAAAAATAGAGTATTACAATTGATTGAAACTACTAGTTATTGCGTGCATATAGTACAATTTGATCTCGAATGATGTCTCGAAGTTGATCAATTTTAGATGCAGAGACAATGTTTAGACTTGGCAATAGATCTAGGCCACTGTGCTAATCAGTTTCTCCTTCAAATTGGCTTTTGGCTTCAAAATGGTTGAACTCAATATCTGTTGTAGAATTTTGTCTCATAAAATTATGTATAGCCATTGTCGCACTAACGATTTGCACTTATGTTTCAAATTTGAACTTTGTTATGCACCGTAAAATTTTAAACCTATTCTTCCATACCCTAAAAGTTCTTTCTATAGTACACCTCAAATTTGAATAGTAATAGTTGAATGCCTCATTATCATTTTTAAATCTAGAAGAACGTCTAAAGTCAGGGAGATGATAATGCTCACATTTATATGGACCAATGTATCCAACTGGGGTTGGATAGCTAGCATCCACCAAATAAAATTTACCTAATAAATAATTAAAGTATTACACATTAATTGTTGTAAAAAAAATTATAACCATAACAGTGAGGGCATGAATATACCTGGAGGAGGATGGGGGAAGTTTATGCTCAGAGTCGTGAGAGCATGAAAAAATACACGAGCATCATGAGCAATGCCTTCCCAACCAGGTAAGGCAAACGTGAAACACATGTTCAAATCACATACAACCATAACATTTTGTGTTTGGTGCCCTTTTTTACCAATAAATCTTGGTTGTTCACTAGGGCTAACCAAACATGATACATGAGTTCCACCAATTACTCCAATGGAATTCTTGAAAAATGGCCAGTATCATGAGTCATTTCGAATCTTTGATTGGGTTAAACGAAATACTTGATCTCGTGGCTTAATGTATTTGAAGGCCAATGTCATGCAAGCAAGTAATACTGCATGCAAATGCCTACTTACAGTCTCCCCTAAGCGTTGAAATCTTTCTTATAGCATTCTATTATATACTCCATGGCCAACCATATTTAAAAACATCGCAACTATCTCTTCAATTTCCATGCGTGTAGTATGGTTCAACCCATATTTAACTAATTCAATGCAAAATTTATGAAACATATGTTTTTCCATGTGAAACATCTCATAACAGCGAGTGGGGTGCCCTTGCAATATTTCTTAAATCCAAGAATGACTAGTTTGTTTACTGGTTCTACATGGTTGTTTACATAAATATGTTAGTGTGTAGCTACTAATTAGTGCAGCCACATGAGCTTGTTGCTCATGAAAAAGAACTTGTGTCGTTTCAGTTTCCATTTCTCCATCTTGTATTTTCTTAAATTCCATTTATACCTTAAAAAAAGCATTATGGTATGAATATAAACTAATAAAGTATAATTTGAATATAACGGCACATTACAATCACAAATCTATAAAAGAACAGACTGAATACAAAAGTATAATAGCATCAGAAACTCATAAATCATAGTCCAAAGACAAAACCATAGTCCAAATACCATCACAAAACACAAAGCATCTGAATATAACCATAAAACATAACCAGAATATAAACTCATGGTAGAGATTTCATGAATGAAAGTGGATTATCTACTGCATGTCGAAGCCAAATCAACCTCCGATCCTCAAAACCATGAAAGGTGGCAAACATCTCTCGATTTTGTTTATATATCATTATCTGACAGCATTTTGTGTACCATACTAGATCATTAACAATCTCATCGATTAAGTTCAAATCAGTCATCACTTCCTTTATTGATGTTCTAGGTGGTTCTGTAGGATCGGAGCAACATGTACTTGCAATGACACTTATAGCGTCAGCTATTTTTGACGCTGTAGGGACTTTGGTTTTACTTGTTCATTCACCAGGGTCAGCTCTCTTTCTCTTCTCACCTCTTATCTGGCCACTAGTTCCCTGGGATGGGCATACATTGATATTTGCAACTCCTTCAATTGCCCAACACTGTCATCTTCACTATCTCCAGATCCTTCCTCTGTATCTAGCCCAATATTATTTAGGTTTGGGCGGTACCCGTCCTTACTTTCAAGCAAACCATTAGAGAATTGATGACGGTGTCCATGCAAATTGTCCAGTTGCAATTACATTTTTAAAAAGTATAGTTAACTCTTGGGCAAATGGAAGTCCCTTATACCTAAATTTTTCATATTGTGGATTTTCCTGCATGTATAAGACAATTCATCACTTTTATAAATAATCAAACAAAAATATTGCAGTTAACGCACAAGTACAAGTTGATGCATAACCTACCAATTCCTTTTTCTCCCATCACTTATCAGGTGCATCAACAGTCATCTTCGTACTATCCCACCCTAGGCCTGTTTCTTTGGCGAACAATTTATGCCATACTGACCATTCTTTTTTTTTTAAGCTATCCCATTTGTTTTTTAGCTGAGTTCTATCATAATTTCGTCTAGTTAATCTATTGAATTGCTCAATGGCAGCCTTCCACCCTTTCTTCGTCAAAGTTGTTCCATTGCGTTTTTCCTTTTGAACTTAGTCCAAGTATGCTTTAACAAAATGCTCAGTTGTTCTTGGATCCCACACAGCCTTTTTCTGAGAACTCATTCTTCTATATAGCTAAAAAAATTATAAAGGACTAAGGCCAGCATGCACAAATTTTCAACAAACCCACATACAGTAATAAGTAGCAAAATCATTAATATTGTTAATAAAACTATTAAGTCATCAGAATTTAAGATAACAAATCAAAAATTAAGATTGTCAGACCTTATTTAATTTTAAGAGAACAAATCAAATAAAACTAAAATTCTGATTCTCTTCTTTTAACATCATTTGAGCAACAAATTAGAATTGTATTTGTAAATTCTTTTCTTAAATAGATCAAGATAATCAATAAGATGAAATGCTCTATAAGCAAACCATGTATTGATACTTAAGCCAAATCTATAGATCCAAGCTGATTAGTAAGTCATAAACACTTTATACATGCCTTCTCTTTCAATTCAGCAGATATCCCTAGTGCCTCTCACTGTCTAATTTGTCCAGTTTTTAGACGCACAACACAGCTTGTACAACAACTTGCCTAAACCACCCAAAAAAAAATTCAAATAAGCAATCAGTATTAGGAAGTTAGCATCAAAATCTTGAAAAATATTCAATCTGCATGGAAGTTAGCCTACTGCAATTGGAATTACTTTAGTTTTATCATACAAATATTGGGAATATCGAAAAGAAAAACTAGTGGCTGAGCATTTGAATATTCATCATGCAGGAAAACAAGATTTAATAACATGGGGCACTTTGCAATTATTGAGCCAACAGTAACTATTTATTTGAATAATGTTGGAGCTAATATACTAGTTTAAAGAAATTCATTGAAAACTAATGCTAGGAGTCATTAAATGAAATCAGAGCATCATTATCTTCATAGCTAGATGATGGAAACAGAACATACTCACGTCCTAAAGCAATAATTTTGTATAATAATATCATTCCAACATGAACATTTAAGTCAAGATACGAGGTAGATTTATAGAAATTCTAAATTTCTAATCAGATGATGACGAAACGTGTGAAAAACATAATAGAAACCAAATTTAAGATCAAATTAATGTGTGCAAAACAAATCAGTAAAAATAATTAAGACATAAAAATGTAGGGAAAGGGCTGCCACCGCACTTTCTCTCCAAGCATTAAATTTTAGAATGAATGATGATGATTTATCCACAAACATAATTATCACTCAACAAAGGAAACCTTATTTAATTTTAAGCAGTGCAAATGCATCTACACGCATTATTAAGAAACTAGCTAAATTAGTACAGTAGCTCAAAATATGCATGCTAAATTAATAAGTGCCAGGAGATAAAGTCATAGCCACAATCTAGAACATGCATGAAGCGCTTGACCCACGCAAAGACTTTCTGATCAGGTGTGAAGCCTTTTAATGACAGTTATAGGGCAAGGCAGCTTGCTGTCAAGTGAGCTATGGGTAATAGGATTCCATAGGCCGTTAAATCAGGGTGAGGGGAGAAAGAAAGAGCGATAGCGAGAGGAAGCAAAGACTGTGCTAAAGAGCGATAGCAAGCAAAGCTATAGGGTTCTAAGGCTGAATAGAAGATTTGAGTTTTGAGGGAGATCTATGGAAGCAGAGAGAGAAAAATAGAAGAAGGAGAAGAGGAAGACAAGTCTGAAATAGAGAGAAAGAGAATGAGAGAGAGGGACCTGAAGAAACAAAGCCAATATGGGAGCTTGAGAATCAAAGTTGTCCTCTGCTAGTCAACCGAAAAGTTAGAACTGGCTGCTAGGATCTCACATTAATAACATCGGGCCTGAACAGCAAAATAAACCCGAAGCTGAATTTTAGTACTCTCTTCAACTCACCGAATCAGTGAAAGAAGATAGAAGATTGCTGAAACAAGTGAAACAGAGAACATGTAACAAGGTCAGGTGCGTTTGCTGTATCCTCGAACTGGTGTGGGTATAAAGGACAATTGGCCATTGGAGTAATTAACGTGACTTTAATACAATGTGTTTGCGTTGGCAGAAAGCTTGTGTAAAATGCTTTAAGCCAACATGATTTCCATACTCCTTAGAGCGACGATGCGGCAGATCAAACGTGGATCCAAACATGCAGCAAATGGGCTTTTCCTGGCAAACCTTGGTTTGGGCCGAAACTTGGGTACATCAACATGTTTCCAAACACATACTACAAGGTTCTCAAGGAAGGGATTCCCAATAAAGATGATCTTTGGAGCTGTGGTTTTACTGAATGGCCAAATTTGCAATGAGTCTTCAAAAGGTAGAAGTCTTGAGGCTTGAAAATCCAAGAGATAGTATTCACCAATAGAGATAGAATTTCTATCTATGTTGAAGGAAGTGTATAATCCTTTGGAATCAACTTGAGGGTTAAAATCTTTCGAGGTTTAGTCCTGTTCTCCTAGAGACAACATTATAACAAAGAGGCTACAAGGGGATTGGGAGGCCTTCGTATGGCCTTTAGGTTTCAGATTTAAGGTTGAAGTTATGGATCCACTTTAGGAGACACTCTAATTATATTTACTCATTTTAGTGGTAATTTTGTTGATCACAAAAACTAATAAGAATAGTCTTCCTTCTTGACGGTGTTGAAAATCTAAGTTTTACATTAAATAGTATAGGATGCTTGGTGGATTACCTATAATTAGAAAGATCCAAACTTGTACAAGTGGTATAGGACATTTGATATCAGACTTGCAGATACATTCTCTTTATAACTAACGCTTTTAAGGCATGATCATCTAGTTTTCTTAAAAAGATATGTATAGAGGATATTTATTAAAGTACTATTTAGGCTTTATGAATGAAGTGATGATAATGGCATGCCTAATTGTATTAAGTTTATGCAATACATGGATAATAGATATGAAAAATTAAGCTTGTTATGATATTGAAATTGTATTTATGAAAGATATTGTGATAACCATATTATTATATTTGATTGCAATTCTATATGATATATTAATTGCTATGCAATATATAATATTTGACTATACTTGAATATGGTTAATTTAGTATGTTGCTATTATAATATAGTTGAACATGTTATGCATATAGTTACATATTTTGTACAGTTATGTCCTTATTCATGAATGTTTTTGTATCCGTATTTTTCTGTTGTATTATGTTTGCTATTCTTATATGCCAAAAATAGGGGAATTTAAAAAAAAAAATCCTTCTAAACACATGACAATAGGGCCATCACTAGTTTTTCAAATTAAATTGTGTACTTAAATGAAAATGTAAATTCTCACTAAACTTGGCAATACATTCAGATAGGGATTTTAGTTCAAAAGATGTTGTTCTAATAATAAAGTAATATGATTAAGATAAGTTAAAGTTAAGTTAATATGAGCATCAATGTCAACTCTAGTAAGTCAGAACAATTAGATAGTGGTTATTATAAAACATTTTAAGCAATAATAATGAAATACTAATATGTATTTGATGGTCTAGTTTAGGAATTAATTGTATATTCAAGTAACTAAATGATATGATGATCTCATTTGTAATTATATAACTTATAAATATTAAATGTACAAAATTAGCTACTTGATATACAGTAAAAAAATTTAATACTCAAAATTTTGATACTTTGATAAACAAGTATAGTATTTTTTAAAGTAAGAGTGTTACAACCTATATATCAAAAAACATATCCATACCTCTGTAATCGCCTTAGAACCCAAGTTCAATAGTCCCAACGCATGAGCTATTACTTAGAGAAGAAATAGCCATCAATTGATTTGATCGAAAAGAAATACTGAACAAAGTATTTGCCCGAAAGCAATAAAATCTGAAACTCAGAGTCAAAGAAGTCGAATTCGACTGTATGAAGCTCCCTCAAAACGCCACGTGTTAGACGTCTACAAACTCAGAACCGTTGGTTCCGAGTTTGGTTCTCCAACGCCACATGTCACGCTGCCATAAACTCGAAACCACTGGTTCTGAATTTGTAGGCGTGCCAGGCTAGGCCTAAGCCTAGCTTGGCTCGCTTGGCTAGCCACGTAGAATGAGAAGAGCCAAACACCACGTGTCGCAGCAAGAGAGGGTAATGAAAAGGCGAAAGAAATTTGATTGGTTGAAAAATAAAATGAAATGAATGAAAAATCGGTTGAACTCCCTTTATAAATGGCTTCGGCTTCCCACTTCAAATGCAAATTCACTTCAGATGCGTGGTGGGGTGCTCATCAGTCTAGGGATAAATTTTTCATCTTCTTGCTATTGTGATCTCAGTAAAAAATTTTGACAACCTCCAAGAAAATTAAATTGAAGGTATGTAATATAATTTAGTCATTTATTTTGTTTTATATTAGATATGAAAAAAATATTAAATTTAGTTGTTATTTTAAAAAAAAAAAGATTAGTGAAATAAAAAAATTTTAAAGTAGAAAATAAATATTGATGTAAATGGAAATGGAAATTATTCACATTATTTTTTATTAGTTATTTATGTTAGTTGTTTATTATTTTTTAATGGATAAAAAACATGGAGAATCATTTTATTTCATTTTACTGATTTTATTTTTTGTTATTTAATATTTACTTCTATTATTTGTATTAGAATAAATTATTTATTTGGTATTATTGATATGTTGTGCTTAGGAAAGGTAAAAATATATATTGGAAACTATATATAGGCAAAAAAATATATATTTAAAAAATATGTTGAAAATGGAAACTATATATAGGCAAAAAAATAAGAAGAGCAAAAGATGAAGCAATAAAGAAATGAAAAATGATTGAGGGAAAGAAAAGGGAATGGAAAAAAAATTGTAGTTCAAAGATGAAGGAAATTTGAATAAATTATTAGTGAGATGGAAAAAATAAATAAGAAAGTATGAAATAATAAAGAAAGTTGAAAAAGTAGGATAGATCAAATATTTAATGATATATTTATAATAAAATATCCAAAAAAAGAAAGAAGAAAATGTGAGATAAAATATTTATGTGAAAAAAATTTGGAGAAATAAATAGGTGATGGAAAATAATTAAAATAAAAATATTAGAAGAAATAAGTAAGTAATACATCCTGAAAATGACGTTATAGTGTAGGAAAAAATTTTAAAATGTAGTTATTATTTTTCAAAAGAGTTGAAAATATACTATATGTATATATATATATATATATAGTTTCCATTTTTTAATAGATATGAAAAAAAAAACTACATATAGACCCAAAAATAAAAAGATAAAAGGATAAAGAAATGAAGGAATGAAAAATTGTTAAGAAAAAAAAAAGAGAATAAAAAAATTGTATCTTAGAAAGGAAGGATTTTAGGAAAAAAATGAGTGAAATGGAGAAAAAAAAAGTAAATAAATAAATGAGTAATATAATAAGCAAGATTAAAAAAAGATAATAGATCAAATAATTATTATATAGATTGATAAAAAAAATATCCAAAATGATCAAGAATTGGTAGAAAAAATTGTATTAAAAAATGAGGAGAAATGAATAAGTCATGAATAAATAATTATACTAAAAAAATTAGGATAAATAAATAAATAATGCATATTGAAAATTACCTTGTAGTGGAGAAAGATAATATGTTGTATTATTTATTAGAGAAATGCATTTAATACTATATATTATTTATTACGCAAAAGTAGTTATTACTGTTTATTATTCATTTATGTAAATTTTGCTACCTTAGATTATTTATTTATTATTGTCTATATATTGGCATGGTTTTAAAAAATATATGCAAATATGTTGGAAGTAAAGGAATATTTAAAAAGGAAAAAAGTGTAGGAACAGATAATTATATTGAAAAAATTAGGATATATAAATAGGTAATGAAATATATATTAGAAATTAAATGTGGGGATGATTAAATGAAACTGTGAATGTAGGAATTCAAATGACAGTAAGAAATGAACTTGTTTGTATTTATACAAATGGGAGAATCTTTGATAGTGTTCAAGGTGCAACATTTCAATGCCCTATCTCAAAATATATAATAGTTAGCACCGGAATCACATTAGACGCACTGAAAGATGCTGTGAGTTAGAAATTTCGCCTTCCCCTTAATGAAGTTGTAACTGAATTGATATATAGACTGCCAGCATCACTAAATTCTACATGGTATCAATCGGTTGTTTTAAAGGATGATTTTGATGTTCAGCGGATGTGGCAAGCTCATTCATGTTTTTCAGGGCAATTGAATGCAATCAAATTATATGCGAAGACCTCACTTACACGCTCACAAGGGAGCTTAGAATTGCCACCAACGTCCTTGCAACAATATCAAATCATCCCGAGGGAGACCATTTCTCAACCAAGCTCTTCCCATCTAGCTCTTTGCTTTACTGAGCCTCTTTCTCCAAATGGGTCTGAAGACAATGTGTTAGAGGATTTTGAAAATGAAGACGAATATAATGTTGAACTCAATCCCGATTATGATGATGAAGAGGAGGATGATGGTGAGGACGATGATGATGAGATTACTGAATTGGAAAATGATGGTGGATCAGAAGGCCAATATATAAACGCTACTGCTGCTTTCTTCTCCTAGGTTAATATGGCCTTAGCTAGTGGGGATGGATTTAAAGAGGTTTGGGATGGCACAGACTTGAGCATGCAAGACTTGTATATTGGATTGCAATATCCAAGTCAAAAAGCATTACGTCGTGCTATAAAATTGTACTTTGTGAAAGCACATCACTTTTTTAAAAATATTTTACATCTGAAAAGTATGAAAAATTCCGGTGCCTTAGCTATGGGAAAGGATGTAGCTGGCGAGTGAGGGTATGCAAAAAGGGTAAGGGAAAAGGTTCGCACTAGCAAATAATAAAATATGATGGACCCCATACATATCTGTCAGCGACTTTATCACAAGATCACCTGAAATTGGATTCTGATATCATATAATCATGTATTGTTGGCATGGTAACTGAGACACCTGATATTTCAATCAGAACCATTATTGAATGGATGAAAAACTTATTTGGATATACAGTGTTATCCAGAAAAGCATGGAAAGCAAAGCATAAAGCCGCTGTAATTGCCTTTGGTAATTGGGAGAGCTCATATGTTATATTACCTAGATGGATGGGTGCGATCCAACATTTCATGCCTGAGTCATATATTGAATTTGTGACCGAACAATATCAAGTTGGCAGTTTCAATAGTGAGATAGTTGCAATGTTCAAACGTGTCTTTTGGGCATTCAAACCTTGTATAAAGTGCATTTGATCATTTGAAACCAATGATCCAGATTGATGGGACATTTCTATATGACAAATACAAAGGAACTTTCTTGATAGCAACAACATAAGATGGTGATCGACAGATTGTGCCTATTGCATTTGTAATAGTTGAGGGTGAGACACAAGCAGCATGGTCATGGTTCCTTTTAAACTTACATAGACGAGTGGTACAAGGGAGGCGTGGACTTTGTTTGATCTCTGATAGACATCCGTCAATTATAATTACTGTTACTAATCCTCAGCTTGGTTGGCAACCACTATATGGTTATCACATATTTTGTTTCTAACATGTGGCTAACAACTTACATACTCACTTTAAATCATCGGATTTAAAGCAAATATTGAAAACTATTGGTATGTTCCTTTTTTCCTTAAGCAATTTACAGTAACCTCATTGTTTTACTACCTATCAGACTCACAATGTTTATGCTCAATAGGTTATGCGTACAAGCGCCATTACATTGATAAGAAGTTAGCTGAGCTAGCAATCATTCATGAAGAAGCAGCTAAATGGCTTGCAGACATCCCAAAAGAACAATAGACACGAGCATATGACGGGGAAGGACGTCACTTTGGCCATATGACAATAAACCTAGCCGAATGCATGAACGGTGTTTTCAAAGGAGTCAGATCCTTAACCTATATCAAGCATAGCTAAAGCGACATATTATAGGGTCAACCAATATTTCGTGCAACGTGTTGAACAAGTTAATGCTTAAATGTCTGCGGGCAATGTCTACTCCCGAAGCTTGATTAAAAGGATGACAACAAAGGTGCAACACGCATCTGCATGTTCTATGTGAGCATTTGATAGAAATGCTCAATTATTTGAGGTGGAGGAGCCATATGATCAGATGAATCGGCAATACGGTCGTTGCTGCAAAGTTAGCTTGATCGATCGCTTTTGTGATTGTGAAAAATTTCAGGTGGAAAAGTATCCCTGTTAGCATATTCTTACTGCCTGTACTACTATTTCTGTAGACCCATACCAATACGTTGATCCTGTTTTCCACCTAGATACCATGCAGTGTGCTTATAATAATGTTTTTCAGCTAATTAGAGGACAAGAATATTGGCCAAATCCCGACAGTCCAAAGTTAGTCCCCGATCCATCGATGCTCCGTGAAAGGGGCCGACTGCGAGCCTCTCATTACCAAAATGAAATGAACTTTAGGGCATCAAGACAACTAATTCGGTGTCGGTTATGTTGACAACCAGGACATAACTGAGCAACTTGCATACATCGCCAATATGATGACTAGGCGAAAACTATATTGTACCAAATAATTATAATTTAATTATACTAAATATTTATATTTCAAGATGTATGTGTATTAATTAAAATGTCACTCAACTTTTATAAAGAAATAAACTAAAATCAGTTTGGTGTGTTGTGCGTATTTTTCTAAATTCAATTAAATTTATACATTTAAATTGACTATATGCTATATTTTTCTAAATTTTGTCATAATTGACAGGTGTGTTGACATCATGGCCGCTCCACAGCATGTTGTGCATCCAGGGCCTGAGGATGATTCACTATTATACTTACAAAGATTACATGTATTTGAAGTCATTTGGAATGGTCAGGTTAGATAAGTTCATTGCCCTTATTATTAACATCAATATATTCACCGATAACTGACTATATTAACTAATAGGCTTTCTCTTTTTTGTGGATTTTTGAAGGATGATTGTATTCTTCACCCACGACGTATTCAGCACAAAGATCGTTTGGGTGATCCACCTTTGGCTATAGTGGAATATTTGAGGTAGGCTGGTTTTTACGGCGTAGCTCGACTTGGCCACTTCGAGTACGATCCATCGCTAGTCAGTGCACTTGTAAAGCGATAGCGCTCAGAGACACATACATTTCATACTACTCGAGGTGAGTGCACAATCACTCTTAAGGATGTTGCTGTTCAGTTAGGCTTATCGTGCGAGGGCAACCCTATTTCTGGAGTAACAAACTGGTCATGGGTTGATACATGTGAGTGACTCCTAGGCATTCGACCACCCACTGAAAAGATTGATGGTCAGCGGCTCACTATTGCTTGGTTGGCAGAGAACTTTGCTAACTTACCAGATGATGCTGATGAGGAGGTTGTCCAGCACTTTGCTCGAGCCTATATACTTAGATTAATTGGAGGCTTTTTATTTTTAGATAGATCTAGTCATAAAGTATATTTAATATATCTCCCACTGCTGGATGACTTCGAACAAGTAGGTAGGTTCAGTTGGGGTTTAGCAGTATTAGCTTACTTATACCTTAAACTATGTAATGCAACATATAAAGATGAGAAGGGGATAGGTGGTTGCTTGACACTGCTACATTTGTAGGCATGGGATCAATTTCCAATACTCACACTAGAGAGGCTGTTGACCCCTGACCCTCAGATAGAGAATTATCCTCTACTTCCCCCTTTAAGGTTCAAGTACCCATTGCATAACTATTATATTTGTAAATGCATCTTCTTACATAGCCCTTATTATTTTTATTTTCCATCAGTGACTGAAAATCGTTACAGATGGAAGAATGTTGGACGACCTCCTCGTCCAGGTATGCGAGTCCTGAGTCAATATCGAACCTTACTGGATGTTATGGGAGACAACGAGGTTAGTTGTTTTTTTTTCTCTTCCTTATGTTTATCATAATTTTAACATTTTTTTATATTTTATCTTTTCATCCATGTTACTTCTAAATTATTTGGCGCTCATACTAGTCCCAAGATGTGCTTAACTTAATTCTCGCATACTGTTTAGCATCGCCTGATATTTGGATTGCTTCGGTGTCCCTCATATGCCTCCATATCATAGAGTGGCATCATCCTGATCGCATCCTTCACTAATTTGGTTAGCATCAACCTATTCCTCAGGCACCTGTCATATTAGATTCTCTTCATGCTTTACAGCTTCATGGCAGAACCCAAACTAACTGTAGAACAGAGCATAACGCCTTTATCCAACAATGGTATAACTGGAAAAATGTTAGAGCGTAGTCTTCTATTATTGACAAGCCATTTGATCGCACATCTGAGTATATGAGATGGTACTAGTGATGTACTCGACGATGGATCCACCCTGTTAGCGCTGCAACTGGTTATGCGGTAACTTTTTTCATTCCTAATACATCTGATCTCTTACTTTTTTCTATATATATATATATATATATATATATTAGTGTATATATATATTTATTTATTTTACTTCCCTGTTATGTTGACATTCAAATACTCATTTCTTTTTATACAGACTGATTTAGCAGAAAGTCTTTATCACATGCACTTACAAGACTCTTTGCCTCCGAATTTCAACAAGATTGTAGGCCGAGACTCTAGAAATATATTATTGGCTCTTGGTGAACAACGTTTTTCATTATTCTCCCAGCCTGCTGAACCAACACTTGATTTGCCCTGACCTCAAATTCCAATTGGTCGACCAGAGAAGCGATGTCAAGGTTACTTGTCATCCCAGCAGCCCACTGTTACAGGTCAAAGGCAGCAAATGGAAGAGCCAGTGCAGCAGGATATTAGTAGTAGCATGGCCAGTCCATCTTCATATATTCCGACTCCAATGCCTCAAGAGATTGGTATAGCCGGTCCATCTTTTTCTGTCCCAACTAGCCAATTTTGTGACTTTGTGGGATCCGACCCTTCATATTTCCTGCCCTCGTCACCGATGTCTCAGTTTGGAACACCCGAGCAGTGACCTGGAGGCTCATTTGTTGACCTTTTATTTGATACATCTGCATTCAATGCTGCATACGCTAGTAGCTCCTTCGACCTTGGGGGATCATCGCAGGCTGGATTTGTGACACCACATGAGCCAATTACTCAAGTTGATTCCCCATGCGTTAATTTAGATTCTTCACCCACGGTACAGGAGCAACAACAATTTGAAGAAATGAGACAGCAGCGACCACAACATGAAAGAAGGAGACCTCGTTGCGACACCAGAAGTCATCTCTTATAATATTTTTTGTATAAATTTTTATGTGATTTATTATCACATCTTATATGAATTCCGTAGCAACCTACATGTCATTTTATTTCTTTTATCTTTATCAACTTAATTTTATAGTTCATAATTACAAACTTTAAAAACTTAACATAACTTTTTAATTGCAAACTTAAAAGAAAATGATTCAACCAAACAAAATAAAGACAAAGAAATTTATAATTTAAATTATTTTTTTAATTTGTATAATTAAATTTAAATAATCCAATTATTAGCATTACTGACCAAATCTATTTTAGTACAAATGATAACACAACCACTTGAAATGATCAATCAATTTTATTTTTTATTCACTAAATAATGAATCCTTACGTTCAAAAGTTTTTTACGTTCTTCAATATTATAAAAATTTTACCAAAAGTAATAAAAAAAATTAGACTAAATTTTTACGTATAGATTAAAATATTTTTCATAAAAAATTATTTTCATCTGTGAAGAAATATTATTAAATAAGTAATAATTTCTTAGTGAATTATAAAAAAAATGTCGTCTAAAAAACTTTTATCTATCTTTTACAAAGAGTTTTTACATCTAAATAACAGGAAAATGTATTATCTCTTAAGCAAATATCTCTTTAAACATATATTTTTAGAGATTAGAATCGTTCTAAAAATTTCATTATAAATTTTTGTATAAATCCTTAGTTTCTTTGAAAAATTTAATTTCAAGAACAAATTCAAACTAATTTCAATTCAATTTATTAAAATGCAAAAATATTTTACAAGAAGTACCTAGTCATGATTTCAACCAATTAATAAGACAAGTTGAGGTAGATTCTTTTTTATTCTTCTTTTAATTATTACAATAAAAATAAATAAATACACATTTATTTATTTTGGGTATTTTTTTATTTCTTTTGTCTTTATCAGCTTAGTCTTATTGTTAATAATTTTTTATTTTTTAAAAATAAGCATTTATTTCTTATTTCTTAAAATTTATGTAATTTATGTTAGAGATTGTGCCATAGGCCAATCATTTGTAAACATTGTGTTTCATTAAAAATAAAAGTTTTTCTGTTACGATTATTATATTTTCATGTTTTTATAATAATTATATCCTTGGATAAATTATATTAGTTATCTTAAATATCCCTAGTTGATCATCATTGTGGGAACGATGATAAATTAAGACGAGTATGATTTTGAATGATGGTTATGTGTTAATCATGTATGGAGATACAAATCAAAATCATAGACGCCTGTTGGAAACAGGGCACTGGATCGACCAGTCATGAGGTAACATCATGGATTAAGTCATAAGCATACCTCATATATAACCGTGTCACTAGTCCCTCATACTTAAGATCATCATAGATTCCAACACGAAGGACACTATGCTTTGACATTGTCAAAAGTCACCTTTGACCGGGTGATCATAAAAGTTATGGTCGGGTATAGTGGACTCCATGTAAAGGATGATGAGTGGTCAAGATGGAATTTGTCCCTCTGATTAACAGAGAGATATCTCTAGGCCCCTCGATGAGTAAGACTGAGAAATGCATGGCCATGCTTAGATGGAAAGTTTTTCCATTCGTTCGGTCGATCTGCACATAAATCGAGAAACTAATAATTGAGAAAGCTATATGTCCTAGATGAGTTCATTCCTGAGAAGCCTACAGCCAATGCTCCAAGAGTACAGAAGGATGCCCACACCAAGCATCTCAATGATTCTATAGATGTAGGATGCGTGATGTTAGCCACCATAGTCTCAGAACTTTAGAGAGATTTGGAACATATGGAGGCTTATGAGATGATTGTGCATCTCAAGGAAATGTTCCAACAACAGGCAAGGTAAGAAAGGTTTGAAACCACTAAGGCCTTGTATTCTTGTAAAATGGCTGAAGGTGCATCAGTTAGCACTCATGTTTTGAAGATGAAAGGCTACCTTGATCACCTTGAGAGGCTTGGATTTCCCATGAGTCAGGAGTTAGCTACAGATTCAAGATATCGTGTGATAAAAGAGATGTGACAGGGTTATACGATAGGCTGTATCGGATCACCAAACCCTATGTGATTTGGGTAATCACTATGTCTTACTAGAGACCACTGGTGACTTATGGATGCAATAACGTTGTTAACCCACTGCTAATATCATATAGGCCTAAAGGGTCACACACAATAACGAATCAACTTGAACAAGAATGTCCAAATTCATTGAACCTAGAATTGTGTCTAGATTCGATGAATGTTACGCTTAATTAGGGTAAGATAATTATATATGTATATATATATATATATATATTTCATATATATATTGAAATATATAATACAATATATATATTCATATCAAATATATATATATATATATATATATTTCAAATTTCAATATATATATATTTATAAATGAATTAGTTAAAATTAAATTTATGAGATAAATTCGAATTTCAACTAATTTATTTAAGATTAATTTGGATTAATTTAAATAATGTATTTAAATTAACTAATTTAATCTAAAATATACCTCTATAAAAAGAGAGGTAGGTTAGGGTTTAGATACACAAAAGAGTCAATTTTCTAAAACCTTAAGCCGTCACCCTAGAGAGAGAAAATGCGGTCGTACACCTAGAAAGAGAAAGTGTACGGATGCCTAGAGAGAGAAGATCATCTTCTCATCAATTCGCGTACGGACATGGTGAACGAAGGTGCTAACAAGCCTTTCAAGTTGTTAGATCATTCGTGTGGATACCGATAAAGGGGGTTATGCATAGACGTCAGTTTCTGAAATCCGAAAGGACAAAGCGCATTGCAAAGGTAATATTTTATCTCATACTCAATTTAATCAAGTCGACGGATCCATGGGAGGAAACGAATTAAAATTTTCGCTGCATGTACAGTACGTTTCTAACAATTTATTATTATACTTTTATTAAGAATTTCTTAAATTTATTATACATCCTTTTTTTTTACTTTTATTTATTTTTACTTGTTCTTTTTATTTTTTTTATTTTTGTCTTTCATTTTTTTACAAAAGATGTTCATCAAATGTTTAATTAGTCATTTTTAATTTTCTCATTTATTTATATTATTTAATTAGTTATAATAGGTCTTCAAATTTTATAATTTTAATATTTTTTTTATTGAACTCAGATTCATTGAATCGGAGTTCAACCTGAGATAGAACTCGAACTGGTAGAGTCCGAGTTTCAGTAAATTCTGCTCCTACCAGTCCGAATTCATCATTTTATTACTTTTCAGGTATATATTTTTTCATGTATTGCGTTTGGATCATTATTTATTTTTCTTATTATTTTTCCATACATGAGCCCCCAACACATCCCCCTTTGAGAAGTTGCTAGAAAGGGTTCCACCAAAGAACCTTGGAAAGAGTAGAAACATTTATGAATTTATTTTGATAGACACAAATTCAATAATATTCATCCATGAGTATGATCCAACAAATGACCAAAAAAGTCTTACATTCAAAAATAAACATCAATAACGTCATTTCCCCTTCGTAATAGCATAAATCATTTTATACTCAGCAACCCTTTTCAAGAAAGTTCAATAAGCAAGTATCCAACTATTGAGATTATCAAAAAGCATGGTTTCTAAAACCCTATTCCCATTCAAGGTTTACTTGGTTCAAGAAAGACATCGCACCATTTTCTCAATTGATTTCTACCTTTTAAAGTGGTTTTATGTGTTTAATTTGCTACCCCATTCATAGTAGATGCTTATCAATTGTTCAAAGCAAGGTAAACTTCTAGAAATAAACTAGGCTACTTCACTTTTTTGCAAACTTTGGAGTCACTTGAATAGTATCATGGGATTACTTCTTTACTTCCAAGCTCCCTTTGCCCTTTCTACTTTGGTTATCAAAGGATTCTAGCATAAAATAGTGATCAAAATTTGATCCACAAATATTAAGTAAAGAAAAGATAATGCCATGGTGCTTGAGCTGCATAGGAAGAGGACCACATGAATAACTTAAAAAAAAAAAAAAAATAGAGCCCTTTTTGCTTAGGGCTACTACTCACACTTAGTAGCACAGCAATAGACACCACTGGTCCAAAGAGCATCCTCAACAAGTTTAATATAGTGTTCAAAAAAATTCAAATTTTTTTTATCATTAAAATAAAAAATCATGACAAACTTGGCCACGGCAACATCTAAAGATGAATTTCAACAAAAACTCAAGGCATTGTATATAACACCTTTGGAGGATAGCTTCAAGCTTTTTCTCCTAGAACGAACGAAGATGACTGTTACAAATTGATCTGGCCAACATTCAATTGTGTTTCTTTAGGCAGAATTTCACATGCTGTTTCGAAAGCAGAATCCATCAATCTTCAAAAGTAAAATTCAATCGCACAATTTCACATGGTGTAGGCAACAATGCTTTACAAAAGAGTTAAAGAGATTCCCTAACACTATAGACACGTGTTTTACATTGTTCAACAGCTCAGCATTAATAATACCGACTTTAGCATCTTCTGACGTCGGTGGATTCCATCTCATTTGAAATTCTCAAATTAGCAATTTCTATGTTCTTCTACAAATGGCATTTGTGTCCAACAATCTGATGTGTCCCCTTCTAGCAAAAAATTTCACTTGTAAAATTTTCTTAGATTTCTTTTGCCGCAATCATGTTTTAATCGTTTCGTCAACATCTCTTGTAAGTATGATTCAATATTTATAAAATCCATTTTTAATATTGCTAAAAATATATTACTTTATGCTTTTGATTATTTTAAGTAAGATTGTACACATTTGTTTAACCCGTGGTTGAGGCTAGTTTTGATATAGGCTCAGTAAGGCCAGGCAACTCGGTGTTCTATTGAAAAATAATTAAAAAATGACCATTACAAAAATAAAATTTTTATATAAATCTTTATAAAATTATATATTCTTCCTATAAAAAAAAAATTTTGTATAAATTTTTGTAAAATTATACGTTATCCTTGCAAAAAATAAAATAAAATTTTATAGAAGTTCTTAAAAAATAGCTTTTTTTTAGAAAAAAAAAAAAAAAGATATAGCTGGACCAGGTGAAATTGCCAAAAGCTGAGTCTGAAATTTGGCTTGGAACAACCATATGGCCTGATTTCTTTTTCCCTTTTGCCCATTTTCTTCCTTTTGCAACTGAGTTCATTGAATTCATCAGGCTGGTATGTACCCCTCATTTAAGTATAAGCTTTTATGTTATTGAAATGATTTTACTACTTCTTAGCATGAGGCGAAAAACAAAACTTTTTCGTGCAAAAGATGGGGAGTGCGTGTGATTTGATCATCTTCGGGGTTTGTTTCACGTGGTGATAGTGCCATTCAGTTTGGTGCCTTGGTAAGGAAGAAATAGAAATAGAAAACATATAATATAATAAATTATATTTATATTGGGCGGCTTAGAAAAAGGAAATCAAGGGACCACTATTTTGTGATATCTGTTTGCGCTCTCTCATTTGTGGTTGTAGCCCTTTCTCATTTTCTGTTTTTGTTTGTTTGCTTCTTAATCTCACGTCTTCCTTTAAGCAATTACTACCATATATAAAGTCATGCCACATCAGTGAAGTGAGATTAACAGTTCGGGTTTTTTTTTTTGGGAGTATGGATTAATTTTTTTCAATTAAATCATTGTGAAAGAATGTAATTTTAAAAAATAGAGAATCACTCTGACAATATATATATATATATATATATAAAAGAAGTGGTCATTGTGTATGATGCTGCCGACTGAAAGGAATCTCTCCAAATGCGTTAAAAGAGACATATAACACTTTATTCAAATTAGCGAAGTGTGTGTGTAAAGAAGTGGTCATTATGTATCGCGAATGAAAGGGGTCTCTCCAATACATTAAAAAGAGATACATAATGAATTTTGATGTTTTGAAATTAGATGTTAGTAAAGTTTCTAAAAGGTAAGATAAAGATAGAGAAAAATGGTGGAATGGGTGAAAATACAAAAAAATAAGTTTTATATATATTTTCATTCTTTATATCACCTTCTTTTCTATTTTAGAGTAACTTTATTGGTTTTTAACTTTAAATATCCAAATTAATATAACACTTGGATTCAAAATTTTAATGAGGTTGGCTTTTAGACATTTTTTTATAATAATTTATTTTTTTATAAATTAATCGTACAATCAGGTATAATCTTTTAACTTTTGTCAATTTGGTGGAAATTAAAAAATTATCTTTCTTTTATATTTTACTTCTTTTAAAGAAAAAAAAAAAAAGATTGAAAATATGGACCCTTTATCTCCTTGCTGGTTGAACAACACGCTCTGCCGCTGAGAAACCCATCTCCAATATATGATACTCCATGTCCCTACATTGAAATCTCTTTTTCTTTTTTTTAGGATATTGAAATGATCGAACCATTAATACTACTCATACTCTCACTCCAAGTGGCTCCCCACATTGAAATCCGTAATCAACTCAAATCTGCAAAGATTATATTCCTTGGACACGGATTAGCCCATAAATCGCACTTACTCATTTTCTCTCACCCTTTCGTTTTCATTTTTTTACCCCTCATATATAGATAATGAATATTATATGTGTATATCTATCTTAAATCACATTAAGCGAGATAAATGTCATTGGAAAGAGTCAAATAATCAAATGTTATTAATTATAATATAAATGACAAAAAGGTATTCAATTATGAAAATGAAGGACAAATTATTTTTATTATCAATTAGCCGTGTTTTTAAATGTCTGTTTGTTCTACAGCGAAATAAAAATATTTGTTTATAAGAGGGAAAAAAAATAAACAAGAAGCTGAAAAATCTTTCGTTGTTATGAAATTCCTTCGTTATCAATTGTAGTGGAACTAATAATCACATTCTTATGTCTTCATTACTCAATAAATTTGATTTCCTATATATTTAATTGAAATTAAAAGAGAGTCCACAGGCTAAAAGCTAAAGTATTGGTTACAAATTGAACTGAAATTAAAATCCACACATCTTAAAATTCAAGATTCTGTGCACTTCTTTATTTGTTCTTTTAGTGAAGAATTCTTCAGATCAAGTGCATTTTTAAAATATGATATCGCTTCGTACCCCAAAAAAAAAAAATGATATCGCTAGACATCGAGAATAAGGAAACCTAAAAAAATGTTATCGCCAAATTATTCTTTAGTTCTTGTAAATTTATTTAATTTTTAATCTTTATAGTTTTGAAAATGTTTAATTTAATAATTATCATTAAATTTTTAATATATTTTATAAAATTTTGATGATATAATTATCATGTATTATTTTAATATTATGAATATATACGATTAAGACAAAAAATGAGTAAAAATAAAATTAATTCACACATATAACATGTGATGCAACACATATTAAGATATTTAAGTCAACTAATTTAAAATATGTATATTTAAAATATTAAAATAATATATGATCAATTATATTAATAAAATTTGATAAAATATTAATAAATATTTAATAGTAAGGATTAAATTAAAAAAAATTAAAATATAAAAATTTAATTGTAAATTTTTAAATAAAAAAACTAAATTAAAAATTAAATAGAGATATAAAGATCAAAAAGATATTTTTTTTTAAAAGAAAAATTTAATAGTGGCTTGATAATATATAAGGGAGAAGTTTTTTTAAGTGTATTTGAAATATTGTGTATTTAAAAAAATCAATGAACAAAATTAAATTTTTATAGATATAGTTTACATATAAAATAAATTTTAATTATTATGTATATAAATGATATGATGCACTAAATATATATAAAAATTGCTTTCCAACGAATTGATGTGATCAGGAGTCAGGATAACCATTCTTTTTTTTTTTAAATAAAGAGAAATGTTTGAAATCACTTCAGAGACAACGCTCTTCGCCCCTCAAATTGTAAGATATTGCTTCGTTTGGTACGAGGCACAGAGAAGAATGGAAGAGTGAGAGTTAAAAATATTATTATATAATTTTTTTATTATTATATTTTTGTTACTATTATTTATTAGTATTATTTATTATTTTTTAAAGTAAAAATATAAACATTATTTTTTATTCATTTTATTTATTTTTCTCATTTATATTCTATTGTACCAAACATAATTTTAGATAATAATAATAATGATATAGCTTCAATTCCATCATAGGAATTTTTTTTTGTCATCCGATTTCTTTGCTTGATGATTTCAGACTAATTTATCGGAATTTATTTCAGTTTGACCTCTCCACTACTAACAATTCTTCATCTTTTTTCTAACAATATATTCCTTAAGGAAGATTACGTGGTATATTCGTTTTTTAGGTTTTGTTTAGCCAATTTATGCCTTAATTAATAACACGTGGTACCTTAAAAATAATTTTTGATGCCAACGAAAAAGTTAAACATAGCTTCAACTAGAATTTTATTTTTGTTTCTTGTATATGGGATATTTTTTTAATTTAGTTCTTTATAAAATTACTTTATCAATTTTATTTTTCATAAATATAATATTTTTTAATTTAATCTCTCATAAAATTATCTTCTTACTTTAGTCTTTGACAAATAAAATCATTATTAATAATATTTTATATTAATATATTTTTTAATTTACTTTATTTATAAAGGATCAAATTAAAAAAAAATCCTACAAAAGATTAAATTAAAAAATATCATATATGTGAAGGATGAAAATAATATTTTACTCCATAGCTTCTATAATTATAAATTTGATAGATTAGACACAAACTCCATAAACTACCTATATCAATATAAGGATGATGAAAGAAAATTTGTTCAGTTTTTGGAGGGAAAATGACAATTATTTTAAGCAAATTCTAGTTGTCCAACCAATTCGATGTCTCCCATTCCACCGCACAACAGATTTGGACCGTCCATTTCCATTAATTTTTTTTTCCCAATTTCAGCCATCTATCCTTTCTTATTTTAAATGAAAGAAAACACAGAGTAAAAACATTCTTTTAACTTTTATTAAAATAAAAAAATCAAAATAAAAAAGGAATGATTAAGATTCAAAAAAATTAATCGAGATAGATGATCTAAATATGCTAAAAATAATTACCTAATCTTTAATTAAAAAGGAATATGAGATGTTGGATTATTTGCATAATCAAAATTTGTCAAAAATAACTTATTTTTTTTCTCCATAATTAAAAAAGGAATATAAGGGACGGAATCTTTATTTTCTCAAACATGTAGGCCCAAGTACCACAAGATAAGAGTGAATGGCAATTTAATGTTGCACTCAACGAGTTGGATGTGAGGGGCTATTCAAAAGTCTAATTCGATCATATTTAATCATCTTTATTGACGGATTGGTGATAGTACATCAATTTCCATTTCAAACCAGTCAATATAGGTTAATCCTCCATTTTCTGTACAAATAGTTAGAGATTTTGTACTGCATAATCAGAATTTGTTAAAACAACTAGCTAGTGTCTCAATATATTCAAGGGAGCATGCTAAATGAATTTTGCAAACTATTTTTTCTATTACAGGCTTGGGAGATCAGATATGAACATAGCATCTAATAGCATGGCAAATGGCTATAAATTGTTATGTGGGTAACTATGTTCACATTGTTCGACCTTATTTATAAATTGAGGTAAGTTTTGGAGGTTATACCTTTCATTCCAGGTTTTTCTTTTTATACAAAAATTATTTCGTAAGGCTCTACCTCTAGCAACAACTATTTGTTTACATCATATGCATATTGAAGATGGGTGTTAATTTTGTGATTATTAGGAGGAATTATATAGCCATTTTGTTTCTTTTGTGTCCATTTGCACATGCAATTTGGTTTGATTTGTAGTTAGGCTTATTTGTGGATTAAATTTCATCACTTGACATTTTCGTATGTTAACAACAGTTGTTCTTCCCAAAGCAATAGAAAATGATACATAAGGTTTGTTTAGTTTTATATTCTATTTGGTTCTATTGTAATTAGAAGATTTTTATGAATCTCCATTGTTCACTTATACATGCAATTATAATGACTCAACACCTGTATGGTACCTATTTGCAACTAGAGGTTATTGGGTTCAAAAAGTTTGCAAAGAAGTTACCCAACATGGGATGGCATGTTCCTATTTAATCAATGGTATTTATTTGTTAATCAATCCCAATGCCATAGTATAGGTAGAAAAGAAAGAGCTATGATTTCGATTTTGTTTGGCAATACATTTTGCATAAAGGCTACTTAATTATACTTTTCTTCACAATGCTACAACATGGATTAGATTTTCTCTTCAAGCAACAACAAATTCTAAACTATCAATTATATCTATTAACGACATATTTGGTTAGCCAAAGAAAAAAAAAAATTGGTGAAATATTAATTTTATTCTTATAATTATTATTTAATACTATTACTATCTATTAATTATTATTAAATTATTGAAAATAAATATATTATAGGTATTTTTTATTTATAAAATTATATTTTTTTAAAATTTTTATTTTTATACTAAACTTTTTGTGTATTGAACAAGCGTTAAATGTGGAGGTTTTTTTTTTAAAAAGAAATACTACCAGTTAGAAAGTATTAGTGGTTATCCCATGAATCTTCAGATTTTGAGGCAGGATACTTGGAATTTGCTTACAATTTTTTTTATTAAATAAAATTGTACTAATTCTATAACATCTAAGACACGTTATTTAGTATTTAGTATTTTTATTGTTTATCCCAAAGAAAATACAAAGGGTTAATTGATACAGTAACATCACTATTTGACTATACGCTCATTATTGAAAGTTTAAAAGTGAAAAAACATGTAAATTATAACCCAACACACTTTGGAAACAATTCATCGACTAAAAAAATATAATAATGAAAGAGAGATAAATAGCGTTTCAGTTGGGATTCTGCACTCATTCTTTCGATGAGAAGAAAGCTGTTCCTTACAAAAACTACTTAGATTAAATTTAAGTTAACAGTTAAAAAGAGTATTTTTGTTTTATATTATACATCTCTTAAAATGAACAAATATAATTAAAGTATAAAAAAAACAAATTTAAACCGTAGAAATTTTATCCCTGTGAGAGGCAGCACTTAAGTAGGGGATCCGTTTTGGTTTTGACAGCGTTTCCTGGAGAAAGGACAATGATGATGGACGGTGATGTGAAATAAGGATAAGCAATACGAATTCATTTTTTGGACGTCGCTTTTGACCGAAATGTGGTACCCTCGTTCTCCTCCGTTGAATGATTAGTTGTCGATCATCGCCATCTGCCGGTCAACGGGGGACCCACGTTACCAGGTGGAATGCGCGCACGCAATTGCTACAGCCTCCCAAATGGCACCACATGCGAAAGGGAAATATCTGAAATATTAATAATAAACCTATCCCCAGAACGAAGCAGCAGAAAAAATCGAAAGAACTTTGTGTCTCTGCGACACCGGGCTCTGATACTTGACGCACCAACTCGCGGGAAAATTTGATAGTAAAAGGATAGAAAGAAAGAATCAAAGAGGAAGGTTCATTAATTATTATTATTATTATTATTATTCTTTGGGTCCGTCTTGCTGTGGAATCGAATTGAATGCGCGGGTTGTGGTGGCTCCCAGGAAAATATATCTATATAAAGAGGGGGTTGCAGAGCTCAGCCAAACACTAACGGTGGCTGTCGTCAGTTGCAAATCGGTGGTGGAGGAAGGGCAGTTGAGTGCGAAGCTGTTTGTAGTCACCGGAAAAAGAGCGAGCTCCCATGGCCATGCCTGACTTTGAGGGTAATACGCAGAAGCTGCGCAATGATGGAGCCGCCGACGTTGAAATACCCGACACAGCTCACCAGATTAGCAGAGGTTCGTACTTCGTTCCTCAATCACTCATCACAGTTTTATTTATTTATTTATGGAAAAATTAGTTCGATTCGGAGTATAATATGAATGAATTGTGATTGAAATTGGAGTTGAGTGAATGGGAAAAGGAAAAGGGATTTATTGTTTATTGCCTTGCTAAGAAGTAACTCCCATTTCGTACAAAGAAAGCTGATGGTAAAAACGGAATTGAATTTTGTAAATGAAAATTGATGTTTGTGATTTTACTTTAAAAAATGTTATAAAAAATGACATATACTATTCAATAATAATTAGAGTGATATAATGGACATTATTTCAAATTTTCCACCATCTTTTTCTTATGCTTTGGTAATCAAAGGAGGGCGATATTTAAAAAGTTATTTCACTTCATTGTTGGGCAATAGGTCGACCTCTTGACTTTGTTATTGGATAGAAAAGGATTTGTTGTAAGACAATTCCCTGTCATATACTGACTTTTATTGATTTTATATTCTTCTGGGGATTTTTATCTTTTATTTTTTTGGTTCATAGATTCATGGTTTCAAGGGGGTTTTGTTCTCACCACTGGAATCAACAGCGCATATGTACTTGGATACGCCGGGACTATCATGGTTCCCCTGGGTTGGATATATGGTGTGCTTGGTTTAATTGCTGCTACTGCGATATCATTTTATGCAAATTCCCTTGTTGCCAAGCTCCATGAGTTTGGAGGAAAGAGGCATATAAGATACAGGGATCTTGCTGGATATATATATGGTAAGTTGAAAGGTGATAATAGAAGTGAAAGCCAAGTAGGCTCCTCCCCTGTATACCTTTCAGTCTCATAATTTGTTATTCTCATTTTCATTGCAGGTAGGAAGGCATATTCTCTCACATGGGCGCTGCAGTATGCCAATCTTTTCATGATAAATACCGGCTACATCATTTTGGCTGGTTCAGCACTAAAGGTAATACAAATTTGGGAATCAACTCTATCTTTCCTAACCATTCACATTAATTATGAAATTTGAAACTTTAGTGGCTTCTTTATGAGAGATATCTCAATCTTCTTTCTTTGGAGAAGAATTTCATAGTTTCCTTGAAGTATTGGATAATTAATCTCATTTTCCTGTTTCTAAACCAACTAAAGTTCATCTGCCTTTCTTTTCCTGTTCATATTAATTCCAGGGAAATTAATAGCCCCTTTTCTTTTTAGTCATTTCATTTTTTTGGTACTTTAATCTTCTTCAATATTTGAACACGTTGTAAAATCTTCTGTAAATAATCCAATAGTTATTGAATTATTCTGATGTTCGATCAGCTAAAAATTATCACACTCATGCCTATCTCTTGTCATTTCTGTTTTTGCTTTGTGCTTTCATGCTGAAACAATTCTTTTTTTCAAATTTTTTCTGTACATTGTGGTGCAGGCCGCTTATGTTCTACTTAGGGATGATCATCAGATGAAGCTTCCATATTTTATTGCTATAGCTGGATTTGCGTGTGCAATGTTTGCCGTATGCATTCCCCATCTTTCAGCACTTAGAGTTTGGCTGGGATTTTCAGCAGTCCTCAGCCTTATATATATTGTTACAGCATTTGCACTGTCACTTAAAGATGGTAACTACTCATATCTTTGCCAGAGTAACTTAATCATACAAAAATTTGTTGTTATTCTATGCATTTGCTAAGAAAATAAAATGTCCTTTTTTTTTGTTTGGTTCGAAAATAAAATGTCCTCTCCTTAACGCTCCAGTCTTCTTCAGTGAGAATAACTATAGCTATCAATGCGTCATCTGAAATCGGCATCTATTTCGTTTTAGTATTGTTTTTTCCCTACTCTGTCTGGATCCGAGTCTGTCAATATTCATGGGTATACATTCTATGAGTATACCATATGCTTGTAGAAAGTTCTGGATGCTTGGTGCCCCGCAAAAAACCCTGGCGGCTCTGTATTCAACTTTTCTTTTACACACGTTAATGATGTCAACGACAGTTAACTCTTCTATGTGAAGAAAAATCTGTTGAAAATTTTACCTATTTCTTATCAACTAGTTTTCGAACAGGCACCAGAGATAGCTTTTCAAAGTTTGCAGATCAATTCTTTTCAAATTTACTTCATTCTGTCATCCTCTTTTTTCGCTTTCGATTTACTTATCTGATAATCTTTGCACTTGCTTCCTTTCTCAGAAATGCCTTTTTTGTACATGGTATTGCAACAGATGTCTCATATGTGCTTTCTAAATTGAGGATTTACATCCCTCATCAATTTATGATTCACTTTAGTTATTGCTAAATGCAAACCATAAAGCAAAATCCGAAGTCCACCAAAAAAATATTCTTTTATCAGCAACATTTTAATTTTCTTATATTCTTGTTACTGGGATACATTTGGAAGCATATTACACGAAGTAGGAAGGCTATAAAGGATAGTTTTGCCTCATAAAGTGCAAATTTTTCAATTTTCCTGGATTTTGAGCCTCCAATGGGCGGTAAGAATTCCCCCGACTGCCTTAATGATTGAAGATTTGGAAAGAGGATTAGCGATGTTACCTGTGACACTTCTTTCTCCTCTGTGTTCCATTATTTAGTATGAATTTATGTTGTTAGCTTTCAGTTCATAAATTTACCATGAGAATGTGAACCAATCGCCAGTTCACTATCAGGTCTGAAATCACGAGCTGGAGATTATAGCATCCCTGGTTCAACAGGAAGTAAAGTATTTACAACAATTGGAGCGTCTGCTAATCTTGTATTTGCATATAATACAGGAATGCTTCCCGAGATACAGGTAAAATAGGAGCTTATTATCCATTCCTTAGTTTTATGCAGATACATAAATCTCAGTTCTGTGTATATGCTCTGGAAATTGACACCTATATGGTTGTGACGCAAACAGGCAACGATCAGGCAGCCGGTTGTCAAGAACATGATGAAAGCCCTGTATTTTCAGTTTAGCGTTGGAGTTGTACCTCTTTATTTGGTTACTTTTACAGGGTACTGGGCTTATGGATCTTCCACCCAAACCTATTTGCTGAATAATGTGAATGGTCCAGTCTGGTTGAAAGTCACAGCCAACATTGCTGCCTTTTTGCAGGCAGTCATTGCATTGCATGTACTCACATCTAAACTAGAATGCTTGTTGCTTCAAAATGTTTCCTTAAGTGATTTCACTAAACTCACAATCACTCTTCTGCTTCTGTTAGATATTTGCAAGTCCAATGTATGAATTTTTGGATACTGAATATGGGATCACAGGAAGCGCATTGGCTTTAAAGAACTTGTCATTTCGAGTTTTGGTAAGGGGTAGCTACCTGGCCTTCAATACATTTGTGTCAGCTCTCCTGCCATTCCTTGGAGATTTCATGAGCCTTACAGGAGCTATATGCACATTTCCTCTGACATTTATACTGGCAAACCATATGTACCTAGTGGCAAAGGGGAACAAACTAACGTCCATACAGAAGCTCTGGCACTGGCTTAATGTCTGTTTCTTTGGCATCATGTCTGTTGCAGCAGCAATTGCAGCCATCCGTCTCATTGCAGTTGATTCCAAAACGTACCATCTCTTTGCTGATTTATGATTAAATTCAATCTATTTTTTATGCAAACGCAGTGGCCAGGCTTTGTGCTTTAAATTGGCCTTGATTAAAGAATAGATTAGCATTTCGTATTAAAAGATTGTATGGTTGTATCGTCTTGGAGACCCATTGCACTACCACGGAACTTTGCTTTAAAGTTACCATAAAAAGTAAAGATGCACCCAGTGCAGCGGTGTTTTGAATTTGTATACTTTCTTATAAGCTAAATAAATGATCAACCAAGTCATCGGTGGTTGTACTATAGCAGCATCACTTATCATGTATCATCAATGATGGACAATTTCACAAGTAAAATTTAATATTTGAGAATCGAATACAACTCCCACATAAAGTCACAATGTCCTCCTTACACGCCTATTTATGTAGCTATGGCTAAAGAAAATGGTTTTACGCTCGTGAATGCTGTAGACGGATCAAAAGCCCAAAAAAGTGTCAAATTTGTCAAATTTCACTACCAAAGAAGTAATTGCTGAAATAATCTGAAGATTGATAAACCTGCAATCATTCAGAAACGCAAAGAGGGTCAAATGTCCGTTACTTTCATTTCCCCAGCAGCTTCTTTTTCCTTAAGCTGCTTTAGAGAAGGGAACGGAGAGGCTTTAGATGGATGCCAGGATTTGCTGACTACTCTAGCAGTTGGTTATTGCGTTCGCCATTGGCCGACCTGCCAAGTACAAAAATATGAATGTTAGTAGATTCCGGTTCAAATAACATATGGTGAAAAAGAGCCCCACATTCTAGCAATTATTTCATGGTGGTGTTCCACAGTCACATTGCAGGAAACTACTGATTACTAAAACTGTGAACTAAATTCAGTTTCTGATCAACTAAATGCAGCTCTGCCTACATGTGCCGTTCAGAAGTTAATACATGGCATATGACAGAAGAAAAATATCCATCAGAATGCTTCGAACAGGGCTTTTCGAAAGTATACAGCTTTATCTAAAATCTCAATACGTAAATTTTTTTCTTTTTTTTCACGCATTATCTTTCATGGATGAAGCATGCCAAATGCTGATAGTACTCCCATAACAACAGATGTTCCTTATAATTAGATTGAAAATTTATCATATAACTATACTCATAAAAATCAACAAAAAGTTTACAACAGATAAGAATTGACATGTTACCGTACTAGGCTTCATCCAGAAACCAACTTTACAATTATGAGGACTGAGTTGAGAAGAATGAGAGGAACTCTCAAGTACTGGGTGGCATAAATGAGACCTATAAGCTGGCCTCTAAATGACTTTGTCTTGCCACCTGAAAAATCTGAGAAGCTTCATCCTCTAGAAGCAAGAAAGCGATCCTCGTTTAGTATTGCTAGTGCATTTGCAAGAAGCAGTAACCCCTCGAGTAATGTCCACAAACCCATTTCCCTGAATTGAAATCTAACGCAACTAACAAATAGATTCAAGTTGCAAGTAATTTGCACTTGCTCTCTCATATGTAACGGTAATTCAACCGGTAACAGAAGTAGTAAAAAACCAAAAGACAAAGACACATCATATGAAGTTACTTGTAAGAAAGCCAGTGATGATCATCCTTCAAGCATCTCCAATTGTCTCAGTCTCAAATATTAGGGGTCTTAAACTCTGACTGACGCTTTAAGCCAAGAGAGGCTTTATGTTAATTCATAAAATTTAACACCATTTCCTAATTCTTAGTAGTGCTCCGAATTCAAATATTACAAATGTCTGAAAGGCAGCACTATTCTAACACCAGTCTGTAACAGCAATTAAAATTACCTTAAGGAATCATATATTATAATTAAATACTCTGCTACCAGTACTTCCGTTGATGCTGATTATCGGACAACAAGGGAATCGGTACCAAGACACCGTCAAGGCATTATAAATGTCTGACAAAACCAAATCCTAGCTTCTCTAACACTAGTGATTCATTATATTTGCTTGTCTCTAGTAATGTAATATGTCATGCAGAAGTGAAAGTATGAAGGATAAGGGAATCACAACGGGTAATTGATTTGTAGCATCTTGTCCATGAACCAGATCTGACACCACCTTTTGATATAGATAACAAAAGAAAAGAAGGGTGCTTCATCGACAAAAAACTGACACAATTATTCCCAATAGGATCGACCAATTTTTTTAAGCTGAAGGTATGTTAAAATCATATATTTTATCACCATCCGTTGGAGTACCACAAAATTGTAGCATGATTTTTGAAAGTTCAGATAAATAAACTTTCAGAAAATAGGGATACACATACCAAAAACTTGTAAATTAACTTTCCAGTTGAGTTTTAAGTATAAAAACTAACAACAACCAAAGTTTTTTCCCCTCCCTTTTGCCCATTTTGGGCGTCTATAATTGAAGTTGGATTTAATAACACAATGAAGCAATTCGAAGATTCAGGTGCCAAAATTTTGAACATTTATTCAGTCAAATCTTACTACAACAGAACACAACAACAAAGGAATTCCAATAAAATAACGAAAACATTAAAGCCAAACTGTGAAATACAGCAATGCACGAAACGAAATAGTGTATATACGTGGGATTCCCAGATTTAACAAGAAAAATAAACACACAAATATGCAGATGGAGGAAAAGTTTAGACAGGGAAAAAAATAGAAGAAACAAAGAACTTTCGATTGAAAAAAAAAAAAAAGAATGACAGAAAGCTAAAACATAAAACAGAATATTTGTCGGAACCCAAAATAATAGCAATAATACTGATCATAATAAAAGAGGGAAGATCCAAATTCCGAAGACTGAGACCGAAAATGCGCGAGAGATAACCTGATAAGGGAGAGAGCGAGGAGCAAAGGTTGGGTAGCGTTGCGGAAGCCGGTGTGGACGTAGACAGTTGAATCAGAGAAGACAGCGGATGGAGTTACAGAGGGAGATCACGCTGATGCGCTTCACGTCTATGGGATCAGTAACGGAGGACAGTGGAAATCTGGAAGATAACAGAGGAAGAAGTGGAGAGAGCGAAACGGGGAGCTTAGTCTGATTCATTCGCTCCCCGTTTCGAATCTTTTTCTTTTTTTTTTGTCCCAAAAATGAAAACAGTCTCCGTCAATTTCGTTTGTTTCCTTTTTTACGCAAAGTCCTCCGAGAATAAGGCCCTGTTTGGTAAATTATTTTTAAAATAATTTTTTGTTTTTAAAAATAAAAAAATAAAAAAATTTGTTTGATAATATATTTTTAATAAAATATTTTGTAAAACAAAAAAATAAAATTTTATTTTCAAAAATAAAAAAATCAAAATATTTTTTAAGTGTTTTGTAATTTTTGTTTTATAGAATCAAGTAAAAAACAAAAAATAGTTATTTTTTATAATAATAATTCAAACAAATTTTTTTATTTTTTTATTCTCAAAATTTATTTTAAGAAATATATATTTTAAAAATATTAAAACAAAAACAACTTCAAACATACCTTTAATTCACGTGACATTTCCACATAAATGATAGGTGCCATGCATGTGTTTGTTTCACACCCTACTGCCCCCCTCCCCCAAAAGAAAATAATAATAATAATAATAATAACTTTCATTAGAATATCAACGAAACAAGTATCGAACTGCACATGAAACCAATAAAGGCACAAAAAACAAGAAAGAACATAATAGTTAGACAAATGTTTACGAATTTCGTCTGAGAACAAAAATAATAAGGAATAAGGGAGAGATCTCCTAACTAAGAGGACACATCCCTTTAATAATAAATTTGACAATCTAATCGATTGTTTTGCTTGTGACCTTCGAAATCCGTATAATAAAGAAGAATGAGAATTTCTTTCGCAATTGAAGAATGTAATTAACATTACATGAGCTTTTCTATTTCGAGGAACAATTCTCATTGTTATTTGTATACACCAAACTGTGTCCAAACGTAGATCAAGAGCTATCAACATGCCTTTCCTCAAAGCGAAAAGTTTCACTTATAAGAGCTCAAGTGGCAACACACGGAGTGCCGCGTATTTATAAGACACACCTGTTGCAATCTCTAATAAGTAATAATAACACCCACCCTCGTTCTCATTGGTTATCCTATCAAACATGCCATCAACATTAATCTTCAAGTGATTCATGAGTGGAAAAGACTAACCCTCTATAGTACATTCACTTTGCCCTTCCAAATCTAAAGTAACTATGTAACAACTATTAATGGACTAAAATTCATTGAACATGACTATTGCCTACTTAAAAGAGAAGATTAGATCTAGAGAAATTTTCGCAAATATTCATCTACATCTAGAATTTCAAATGTATTAACAAAGCATAGCTATCAAAGATTTATCAAAATCATCCATATTTAAGTCCAAAAATATCCAAACAAAAAACATCTATCCATTCTAGTAACATTACAAAAGGGTAATCTTAAAAGAAAAGGGACTACTAAACCATACCTATGTGTCTAGTTAAATAATAAAAGCATATATTCAATAGTTTCCACCTCATTTTTACAGCAAGGACAGCATGATGAAGCACAACATTTCCTTTTCCATAAGGTTTCCTTTGTTGAAAGAATGGCATAAATCTCTAAATGAGATGGCTGATCTTAAGTGGGAGCTTCAATCTCCAAATGGCCGTCCATAGCGCCCTTGAAGGTTAGGAAGAAGTACTGGCATAATCACAATTAATTGTTGTAGCAAGGCTTCTAGCCAAACAATATCTCACTTTAATCGAATAACCACTACTCTTCTCAAAGGTCCACATTAGTTTAGCTTCTTTATTACAAAGAAGGATAGGAATATTCATAATGGCCACTATTTCTTCTTAAGATAACCATTCATCCACATTCAAAAGATCCCAACTTCTATTAATAATAAATTTCCTAACTACACAATTTGTAAAGATCTCCAAAGGGACATTTGACTGAAAGCGAGAATTTGGTAAAGAGAGATTCCATGGATCATTCGAAAAGTTAATGTTTCTATCATCATCCATTCCCTAACAAAGTTCAATTTCAAGAAGTTTCCTTCCCTCTGATAAGCTTAACTAGGCCTATAATGTTCTTAAACCTTTCTGTGCATGTTAAAAACTAAATTAGGGAAGTAAATACTTTTCAAAATCTATACCCACATTTCATCTAGAGAAGTTAGAATTTGCCCCCTTGCTTAATTAGGAGAGCCAAGTTAAAATTCATAAAATCTCAAAATCTAAGGCCCATTTTGCTTTGATTCTAAAAAGGCACTCAATGGTTTCAGATGAATCCTTTTTTCTTCATGCTTTTGACCCCACCAAAATTTAGCAATAATTTTATCCAACTCTTGACAAGATCTTTTAAGGAAGAGAAGACAAGACATTAGAAAGGTGGGAATAGCTAAAGCAATAGACTAAATAAGAATTTCTCTGCCTACTTGAGATAACATACCATACTTTTAGCCTTAAATTTTAAAACTCATGTTATCTTAAATATAAGCAAGGGCTTTTACTTTCAATCTTCCTTATTGCATTGGTAACACCAAATATTTGCTTGGTGAGTATACAATAGGTATTCTCATTGAATTGCATATTTCCTCCCTAAGGTGCATCAAAGTGTTTTTCAAGAAGAAAAGAAAAGACTACTAAAGATTGATACATTGCCTTAAGCCTAAGCAATATTGTTCCAAAGCATGCTCTAAGTTTAAATAATTCTCTTTACTTGCTTTCATGAAAAGAAGGAATCATCAACAAAAAGACAATGAGTGAGAAGGGGTTGCCTTTGAGCAAGTTTAATGCTACAAAGTCTTTTGTGGGAGGCAAAAGAAATAATTATCTTAGATAACACATCAGGCACTATGATAAATAGGTATAAGGAAAAGGGGCCTCCTTATCTAAAGCATTTTTTAAGCACTAAACTTGCACCCTTTCTTCTTGAGAGAAGGATGTTGAAAGCAACCAATCCAAGGCATTCCATATCTTGTGATACTCATATAGGAGCAAAACCCATCTTCAGTAGAACTTGCTAAAGAAAATCCTACTCCACTTAATCATAAGCCTTTTTCATGTCAAGTTTCAATTCCAATTCATGGTTATCACCTCTTTTTACTTTAAGGTAATGAAAAGTCTCATGAGCAACTATGATATTATCCTAAATGAGACTTTCTAGGACAAAAGCTCTTTGATTAATAGAATTGATCTAGGGTAACAAATTATTCCTCCTATTCACAACCATCTTGGAAATGATTTAATAGAAGAAATTATATAGGTTGGTAAGCCTAAATCTACTAACCTTTTCCAACATCTCTACTTTAGGAATTATTAATTTCAAGATTGGCCTCATTAACATTTGCTAATAACAAACCATGCTCAAAGAAATGTTTAGCCAGATGTCACACTTGATCTCCCACATTATCCTAAGTATGCTGATAGAATATGCTTGAGAAACCAACTAGTCCAAGAGCCTTAAAACCACCGAGATCAAAAACTCCCTCCTTAACTTCAGCCATAGAAATAAGGGATAATAAAGAAACATTGTCAATATCTATTATAATAGGTTCCACAAAAGCAAGCACAGAAGAGAAATCCTTAATTGTAGTTGGGGAGAAAAGTTCAACATAAAAACTCTCAAAAGACTTTGCAATGGCCTCCTAATCATTCATCCATAACCCATCATTTAGCTTTAAATTTAAAATTTTATTTTATTATCTCTTTTGTATGGTAGTTGAGTGAAAGAAGTACGTGAAACTTGAAAGATGAAAACTTTATTTTTATTTATAAATAATACACCTATTTATATACATCATGTATCTTTAAAATAGGAAAATACTAATATCTATAATTATGTTAATCCAATCTCTATGATTATTATACTAATTATAAGAATATTTATAGTAATATTTTCTATTCTATAATAATAGAAATATTTCTTATTCTGTAACACTTTCCTTTAAGCTGGAATATAGATATTAATAACGTCTAACTTGTTACAAATGTAATCTATTTAGGTTCCATTTAAAGCTTTTGTGAAGATATCTCCCACTTGATCTCCCATTTTGATATATCTTATAGAGATGAATTTTTCTTTGATCTTTTTTATGAATGAAATAACAATCAATCTCAATATGTTTAGTTTGTTTATAAAACACAAGACTACAGGCTTTTTTGACATTCATGCTTAAAAAAAAGGAACTAATATCTCAAAAGGTTAGTTGCAAAAATAATTTTTTATAAGGGTCACGGCATAGATGAGATTATGACCCATAATTTTTATTTTTAATAGTAACGAATTGCGAACTAGGCCAATCTATGATTTGTGGAATATATATATATTATAAAAGAAAGATGTGAACTAGGCTGGTTGCGTCCCCTTAAATATTTTTTTAATATAAGGTCCATATGCTTTCAAAAAAATTTTAATAAATTTTATTATATTAGTAAAAAATTAATAAAAATATGATGTTTAAAATAATTGTAACATTCTAAAAACATTTGCAAAAATAAATTTTAAATAAATAAAAAATTTAAAATTTAAAATTTATAAAGAAACAAATGAAAAATTCTAAATACAAAGAGAAAAAAAATTATATAAGCAATTGTTGGATCAACCAATCTAACCTCCTGTCCCACATTGAGGTTTTCTTTTGAGTCATTATGGATGGTACAGCACTAGTTCCTCTTTTTTTTTTAATTTTTTTTTCTTGTTCTTCTTCCTCCTCTTCTTTATCCTCTTCTCTTTTTTTTTTTCATTAGCCAATTCATTATTATTGAAATTACGAGTCAACCGAAAACTCAAATCCCATTGAAAGGACTAAATATGTGGGATTAGTTGGTTAGGGGTGAAGAATCCCTGCTATTGTTAGAAGGATGATCCTCAATTTCTAGAAGATGCACTGACATACTCTGACCTAAATACAAATGGATAAAAGTATAGTGTTATAAAGGGCACATCACAAGATTGCATGATTTAAGGTGGCAGGGTGGAAAAGTATAACTGAGGAATTGATAGTGTGAATGAGGAAGTACTAACACCTTTTAAATCTATGAACGATACATTCGATGCAAAAAAAAGGAAGACTAGTACTCCTGAAATTTGTAAATGGTGCACTTGATGCAAAAGAAAAAGGACAAGCACCTTTGAAATGTGTAAACAGTGTACTTGCTGTAAAAGAAAAAGCATCAGCACTCATAAAATTTATGTATGGTGTAAAGGAAGAAGGACCTAGACCTCCGATATTTCCATGGATGGGTACCAAGGTGTAGTAAGGCAATGGGTTATTTGCATGACTACCACCACTACTTATAACATCTACCATTGACTCCCTAGTGGATATAAAACTACGACCTCACTTTCTCAATTGAACCCTTGGCTCTAGTGGCCTCAACAGACACTACAAGGTAAAAGTGTATTAATGGCGGTTATTTTCAACTTTAGCAGTGGTTACAATATCCGCTGCTGAAACATCTGCCACAACTGGAATACCAGAACACCAGCATTTATTACAATCGCAGGAATGACCGTTGCTAAAGCTTAAAATAGTGACAGTTGGTAAAACAACATTAAATGCGATGGTTTTAGTGGTAGTTCTTTCAACCGTTGCTATAAAACTACTATTAAATGGCCTCATAAATTTAATGGCAATTTGTTATATGATCGCTACTAAATAAATCTAATTTTCAATGGTATCTTTTTTAAACCTCCATTAAAAATATCAACAATAATGGCATCAGTTACTATTAATTTTTTTATTTTAACTAATATTGCAGATATTATATAAGAAGCACATTTACAGACACTTGAAAATACTTTTAATTTATAACCATAACTACTTGTCAACTACATCTACAATTCACTTCAATAATCAAATAGTCTTTAAAATTATAACTCGAGTAAAATACATATTTAATTAAATAAAAAATTTCTTCTACAAGTTGTTTCCTAATTTCTAACATTCTATTGCTGTTGTTGATCATTACTTGAGCCTGGAGAATGGTTTGCTACATTCTGTTGTTGTCCACTTGCTTGATTAGGTACCTAAATTATAATATAAAAATGTTATTAGAAATATAGGAAACAAGAATACAAGAAAGAAGTATTGTGCAATTTGAATAATCGAATTGCAACATAGATGTTAAAAACACTATCGTTTGAGCTAATAAGTTGGCAAACTCAAGTGGCACTTGACCCTAAAAGTTTAAGAGGAGCAAAGCCATTGCTGCTTGTAAATTTTTGTGCACTGATCTCAACATAGTGACCTCATTTTGTAACTTATTATAAGAAGGAGTAGACAAACTCGTCCCATTATAAAAATGATGACCAAACACTTAGGATGGGAAAGGACATAATCCTAAGCCTCGTACACAACCTGAGTGCTTCTTACTTCCTAAAGCTAAGGCTAAGGAATCTTGAGTTGATATTTCTTGAGATAAAACCCTACATTAGAGTTGTGTTGAGCAATCTTTTCCTACATAATTAGCATGTAAATTATAATTAAACCACTAAAATGAGAAATGCAATATTTACTAAAATATTAAGTACATCATCTTCAACCACAATAAAACCATAATCTTATACTAAACATAATTACCATTAGCAAATATAATAGAATTATAATTTTCACATAAATCACTTTAGGGATTCCCAAAATTTTCAAAATCTCCCCTAAAAAACAATTTTTTTCAAATCATATAAATAGCTAGTTACTTAATAAAAATATTGTTCTTAACATAAACAACATAGAAAAGCTATGGTTATTAAAAGATCTTTAAAACATCACAATATTCTTTTATAACTTTTGTTTTTCCATGAACAAAGACAAAAATACAAAGCCAACGATGATTGTTAAACACTTACACTTATCACTTTAGCTTCATTGTTGACAAAAGTTTGATCTTTGTGCTTATGTGTAGCAGTCCAAACATCTCCCCTACTGACTAGGTGCCCACACTCAGACTCCTACAAATTTCAAGATGATTGTAATATACATCAATTAATAGCAGGAATATAATATTTTTACCACTAGTTTTAGCTTACCATCTTTGCCTTTTTACGTGCCAAACTCTTTGATCCACTTATGTGTGGAATTGTCTGCTTCTTTCTATTTTCCTTGTTTTTTTTTTTTTTTGGCTTTTTCCTAACCACTGACAAAAACATATTCATAAAACCAATTGAGAATATACTAAAAATGTTTTTAAAAAATTATTATTACCTTAGTCCTTAGGTCATTGTGACAATAAACAAATACTGCCCATTGCTCTTTAGGAATGCCTTCCTGGACTTTGGCTATTAGTTGCTCTCTGGTACACATGCCATCATTTCTTTTATCATACAAATCTTGTCTGGCATTCTTCCACTTAGTTCCAACTGGTTTCAAGATAAATTTCTTGTGGGCATCATTGTTAGTGACAAACTTAGGCTTTAAGATAAAAGATAACAGTGAATGCAAATATATAAACAATACATAGAAAGAGTTCAAATGTAATAAATTGTATATTACCTGTATAGTGTCCTTACACACATTGTCCTTGTCATTTTTAGGAACAAACCTCCATTCTTTATAACTCAAGGGAAACAATTCAAAGTCTCTCCCAATAGTCCTTAAGAATCCAGCAAGCAATCCAACACTTCATAAGCCATGTAACCTTTAGCTATTGAGCCCCCTAGTCAAGCCCTATTTCATATGTAAGACTTCAATTTTCCTAAGTACCTATATTAAAAACATTGCATTGTAAGTCATGGATGCTATTGAGAAGATTTTAAACAATTCAGAAGATTGAAGAATGTGAATATATATTTACCTTTCTATAGGATACATCCATTGATATTGGATTGGGCCTCCAAGTTTGGCTTTCTTAGTTGAATGTACAATCAAATGAACCATTACTATGAAGAATAAAGGAGAAAATAACATCTCCATATGACACAATGTGAGAACAACTCTATTTTAGAGTTGGCCAAGTTCATTGATATTTAATACTTTATTACATAACTATGTAAAGAATGAATACAGTTCAATTAGAACTGCAGACACTGGTTGAGGGTGTTTCTTTCTTATGGCTAAAGGTAGAAGTTGTTCCATAAGAATATGTGAGTCATAACTTTTCAATCCCCAAAGTTTACGTTGTCTCAAATCAATACATCTAAAAATGTTACTTGAATAATCATTTGGCACAATGATATTCTTTAAAGTATTAAGAAATACCTCTTTATTTGCATTTGTTAACGTAAATAAAGCTGGAGGATATTTACCACTTTCATCAGGCCAAAGATCAGATCTAATGCCTATTTCTTATAAGTCTCTTTGTGTATTTATATGGTCTTTTAATCTTTCTATCTCATTTTAGCAAAGTGAATACCACATTGTCACAAATTTTTTTTTCAATATGTATCCCATCAAGATTATATGCGTAATAAATTGTTCACCTAATATGAAGTTGAGAAATATGCTTTTCTTATGCCATTGTTGAGTTTCACCATCAAGACCACCAACTCCTTGAGGTCTTCTTCCTCATCCTTCAACTTCTACATCTTTTCCAAATACAGTGTCAACATGCTCAAGTTGTCTTAAGATCTCAAAGCCTGTTATTGTTATTGGTGGATTTCTCTTCTCTTCTCCTCCATCAAATTGATTTCGAGCCAATCTAAATTTATGACCTAGGTTCAAAAAGCGCGCGATGACCCATAAAACACTACTTTTAACTATAAAGAAGGCAAAAAGGAGTTGAGTTGAAATTACATTATAGACAAGCTAACCCAGTATGAGTATTCCACTTAGATAAGGTTTCAAGACCCAGAAAATCACTAATAGTCAACATCACAGCTACACGCATATTAAACACTTGATTGGTGTAAGAATCAAAATTTTTTATACTAATATTTCACAATTGTTTCAACTCCTTTATTAATGGTTGCAAATAAACATCTATATCATTTCCAGGTGCTCGCCTTCCTAGAATGATCATTGAAAGAAGGAAAGAGCTCTACTTCATACACATTCATAGAGGGAGGTTGTAAGGTATAAGTATCACTGGCCAGATGCTGTAGCTAGTACTTAAATTGCCAAATGGATTGAAACCATCGGTAGCCAACCCAAGGTGCATATTCCGAGGATCTGACACGAATTCTAGATTCATTACATCAAATTGCTTCCATGTCTCAGAGTCCCTCGATGCCTTAATGTGCCATCATTACTTTTTTCCATGGCATGCCATCTTATATGCTCAACAATCTTTGAAGACAAAAATAATCTTTACAATCGTGGCTTAAGCGAAAAGTAACACTAAATTTTTGCAGCCACCTTATTTTGCTTTTTAGCTTTATTAGACATACCTTCGTCGTTTGGTTTCCATCGATGTATTACATTTTTTGCAAGTATCTCTGTCAGCATCCTCCTCCCAATATAACATGCAATCATTTGGACAAGCTTGAATTTGGGTGCAGGTGAACCCAAGTTTAGTTATAGTTTTTTTTTGCCTCATAAAAAGTAGGTGGAATCTTTGCATGATCAAAGGCATCTGCCAACAACTCTAATATTATGGACATTGCCTTATCACTTATTCCGTATAAACACTTAATGTGATATAATTTCACCAAAAATGACAATTTTGAATACCTATTACACCCTTCATATAACTGTTGCTGTCCATCTCTATTTAATTCACAAAACTCTTTATTATCATTAGGATTTATTTGGTTTAATGGTGAAGATGTTACTTCTATTTCATCTACACCCTTATTATTAGAATGATGCCCAAATGCATCATTGACCATATCTTGTATAGGATCATCAGTAACAATCGTATCTTCAATCATGTGTGGACTAGAAGAATTTTCAACTACAGTGCCTAGTGTGCTTCTCTCCCTATGTCTAAGCCAAACAGTGTATCCTTTTGGAAATGGTTTAATAATCAAGTGGTCATACACCACTTGTCTAATTTGCCATTTCTTAAACTTACATTTAAGACATGGACATATTATTCTGCCCTCAACACTATGATTATTAAATGTAAAATCCAAAAATCCATTAAGTCCTTCTATATATTCAGGAATGTTACAAGGCTTAGCAATCCATGAGTTGTCCATTTCTGAAAACAAAATATGTCCAAGTTTAAATCATACTGATTTGAGAATTCATAAAAATATTATATTATTTTCTTTTTTTAGGCTTTTGTATATAATAGTATATTCTATCTAACACTTATATAATATTATATTATTGTCTTTTTTATGAGTTTAAGGGCTTAAACAAAATCCTCAAAGATTTGACTTTTCTGACTTGATTCCTATTTTAATTTTAAAATGCATCTTACAACTAAAAGTACTCTAAAAAGGATAAACTTGTCTTAAAAATACCTTCATTTGAGTCATTTTTATACTAGTTTCAAATTATTTCAATCTTACTTATTTCTCCAATTACATATTTAGGTGTTAGCTCTAGTAACCTAATTAACTCCTTTTATTATTTTGGGTTAAGTTGTTTTCAAATTTATTTGAACTATTTTCTATCTAAATAATTTTAAGAGTTTATTCTTTTATATTGACATAATAATTGTAAAATTTTAATTTCATAGTGTTTCTTGAGCTAACTCTTTAAGTATAATATCTTGGAAGTCTAGTAAAATGAAAAATCTATCAGTTGTAGTAATCTAGATACTCATTTTGCCAACTAGAGAGCAAAGGTGTAAAATGTTCAACATTTTTTTTGGGGTGTATTTTAATGGATTCTTGTGACTATCATTATATCACATGGTAGGTGGAGGATACATGACTCTTAGTTAAAGAATGCAACTAGTTTAACTAACTAATTGATCACTTGTGTTAGTATTATTTCTTTAAGAAAAATAGATGTTTTGTTTTGTTTGAGGTGTTACTATAGAAAGTTTAAATTTTTCATAATGTTAAATAATTGCTAAAGAAAAAAATGAAGAATAAAAGCAATCAAATTTTCAAAATATCAAGCATTTTGAAAGATGACACCAGAATTTCTAATCAAAATGAAAATAGACATTACCACTAACACTATCAATGCTTTGCTACTTATAAAACAAATTATATCTATACTTATTTGATAATAAATTTTTAGACATACATTAATTAAATAATGATAATGGCAATAATAAACAAGAGAAACTAATAAAAAATTATATAAATTAATAATTATAAAAATTTTCTCATATTGCCACTTGGAATTAGCCCAAGTAGTAAGAGTGGGGTGAGGGTATGGGTATAGGTATGGGTGGTGTCAAGGGTTCGATCATTACAATATAATATCAAAAAAAAATCTCATATTATATGTATAAAACAATATGTCAAACACATTTACGAAATATTATGTGTAATATGTGGTGTTTCTTTTTTACAAGTAGCTATAGCTTGTCATGCATGTAAGTCCAAATCAATTTTATTTTAATTGAATGCTTTTAGTTTAAGTATAGTCAAACATAACCGCAAATTTCATCTACAAAAAAGGGAGGATTTAGGCCACATGACTCTTTAAGTGCAACTAGATTTGTTAATTTTTTTTAATATAAATTTATGGTATAATGGTTCTTTTGTTTTTGTTAGTTAAGATTATGCTTTTTTTTTTTTTGGATTATACACATTTCTTTTTCAAAAGTTTAAAGGAAAAGTTTTATCAAACCTTAGGCCCCGTTTTCACAAAATAAGGTGTGTGTATATATATAATTTTTATATATTAATTAAGATTAACTATTCTGACCACTAGTTAAAAAAAAGAGAGGAAAACAGTATCTAACCTTGATGGCCACTTAATGAGCTAACTAGTATCATATATTTGCTAATTTTGGAACTCAAATGGGGGAAGTGTTAATGATATTATGGTCATTTATGGTTATATGTGCATTTGTGCAATCTTCCTATAAGTGCTTGTTTGATGGCTATTCCCTTGTTCTTATGTTAAATGGGTTGTTCTTATTCAACCATGGATAGTTTTTGCAATTATCGTTGGATACTTCAATGCAATTTCAAGGTATTGTATTTTATATATATATATATATATATATAGTAAATGATTTATATATGGATAGATAAATCATTTATTACATCTACATATTATGAATATTATTTGAACAAATTACTTCTTTCTTTCTTCCTTTTCAAGAAATGTTTCTTTTAAAAATATATACAAATTCTTCTAAACTAAAATATTTTTAAAGTTAAAAATTTTTCTATTAGAAATGTAAGTTATTAAAAGAAATATGTTTTTAAACTTTTATTTCACTATTATTTATCTTGCATTAAAAAGTATACATATAATTTATTTTAAATTTAAAAAATTGACTATTTTTATATTAATTAAATACATTTTTAATATTTTTTATATTATATAAATAATAAATATAAAAATATTTTAGTCAAAATAAATATAATTGTTACTCATATTTTATTGCAATTGTATAATTTAAATATCTTTTAATGAAAGAGAATGTAATTTATCTATTTTAGTTTAATATATTTAGATATATATTTTCACTGTTTCATGCGTTCTAATTCTCAAATGCTTATCCAATAAGTAGTTTGAGTGTTTTGATAATATTTGAAATTATATGGTTTATTTTGAAAGTCAAAAGGTTACGTAGATGTATTGCTACTTGTTATATCTTAACTGACCCTCACCCTTCCAAGTATCCCACTGGCATAAGTTTAAATTATTGAATTAACAAATCCTTAAACTCTTTCTCTCCCAATTTTATTAAGTCAATCTATTTTAGGCATATAAAACATAATTGCAAGATCTAATGCATTAAACTATTATGTCCCTATCGTATAACATTTATTTGTTTGTTGTACAACTTAGTTACATAAGTAACAAAAGCAATTATCTCAACTTTCTTTTTATAGGAAAAGCACAAAACTACTTAGGGAAACATCCCAAAATAGTTCCCAATGTCCCTACTTAGAACATCTAAAACAAAATTAGGAGGAATAGAAAAATGAGTAACCCTTAAGGGTAAATTTAAAGCCTCCTTTGTGAGTGAGTCTGCCACCTCATTGGTCTCATGATTGCACCATACAAGACTCACATTCCAGTCATGCTCCAACATGTGTTGAAGCTCTGGCAGAAGGTTGAAGTCTTATCTATATCTCCATTCTCCACCGCTTCAACTAGCTCCAAGCAATTCATTTCTAAAATGACGTCCCTCATCGTCAAGTCCTAAGCAAACTTCAAACCCCAAATAGAGCCTCATAGCTCCACTTGAAAACTATTGCCATGGCCAATATTGAACATAAAACCCCTTAACACCTCTCCATGATGGGTTCTCACAATACTGCCACATGCCACCTCTGAGCTTCAGCCATCAAACGCCCCATTTCCATTAATTAATTATTAAAAAATTAAATGTGCTTGTGCAATGTGATCTACAAACAATATTAAAAAATCAGCCTATGTAATGTGATCTACAAACAATTTATTTTTTAATTATTAAAAAATTAATTATTAAACTCAAATAAATCTACAAACAATATTAAAAAATTCAAATGGGCATGATATTATAATTTGACATTTATTAATATTGAAGCAAATAAAATTTGAGGAAGGATATCAAATTTGACATATTAAAATAATTCTTTTTTTGCAGGAACAACATGTGGTCCCAATCTCCCAAATGCGTCCATTTTAATTTTTATTTGGATTTTTTAATGATTTTGACAAACAAAGTACTTCAACCAACATTGATGCAAGAGACATTAGGCACGTGGGATAATACTCAAGCAAATTCAATATAAATGAAAAAGAAAGGATAGAGAATTACCTTGCAATCGTTGAATAAGAAGAAGAATTTGTTCTAGAGAGAGATGATTTTGATATTGATATTGCTTCAAGCAACATAGATGTAGAGACATTTGACATATGAGATGATTCTAAACTAGATATATAATAAATGAAGATGAAAGGAAAAGAAATTACCTTGAAACCACTAAAGAGAGATGATGAATGAGAAAGAGATGCTTTTTGGAAGAGAAAGAAGGGAAGGGGAAAGGTTTTTTTTTTTCCAACAAGAAAGGAAGAGGTTGAACGATGATGAATTGTTGAGAAGAGAAGGTTGGAATTTTGGAACTACTAGACATAACTAGCCAGGCATGATAGAATGAAATTGATGTGGGGGTAAAAAAAAAAAGCTAAGGTCAAATAATTTAAAAATACTTATCTGAGTTAGATAACATAGATTTTCAACTATTTTTTTATATAACAAACAATATAAAAAAAAATCATATAGCAAGATCCTATTAACAAGCAACATCTAAATTTTCAATTTATCAAAATGATGAATTTTAAGATATAAAATTTATTTACTCAAAAAATATTCAAAATTATATAATTTTTTTAAAATATATAAATTTTAAAGATACTTTTTGTTAAATGTGCATATATTTAATTATTTGAATTTTGAATTTTATTTAAAGAATATGCTTGAAATTTCAAATTCAATGATACATATATCCTTGTATGAAGAATATGCTTTAAAGATACTTCTTGTTAGTTTGCCTATATCTTTATCCATTACTTATATCTTTATTTTTTAAAAAATATTAAATATCACATGTTAAATAATATAATTCTTTAGTTTTTATTTTAAAACTTTAAATTAAATTCATAAAATAGTAGGTAGAAAAAAAGTATTACAATTAAAAATTTAAATTTTCTAATTTATTTAAATTTAAAGTAAATTAAAATTATTATAAATTTTATTTTTTATAGAAAATTTTATATTTAGTAATAAATAAACTAAAAAGTTATAAATATGAAAATTAATATTGGTTTTATAATTAAAAAAGCTATTTTCAATCTTTATCTTTAATGAACATTAATTTGGATTTTTTCATTATTTTTTCCATTGTTATTTAAATAATGTTATCACTAGAATAGGCTAATTTTATCAAATGTCTTCAAAATGGTAGTGGTAGTGGTAGTGGCTGTTTGAACTCTAGGATAATCGAGTATTTGAGTCCTAGAGATACTAATTTAAGGAGGACATTCCTTAACACTTTATAGCTTGAAAGGGATTCGTCTCTTGCTAAAATAGGTAGGAAGATACCCTTAGAAAATCCCAAGAAAAAGAAAAAGCTAATTTGCTATTTAATTTGATTTTAGTGGCCATTATAGAAACCGCCACTAAAAATCGCTACTAAAGTATACCTTAATAGCACTTTTATGCTAAATGTTGTTAAATACATGAATTTAATGACAATTGTAAACAATGCTGTTAAATTCATCTTTTACGATGGTTTTTTCAATTGTCACTAAAATACTGCTATTAAAACCCATAATTCTTGTAGTGAGATAAGGCGTAGGTTGAGCAGGATGAAAGACTATCATCTCTTGATGTTTATTAAAAGCATACAACATCATCTTAATGTTTTCACTTGCCCTCTCCCTTATCCTACATAATCAAGTGTTGGAGGGTTATTAATGGCAAGCATGCATAAGTCCTCCAATATATTGACATGTGAAAAATGAAAAGCAACAATTACGTATATAGATCAAGTATAAATATATAAAAGAGGTGGAAACAAAACAATCACAAGTTTACAAAAATCGTACCATAAAACCCTGAAAGCTACTCTTAGGATATATCCATCCTCATGTATGTTAATAATACCAATGCATGTAATCAAAGATCGAATCGAAAGGAGATGCCTCCATGTCAACCTAGGCAATAACTTGCTGTCATGCATTCTATATAGTTATAAATACAATGTGCTTATAGTGCCAATCTTTTTTAGTTTTTCCTTTCACCAAAGGTGTATGTAGGGGTTCCACATTGAATGGCTTTTCGAGGATATATTGCCGCTTATCAAATTGGCAAAAAACACAATTAGTATAATGAAACTCAACGATCTAAAAGCAAATAATGGGAATGAATGTGCGTTATACATCTAGAGACATTAAGCAGTAGTCAGAAATTAACTGTCAGATGTTCGATAGGTTGTATGGTTGCCAAATGAACTCATCATCCTTTATTTGATCTAGCCAAATCCTGTAGGTCCACAAGGCCTCTATAGTTGGATGAATATAGTGAGGGACATACTTTTATTTGAAAACCAGAAGTGGTTTCAGAGGGTATATCTTTATATTTGGTTATGGTTGAGGAAGTGGTTATGGAGTAAGTTGGGAGAATCAATCTCATGCCTATAAGTGTAATAATGTCAAACAATTACCAATATTTACTTCATCATAGTTTGTTACATTTCATATTTCTCTATACAAGTATGCTAAAACCATCAATCCTTAACTATAATGACTAGCTTCTTCAAAATGTCAAAGTAACAGCAAATACATTAACATGACTTTATGCTCAGTTCGATCTAGTATCAAGTATCCTCTAATCAATCTCATGATATACACTTATATGAATCGTTATCTAGTCTTATCATCTGTATCATTAGGCAAGTTCGCAAATATTTAGGCAAGCTTAAAGGCACTAAGCCTTTGTTCATCTATCGTCTCTAAAGGTGGAGTTATGCCAAATAACTGCTAACACACGACCCACCAATTATAATATATTCATCCTAACACAAACACTCTCGTATAAGGTAGCCTAAGCTAAATTGTAACATTTTACAGGGTAATTGTTGCCTTGCCCTTAATCAAATGGAAGATATATGTCTCTAGCTACCATTTTTCCATAAAGGTAGAAACAAGTGATGTATTGAAATTGAACTGGCCAAGTCAAGATCTCCTGTAGAAACCTCCTTGTATGAGTTAGGGAATGGTTGTGAGTGAGGGCTTGAAGATCTAACCCTTTTGTGCTACTATTTGTTTATGAAGAATGCAATTGGCTTACAACATGTAATTATAATATTTACACATAAAAGTTCATACTCAATTAAATAAATTATTTTTGGTTATGTTAACTTACCTGGCCTTGCCACACAACTTGTGACATATGACAAGTTTGTAGGTATAAAAGTAAGTCATCATCTGGGCTTGGATTAATAGTGCTTTGATGGCCAACCATTTTACTATTATTATTACAAAGCTAAGGCTATCATATGCAAAATTATTTGTATAGAAATTTACTTCTATATAAGGCAACTAAAAATCCATATGAACAAAACATCACGGCAACTATATTTCAACAGTCATATCCATCATTGGTCAATAAAATCAAATATATTATAAAGTCAAATACATAAATAGAATCAAATATACCATAAGTCAAATACATGAATAGAATCAAATACACCATAAATTCAAATACATTAATAAGGTCAAATACATTAATAAAGTCAAATATATCATAAATTCAAATAAATAAATAAGGCAAAATATATCAAACTCTAATTAACTAACGAGATGGATAGATTGCTTAGTTATTATCAATTTGTCTATATAGTCTATATTGTTGTTGTTCCTTCAACCCTTCATATTAATCTATCTCATTTTGGATCTTAGAAGATTTAGGTCGACCTTTCTAGCTAATCATTGAAGGATTAAGCACCAATTGTGGACTTACTATTTAAGACCAATATAGTTCCCCCTTGATTAGTTAAAAATTACTCTTGTATATATTTATTATAGTATCCAGTAAAAAAAATATAGTCTACATACTATAGAAGGTCAATAAACACCATGGCACATACAATAAAAACATGTACCAGAGATGCTTTTGAATTTGAAACTCACCATAGTCACACATGCAATATAATAAACTAACGTTACAACATCGGCCATATTACTTATTCATCAAATCATATGGTTCCTCAATCTAGAATTTTGAGGCCCATCAGTCAAACCTATGCATTGCTAAGCAGTATGCTCTCTGTAGCAATAGTGACAACCTTTTTGTCATGTTCTTAAAACAAATTGCTCTAACCTCAAGTTGTACGGTTATGATCAGTGCACGCTTCACCCAATATCTATTAAACATGTACATAGTTACATTTATCAAGCCGCTTATGGGTAATAGTCTAACTTCTTTTAGTATGTTATTTATGAGTTCAGCCAAGTTTGTCGTCATATGCCCCTAATATCAACCTTCTACATCATACACACAAAAACATTTGCATTAGGCCAATTGTGCATCCATCGAATGATGCTCATGCAAATATCCTATACATATTATCTATGAGTAAACATTTTGACAACACACATATATCAAATCATTTTACAGAGTAAGTAAAATGTATTAATGTTGATGAATCTCTTTCTTAACTACTTACATCTAAATAATGTATTCAGATTACTTACAATGTGTCTTAGGTAGAACAAATGATACATATATGGTGGTTGCCACCTATTTTCTGGATTAAAGACAATAGCTAAAATTTTAATATGTCTATCAAAAATCAAACAAATCCTCATTTTATTTGGTATTACTTAGCATTGGAGTAGGGAAAGGAACCATGCCTATAACTTATGTATTTTTGTCTTAATGATAGCAAATGCCAAGGGTACGACCTTATTAGCCCTATCTTGTGAGCTTGCAATTAACATAATGCCCTTGCATTTTTCATATAAAAAAGTTTCGTTAACTTGCATCATTGGATTCAAGTAGTTGAAAGTGTTAATACATGACTTAAAAGTTTAAAATACAAGATGGAACATCACCAAGGGTTTTATAGCTGAGCTAGTCCATAGGCCCTCCTTCTAAATAAACTCATAATATAACCCTGTTATAAGGTGTTAAATAGTAATTAACAATCTTGGTAAGAAAGTATATAATCATTCTCAGTTTCTAAATGCGATAATAATAGCTCGATGCTTTATAGTCCATGCTTTTTTGCATGATACCATATAGCTAAATATGCTATACAATTTCCATCATCCATGTTAATTTGTGATAGTATAGCATATGCTCGATACACTTCTTGAGTTAATGGAGTTACCTTATCTCCTCGGCATCGTCTCTCTTGGCATTATCTTCTCCATGGTTATTGACATTCGATAGAGCATCATATTCATCCTCATCTTTAAGTTTGTCCATTATATGCTTTGGCTCATCCGGGGGTGACAAAAGACTAGTATTGAAAATAAGCAGTCAAGATAAGGTTGGTTGGAATGTATGGTCGACAATAGGTTAAGAATCAAATAGGTGTACATCTGCTATGTATGAGCTAAACAATGAGGCTTACTTGTCAGTACAATAGAATTAGCTAGTGGAGGAGAGTGTCAGCGATTCATAAATCTCATCTTGTGTCACATTCAAATCTATATCAATAGTTGATATATTTACGTATATATTCAATGCACCCAATTAGATTCTACCAAATTTTCATCAGAAAAACATTCAATATTAATGTGCACATGATTCTTATGCTAAAGACCACATCTTGGAGCTCCTTTCAAATAGCAAAGGATTTTTTCTAAGATTGTCCAATGATTGGCTATCAAGGAGACATAAACTAATTGATAATACTAATGAAGTATGCGATATCAAGATAAGTCACTATATGATAATTTAATTTCCCAACTAATATTTTATATTTCTTAAGATCTCTAAATAACACACCAATGTCTTTTGCAAGTTGTAAGCTAGGAGTTATTGGTACATTACATTGCTTAACTCCCAATTTTCTTATTTTTATCGACAATTAAGAACATACTGTCTTTGAGACAAGAAGATGCCTTTTGTACTTCCAACTCCTAAAAATATTTTCATTGCTCCAAATCTTTTGTTTGAAACTAAGACTGAATAAACGTTTTAAGAGATGAAATACCTAATGTCACTTCCAATAATCATAATATCATTAATGTACACAATTAGTAGGATTATGCCAGCCTCATACTGTTTATAAAATAATGAGTGATTACATTTGCTTTTATTCATCTCATATTTTAGAACTACTTCACTAAATTTGCCAAACCAAGCACAAGGACTATGTTTCAAATTATATAAGGATTTTCAAAGATAACATGCTTTCCCACACTCCCCCTAAGCAACAAACCCCGATAGTTGTTTCATATATACTTCCTTTTGAAGGTCACCATGTAAAAATAACATTCTTGATATCTAATTAGTGTAAAGGCTAGTTATAAGTGGCCGCCATGGAAATGAACAACTGAACAAAGGCAAGCGTGGCTACTGGAGAGAAAGTATTTAAATAATCAATACTAAAAATTTTAACATATCCTTTAGCAATAAGATAGGGCTTTTAAATAAGCCACCAAACCATTAAGATTCACTTTGACTACAAATACCCATTTGCACCCAATAGCCTTCTTGTTGGCAGGCAAATCCACTAACTTCTAAGTGCCATTATCATCGAGAGTGGTTATTTATTCCATTATAGCAGTATGTTAGCTAAGATGGGACAAAGCTTTAAGAACAGTTTTATAAAACAAAACAGTATTTAAGGATGTAATAAAAGAGTTGGAAAAAGGAAGTAATGAGAAAATATACAATGGTGTTAACCTTTCTGAAGAGTAATAAGAAGATCAAGGTTAGGGTCTGAATCACTTAAGACAGATTCGACAATGAAGAGGATAATGAAGGGTATGAATATGGACTGGTGACAATAGTCTCTTATTATCGTAAGGAATAGACATGGACAATGGGTGATCGAGTAGACTTTAGAACAAGTGTAAGAATACCTAAAGAACTATCAGAACAAGTTACAATATAGACCAACAGATCATCTTCCTTGTCCTAATTGTTACAAATAAAAGATAAAGAAAAGAAGGGGATGTGTTTATGAAAAGTGACATTTGTAGAGACAAGATAATGGTTAAGTGTAAGGGAAAAACCTTTGTATCCTTTCTAACGATAAGAGTAACCAACAAAAGTAACTAAGAAAAACATATTTAAGTGACTTTGGATCTAATTTAATGACCTGGGGATGAAAATCCTAAATAAAATAAGTATTGCCAAATATCCTATGCTCAGTAGAAAACAAAGGCTTCTAAGAAAGAGAATATCATACAAAATATCACCATCAAGAATAAAGGAAGACATCTGATTAATTAAAAAACAAGCTATAGAGATAGCATTAGCCCAAAATTCTTTAAGATCTTTTATTTAAAATAGAAGGGCTCTTACAACTTTAAGTAAATGTCTATTTTTCCATTAAGTAACCCTATTTTAGGATAGTGTATCAATATAAGAAGGTTGATAAAGAATGCCATTTTAAGCCATGTAAAATTGAAAAGAATTTGACAAATGTTCTTTGGCATTATCAATTCAGAAAGCATGCACAAAAATATTACATGAGTTTTTATTTTAACACAAAAGGAAAAAATGAGAGAATAACTTATAATAGTTTTTTATTAAATATAGCCAAGTAACATGAAAATAATCATTGACAAATGTAACAAAATATTTAAAATTGAACATAGATGTAATTTGATAAGGATTGTAAATATAAGAATGAACTAACTCAAATAGGAATACAACCCATTTATTGACTCTAGACATTAAGAGAAGACAATAATGTTTGGTAAATTGACACAACTCATAATCCAAAGATACCAAATATTTAAATAAAGGAAAAAGTTTCTTAAGAAAATGTAGAAAGGGATAGCCTAACCAACAATGCACCTTAAAGGGAGTCAAAGAACTAAAACAAGCAATGGATCTTGGCACTTATGTGTAATTAAAAAATGTAGAGACCTCTAAAGTCATAACCTTTACCAATAATTGGCTTCATTATAAAATCCTAAATGACACAATGATCAGGAAAAAAAATAAGATATAACAATTTAAGATACAAGTGAGTTTACTAGCAAAAATTAGATTAAAAAAAGATTAGGTAACTCATTAATAATAATAAAAAAAGTGACGAGGTTGGATTAATAGTTCCAGAACCAAGAATGCAAGAACCTGTATACCAAAGTAACATAAAAAGAGGTAGCATGTGATTGTAAAGTGGAAAAGAGACTTAAGGTACTTGTTATATGATCTATGGAACTAGAATCAATCATCTAATTGGCAATAAAGAGATAAGACGTATAATGGATTTACCTGACTTAGCAATAGTAGTAATAAAAGAAGCAGTGGATTTCAATGATTCTTAATATTTAGAGAATTAGGCAAACTCATTAGCAAAGACTAAAATGGTTTTTTTCAAATTTGCTAAATTCTCTAATATTTATGCTAAAGTTTCTTACAATTACACTTTATATGGCTGGGCTTATGATGATAGTAGCTCATAATTCCTCCTAACTTATGGCTGCGACTATTAACACTTTTGTCGCAATTGCTCATTCCACCTGCTTTTTAACCACTTTGTTTGTTCTAACATCCAAGGTTATAACCACTATGACTTACAAAAACACTATTATTATTAGTAGGCTAATATGTCTGAAAGCTTTTTGTATGATGCATTCTAGCAAAGGTATCTTGCAAAAAAGAAATCTCAAATCTAGAGAAGATCTTAAATTTAACAATCTCAAATTTTGGAAGGAGACTAGTAAGAAAACTTATAACAACCATTTTTTTCCCGTTGAACCTTCACGTTAGATCTAAAAGGTAACAATACGTTAAGTTTCTTGTAAATCTTTTTGAAATCCATAAAATAGGTTATGAGTAGCCTATCCTGCTTTTCTAATAAAATGCTTTACACACCTTATAGATATAGGAGATATTCTTTTTACCAAAATATAAAAAGTTCAAATAATCCATCTATTCCTTAACAAACTTACAATAATTGATCAAGCTAATTATCTCATCATTAATAGAGTTTCAAATATGTAAAAATAGTCTTGCATCATCCTTTTACTAAGCTTGCTTCATATTATCTACAGGAGGGTCATTCATAAGGTAGTTATCTTTCTTAATGCTTTGTAAGTACACTAGAAATGCCTTGGTCTAATACAAATAGTTGGAACTATTAAGCTTGTACTCGGTAATCTTTGTCATCATAGGAATCGCATTAGCTATGACTGTGGATTTATTTTTTGCCATTAGAGAAGCAAAACACCAAACAACTAAAAGAGTATTGAAGTAGAATTACAAATGGTGCATGCCAACCAATAAGAGTGCCTAAACAAGGAGCCAAATGGCTTCTACACTTGAATTTTGAAAGGATGAAGCTAAAAGCAACTAGAGAAAAAGACTAAATAGAACAACCACACTTAAAAATTGAAGGGAAAAGGTAGGAATAGAAGAGTCATTGTCGACAAAAGAGATCGGAGTGAAAGAACCTTGCTCACATGCTTTTATGTGCTAGTGTGTAAGAGGATGTTGAATTTAGAAAGTGGCATATGACACCCACACGTGCCACTGCTAGTTGCTGAATAATAAGGAGAGGTCGATTAGTGGGTTCTAAACCTTTATAGGTGACCTAGGCACACTAATGAACTTAAACATATTTCAACCCTTAAGCTCTGGTACCATGATACATGAAGGCCAAAAACTTTATTTTTATTCATAAATAACACATCTATTTATATATATATATCATGTACCTTCAAAATAGGAAACTCTAAAATAAGAAAATACTAATCCTTATAATTATATTAATGTAATCTCTATGATTAGGTATACTAATTATAGGAATATTTATAATAATATTTCCTATTCTGTAATAACATAAATCTTTCCTATTCTGTACAAGTTCAAATTCTTGCCATATTTCAACCATTATACTATGGATCTTTGAGTCCAATACTTTTCTTCCTTGTCATAAATATGTTCAATTTGTATAGCCAAAGTTGAAGTTGTAATTGCTTGCTCTTGATCCTAATGGCCTTCATAACAGTACTGTAATTGACTAAATAGGTTTTTTAATAAAATTTGCTTATTTGGAAACTCCTTCTTACTCTGTTTGATTAAGACATATCTAATACGTCTCAAATTCTTCAAAGCTTTGCATAATGTCACATATTTCACCATCATTAGATTTCCAATTTCTCATAGTAAGAGATTGAAATTTGGCACAATCAATCCACATTAATTCAAATTTGAAAGCCTTCAATAATTTAATGAGTATAATTAGGAACCAACACCAAAGACAAGTTATCAGAATCCAAGGGTTTAAGGTTGAAGACCTAGGTTTCCATGATACATTACACACATCCAATCGCTCCATAATGTTAGCATGCCATCTCGATTATTCGAACATGTAAATTTAAGGCCATTGTATCCCAAATCCATCATACCCTGTTTCCTCACAAAATGCATATAGTTCATAAAATAGTGAGTAGGCCTAACTTTAACACCATATTTTTAATTGAGTTGAATAGAATATCTTTAAAATTGCCAATGCAGATCTAAGGTTTGTTGTTGCCCAAATTCAAACCTAGTAATTCATTCAACCATATCTCTTTTTCTTCATTCTTCAGGGGCTTATAAACAAATATACTGAAATTTCTGATTTTATTGAATTTCGTATAAACATAGAAAATATATTTTGTTTTGCAAATTATTTATGTTTGGTAGTACAAAGCTAAAACACTTTTAAAATATTGGGAAAAGATAGTAGTATTACTTAAATTTTATATGTTAGGAATTAAGGGTGTAACGTTTTGAAGAATGTAGCTCACTTCTTTTTTTGGGTATTTACTGTGTAAGAAGTACAAAAGTAGCAAAATATGCTTTCCACTATATATGACTTTTAAAAATGTACATCTCTTTATTTTGTTTATGAAATTTTATAATTAATACTCAACTTTGATTATAGTCCCAATTTATCAATTTTACTGTAATAACTATGTAGTCTAAACTATATGTAAATTCTCATCAATCTAAAAATCAATGTGATTATACTGAAAAAACAACTTAGATAATAACTACAAAGATAAAATAATTGTAAAATATTATGAAAAGAACTGAATTAAAAGAATACTAATTAAAGAAATGAAATACATTATAAGATCTTTAACTTCCATCATAGATAAAATTAAAAAAAAAAAAAAACTTTTCCATCACGTTCAGCATAACATTTACCTATAAAGAGTCTTCTAAGATAAATAACATTCTTGAAATATTGGCCAATTTAACTGAAGACAACCATAGATAAAATATTAAAACATGTTCATGAAAAAAATTAGAAAAATAAAAGATCTAAAGAAGAAATTAGTATTTGACTCTAACAAAGGCCTGCATGAATCCAGAAATAAATTTGAACCAGAATAAGCCATCCACAGCAAATGTCGTGAACAATTGCAACTTCTTGATTCTCAAGTTCAGAGAGAATAGATAATGCCCGCTATCCTCATCAACAAAATCTTCTTCATTCTTCATGAAAAGTATCATAAAGTCAACATAATCTTTTTCATTCTCCATGAAAAGTATCATAAAGTCACCAATATGCTTAGATTGACATAACGATGGCACGTAGTTAAGCTCATAAACCTTGCGCCATGAATTGGTGCCACTAGTCATAGCATCAAAAACCCATAAATCAACTGTATATATATTCTTAAACTTATAATTATAAAATAACAAACCAGCACTGTTACTGTAGGTGACCAACTTGAAATTCAACTTCATTGTTTGCAGGAGGCAACTCAATTTCATTGAAGGTGTAAGATAAAAAATTATATACAACAACATGGCTTAATATGTGATAATAAGGTCCTTCTTCTTTAGCAATCTAGAGCAATTGTTTGTCAGCCAACAAAGTTTCACTATGCATAATGCCATCTTTAATAGAACATACCACTGGACTTCTCCATTCCCTTTCTTTCAGTAAGAAGGAAGTCTCCGATAACTTTCTTGCTTCCTTGTATGAGTCATTAAAAAAAATGTGTATGTGTAGACTAAAAATTAAAAAAAAAAAAAAAGTGATGAGACCTTTGTTTATTAAATAAATTATTTATTTATTATTTTATAGGAAAAGCATATAACAAAATTAAAGTAGAAAATAAACGGAGCTAATCTATATGTGTGTGTGTGTGTGTGTGTGTAATTTGTAAAAAGAATGCGGAAAAATTAACATGAGCTTATCTCTCTCTCTCTCTCTCTCTCTCTCTCTATATATATATATATATATATAGATGATACATTTTTTTATTAGATTCATTATTTACTTAATAATAGCAGAAAAAAAGTAAAACAAAAGGTGAACTCATCTATTTATATATAGATAGATAAGAACTTTGTTTATTAAATAAAATGGGATCCCACCTTATATATGATGGAACACGGTATGTTTAAAAATTTAAAAAAACCAAAGAAAAATAAATAAATTTTACACATGAACAAGTTATAAATGATGCTAAAAAATTGGGTTGAAGGTAATCTATCCATTTGTGTACATGCAAATCCATTTGTATGCACACCCATACACACACACACACGGATAGATTACCTCCATGTTTTCACTTTATTTTTATTTATAGATAAAAAAGTAAAAATCCAATTGAAAAACTTAATTATTTATTAGTGATTATAGTTAATTATAAAAGATAGATAAATAGAGTATAGTTAAAAAATGATGTTTTAAAATAAAATATAGATATTAAAAAATTATTTATTTAAAAATCAAAGATATATCTCATTTCTGAAAAAAAGAGAAAAAAATAACTTCATTTGGTTTTGTATATATAGAGACAGATGAGACCTTTTATTTAAAGTTCCACGTTGCAGCTTCACAAAATCAGATAAGAAAAAATTTAATTAAAAAATAACAACAAAGATGTATCTCATTTGTAATTTGAAAAAAATAAATAAATAAGTAAAAACTGAGCTCTTGTGTGTGCCAATAGTTGTGTCTGTGTATATATATATATATAGATGAGATAAAGCTCCACGTGGCAACTTCACACAGAAGCAGATAAAAAAAAAAGTTAAGTAACAAGTAACAAAAAAGATATGTCTCACTTGTAATTTGTGTAAAAAAAGAAAAAAGAAAAAAAAAGTGACTCATTGGTCTGTATACATCAACACATGAAACCTTTGTTTAAAGTTCCGCGTTGCAACTTGTGTTCTTCAAAATGTTTCACATAAAGCAATCACGTGAGCTGCTCTACATTGATGAGAGAGATTCTTTCAGGAAATAGGTGGCAATCTTTGAGGCATCCCAAATCATTAAAAAAAAAAAATATATAGAGCACCAAGTGTCGAGACCTTGCTGAGAGTTGATGAAAAATAAATATATAAGTGTGTTACGTGAAAAATAATAAAGTTCCACAAAATATTTTTCTTGAAAACTGAAGAAAAATGGATAAAATAATCAAAATCTTAAGGATAATAATTAAGGAAGATAATTTTTAATTTTTAAATTTGATCATGGTATTTACAAGTCAAAAGAGAATATTTATTTATTTGTGGAATATGTTTCTTTTTATTTTTTTTCTTCTATCCTCATTTTTTTATTGTTTTAATTTATTTTCTTCTATTTGTACTCATTATTCTCAGTTCAAACATATTTTTTAAAAAATCAATTTAAATTGTAATTAAAAAATGTTAAAGAATTTAAAATTTTACTTTTTCTATATTCTCTTCCATTCTCTGTCAATTTGAACACACCCTTCAATAAAACAATATAGGGAAGAAGAAAAAGAATGATTTAGAAACCTACACGTTTCGTTTTAGGAAATTTATATATTTTCGCCATTTTTTTTATTAGTAAGTAGGTGCTTAGAAGTTAATATCGAAATTTGGGTGGCCTTCAAGTAATGGAGGATGTGGTGCGCCAATTGATCAAGTCCCGCAAAAGTTTGCTTATGTTCAAAGATTATATTACTAAAACTAACGTATAGGACTAAGAAATATTATATATTAAAAGGCATAGAAAAAACTAAATTCACTTATAGTGGCATATTTTAATTTTAAAATAAATTATATAATTTAATAATCACAAAACTTTTGTTATTGTTGTTGTTGTTATTATTATTCAATGTTAGTTTTAAAGAAAATAAAGTAAATTATATTCTTTTTTAAAAAGAGATGTTCATATTATTTTTTTCCCTTTACTTTGAAAATTACATTATTTTTCTTCAAACTAAAAGATATATTATATTTTTTCCCATGTAATAAAAGAAAATTACAATCATATATTTTGACCAAGATACACTTATATTATTTATACAATATAATAAATGTTCAATATAGAATACTCTCTTTTTTAAATTAAAAATTTTTTAAAATCACTAAAAAATAATTTTTTAAATAAAAAAATTAATCAAATATTTTTTCAAATCAACTTATTTAAAGATAATAATTTAATTTCAATAATAAATATGTATTAAATATATGTTGATAAATATAAACATTTCCAAAAAATTTAATAATATTTCATGATAAATTAAATTTATAATTTTCAATACAAAATAAATAATACTGAAAAAAAATTAAAGATATATATTTTTAAATAAATTATATTTTTAGCAAAAGAAATTATTTTTATTTTTAGACTATTTTAAGTTTTTAATAGAAGTTATGTATATTTTCAAAATAAGAAAAAAAAAAGGTAGTATAATTTGAGTATCTTCTGAGAAAAAAAAAAGTGTAATTTTGTTGAAAAAACTATTATTCAAGTTAATTACAAAACTGGACCAAAAAAACTTCAAAAAGTTATTAACAATACATCCAGGGCCAGGGAGATCCATGAAGCCCGATGGAAAAGAAAAGGAAGAGAGCCCAGTTATAGAAAAGCCCTAAATCTCAAACTCGCTCCATTTGATTAAAACCCTCGATCCCGACTGGGTTGCTTTCCGCCGATCTCCGCTTCTGCATCAGCAAGGGAGTGTCGCCAACCGATCCAAAGATGGTGAAGGGACGCCAAGGAGAGCGTGTCAGGTTTGTGATCAAATTGTTAATCTCTCTTCACTTCCTTCTTTTACCAAAACTGGAGCACCTCAGTTATACGGTTTGCACAAAAAGATGCCTTTTTGAGTGAATTTGATCTCATGCACTGCGGCTGTTAGCTCTGTGCTCGGTTTCGCCTTTATTTTGACTATAACAGAAGACGGTGAGTGCAGTTCTGGAGTTCTGTTTTTCTAGTACGTGGAGAGGCCACTACAAAAGATTAAGATTTCTTGCTTTGAACGTTATGTATTTATTTGCCAGATCAATTCGACCTCGCTTTCCCACATTGCATTTTGCATTGGTTTGAAAAATTAGCCCTTATGAGCTTGAATAGCTCTTTCTCTTGCACCATATATAGATTGTGGGTAAGTATAGAGGTTGATTAATTTTTTTTCTAAACGATACCCAGATGTCCATGGTACTTGTAGTTATTAGTTTGAGTTATGTATAGTCTTGTACCAAATGTGCCCTTTTCTTTTGCTCCTCTTTGGTAGTCAATAAGCCCCAAAGTATAATAACTGAGGATGGAACGATTTTGGTGATATATACAAAAATTTGATCTATTGGATTATTCGTATAGGATATGCATTATATGGTAAATAGAATTGTTTATATGTTTATAACTTCGTATCTATATGTGTAGATAAAGTGAAATCAAAAGATACTTATATTTAAACTTCGGTATCATATTAACAGTACTTAAAAAGAATATGGGAAGAATATGATTACGTGGTTTGTATTGCAAGTTTGCGGCTAATATGGAGGCACAATTGTGTGTGCGAGTATTTGTATGTGTGTATGGGAGCTTGACTATATCAAAAGTTTGTACAATTACCATATGCGAATTATGTTTTGGTTTAAATTTTCTTGTTTGCTTTCTTTTTTCATGATACCAATTATCCATCTTTATAAAATATGCTAATATTTTCATTTCTTTTCTTGTATATCAGACTTTATGTTAGAGGTTCAATCCTCGGATACAAGAGGTACTTTTTTCCTCTATAATTAAATTTACATTTTTTTCTCAACATTGTATTATGTGTTTTGTTGCATTGAAGATTTCCTGAAGAGTAGCCAGTAAAAGATTTGGGGTTTTTTTAATTAATTTCCATCAATGGCATACAAAGGATAAGGAATAGCTAGGTTTTTTTCTTCTTTTTAAAGCTAATAATTTGATAGTATTGTTCAGGTCCAAGTCAAACCAATACCCAAATACATCACTTATCCAGATTGAGGGAGTAAACTCCAAGGAAGAGGTTGCATGGTACTGTGGCAAGCGCATGGCATACATTTACAAGGCCAAGGTGAAGAAGGATGGAAGCCACTATCGCTGCATTTGGGGTAAGGTTATCCGGCCTCATGGTAACAGTGGCATCGTCCGTGCCAAATTCAAGTCCAATTTGCCACCTAGATCAATGGTAATTGTTAGGACATAGGATTGATGAACATTTTTAGATAGCTTTGTCTAAGGCTTTCTGAGTCATTTGAGATTTGACCCACCTGCAGGGAGCAAGGGTAAGAGTCTTCATGTATCCAAGCAATATTTGAGGTAATTATTCCCTTTTATTGATCCTCATGAGTTTTTCTTATACATTATCAGTTTTAATTTTTTCTTTTTTACATTTTTGGAACTGCCTGCTCTGTTTTCTTGCTATTTGATATAGGCTAATTCATACATTTATGTCGAGAGAAGTTGACATTAAATGCTGAATGTAAAGTCAAACCTTAGCAATCTCCCTTGTGTGAAGATGGTGATGTGAGATTATGTTGTTTGAACCTAAGTTATTTTTGTAGGTTGCTGTTGTCACAGAAGTGGGTTTTTATGATTTTGTGGTTTTGCTCCTTTTGCACAGAACAGATAGTATAGGGTAGTGGTAGCTTTCAGACCTTGTTCAGAGCCGTAGTTCATCTTTTGTATTAATTTGGATATTGATTTCTCCACTGTTTCCTTTCTCATCGAGTCATTGACTGCTATTACTTTCATACTTTGAGTTGAGACTTTATGCAGTGACTTATGAATAACTTGTTTTTATAAACTCTACCATTCATTTCCAGTAGCTTGAAGCATTCTCTTTTCTCTTTGGGAAGTTTTAATAATGGTTAGAACTCAATAACAAGCAATTTGCGATACTTATGCATGTGTTGTATCCTAGCCAAGACAACGATAGGGTTATGAGATTCTGCTACAGATCTTGATTTTAGGCTAGTTTCCTGTTTTACATAAATATTTATCTTAATTTTGGCACTTTATATCGGGGGTGCTTCTTGATAGTAGTGGTTACTGTTCAGGGTTTACTCTTTGGCCGCTTGGTCATAACGTCTAATGCTGTTGTGTGCCATCTTATCTTGTTGACCTTTTTCAATAGTACTATACGTTTTGCCTGATTCTTATTTTGCATTTTGATTTTCGTCCTTGCAGATTCTCAGGACTTTATGTTGTCTAGAGAGAGTTCATCTATAACTAGGAGATGGTTGCAATGTTCTTTGAGTTTAATTTATGTACTCTTGAGCACAATAGTTTCCTTGTTTAGGATGGTGAAAGATCCGCATAATTTTTCATCATTTTGTATGAGATTATTCATGAACATTACGATGATTCTGATTTAAAAAGAAAATTAGGTATCAATTTTATATTCTTTGCTATCAGGTTTTTTTTTAATAAAAACATAATAAGAGTATAATTTTTTCAATTTAACATCACATTATTGGGTCTTTCAATTAATTTTTTTAACACTTTTAATTAAGAATTTGATGGTAAAAATAGAAGAAATTGTAATTAAATCTAGTCATTTGATAAATGATTTTATCCTTATAATTGTTTCAAACTTTCAAATTAATAAAAAATTATATGTAATTTTTTATATTTTTTAATCAAATTATGACAAGTATGGTTTTTAATAATAATATTATAAGCATTTGATTTTTAAAATTTTACATTTATTATGTTTAAATTATATAATTTAGCAGTAAGAATATAAAGAAATACATTAAGACTAATTTCTAAAATTATCAGTGGTTTAATTTTAGGCCAAAAGAAATTAGCGGTTGCTTTGTCTCTTTTAATGTTTGTTTATGCACCGTATGTCTAATTGCTGGGAAGTTGTAGGTGAGGACCACCGTCAGTTGTAGATGAAGATCATCAATGATCATCATAAATATTATAGTATCAAATCGCACGCGGGGGAAACTTACAAGGCAGACGGAGACTTCACTTTAAACAAATGGTCCAAACATAAATGAGATTATTTTGGAATCAAATATAATCATATAGAATTGCCAAAGAATGCATTCCTAGTGAAAATAAAAATGAGTTTCCACTCCCAATTATTGCACCATTAGTAGCGGGCCATTTGGTATAACTATAGAAAATGAATTCTGTTTTCATATTGTGCATGATTTTGATTTTTTGTTTTTGTAATTATTATTTAATAATATTTATTTTTATTTTTTTTAAAATATGAGTATAAGTTATTTTTCATTCATAAAATTACTTTTTTTATTTTCATTTCTATTTTTACTAATTTTATGTATCAAAAAACGTTTGTTTGCTGATGTTTTAATGAAATAAGGAAAAAAATAGACGACTGAAAACAAATTTAGGAACGAGTAGATAATGATACGATCGCTGAGAACAAACAAATCTTTGAAAACATAAGGTAGCTGCGATGTCTATGTTAGCCAAAATAATAATAAATAGAGACGTAAGCAAAATAATCAAACAATCTCAAATATATGGATGGAGTTGCACTTGAACATAATATGCTGCAACGTTTATTCGTGCTTTCATGTCAATAATGTTGACAAACTATAATGCCCACAACTCTTTTCATTGTTTGACTTCTCCTAAATCAGATCAGATTTCAAGATTCCCATTGGAGAAATCGTAGTTTGAATCCATAGTCATAAATGTATTTAATCTCTTATATAAAATCTACTAAGCAAGCCAAGAGCTAATTCTATACCATGCTTCCATTTTCATATTCCTAAACCATGTGCGCTTCCATATGTCAACGGTTGGTTTCCTTCATAAAAATCTCATTCTAAATGACGTAGTGGGCACAAAAGTTGCACATAAAGCAATCTCAGATCCTATTTTTTAGGTTGACAGTTACTGGTAATGTGTGTGTAACATTAATTCTTGGGGATTAAAAGAAGGAAGGTGTTAATAAAATATAATTGTTTATAGGGGCGAACATTCGGCCAGGTTTGCTTACTCCTAATTGTCACGTAAAAATTATGGATGACAATAATGTATTCAATTATAACTTCTTGATTGTAACTATAAAATTATGTAAGTAGTGCTGGTGTTAAATTAAAAATAAAATAAAACTAGTCCTTCAACAACCCTTAATATATATATATATATATATATTACCACATGGTTTACAAATTAATTATAATATTATTAACAAGTTGCATAAATAAGTTTTTTTTCCCTTATTGGATATAATTTGTAGAACATTACTTCAAAACAAATTTTTTTTTATTACACTCTTTCCATCTAAAAAAAGAAAAAAGAATCAATTAAAAGTTAGCATATAAAGTGATAAAATTCACTGTCAAAAGATTTGATTAGGTTTCTGCAGCCATTTTGAATGCAAGAGTGGATTGAAAAAGTTTTATCTCCTCAAAAGGAAAAAGGTGTTGGGAAAACCAATAAGTTTGATCCACTCCTATGGCCTTTATTAACTTAATATGAGCTTTTTGCGAGCAATAAGGAACAAGATATTAATTTTACATGTTCCCCATTAATGAATAAATGGATACCACAAAAATTCTTTATAGAAATATTTTTTCTTTTTTGTTGGGATGCCAAACTAATTTGTTGACCCTAGTGGATAATGATATAATATGATAATTTGGACTTTCATGTGTAATAATAATAATAATAATAATAATAATAGTTTGTGATTAGGTGTAACTTACTGAGGATGCAAGACACAATATCATATGCCTTCCCACTGACACAAAAATTTCCACATATTGACTTTTGCATTAACAAATATACAAATTCCATCCCAAAGAGGAAAAATTTAAGTGTGCACCACTTTAGGTGGTTGTGCATTATTATAAAAAACAAAAAATCTATTTTGATTTTTTTTTTTCCTGGCATAATCTATTTTTCCTTTTTTATTTCAAGTCCTAAACTGCTTTCTTGATTCAATTTCTTTTTAAAGGCTAAAATATTATCGAATAATAATGAAATAAAAATATTATTAAAAAGTTAAAAGAATGAGACGGCAGGTATAACAACAAGTGGGACAGGTTATTGATATATGATGATATCTTCTAATGTATTAAAAATTTGAAAACCCATAAATTCAAAGCATTCAATAATGTAAATTTTGGTTTATAAAAGATTGAAAATTGATGTATTTATATAATTGAATAGATCGTATGAATGCCGGCAGCCTAACACCGAAATATCAGCACTCACAGGAATTATTGCACGGCGAATCCAATGCGGACATTCGTATTTCGTAGATTCGAATATTCTTATGCGAGGATGACCCACTTGACGGTGTCTCAACCCCCTGGTTCTCATTGAAATGTTTTTCTCGCGTGAAATTTTTTTAAAAAAATTTAGCCCTTTATTTTATCTCTATTTAAAAGTTAATTAACACAAAATTTATTTACATAAATATTATTGCTAACAAATCTAACATAAATATTTCATAAATTAAATTGAAAATATACCCATCTATGTCAGACAAAATAATTTTTTCCGCCTAATTGTGATACTACGCCATGTAAAACTTTTTTCAAAGACCAATCGGACTAAGATTCCTTCTCTTATCGGTATTGATCACAACCACCAGCCCTGCATTCAATTTTTATTATTAAAAAATTGTTTAAACTAAATTTTAAAAATTTTTAAATTTTTTAATTAAAACATAATAAATATATAAATCTTAATAGTAATATAATAAATATATATTTTTACATGTATACTTTTTTAATTAAATCAAATAATCCTAATGACCAAAATATTAAAAAATTATATCTGAGTTTTGTCCTTACAAACATGTCTCTGTCAACTTGACATAATAATTAAAAAAACTGTTTTAACTAAATTTTAAAAAACTTTAAATTATCTAATTACAACATAATAAATATATAAATTTTTAATAATAATACGATATGTTTATAATATTTACAAATAATTATATAATTTTTTAATTAAATCAAATAATCTCAATAATTAAGATATAAAAATTATATCTAAGTTGCCTTTTTACAAACTTGTCGAGTTTAAATCGGGCATAGTAATTAAAAAAATCAAAAAATTGTTTTGATTTTTCATTTTGTTGTGGCATTATCGTTCCCATTGGCCCCTGAATGCCTGGTAATTGAATATCTATCATCCCAATCTGGAATCGCATTGGTAGTTTTTGGACTTTGTAGCATCCTGAACTTGCCCGCCATCACTTTCACCCTTGAATCTGTACCCAATCAGGCCGCTATTCACTTTTCCCATTTTCCAACTTCGAAGTTCTTACCCATCTTCTCTCTCTCTCTCTCTCTCTCTTCGTTGGAGAATCAGGGCTGGTAAACTTGTGTACCTTCATCAATGGCTGCGATTGCGCTAATCGCTCCAGCAACTGTGGCGACTGTTTCTGGCATGCACTACAACTATTTCGCTTTTTTCTCTATGGTTTTTCCGATTTTCTCAGCAAACAAACAGAACGAGGATCAGAGATATTTGACTTGAAGGATTGATCCATCTCGTTTTGGGGATTTTCAGGTGGAGTCAAACTATCTGCTGCATATTCACCCACGAGGTATAGAGTGAACTTGCCCAAACGACATCAGTGGCTGCGTTTTACTTCATCGTCGGCACCCAAGAGGGATACTGCAGGTGTTGTTAAGGTATCTGAAGGAGGAGCCATTTCTCTCTCTCCAGATTGGCCCATTCAAAAGGTACCATACCTTAAATTCCATTTTCTTTCTAATTATTTTATAAATTAGTTTTAATTTTATATTACAAATAAATTAATGTGCGCAGCTTAACGCGTGAATATTAAGCGTGGTACTGTTTGTAATTAAAAATGTTAATAATAATAATAACAATAATAATAATAATAATAAAGTTGGATAGAAAGCACTTTAAAGCAGCGGATGAATTATGCCACCCAGGCGATGAGAGATTAGATTCTCTCCTGCTTGTGTGACACCTATCTTTTGATATAAACAATTCTTTTGTGTGACCCCAATCTCTTTTGAAAAATCTCATTCTCCTATTCCAAGTCCTCACAAATTTTGACTTACTAAAACGAGTTTGATCGGTTCAAAACAATTAAAAAGTAATAATTATGGTAATGAATTTGATTCATTATGGTTAAACTTATGGGGAAAGTGACTCGAACGCATCCATTTGGACCCGTGATGAGATAGATGAACTTGTTCATCATGCATGTCCCTGTGTACAACTTTCATGTGAATCCCATTTGATTGCTATGCGTTCATTTCGTGTTATCTGCCTTAAAACCCTCCAAATAAAGGAAGAATTTAATAATGCTAGCTACGAGTTAAGAACTTGCTTATTATTTTATATATGCATATGCATTATTAGAGGGAGGAGGTTAAGATGCTCATTTTATTTAGTATCACACTTGCTACGATCTTATCCAACTTTTAAATCCTATAATCTAGTTTCAAATAGACTTGTAGTACGGCTTCTCAATAGACTGAATTAAAGCTATTTAATATTAATTATGCATAAATTATTACAACACAACAACATATTCAACACCTAATATCGTAGTCAAAATTTTTACATGGAAAAATACCGAACATTTTTTTTTGGGTTAAAGAAAAAAAGTAAAAAGAAATGTTTCAAGGGAAGGTATTAATTTCTGTATGACCCAGATTTTCTGGTCTTAATATTCAAGAAAAGTCATATGTGTTAGGCAACTTTGAAGGAGGAAACAAGGCGGCGTTTGGACCAACCAGCCTTCCCCTTCAGTTATGCTCTTCCACGTATCACGCTATACTCTCCTTCATTTGTCCAATATCCTGGAATAATCTACTGTCTTTTTTCCAAGTTCCCAAACACGATTCTCTTGTTTTTCTAACCCCTTATTTTGTACTTTTCAGAGACGAAGCATATTCTTAGTAAATCCTTCCGAATTTTCGCAACTCTGTCTTCGTTTTATTTACCATCTTTATACTAACGCCTGGGAATCTTTTCCAGTTATTTAGGATATTCAATTACTCGAAGACAAGATAATTCGTCCATTTTTAAAAGTTATTAACCTTACACGGATATTTTCAAATAAGCTTTTACAATGTCCATCACTTGAGGCTCAATTTGATTAGACGGGTAAACTCTGTGATAGAAACTTCAATTATAAGTTATGATAAAGCTTTTGTTTTTACAATAAAAAGGAAAAAAGGAAAATTTATAACTAGGACTTCTTATTACATGTCAACACAACTCAATTTTCATGTCAAGAATTTTTATTCACGAAACTTTATTTTATTTAAACCAAATCAATTAATTGTTGGCAAATCTTCTTTTTGTTGCCAAGAAATTTCAATTTTATACTTGAGTTCAATTCTCTTTACCATTTTCTTGTACCGTACATCACAATAGTGGAAACGAGTAAACAAATTAATGATAATAGTAACATTCACAGCATAAAGGAAACGACAAAAAATATATATATATACATACATTATTTTCTTTTCTTCGTCCCTACACACATAAATAAAGGGAATTAATATAACTTTTATTTAATTAAAAAAAAGTGCAGGGAAATGAGCCTCGGGTATACGCGTTTCCCTCCTCTGCTTTAAATGCTCTTCCTCTTTCCTACTCTCCCTTCCATTGATTTGCAGAGGCGCGTTTTTCGTCGGTAATTCTCAAGCCTCGAGCTTTCTCCTTAATTCGAAATAGACTAACCACTCTCTTTCTTTTTCTGCATTTGTCTCTGCCTTTGTCTCATTCTGTAACCTTCTTCTTAATTTCTACGTGTTTCTTGAGGTACCCTTTTATCTGCCACGGGACCAGATTCTCAGATCCATGGAATAAGGCTTACCCACTTTTCAGTCTCTTAATACCTAATCTCTTTTTCTCCATATCTCCTCCAATGCTCAGATCCCTCCTCGCCCAAACCCTATGAGATCCATCCCCTTCTTCTAGTTCTGCAATTAGCCCCTCCCCCTAATCTCCTTCTCCTCTGTTTCCGAATTTCAGGTCTCCGATCAAGAGCCGCCCCCCAAAATGAAGGGTCAAAGTCGTCTATTCACATTCGGGCTTGTCGCTTCCTGGTACTCCTCCAACATTGGGGTCCTCTTGCTCAACAAGTACTTGCTCAGCAGCTATGGTTTCAAGTACCCGATCTTCCTCACCATGTGCCACATGACCGCTTGCTCCTTGCTCAGCTACGTTGCTATAGCTTGGATGAAGATAGTGCCTATGCAGACCATTCGATCCCCGGTCCAATTCTTCAAGATCTCCGCTCTCAGTCTCGTCTTCTGCGTCTCCGTCGTGTTTGGCAACATTTCGCTTAGGTACTTGCCTGTCTCCTTCAACCAGGCAATTGGAGCCACAACGCCATTCTTCACTGCGGTTTTTGCTTACCTAATGACTTTCAAGAGGGAGGCTTGGCTCACTTATGTGACCCTTATTCCTGTTGTTACTGGGGTCATCATTGCTAGCGGGGTACGTGAGTTTTCCTATTTTTCTCTTCAATTTATGATTTGACTTTGCATGTGCAATTTAATTTTGCCTTTTTTTTTTGTGATGCCATTTAGAATTGGATTAATTACATGTTACAGATGGTGTTCTCATTCATGGAAAATTTGTTGCTGGGAACATACAAGAAACATATGTGGGTTTTGATTCTTTTTCATGTTATATTACTCAAGTCTCTTAACAAATTAGCAAAATATATCTAGTTTAAAAAAAAAAAAAAACCAGAAACAGAGGTAACATTGTATATGATATCAGGTGCCAGCATGAAATGAACTGTTCCAATTACAGTTAGCAGCTTTGTTTAGTTCATTTTGTGTGCTATTGTTTTTTTAAACGTATTTGGCGCACCACATCATCAATTTGATAAGAATCTTTAAATGTATTTTTATGGTTTAGTTATTTCTGTGATACAAATCCGATGCTGAGACTCGGTGCTTCTCAAATGCTCAATTTCTATTTTGGAAAGTTGTGGATCTTGTCTCATATGTGACGTTCAAGTGATGTTATGTACACAAGTTTCTGACTTCTAATTTATTTGTTCTTTTGGACTTTATGTGATCATAGGGTGAACCAAGTTTCCATTTATTTGGGTTCATAATATGTGTTGCAGCTACAGCTGCAAGGGCCCTAAAATCAGTGTTACAAGGAATTTTACTTTCGTCTGAAGGGTAAGCTTCTTTAAAGTAATTCAATAATCTATGTCTGCACTTTGTGCTACTTTAAAGTAATATCTTCAATGACAACTCACAGCATAGTTATTTTATATTAGGGAGAAGCTGAATTCTATGAACCTTCTTCTTTACATGGCTCCAATGGCAGTTGTTTTCCTTCTTCCAGCCACACTTATAATGGAAGAAAATGTGGTTGGTATCACGCTAGCTCTTGCCAGAGATGATATCAAGATCATCTGGTATCTGTTATTTAATTCAGCACTTGCGTATTTTGTCAACCTGACCAATTTTCTGGTCACAAAGCATACCAGTGCTCTTACCCTTCAGGTATGTCCCACTTCTTCTGATAGGGTTATGCTTTTTTTCCCTCCTCTAAATTTTCAGTCTAACTAACATTTCCGTAAATTAAATGTCAAATATTTGTAATTGTTACAAGCAGATCCAGTATTTAAATCACGGAGTATTTGTATTTTGGCATGGTCTTGGTCATTTTGGTGGTTTATTTCTCGTTAGTTCATTTTCCATACATACTTGGGTGCAGGCCTATGTCTGTGGTTGGGTTTATCTTGTTTTAGTGAAAGGGAGAATCTGTTGTGGTTACCAGAGACTCAGAGAGTACAAAATTATAACACAAACCTGTTGCAATACTAGTTCAGAGGATGTCAGTGAAAATTTTCCAATGGAGTTGAATGCTGTGAGTGCTCTAAAGCTAGCTTAGACCTTAGTGTTGCCCAAACCCCAAACCCTTTTACTGATAGGTCATAGGATAACAAAGATTTTCACCCACATAAAAAAAAGGTATAAAGATGAATTGTTTAGCGAAATTTTGCATGTAAGGTACTAAGGTTCAACTATTTAGGCTGGTGTTGTTATCAGTGTTTAGTCAAATTTATGGCATTATTTGTTTAATTCGTCAGATTCACTCTTAGTGCTTATGATAGGATTCCCTGCTAAAAATTACCTATAAGACAACTCAGAAAGCACAAAGGACGGATATTGTATTGAATGGGGGATCTCCCTCCCAGGCAAAAGAGTACAACACTCTTCAAATCACACCACATAAGCTTTGCACAGATTACAGCAACACCAAGTACAACACAACACACACTAACAGCACAGAGAGTATAAATGGAGTATGCAACAGCAGTGGAAACTCAGATAATGAATTAGACAAGAGTGAATAAGAGTACTATAATGCCTGTAAGGTTGTAACATGTCTCATAAATTGCTACAAGCCAACATACAACACCTCAGGACAATACTCATCAACACAGCAAGAAAAGAGACAAGAGGCAACATTGAAGCTGGCTTTTGAGAGCACAGTACTCTTCGAAATAGATTTTTTCAATTTCTCTTTGAAATTGACACCATCAGTTTTAGAGAGAGAGAAAGAAACACACAGTGTGGAGTCCATTAATCAAGTGGATTTCACGCATTCAAGTGGGTTCCTCACATTTTGTGTTAGTGCCAATTTCGGAGAAAAATTGAGAGAATCCATTTTCAGTACTCTACCCATTACTTCCACCAAAAAGCTCTCCCTCGTCCGAGGGTGGTCAACTTACTCAAATACTCTTCCAACCACTTCCTTCCACTCTTGCAGCATGAAATCCTCCTTCTATCTCCTTTTTCCACTGACCTTTCTAGCATAAATCGTGGTACAATTAGTTGGTCCACTGGTCACAGCCTTACACACGGCTCCATCAGTCTTGTTTCCACTGTTTGGTCGCCTACCATAGGTTTTCAGGGTAGGAGTGGTCTGATTATGTTGGGAAATCCCATCAACTTGCCAGTTCATCTGATTCTTTAAACAGTTCTCGACTGACTGCAAACAAATCATGAGGAGGTCTGTATTTTTGTGTTTTGACCACGATTTGCTGGAACCTCATTCGGTTATTGTCTCATTTGGTAATGAGTGCCATTGAACAAATTTGCAGTTAGTTGATATTTATGACCATAGGTTGATTCGTAGAAACTTAAACTGAGGATGATTTTCCTGACTGGTGTTTTGGATGTTTTGAAGAGGAAGGTTTAAAATTAATTTCTATGCTTATGTCGGCTCTCCTCCTTTCTCTTCTCTTTATGTCTTCTTATTCTTTTAGTTGTAGACATTTGTCTTGATTCAAATAGGAATATAAGATTACTAGATGGAGAAGTGGCTGTATGTTTTGAAGTTCAAGTTGGTAGGAGAAAGGGGTCTCATTGGAGTGAAATTTCCTGTCTACAATCTAAAGAGTTTTTTTTTTCTTGGGGGGGGGGGGGGGGGGGGGGGGGGGAACGGTGGAGGGGCTGTGAAGGCTAAGAATTGTTTTACCTAGATAATTAAGAATTGTATCAAGAATTGCGAGATTTTTGCCATAGTTATTGCTGTTTACATTTTGGAATCTTAAAAGGTTGTGGAATGTAGTTTCTTGATAAAGTCTAATTTTAATTATCTCTTCCTAGCAATTATGAGCTTTGACTGCATTGATGTATCAAGCAAATTTGTTGAAAAGAAGTTTTGGTTACATGACTGCTTATGGATTCCTTCTGTCCTATCTACCTCAAGTCCCCAGCCATACTCAACACGATTTTTTTTTTTTTGTTTTATTAATAGACATACTCTGAATTTGGCTTAGGCACACGAACTAATATAAGAGTTGGCTCATACAGGTACTCGGGAATGCTAAAGGGGCTGTAGCTGTAGTGGTTTCAATTCTAATATTTAGAAACCCAGTCTCAGTCACTGGAATGCTAGGTTACTCGCTTACAGTCTGTGGAGTTATTCTTTACAGTGAAGCCAAAAAGCGATGCAAATGATATACAACATTCTTAGGGAAGTCTAGAGTGAACTCCCTATTTTTTGTTTTCATTACCGCACGGACGACCTCAAGATTCCCTGAGGCAGAATTGTTAAAATGATAGTAGTGGTCAGAATCCGGAGGTGTGAAATGTTTGACCCAACATTTTTTTCCCACTCGGAAAGCCTCGTTATACGGGTTCCCATTGTATCAGCAGCTGTGCAGGATCAGCCTACCGTGGAAAGTTTCAATAAGTGACTGATCTCTTTCTCTTTCCCTCTCTTTATTGTTAGACCCAAGCCAGGATCATCGAGGAATATCTTGCATTTATTCTTTCATTGAGATCTACATTCATGTTTTTGATGTTATGCATAATGGAATTATTAAATAGATTAATTTTATTTATAGTGATTTGTACATAATTATGATTATGATATGTTCTGTTTCAATTGTACTTTTTCGAGTTCTCTATAATGGGTTTCAATTGAGTTTTATTGGTGGAGTTATGCAGCACCAACGATATAATGGAGATCTAGCAATGCATAATTATATAGAATGAAAATTAATTTGTAAGAGGTTTTAACTTGTAAACATTTTTTAAAACCTGCCATTTCAATTAGAGTAGCCACTCAGATCCTAATGAAAAATTTAGAAAGCAAAAGAAAGTAAATCTAGATTCTCTAAAAAGCTTCACTAACTGCTAAGCCACCTAGAACGAAAGTTACTGTTGCTTGTTGGACAAATTCCGCAGCAATTGGTTTGATGGATGAACTACTTAGCACCGTCGCTGTCATTTTCCACAATATAGTATTTTTAATTTCTTCTTCCCTGTGAGTGGGAAAAAGGAGGGGGTCAAAGTTTGAGGGTATATTCATCTGAAGCGGCCAAAGTGATGGCTCAATTTGTGAACTCTAACTAGAGGGGGTCAATGCTTGGGGGTATTAAATCAATAGATAAATCAATGCAATGACAATTTTTTATACCAAGCATTCGTCTTGAGTCCTGCTCTGAATGAAATGGTCATTGCTGCTTGTACCAATCGCAAGAAAGTGGCATAAAAAATCAAGTCGAGATTTTTTCCTTTTCTTTTTTTGAAAGGAAAAGAAATGCAGAGAATAGATGCAATGTAAGTTGTCATCATTTCTAACCCCTCTATATATTACTAGTTTCAGCCAGATACCATTTTTATAAGTAGTTCTTAACGTCCTATCTACATGATGGGGGGAAACCTTCGGTAAGGGCTTCAGCTGATACATGAGTGAAACTCCATTAAAAACTAAACCAAGAAAGCTTCGTTTACTATCAGTTCAAGACTGGTACAAAATGGATGAGAAGCTATACCATCCACTCGGAGAGACACATCTTGCAAATCACACTATATTAACTGAATGCACATTTGATAATTCAATTGCAGAAAATGATTTGCACACCACACATAGGACGATGTAAAAGGCAGAGTAAAAAGCCATCATGATAGAACCAGAACAAAAAACACACATTCAAACACTTGCTTGGACGGACAGACAAACAATGAAATAAGAGGCGGCAAGATTTAGGATTCTGGAACAGGGGTGGCTGCTCGTTTCATTGATGCAGACTTGATAAGATGACTATAGTTCCCTTTCTCCTTAAAAAGCTGAGAGAAATGGTGTTTGCAATACAAAATTCCCTCAAGGGCTGCATAATTCGATGGCGATATGGGACAGCCACCATGTGAACACTTGAAACATGATTTGTGATAGGCTTGGCCCTCCACTGTTACCTACACTCAAAATGACAATGTTCTTTATAGATGATGACAAGTAAACTAGGACATTTTAGTTCAGGTCGACTATGAAGATATATAGTAACTGGATTTACTCATTTAGGTAAAATATAAATATATTTAGTCATTTACTTTAAGTTTGGAAAGACTGGGTTATGATCTTCCTCACTAAGAGCTGAAGGCTTGTCTCAGAATTTTCTTAGACTCATTTTGTTCAGTATTAATATATTACACCAGCGTGCAAGAGCTTCACTCGGAAGATTTTCATGATGATCATGATGGATTAGTAACACTGACAAGGTTTTCTATGCCAACCGAAAAAAAAAAAAATCTGTTCTCACAGGGATGCAAAATAAATATTGCGTCTTGTTTGAGGGTTGGGGGAGGGAGGCATGGCATATATTGTGTTGAGCAAAAAAGTGATATGGCTTATAGCTTTCAAACATGAATTAAAATAAATGGACACTGGTATAAAATAAGTTCAACTGTGAAGTGTGGATAACTACTTACAACTTGACATTACATAACCTCCTAGGCAGCAAAAAAAATCAAATATATAAACATTCTTTCTATTTAACTCGTGAACCCAACAAGTTCCTTGTTATAGATATGATATTTTACGACTACAAATCTCTTAATAAGACAAGGAATTCATATCAATGCTACGAATCACAACGGAATTCAATCTCCGATTATTTGGTAGCACAGCATGATATCATGGGAGGCATATAGAACAGAAATTAATACATATTGATCAATCAACACCAATTGGTAAGAAAGTTTATTGCTTGTCTCTTCATAGCGGCAATTGAGTCCAAAATTCATGGAGTTAAAATGAATAGAAGAGACACATTATACCAATCCTTTATGTTTTGCCATAGCCCTAATAATTTTCAGAGACATGTGGGTGCTATTTTTTCTGTTACTCACATATTATAAAACAAGAGGAAAAAAAAACATTCCACTAACATAATGAATCTGGATGTGAATATAAATAAAAATCCATCCTTCTCAAAGCCTGCACACCCATATAATCCATTCATAAATCGTAACACGTAATTATAACCTAAATCAAATGTCATCAAATGATTTTCTTCTGAAAATTTTGAGCTCTACCTTCTCCAATGGATAAGCAGTTTTGCCACATGTAGCACACTTTTCTTGTGTCCCAGAAAACATGCTGGCAGCTTTACTAGGAGACCTTGTCTGGAATAAACAAAAGATGCTACCAGTAATCAATAACACCAAATGCCATAGACCCGTTAATGAAATGCGGAATCTAAACTAAAGTTTCAAAATAAAAGTTTAATATTTTTACCAGCTCAGGAGTTGTCTTCTCAGTTAGCTTTGCAGCTGTTCAAAATGAAATTATTGCCAATTAAAGAGGTGCCTGATTCAGAAATCATAAAGAGAGATCTATCTTGCAAGAAGAAGACCTACGTGACTGGAAGTTCTTGTTGAAACTGCCTGTCTCCTTGAAGAGCTGCTCATAATGAGGCTTACAGTAGAGAACACCTTCCATTGAGGAATAGTTGCTTAGCTGAAAATAGAGATCATCAATAATGTAAAGAATTCACAATATTTACAGGTTAACCAAAACATGTTCAACATCATCAATAATGTATAGAATTCACTTTTTTCTTTCTGGCTGTCTTAACAGTTTTCTAGTAAATAAGTTACAACATTTAAATTTATACTATCAGTTTAAACATTCTTTGTTTTTGTTTTTGCTTTTTTGGCCGATATCATGAAAGTATACACCGTTTTTTATCTACTTAAATCAAATAAACCATTCTCTCAAAAGTTATTCCTGCTTATGGGAGTTTACTCAAATGAAAGCACAAAATAAAGGGAAGATCTTTAGCAAATAAACAAATTAAAATAGGAAAGTAAAATTTGAAAGTAAAGAAAAATCGCTTATACCCCCATTAAATCAAGAATGCAATGGAAAAACAAGCAACCGGATACAATAGACTACCTTTAATGTTCCTTTGCAATGGGAGCACCTGAAGCAAGCCTTATGGTACGCAGCGCCATCTGCGGATAACTGATCAACGGGATAGACCGTTTTCTCGCAAGCCTTGCACTTTTGTTGGGTACCGATAAAAGACATAGCTATGCCCTTTGGATCTAGCTTCACCAATTCCAAATGCCCAAGGCAGTGAATCAGCTTCAGAGACTATATTTCTTCTTAGATTTGTGTTTGTTGCAATAACTTCAGCTGATAGACTAGCCCAAATATGAAAAAGACCCAGAAGAAAACGGTTTGAGATAATAGTCAGAAAAGGACCAAGCAGAAAGACAAATATCTTTCTACTAATCTGTTTGACTCCAGAGAAAACTCTGGAAAATGGAGCAGAAGTTGCTCGAGAATGGGGTCGGGAGGTAAGGAAATGCTATAGAGTTCACAGAATCAAGGGGTATGCTTACCTTGAAAAGAGAAAGTGAGAAATGGCGGATCGGTGAGGTTTGTCTGAGGAGACTATTGATCTAAAGCGCAAAGCTGAAGATAGAGACAATGACTGATTGAGAGGGTGAAAGAGATGGAACAAGAGGAAGAGCGCCTAGACAGCTGAAGACCCAGAAAAATGATAATGAACCAACCTTAACAAGATGCCAATGCTCAATGGCCTAGTGGGCGAGTGGCATCACCTTCTCTTATAAAGCACTTCCAAGTTTACACCTCCATGGATTTCAAAGTTCACACTTTTTTACCACTTTTTTTTTTTTCAAATCCAAGTTACAGGGACTCTCTTGTGAAAAAAAAGTAGTAGGTCAATCTGCATCAAATCAATGAGGATATTGCAAAAAGTATTAACGTGGGAGAGAGAATAAAGCAGAGAGAATTTATTACTAATAACTAATTGGATAATACAAATATCTTTGCTGGATACAGGCATCCAATGGCAGTGGTGGGACAAGAAAATCACGCGGATTCAAAGTCTCTGAATTTCTCCAAGCATTTCACAGTTTACAGTTTTCCAGTCTCAATTGTTAAAATAAATTAACCTCTCATTTAGTCATTAAAATCATGACCCATATGTATTTTTATTTTCTGACTTCAAAATAGCACCATTTTAACATTTTTTATAAGAACTTTAAGAAAGTCATATCTAAAAAATTAACTCATAAAATTGGAGAGCCCAAAATTTATATAAATTTCACATCAAAATTTCATATTTCAGATATAAAACCTTATATCTTGCAATGAGTTGTAACAACTACTAAACATCTTCTTTCCTTCATCACACCATTATCATCATCATCGGGTTTTGGAATTGGAAGCCTGCAGGGAAACATCTGAGCTTGAACTAGCGCACAAGATAAATAAAAAAGGTTCATTCATTCTCGTTTATCTAAAATAAACATGCTTCATTCCAAACCCGTCTCCACGTTACCAGAGGCAAGCAACGTTCTCGGCATAATGACGCTTTGCTTGACAACTAGAGCCGATATCGTTAAATTGTAGGATCCCTCCAACCACGACTCGTGTATTCTGTATGCTATTGCTGTCCAACAAATTTGCCAATTTATGCTTTCTCCCCCCTCACATTTATTTTCATGCATTCAACCCCATTTTTCCTCATCTCAAGGAACATTGTTAAAGTAAATACATCAAATTAAAAATAGCGAAATATTTAAATTGATTAAGGAAAATGTTGGATTTGGACTTTATTCCTCAAAACTCTCTCTTGCTTTGTTAAGGCTGTAGACCGGGACCTCCGAACCATCGGATTTTGTCTTTTGCTCTGATGCTCTTGGGGAATAATGAGATTGCGTATTACTTCATAAGAGATTTAGTGTCTGTTTGGATCCGCGTAGAGCCAACTGCGTTTTGGCCCAAACTTTGATTTGCTTTGGAGAAGCCCGTTTCATCATGTTTGGATCCGTGTACTCAGGCTGCACCATGGTTTAAGAGTATCCAAAAATTACGTTGGGTCGAAGTTATTCATACTCGCTTCTGCCTACTACGGTTGTCTTGCATTGAAGACGCATTAATGAAAACCAACGCATTAATGGTTTTTTTAAGTTTTAAACATATTCGATGTAAACAATGTGAACTGTGAAGGAAAGGAAGTTCTACATATAATTTCATTTTAGGCCAAAAGCTGTCCCCAAATTTTGACAACAATATTCGTTATATATACTTAACTTTCAATAAAACCAAAAAAAAAAAATAATTTCGACATATACTAACTAAAATATTTATTTTTAATTTATATTTTAATTCTAATATTAACAGAAATAAAAAGATATATTATGCTATATCATTTGTTAAATGCTATTTAAAAAAAAATAATGTTATAAGAATAAATCAAATAAAATAATATGACTACCTTTTTGATAATTTTACACTTAAAAGTGATTCTAGTATATAATATCCAAACAAAATCAATTCTACTAGAACCACTTTTCACCTAAACTTTCCAAATATAAATCACGTTCATGTAAACTCACTTTATCCAAAATCAATTCTACAAAATCAAAGTTTGAAAAATTAATTTTACTCACCATCAATCCAAACACACACTTAGTTAGCAATCCAAACACACACTTAGTTAGCATGTCAACAGCTTGAGGAGCCAAATGAAAAATTTAAACATATGTAACTAACTAGTTTGCTATGCAATTAGTGAATAAAAAATAAAATCAATGTTTCCGATACTGAGAATCACTAATTACATTAATTTTATAAATTTTTGTTCGTTCCTTGCCCTAACTTTGTACAAGTAGTGTACTTATGGTAACTTGTTTATTGAAGGAAAAAAATGAATTTAAATGAGAATAAAATAGAATAAGAGAAGAAAATTATCTGAAAAGAAATTGAAACTCCAATGGGAAACATCTCAAACAAATTCACCAGTCCCTTCTAACTTCCCATCTTATTGCTCATGTACTCACTCGTGACATGCCATTGTTGCTGCGAGCTACCAAAATAGAAAATCTAACAGTATAACCACCTGAAAGCGGATCTAGGGGCAGCAGACATGTTGATCTCATTTTATATGGTACAAATTTAATTTGGGTGGTTTAGATTTTATTATTTTAATTTTAAAAAAATTAAAATATAAAATAAAGATAGTTTTTTAACTATCAATTAAAAAAATAATGATTAATGTTTAAAAAAATTAAAACCTGAGCCATCTATATCTAAACCGTCCGCGTAGAGAGAATTCGAGCACATAACTACTTAGTCCACATGTATTTTTCTGCTGACTTGAACCCTCAATGCTTGAGCTTCGTTCTTTTCTTCTTCCTTTCCTCTTGCATTGCACAACTAAACCAATATCTTTCCTCAACATATAGCCATCAGTAACTAAGAAACGTAGCTATTAAATTTACTATCCAGTTTTTTCACTTCAACTTAATCTGTGGACTAAGCTTCAAATTTCATATATCAAGGGTCAAACGTTAATGTTGAGGAGGCACAAGCAACAATATGATGCAGCTAACCACACAGAATCCAAACCAACTGAAATGCAGCAGATGGCCAAGCAGAACTAGAGAGCCCGCCAAATTTGTAACTAATCTCCTCGTCCTTCTTACCGTCTTCCCTTACACTCTTCACAACTGCTCAAGAACCAGAACCACCATGTTTCGCTGCTTCCCCTTCATCTCCCTCATTTTCTCTCTCTACCTTCTCTCTCTCCTCCCAACAATCTCCTCCCTTCCATGCATCGGCGTCACCTACTCTCCTCGCTCCGACAACACTCATACGCCATCGCCGAACGACATTCCTACCGCCATTCATTCCCTCAATCTAAACTCTCTCCGCCTCCTAGATTCCGACCCAGATATCATTCGAACCTTCTTGTACACCAATGTCTCCATCTTCCTTACCATCCCCAACCACTTGGTCTCCCGCATCGCCACCAACCGCTCCAACGCCGTCCGGTGGCTCTACGTCCACGTCGTCCCCTTCTATCCTCGCGTCAACATCGCTGCCATCTCCGTCGGCAATGACTTCGCCGTCGTCTCGCCGGAGTCGGTCGACCAACTCTTCCCGGCCATGCGGAACGTCCATTTGTCGCTTCGCGATCTCGGCATCCGCAACGTCGCCGTTTCCACTTCCTTCTCTTTCGTCAGCGTTATTACGACGTCATTCCCTCCTTCCGCCGCTCAATTCCAAAATTTCCCCGGCGTTGATGTGATGGGGCCGCTGCTTCAGTTTCTGAGCGACACCAATTCGTCGTTCTTGATCAATGTGTACCCGTACAACATGTACAGGCTCCACTCCGCGATTCCAATCGGGATTGCTCTATTTCAAGAGTACCCTTTTAACTTTAGAGACGATTTCGCCAACGGCGTCCGGTACCGGAACCTTTTCGATATGATGATCGATGCGGTGATCAATGCGATGGCGGCGGCAGGGTATGAGAATATACCCATTGTGGTGACAGAGACAGGTTGGCCGAGCGCTAGCTCCACGGCCGGCTCCATTGCCGGAAACGAGGAGGATGCAAACAAGGAGTACGCCGAGATGTACCTGAAGGGTCTTATGAAGCACTTGAAGTCCGGCAAGGGCACGCCTCGGCGGAAGGAAGGGGTGGCAGGTGTTTACATATACGAGCTGTTTGATGAAGAAGCAGAGGAGGGAACACAACCTCCGGGTCGGCATTGGGGGATATTGTACCCCAATTTGACTAACAAGTACTCTGTTGACTTCTCTGGGTCGTGGTCTGGAGCTGGTGAAGCTAAGGCTTGGATGAAGATTTTGTTAGAGGTTTCCTTCCTCTTCCTTCTCTCGCTTTCTCACTAGATCAATGTGGTACTGGTACCATTCTCGTCATTTTAATTTTGGTTCTTTCTTTAGTTTTCAGTACTCTGATTATGGGACTTCCAGCACTACTGTGTTTTCTTTAGTTTGTGATGCTAGTGGGGGATTATGTGATGTCATTAGTTTTCTACCCTAAAATTACCATATCGATGATTTTGTGATATTTGTGATCATCTTCGGAAAACTTTGTTATAAGATCTCGGTGAGATGTGATTTCTTATTCTTAATGATAAAAATAGAGAAAACTGCATTTTGAATCAGCAGTAACTCCTGGAAAAAGCAGTCCGCGTACGGTGTGCGTTATATATATATATTTGGGTTGATAATCGGGCAGAGGCCCTGTGTATTTGTTTATTTTGTTAGTACTTAAGTTCATTCATAGATAATATTAATTAATTTAAATATCGCAAAATTTAAATATTTTTTTAGTTTACAAGGCTCCTCATGTTATTTGATCAACTTGTACTTGGGTGATATTTAGTGGATGGAATACAATGTAATTTATAATATGATATAATATTTATTATATTCTAATACTTATTATTTAAAAGTATTTTATATTATTTTTTAAGTAAGAATATGATTATTATTATTTATTTATTTGTTATATTTATTTTTTTTCTTTATGTACCTAATATTATATTCTACGGAATATAAGCTTAACACTTTTGAGATGTGTTTCTTAAAAAAAAAAAAAGAATCAATTTTTATATAAATATTTAAATTTGAAAACACATTTTGTTTGGATATTATAAATTTTAAAAATGCTAGCTATACTTAAAAAAAAAGGAAAATAGCATCTAAGGCTCTTAATTTTGTAAAATTAATACTAAAAACCTTAAACAACTAAAACTTCTCTAAATGACCAAAAATCCTAAATTCTACTTTACAAGGACAAAAATACTTTCACGGGCAATTTTAAAGAATATAAGTGATAATTTTGAGAAATATTAGTGGCAATTGATAAATATTAATTTTCATGGCTTCATTTGAGAATAGTAACAAATTCAAAATATCCTTATAACATTAGAAAGATCTTATTGTAACTTTAAAAAATATAAGCAATAATTTTAAAAAGTACTAATAGTAACTAATTAGTATTAGTTTTCATGACTCATCTCGAGAAAATAACAAATCCAAACCACTCTTGTAAAATCCCAAAACACAGGATATAAGTTTATGGAGTATAAGTAGTAACTTTAAGAAACAATAATAGTAACTAATTAGTATTAATTTATATAGCTTTATTAGGGTATTTTCATCTTGCAAGGCAAAATTCAAAATTTTTGGTTTTTCAAAGAAATTTTAGTTTAAAAAGTCATTCAGTGTTAAGTTTATAAAATTAGAGTCCTTAAATGTTATTTTTTCAAAAAAAAAAATTTAGAATATACAAAAGAAAATGTTACATTTAAAGGCCCAAAATTTTTAAATTTACAATGAAGTACCTTAAAAACTAAAATTATTCCTAAGGCCTAAAATGTTTGATTTTGACCTAGAATGGATGAAAATACCTTCAGTGGTATTTTAAATTGTAACTTTTCAAAAATTTATTATTTAATAGTAAATTTTTTAAAGTTGGAGTGCAAGATTGTAGGTTTTCTAAAGTCTTTTATAATTTCAAGAAGGTTGAATTGTAATTCTAACGGCTTATTTGGTATGTAAAATATAAAAAAATTTGTGATAAGTGAAAAAATAATAATTTTGAGATGGAAATGACTTTGTAAATAATAATAATAATAACAATAACATAATAGATATTGTAAACAAATTATGTAAAAAAAATTATCTTTACATAGAACATACCAAATGAAGCCTTAGATTTTTAAAAAAATTATTATCAGATTTTTAAAAAATTATAACCAAGTTTACCACTAGAAACATTTTGTCCATTCTAGGTCAAATTTAGATCCTTTAAATCTTGGAAATAATTTTATATTTTAAAATCTTTCATTATAAATTTTAAAAAAATAGAGTTTTAAATGTAATTTTAATAACACAAAAATGGGACCTTGGGCCCTCATCCCATGAAAGGCTTTCTTGTTAGCTATGTTGCAAAATTTTAAGCAAAAACACAAATAAAAAGAAAATTATTATAAGGACTAAACTTGAAAATTTGATTCAACATATAGAATTCATCTCCCCTTTTTATACTTTCATTCTCTCTTTTCTTCTCTCTATTTCTCTCACTATATACTGTCTATCTCTTTTTCTTTTTATTTATTTTTAACTGCATTATATAAAAAATAAATTTATATATAATTTTTGATATCTTTGTTATCAGATTTATTAATAAAAATATAATAAATATATAATTTAATTGAAATATTAAATAATTGTTTGACTTATTATATTGTTATTAATATATATATATATTTAATTAAATAATATAATAAAAATATAAAAAATGCATATAAATTTTCCCTTACCATCAGTGTATAGTGACCATCTTTTTCTGAGGAAAAAGAAAAAAAAGTGACCGGATTCAAAAAAAAGTAGAAAAAGGAACGTCCTTTTCTTCGGTTACCGGCCGTGTTTAGCATATGGAAGGGGACTCATACGTTAACAGTTTGGTTGGTTGGAGGTTTTTGTAAATAAAAAGAGAGGAAGGCAAGAGAGAAAAAAGAGATAAAATATTTGGTTAGACAAAATTAGAAGAGTGGAGAAGAGAAGGAAATGAAAGCAAAATTTTTTTTTTTTTTAAATTGAGAAATTTTGAAAAAGAAAAGAGAAGTGGAGTATTTTTTAAATTATAATTTATTTTATTATTTTTTAATATTTTAATATTTAATAAAAATTAAAATATTTTTTATCAAAAAATAAAAATAAAAAAAATTAAAATTTATAATTTTTTTAAAAAATATTCATATAAATAATTTTTTTATAAAAAATAAAATTAAAATAATATAAAAATAAATTATTCAAATATAATTATTCCTGTTTTTTTTTTTAACTCTTCTTTGACTAAATAATAATCCCTCTTTTTTTTTTTTTTTTTAACCAAACCAAACTTATTAAATTCCTTCCCCCTCGCTACCCAGCTGAAGCCTAAATGACGCAATACATCTTTCCAGTTTCAGAACCGCCTAGAACACATCAAATTCGCGGCGGTTTCAAATGCCGTACCATCATTGAACCTCAGGCTCAGGTATATCACTCCGCAGTTTCTCTCTGACTTGCCGTTCTCCCTAGTTTCCCTTAATTCGTTCCTTTAATCCGCTATATTCTTGATTGATATGTGCGATGTCGACCTCAGTAAATGGCAATTTAGCGTCTATGTACCTTTTTTTTCTTGGTCAATATCATTTTTATTGAAGTTCATTTTTCAATTTGATATCGAATTCATTTGTTAGATTGTAAGGTTCAGTGCTTCCATTTGAGTTTGGAAATCCGTTCTTGGTGATTTTTTTAATTTAATTCACAAAAAGCATTTATGATCTAACAGGATAATATTACTCTCTGCTGTTTTTCGTTTTCATGTGTGTTTCCCGTATAGATTTAATTTAGTGAAGCCTTTCTTATTTGGATTGCTATGAGTTTATTTTTTCTGAAATATATTCCATGAGGTGTTCTTCCGTAGGGATGAGAATGGGAGTTTTAAAAGTAATAAGTGAAAACTATTGTGTGAAATGAAATTGAAGTAGCCACCATATACTTTCCATCCTTCGTAAATATTTTACATCCCAATGTAGTGAGTTGGAATTGAACAGTTTCCAATCATCCCATTTAAACCCTTTCTACCAAGCACCAACATATTATTCCAATCTTCGCCATTTTCACTACCCATTTTTCATCTCTCGTACGAGGGACACACTTTCAGAATAGTTATCAGCGGCAAAAAAAAAAAATTATTTTTGAATTTTTTTAAAATAAAATGCGTGTGAAAATTTCTGGTCTTTCCTATTTTTCATATGTACAATTTCAATTCTTATTCTTGTTCAGGCGTTTGCAATTTTTATTTGTTGATACACATATGATTTGTCTGCTGAGAAAACACATTTGTTGTACATAATGGTGTTTGCTACAGTATTGGATGTTAACATTAAATTCGAAAAATAAGTAAAGATACTGTAAATTTGATCACTTGTGTGAACTTCATATTTTTTTTATGTTTTCCATTTTCTTTTCTGAAGTCAGCCGTAGCATCAAGCGCTATATGTTGATATACATATATATGACTTGTCTGCTGAGAAAGCACATTTGTTGCACATAATGGTGACCTGCAGTATTTGGATGTTAAGATTGAGCTAGAAAAATAAGGAAAGATAATGCAAATTTGATCAGTTGTGTAAACTTATATTTTTGTATGTTCTCCATTTTCTTTTGAGGTCAACCATAGCATTAAGTCTTATAAGTTGCTCATCTCAATCCCTTACTGGGTTTGAAGATGGAAACTTGTGTTATAGATTTTCAGGATATGTTATTTGAGGTCCCTCCATTTCATTCCCTTGAGAAAACAGAATTGCAAGAAGGAAAGTAGATTTAGGCGTGTGAGGAAGATGTTAGATGAATTGCAATTACTCTGAACTCAAGGCATGTTTTCAAAATATGAACTTAAAACAGGAAAAGGGAAGTAATATTGGACCTAGTGGCTTGCCATCTCTTTCTATCCAATGTTGCTTCACTATAATGGTAGTTTTAACCTTTTTCTATAGTCGCTCCTCTAGCATCAATGTATTGATGTAGTTTTAGATTATTCAGTTGCCTGCTTTCTTTCTTTCTCTGAAATGTTTCTGATCATCCTTAAATGTTATTTTATGTAAGAAATCAGTAAATTTGAAAGTATGTTAATAAACGAACTAAAATATGTTTAATATGTGGATTGTAGCAACTGATAGTATGCATCATGATCTTCTCACTCACCACCCTTTTGATGTGACGACCATGGTAAATTGGACTTTTTTTTTTTTTTTTGGGGAACGGTAAATTGGACAGTTTGATTACTAGTTAGTTGGTCTTGCCCTCTGGCTTCTTTATTGTGCCTGTGAAACCTATCATAACATTGTTATTGGACAAGGATGGCTACTTCAACTTCAAAAGCCAACTGGGCACCTGCAAACCACAAAATATTTGTTGATTTATGTCTTGAAGAGACATTGAAGGGGAATAAGCGTGGGACGCATTTCGCCAGGGAGGGTTGGAGAAATCTCATTGGATCATTTTATGCACAGACTGGTGTGAGATATGACAGGAAACAAATAAAGAATCATTGGGATGCAACCAGAAAACAGTAGAAGTTATGGGTTAAGTTGATTGGTGATAGTAGTATGAAATGGGATCCTGAAACCAATAAGTTTGTTGCTACTGAGGGAGACTGGCACAATTATATAAAGGTTTCTGTATTAATTTAACAATCATAGGGGAGCTTCTCCTTGGATCTAGATTAATAATAATGAATTCATTTTGTGACAGGCAAACCCAGAGGTCGCACACTTTGAGTTTAAGGAAATCCAGTTCTCTGACAAATTGAATATCATCTTTGGTGGAGGAATACAAACTGGGGAAATTACAACTTCAACTAGGCTCAAGAGGCAAAATGATACTTTGGCTGGCTCTCCTCTGCGTCAAAAAGTGTGAGAGAAGAAACACAAGGGAGCAAAGCATGTTCAGTTCATCACATCATGAGGTTAAAGCCATTTGGACCCCTCCATTGCACAAGATATTTATTGATCTATGTCTACGAGAAACATTAAAGGGGAGTAAGCCTGGTACATATTTTACAAAGGAAGGTTGGAAAAATATTGTGGGGTCATTCCATTCAAAGTCTGGTTTGAATTTTGAGAGAATACAGCTTAAGAATCACTGGGATGCAACCAAAGAGCAATGGAACTTTTGATGTGAACTTATTGACACTAGTTACATGAAATGGGATCAATCTAATAAAAAATTTGATGTTAACAAAGAAGATTGGACCAACTATTTACAGGTATGTTGAATTACTGAATGCACTACCTCTGTTATTCATTGAAACTCATTGTGAGGTTCAATGTTTCCTCAGATTGGTCATTGCATTATGATGGTTACGGTGCAGGTAAACCCAGAAGCTGCACAATTTCGCTCTAAGGAACTACAATTTGCTGACAAATTGGAAACCATCTTTAATAGAGCTACTATTACAGGGGAGACTGAACCTGCTGTTCAGCATAGAAAACCTGATGATAGTGTTGGTACGTTCCCTTTGCATGCAAAAGAACCAGACTCGGCAAAGCCAGATGAGAAAAATGAATGCCTTGTGATGCTGTTGAGTCAATAAATGGTATGATTATCCCAAAGAATGCGATGGCAAGTCCATCAACAAAGGCAAACTCAGTTATAGTATTGGTGAATGCATTGAACCCCTAGATTGAATGGAGGAAATCGAGCGAGGAAGTGACCTCTTCTTGTTTGCTCTAGATGTTTTGCTTAAGCATGAATATAGGGAAATTTTTCTTCAATTGATAAAGCCTAATTTAAGGATTTCATGGTTGCAGCGGCTTCAGTCTGTTCAGACACGTTTGCTCTAGATGTTTGATATACGTATCTTCTTCCGTTACAGTACTCTATAAACTGGATGTATAGCAGTTTTGTTCCCTCCATGATGATCAAAATTTTGAAGGGCAGGTATTGCAAATCCGATGCCGCTTGGAAGCTTAACAATGTTTAGTAATAATTGGTAAATCAGAGTATCATATTTCCATGTTCACTGATCTCATGTCATCTCAGCGAAGTTGATGGTTCCCCCGGAAAGCCATTAATATCATATAAATCTTTGATCAGTGTACCAGTTGTACATCAATAATAATTTGTTCCGAGTATCTATACAATTTGAAATACAAATAACTACATTTGTACAATTAGTCCTTTAAAATAGAGTAAATATGTAATTAAGTTTATTGGAACTATCGTCTATCATGTTACAGACTGAAAGATTAACTTGTATTAAAAAAATGAATTGCAGGAGTAAAATGTTAAGAGGATATATTTTTCAAGAATTAAATCAAGTATGTAATATTTTTTGTTTATTATTCATTGAGAGGTATTGCAAATAATTTTTTTGCCCAGACAGATAAAGCTTATGCAGGAGTCTGAAGGACTCGCGGATCAAAATAAGTAACTTGCAATTAACAAGAGGTTTCCTTAAAGACTTATGCAGCTACATCCTTGGAATCTCTATCTAATTGCATCATAAAATTAGGTGGACAGTTTGGATCCAGAATCACTTGAGAAGACTATTTCACCCTTTCAGCAATCATCATAGCTTACTTTTAAGAGGTACAAGCTAGTAACCTTCACCATAACAAAATTTAATCCACCAACCATGGATCTTGTGAGTTGTAATACTACAGATTTTCTTATTTTCGATTTGAAGTGTACAATATGAAATCCCTCTAGATGTTAGTCAACAGGATTTGCAGCGATCGAAGGAATGTCGTTAGTGATAGCCCCACCGGAAAAATGAAGTGTCACACAAAGATTGAGCCATCTTGCGCCTCCGTGGGTACAAAAGAGCCAGCAAGGAATTAAATGTAGGAAACGTGTGCTTCAGACCTGTTACTATTATTCAGGCCTGACACTTCTCAAATGATGTTCATCTCTCATTCACAACATTCACCGCTTTGTCCACATTTTTGGCCAACTCGACAGCTGCTCCTACGTAAGTATCTGGTGTCAACTTTGACAGATTTGTCTTTGCTTCTTTCGGTATGTCTAAGCCGTCAATGAAGTCTCTTATGCTCTCTTTGGTGACTGATCTACCTCTGGTCAGCTGCTTTAATTTCTCATATGGCTCCGGTACACCATATCTTCGCATAACCTATATAAGGATTTGCAAAGAGAGCAAACATCAATTTTAAAAATTACGATAACAAACAATGCCAGGAGAAGTCTGCAGAAAAAAATCGAGCAAATAAATGTAAACGTTTAATCTCAGAATGTCAGGAATTATAGAGCCTATTGGCTACAAATATTCCTACAAACAAGCTTCAAGAAGGGATTAAGGGCCTGTCTGGCCGTGCTGCAAAATTTTTACTGTTATTTTAAGAATCATATTTTTTAGCACCGGAACAATAATGCAATTAGCATTTAGCCAAATCTTTCAACAAGTACTTCTATCAATATTATTAATATTTGAGATAAAATTTGCAATTTTTTTAATTGAGTGGGACATTTATGTCTAAATTATTTATATCTGCTTCTGATTTTGTCTTTATAATAGAAGCTCCAATTTCTTGTTTATCTCACCCAAAAATAAAGATGTTATTTAAATGTGATTTCTTGTGATGGCAAAACACAGACAAGAATTAAGAAACAGCCTTTTTTCACTTCGGCAGCATAGCGTAACAGGCACTAACAATATAACTATTCCTTTTTACCCACAAAATAATCAATAAGTAAGTTTGCATTAAAAATTTTGTTTTTGTCTCTGTTGCACCAACTGATGAACTGTGTTAAGTAAATAACGCATCACTAATCGAGAACTCAAAGAGAAAAGTATACTAATGAGCATTGAAAATAAACAAGTTATTAAACCACCCAAAGCCAGAAGCATATACATACAGTCTGTATTGGTTCAGCTAGCACTTCCCAGCACTGGTTCAGGTCTTCACTCAAGCGAGCTTCATTGACCTAAATTGGGCAACAAAACTTTAAGAGAAAGCAAAACTTTAAAAGAAAGCTAATGTAAAAAAAGCCCATTGTCTTTTCTCTAGGATTATTGAGAGAGAGGAGAAATTTGCTATGTGGGCTTGCAAGTAGTCAATGACTGCAGATTTATACATGCATCTTTCTCAGATAAACTGCTGTGTATGAACAGTTGAAGCAACCAAAATTTATCATCTAACTAGGTCTGCACCCCGTGCACGTTGCACAGGGTTGTCAGAAAATTTAAAAAAGAAAAAAGGGACCCACATATGAACAGTGAAGACAGTAAAAGGAAGTGTTATGAACAGTGAAAGGAATAGTAATTTGGATTCTCATTTTATATAGATATAATAGATATCTTTTCATTTTCACTTAAAAAAAATCGCATTCTGAGAGACGAGCAATCTATATTCCATGTTATATTTAGAACCTGAAGCTTTGCTATCCCTTGAAGTGTGCTTTTGTAGGCTAGAAGAGAATGACCTATTCCTACACCCATGTTCCTTATGACAGTAGAATCAGTCAAATCCCGCTGCAAAAGTAAAATAAAAAAATAATTACTTCCAACAGCAACTTGAAATAAAACTATCAGTAGTTCACTACCACTGAGAGATCAATGGACTACAATAGCTGACATAAAACTGTTTTTCACAGCATTATCATCAAATAACATGCATGTTCTCACATGCACACATACACCAATTCATACTTGCTGCGAACAACCTTCCAGAAGATTTAATATGTACAAACTTCTTAATATCATAGCTTAGATTGATTACAATAAGGACACAAAGTAAACAATGTTGAAGAAAAAAGGAAACTGATATAACTCTTGCCTGCCAACGTGAAATAGGCAACTTCATACTTAGATGAGATAGACCTCCATTGGCCACTCCAAGATTACCTTCACTATTTTCAAAATCAATGGGATTTACTTTGTGAGGCATAGTTGATGATCCAATCTCTCCAGCGCTAGTGATCTGCACAAAAAATTTTGAATTAAAGAGATCATTGTAATAATAAAATTCCAAGACCCCACACTACTTATATATTAGAAAACTCACCTGCTTAAAGTAACCCAAAGATATGTAGCCCCATACATCTCTGTCAAAGTCAGTTAATACATTGTTGAATTGAATAAGTGAATGAAATAGTTTGGCCATGTAGTCATGACTTTCAATCTGTTAACGGGGCAAAGTAGTATAATCAGAAGGATATATTAAGTGATCAATAACAAGTTCACACAATAATGAACTTTAAACTTTAATTTTATAAATCCTCAAGATATAAAGGTCATAAACAGAAGAACTTCTTTATAAATTTAAAAGATGTTAACAAAATAAAAATGATGAAAATTTTTCAATATCTATATAGTTGGCAACAGGCATAGCACAAATCATAAAAATTCATGATTGTTGACAGCCTTCAAGATTGAGTTTATTAAATAACATAAAGTCGTGTCCAATCTTATTCTTAACATAAAGAAAAATGTGAGAAACATACCTGAGCAACATAGGGATTAAAACTCAACCCAAGAGATTTTACAAACTCTTCTGCAATGTAAGGCCAATAAACATCAGGATATGCCACAAAATGGGCATTGTAATTTCCAACAGCACCAGCAAATTTTCCCAATATCTCCACCTCAGATAGCTCCTTCCTTTCTCTGCTTAATCTCACAGCAAATATTGCCATTTCCTTTCCCAATGTAGTTGGTGAAGCAGGCTGGAGAATAGTGAAAAAGCTAATAAAGTGAATTTTACATGATGTTACTTACAACCAAAGTTCAAGTACCGTCCAATAGTCCATTATTAAAACCCCAAAATACATGAACTCTTTATTACTAAACTAATGCATAAAATAACCTACCTGTCCATGCGTGCGAGAAAGCATTGGGATATGAGCATTATCTCTAGCCATGTTACATATAGCTTTAATTAATTCATCCATGACAGGAAACATGACTCTCTCTGTAGCTTCTTTCAGCATCAAGGCATGGGCAAGATTATTTATATCCTCAGATGTGCAAGCAAAGTGAAAAAATTCAAGAACCTGCAATAAGAAAATAAAAATAAAAATGTTAACGGAAAAGTTTCAGAATGTTGTGAACCATCAGAATTCATGATGCCAAACTGAAAGTAGTGCACAATCTCGTTGACAGAAAGAGCAAATAAAGTGAATAGCAACCTTAGCTACTTCTGCATTTGACTGGCATTTCTGCTTCAAGAAGTACTCCACTGCTTTTACATCATGATTTGTCACCTTCTCAATATTTTTTATCTCCAAGGCATCATTAACGCTGAACTCGTCAATTAGTTCTTGCAAATAAGATTTAGCCCCTTCACTGAAATTTGGAACCTCTGTAATTTCGGGAATTTGAGACAGCTGCAGCAACCATTTAATCTGACAAATGACACAGAAAGACCTATATGAGGCAAAAGTTCATAAAAAGGAAGAGTAATGCTCGAACTTAAAGTGTACAAATAAACATATACACCAGTACACACACAAATTTATAAAAGGAGTCTATTCCATTGGGTTTCATTACATGTCCATTCTCTCCGACACGGTTAAATCCTATACAAGTCATAATCCCGCTACTTAAAATTACAGCTTTGTAGCCCTGGCACATGAATGTCATTCTATCTCATCATAAAGTAGAACAGGGTAAATTTCCAATCAAACAATCACTCATATATGTCTGCTTCAGAATTTTGCTTAATCCTGCATACACCGTACACAGAAGCAAGAAAATAAATGTGTAACCCGTAACGTGACAATGTAGTAACTTCATTTCTCAATCAGCAATTGTAATCCAAGAATGAGAGAAATTTGTTTATTTATTTAGTCATTGACACTCACAACCACTAAAAAAATATTAGCCCGAGTACAGAGTTTAAATTGAAACTGTACCTCAACAAGAACCCGATAGTAGATTAGGCCATATTCGCTCATATAAGGAGCCAATTCCTTAACTTTGCCCCAATAGCGACCATCCAATGGCGACAAAGCCGTCAAACCAGAAAGCTCAAATCCACCCGAATGAGCTCCAACCATCTTCTTCACCTGTACGCATCAAATTCAACCGTGCCCATAAAATAAAACACTGCCCAATAAGATCATTCCAACAACAATCATAGAGTTCAAATGAAAAGAAAAATAACGGGAACCTTTCCAGCGGTTGTAATCGTTTCGTTGAGGATGGCTTTACATGGGTATCCTCTGCGAGAAACAGAGGTAGGAAAACGAAATGAAACATTGGAAAGCTGACTATAACACGTAGATCTTTGAAAGTTGCTTCTGGCGTGGTTGAAGCTCGAGACTTGGGCACTGTTACAGACCCTGGAACAAGCCCCAAACTCCATGAAAGCAATGCTTGGTACTTAGGAACGGCAGTGGGCGGATATCCGATTATTTCTCAATCAAGGAATTCAAAACGAAAACATCAGACTTACTGCTCTGCTGTAGTGCTGCCCCTGCACAACAGGGAGGGATGGAGAGGATGGCGTCGTGAGGAGGGTGGTGATGGTCGAGGGAGGCTAGGGTTTAGGGATTGGAATGGGAAGCAACGGATTCCTGTGGTTATTCTGTCCCTTTGGTTCTTCCGCGCGATAGGGACGACAAAAGGCCTTTTTTTTTTTTTCCGCTCAATGACAATAGGCTTTAAATATATATTTAATATCTAAACTCTATTTGAATCTAATAAAATGCAAAATGGATTCTCTACTTCTTCAATTTCTGTTTCATACTGTTTTTCTTACAGTTCTTTTTTTTTTTTTTTTCTAAAGACCAAAATCTTGGCCTCCAAAGTTCTCAACATCTCAGAGCAGCATGAGAAAAACAAATGAGAAACTAGATTGAATAAAATATTAGCCGCGTCTTTGTTTACTTAATTTTATCTTGAATTTTATTTTATTGTTTAATTTTATTTGATTTGAATTTTAATTCTTAACTTTATCTTACATTTTGTTTTCATCTTTTAATTTTATTTATTAGTTTCAATTTAATGTTTTAACTTTATCTCATATTTTATTTTTGTTCTTTTATTTTATTTTATTCTAATTTAATCATTTAACTTTCAAAACATATTTAGATGTTTCTATTATAAAAAGTAGAATAGAATCCAAATTAGCGAGAAGTTATCAAAGTTAAATGACCAATGAATTATTAGAGATAGTAATCTTATAGAATAAGAGTAGAGTATAAGTATACTTTTTTTACTCCCTATCTCTACCACCAATTGTTTCTCACATCTTTGTCCCGATCCTCATCACAAGGGAGATTTTCCCTCCATTCCTATTTCTCGCATCCTATGATTTTCCATGGGACCAACACGACAACCAATGTTTTCAGCAATAATGAAACAAAGTCATATCTCTATAATGAAAGGAAGACAAAGACAGAGGAGAGACTTCTCTATAATTGAAATGGTACTGACAGCCTCAGTGGAAAACTAGAAATCGATTTCTCCAAGTTTTCATGTGATTATAGGAAGAGTTCATTACGAAGTCAACAACAAATAAAGGCGCAAGGGACTGATCAAGCGTGCATGCTTGGAAGAAGCGTTAGTAACCAACTATTTCCTTCAGAGTCAAAACACCGCCTTATGTGATGGAACACAACACATCAATCTATTTGGCTTAATCTAGATTTGGTGGCCGTCAAGTTACCTTTTGATGTTACGCTTAGGAAATAGTAGTAACTATTTCCTACTAGGGACAACTGATCAAGTTACTATCAGGACTTCTAACTCTGCCACCGGAATTGTTCTAAAAGCCTACCACCAAACTAGTTATTGCTTTGGATACCATAATTAAATGACAGTGTTTGACATGTTATTGTGTGATAATAGGGAGATATTTAACATAACATCCTTAGTAGGTCAAAAGATAGAATCTGTTAATTTTTTTTTATATTACCAATTTTACCCTTATCATTATGTAGTAGTTATTTCCACAACAAAGTTTATTTTATAAAACACCATAAGAAGCATATACAAGATAATGTACAAATTTTCAAAAAAAAAAAAAAAAAATACATTGCATTTTATTTTTCTAATGAATGAAGATGGAATAAATTACACATTAACTTCTTAATTCTTTTAATTATATTTTTCAGTTCAAAAATAGCAAAATCAGTATAAATTTATAAGATTAATTCATTTAGAGTATATTTAAAAATTCCAAGAATAAATAGTATTGATTAATATGTAATGTCCAACATAAATATCCTACATCCTAAAAACGTACGATATCATCAGTTGTCATAAGTATACCATGAATACCTCCATATATTATAAACATAACATCTACAATATGCAAGATGCAATATTTGAGATGATGATATAACAAATACCTCCATATTGTAAGTAAGTCTCAACCTATTCAACATATCCTATTTTCAGAATGTGCAATGAAATTGATTAATTAGTATATATCTCCAATGTTTCATATATATATATATATATATATATATGCCTATTACTCACACTTCAGCAAATATGCATGGCTCATAAGAAGTTCCTGAGCTCCCAGCCCATCAACGATACAACACATTATTGATGAGGGAAAAATTAATCTTCCCTGGCAATTTGAGAGCTACGTTGACAAACCCAATTATGATATGGTCTACATATAATCCAATATCTCAGAGAAGGAGAACATTAATATTCTAGTGATAAGAAAATAAGAAACAAACACTTGGGAATACAGCATCAGTCTGCGCTCGACAAGTTCATCATTAATAACCTTGATGATAAAACAATTTAAATTATGGTTAATGTTAAAAATAAAATCGAGATATGGCTGACTTGTGGACACATTCTATGTTTGCTTGCATTGAAGGCCGTACGTCCTGAATCAAAGAGCTTAATAAAATATGTCTAAGTGGTTACAAGGTCTGCTTGTTAAATAGAACAAGACCTAATGAAAATGGAGTTGTAAATGATGAGCCCTTCTTTGGAAATACGGGGTATAATCTTCGAAGCAGAGATAAGACCAGCCCAAACAAAACCTATATTCCCTTTTTAAATTACCATGGGCCACTCTTTTCTTCACTGTACGTAGGGGTGTTCATGGGCAGGCCCAAACAGGGCATCTAGTATGCCCGATGCCCGGCCCGATTAAGACATCGGGCTTGTTTTTATGCCCGTAGCCCGGGCCGGCCCGAACAAGCCCGATTTTAGGGCAGGTTAGGGCGGCCCTAAACCGCCCGAAATTTTTTTTTTTATGAATTGATACTTAATATAAAAATATTTTTTTGTAGACTCATAGGCATATACTTCAAAACAATAAGCTTTTGGAACCTTCATGTTTTTATCAATAATAAAAAGATAACTTAGAATTGTCAAGCAAAATATAACTTATACTAACATAATTAGTTTTAGGTAAATACGTGTATTTTCATTATTCAATAAAAGAAATGTCAGTAAGCATACACATCAATAATAAAAATAATTAAGAAATAGGGAAAGTTTAAATAGATAATGAAAATTACAGCATGTAAAGAGAATTAGATAAAATAAACATAAATATATATATATATGTATATATATATATATAAGATGACAAGATATTAATAATTAAAAAAAAAATATTAGGGCAAATTGGGCAGGATATCTTTGCCCGTAGCCCGGCCCAACCCGATATATTTTTAGCCCGACCCTGCCCGATTATATTTTTAGCCCGGCCCTGCCCGGCCCGATTAGGCCGGGCTAGGGCGGGCCCCTAAGGCCGCCCGATCCGATATACACCCCTAACTGTACGTGTTGGGGTTAACCTACATATAACAGTGATACATGATACCACACTAATATCACTACGTGAGCTTTGTGTTACCACCTATAGCTACCCTTTTTCAAGGCATAAAAAAAAAAAAAAAAGGTGATTCACTTCACCCACCTTTTAACTGTACTGGTACTGAAGCAGCGAGTAGGTAGTTAAAAAATTGAAAAAACTATAATTGAAGATTTTAAAATAAAAATATTTATATTAAAAGATTTTAAGTTTTAAAATTGTTTTAAAAAATTTAAAAACAAAAAAATTTAAATTGTATAAAAAAAATTACAGATTAGAACCTTAAATTAAAATTTTTTATTATTAAGTCATTTAGAATAATTTTAAAATTTAAAATCTTTTAGTATAAATATCTTTAGTTTAAGATTTTCAATTGTAATTTTTCTCAAAAAATTTATAATTCTAAAGAAATTAGATAAAAGGTAATTATATTTTTACTATCCAATTCTTTAATCAAAACATAACAAATATATGATTCTTTAATAATAACATAATATGTGTATTATTTAATTAGAGAGACATTTAATTGTTTACAAAAATTATATATTTTTATATTATTATTAAAAAATATACACTTATTATATCTTAATTTAAAAATCTATCAGTGAATATATAAGAAATTGCAAGTTTCTTGCATCGATAAATTCAAGCTAAACCATCATTAGCTTTTTATTAACTATTACCATTTTTTCAACATCATCTTTGATAACCGTTACACCTATTACTGTATCTATGAATTAAAAAAAGAAAAAAAAACTAAAATAAAAATGCAAATTATGAATTTTTTCCACATAAATTTGCACTTATTTTTCCTTTAAATTTTTGGATTAATGCATTTTTTCCTCTAATACTATAAAAGTTTTAATTTAGTGTCTTTAATTTTAATTAAGTCAACTAATGTCATTCTTAACATTTAAAAATAATGTAATTAAATAATACAAAAAGATTATGTAATTAAATCCTTTCATCTTAATTAGTTGTGCTCCTATAAAAAAAAAAAAAAAAAAAGATGTTCTAGTTGACTCTTTTATATAGGCTTGGTTTAGGTCATATGTCCCAATAAGATAGCACATAATTGGGTGAGACTTCTCAAATTCATTTTTTTAAATTTAAGTAAAATTTAAAATGACCTGGTTTAGTAACATGTTATCTAGTGCACTCCATTTATGTATGCAAATTAATTGCATTATTTTTTTTATTATCATCAAAATAGAACTACGGCCAATAAACCTAATTCTATTATTTTTTAAGGTTAAAGAACGACAATGACTCACTTAAAACCATGTTCAAATTAAAACTTTGGCAATATTAAATAAACAAAAAAGAGTATAAAGTTTACAAAAATTGTGCATATATTCTTGTAAACTCCCACTGATGTGTCATGTTTTAGATTCATTCACCTAAATTAGTTTAGGTAGAACCACTCAAATTCAGTGCAGCCATGCAAAGTAAATACTTACTGGTATATTATATAGAAAAAATTTTAAAAAGAAAAACACACAAGTTGTCCATCTTCAAATTAAATTATGCATAAAAATAACACAGAACAGAGATATTTAAAAAATAATAATTGTCATATTCGGTGAATAAATAGCCTATAATAGGGACGGAAGTTTGTCACTCGTCCAAGCTGGTTGCGTGACATTCCAATCCCAACTAGCCACCTCTCAGCTCAGCCACTCCATTTTGATTCAAATACTCTGTTTTTCACTCTGTTTCTCTCTATGTTTATGCAATGCTTTTGCTTTCATTGTGGCTTCTTTACGAAGAAACGACAACAGGAAACAGCTTCCCACTTTTTTCTTTGCTGTTTGTAAAGAATCTCTCTTTTCTCTATTGGATCTTTCCTCTCTGTATCGCCTTCCACCACCTCTTTCTCTTCTTTGGTTCCTTCTATTTATCTTTTTTCTTCTGTTTCTGAAGCTTAACTCAACTTTGTATTCTCTACCTTCAAAACAAACAAATACTTTTGTCTGAGAGTTGCTATCTTATTAGCATCAACCTTCTGGGTTCGGTTATGATTTTGAATTCATAATTATCTTCAACTGTCTCTCTCTAGGGTTTATACTCAACTCAAGCATCAAAATTCTGCTATATCATGATTTTCCCAAGATTCTCTTCGATTCTAAAAGGTGGGACTTTTACAGATTCTTTAATTTATGCCATTAGCAAAGCAGATTCTTCATTACACGTGATCGATTCTAAATTCCTTGCCGTTTGAATCAAAGCTCAATACTTGTTATTTTTTCTTTGGTGTGTCCCCTCAAGTTCCACTCAATTAGGTGAAAATCTTTCAAGCTACTGAATTGAAGGTATGGAAACTCTGTACCCATCTTCTTTTATGCCAAATTCAGACTGGTTCTTTCAAGAGAGCATCAACAACACAGAATGGACTAGAGAAGAGAACAAGAGGTTTGAAAGTGCCCTTGCCATATATGATGAGGACACCCCAGATAGGTGGCTGAAGGTGGCAGCCATGATCCCCGGAAAAACTGTGTACGATGTGATCAAGCAGTACAGGGAACTGGAAGAAGATATCGGCCAAATCGAAGCGGGTCGGGTCCCGATTCCCGGGTATCTAGCCTCTTCTTTCACCTTTGAGTTGGTTGATCACCAGATTTATGATGCATACAGAAAGAGGCCTGTGGCTTTCAAGGGTCCTGATCATGAGAGGAAGAAAGGGGTCCCTTGGACAGAAGAGGAACACAGGTTAGTTTCATCAATTTATAGAATCTTAAATTATCTTGGGACAAAAAAAAAATGTTTAGAAAAGTGTAGCAAGAAGATAGCTTTGTTGAAATTTTTCTAATTTAATCATTATTGATTATAATAAGCAACTCAACTTGGCCAAACCATTAGTCAAGATTATTATTTCATTGTTGAAATCTCTATTTTCTGAGTTACAGGCGTTTTCTGATGGGGCTTCTGAAGTATGGTAAAGGGGATTGGAGGAACATTTCTAGGAATTTTGTAGTGACAAAGACGCCAACCCAAGTGGCGAGTCATGCTCAGAAGTACTACATAAGGCAGAAGCTTTCTTCTGGAGGGAACAACAAAAGGAGACCGAGTATCCACGATATAACCATTGTTAATCTTACAGAATCTACCACCTCACAAGATAACAAGCCCCTTCAATTTAATGAGTCTCCTATGTTCTCACCACATCATCAGAAGCCCAATGAAGAGGTTTTCAATCCTAGTTGCGACAGTTTCTTGCTGTCATCTTCATCTGATATTGCTTCAAAGGCTGTAAAACTACAAGGGCAGGATCTTTATGACTGTGCCCTCCATGAGGCTTATAGTTATACCAACCTCAAAAACCAGGGTTTTAGGGCAAATCCTGGAGACTTCAATAAGGCAGCTGTTTTAGGTATTCATGCATTGTAATGCCAATTCTGATGATGTTCAAGGACAAATATCAAATTCTACTGCATAGATCATAACTTAGTTTATGAACATCACAAGTGAACTCCAATAATGTCAATGCTTCGACTGTAAATTTTGAATGGACCTTCTGCGAAGTTTTCCCTTTCAGCTCCTAGACTGCGAAAAAATTCTTACACACGAGATGGGTGTAAAAAGTCAGTAAGAACTTATTGAGCAGGTATTTTAAATGATGGATCTACTGGGTTCTTACTGACTTATTACAACTTTGTCCAAAAGGTGTGTACAGTGTAACTAAGAATTTATTCTAATTAAATTGCGACCATGTATCTCTTGGAAATGCTTGTAATTGGTGAATTAGTAGTCAGATATGCACCTTTGGCATGTTAAGCCTCAAAAGCAATTTTGGAAAATTTCAGCAATCATCTAATGCTTTTAGATAACACACGTGCATTAAATTAATTAAGACTTTAACATGTAACTCGCTTTCAAATCAAAATCCTTCATTCTTATCTATCAAGCCGCAAATCGAACCAGAAAAATGATATATAAAAGCTGTCTGCAAAATCTTATAGTTTTCATTTCATTAATGGTAGGCCCAAAGTACAACAAATGGTAGCCTCAAGTTAAATAATAATGGGCTCTATAGATATACCAAAATTGAAGGTTCTTGACTTCTTGTGCCATTGAAATTGGAGTGGTTATGTGACCACTGCATGATACAACTATAAGCAGCCAATTCATTTGCTGATGTGGCCGACTCACTTGAGCATTTGCTTTAGATAGATCTAATTAAAAAACAGATGAATACATAAAGTCAGTTATAAAAAGAGACATATAGATATGTATCAAATATATATATATATATATCTATATATATATATATATATATTTTATCTAGCAAAGCTTACTTCTAATATGTTTATATATCTAATCATAATTAATTTTGTATAATACTTAGCATTACATAGTTAGCAATTTTGTCTTGGAACGCCTTGTTGTGAGAGCAATATGGGCAAGTTGACCTGGTGTGATGAGCATCACTTTGGTAGTAGAATCTGAGTATGAATTCCATTAAGGATAGGCAATGTGGTACACAGAACCAGAGTCATTTATATATATAGTAGGCAACCCAGTTGTGGCTTTTTGGTTGATATTTTGGATTGCGCCAATATGCTTTTGTGTGGTGGCAATACTGTTGCGTCAGCTTTGCTTTGTTGCTTCCTCTTTTACTGGTCTCGCAAGGCATCATGCTTTATTTTGATTCTTTATTTTACTTGATCAAGCACCCAATAACAATATTATTATTATTCTAGCCGCATGCAGATTTTGTTCACACTGGCCACCACCATTTGCAGGAATAAAGCAGTCAACTTTAGAATACAGTAGGGCAGAATAGCTAGATATTGAGCTCTTCAAACTGTTGCTTCACCTGCAGTCACCGGTCAACTCATCTTGGTGGGAATAATTGAGCATCTTGCTCCTTCTGTTAGATATGAAGGTTGTGATCACTAAGACATAGATTATGAATCCAGATTCTCTCTTATTAGAGCACAATACATGAGACCTACTTAAATGAAGCCTACACTCCTCTTTTTATACATTCAATTACTAGAGAGGATCTAATTCTAAATTTTCAAATGTTCACAAATTTATTTATAAAAAATTGAAGTTTGGGATATATGAAAAATTAATATTTTTATGTTATATATATATTATTTTGCTTACTATATTCTTTCAAAAATTACAGCATTAGATATTTATTAGGCGTTGTTTGGTATATAAATACTTTAATTTTTCAAATTTTTAAATGTTTATTTATAAACCAAAAATATTTGTGTGTGTCACATTAATTATTTTATAAATAAGTTTTAGGTATTTGAAAAATTAAATTATCATGTAATAGGCATCGCCCTAGACTTTATGATCACATTTTAAAAATTAATGTATGAAATCTCTCTACAATGCTTTTAAAAATAATTTAAAGAGACTAAGGGTGCCTTCAATATGAATTTCTTCTAATTTTCAGAAAAATCATCAAAATTTTTCTGGAATATTTTTCAAACTGAAAGAAAACTAGAGAAATTTACATTTAATTTCAATTTTTTATACAAAACATTAATAATAACTTGAGGTTTCACCATATTGTTAGAAAGGTATTGCATGCAGACAGTGCCTATCAAATATTAACTAGCACACCATTCACAAATTTTTGGTTAGCTGCGGCCAAAAGCAGCTTTTTAATAACAATAACCGAAAAGAGCTTTTGGAGCATTCTTGTCATGCATGTAGTCTTTTTTAATAACTTAATTTATTTAAATTAATGATAAATTTTTAAATAATATAAAATCCTTTTTCAAAATAAATCATAGTGTTTATGCTAAGTTTAAGTTTACTATCATAATCCTAACTTAACACCAGCCTATTAAGCATATGAAGTTAACATAAGCCTACATATAGTAGTTTGGTATGCATACAACTTTCATATGGTTCAAGCATAATTTATATCTTAATAGATTATAGCTTAAGTCTAATGTTCTAGTGATATATTATTATGATAAACCTCTTTATCCTCTCACAATAAATCAATGATTAAATGATGCCCAATCATTTAGATAAAATGAAATTAGAGCAATAGATTAACTAAAAAAAAAAAACTTTACAAGAGTATCCTTAAACAAACCTATTTAGTAAATAGATTCATTTAAACTCCTAAATAGGGAATTTAGTTATTCATAACTAAAAATGAAAAACTAAAATCTAAATTGAAAGAGCTTGTTAAAAAATAAAATAGTAGAAGCAAAAAGCAAATTGATGATGACAACTTTTCATAAGAATCTCTCTAAATCTCCACACGTGTGTTTTAGAGCTTTTCCTCTTAGCGTTATGTCAAATTGGCTTCTTTGGTCTCTTTTTAATTATGGTTAGGTTTTCTTTTCAAAAATTGCCCCTAAACCTTTTAAAATTCAATGCAAAATGCATTATAACCCATTTACCTGTATGTGCGTGAGGGTGGTAGGGTGTAAATATGTCCAACTATGCAAGGGTGCCATGTGAATTTCCATTCATGGCTTCTTCAACTTTCCCAATTACATGGCTCTTGTAAAATCACACCAAGGACATGTAAATGTACAAGGCTTGTGTAAATTTACACCAATGGCCATGTACTCCTTTAGTTGATGGCTTTGTAAAGATTTCTTCAACTACATGACTTCTGTAAAAGTATATGGATAGACCCTATGATCTTTTGGCCTTATTTCTTTTTTATCTAAATAATTTTCCTTTTAACCTCTCTAATCAAATCTTGATCAAAACATCCAATGTGGTGTAAGAAAATCACATAATATGGACAAGAATATAGAATTTGATATTGAAGAATTAGTGTAAAAATATAACACATAAGCTATTAAAAAAAACTGCAATACTAATTATGAAACAACTGTATATATATTGTCAAGAATGGGAAATGACAATAGTAAGAGATATAACTTAGAGCAAGATTTGTATATATTACCTTAAAATGAAGGTATTATAATAGTAAAGATGCCAAAATTACTACTATAAGCAGCATTGCGTAACTTGTATGTAGAATGTCATCTTCACTTCTATGGAGTTGGCTACTTTGTTATTGTTCTCTTACAACATCTTTTGACTTTGATTCAAGCCCTCCATCGTCTTAAGCCTCTTTTTTGCCATCATAGATTGCATTGTCTTTGTCACCTTCTTTTTAATTATTGTTGTCATTGATCTAGCTACTGTTATTACTTTTGTCTTTGAACTCTCCACCATCCATATTGGTAGATCCCTTACCTTCTTAGCTCTTCTAACTTTGATTGGTACTAAATCTAGCATATGACATTGAAGAGAAGAAAGATGAGATTAAACCAAAAAAGCTAAAATGTTTAGACTTCTACCAAAATTCCTTTAGGTAAAATTCTAGGGTTAATTCTTTATATTTGCTTTCAATTACCTTGGTATGAAGGAGATTTGAGAAAAGATAAAATTAGAAGAAAAAGATATAGTCTCTAGAATAAAAAATGATTTTTAATAGGGTTGCATATACTACCTAGTGGTCCAGCTAGTTTGGTCTTGTCTAATTATATTGAACAAAGTTAAACTAAGCCAAAAAAAAAAAAAAAGACATATTGGGTCGATTTGACTATTTTGGCCCAGTCAAGGGCCAATCTTATAATTTTTTTAAAAAAATCATTTTATAAAGATTTATATGAATTTTTTTTAAGAGTTGTTTTATAATTTTTAACAAAAGTTTTGAAAAAAATAGCTCAATTAACTTAAAAAATTAGTTTGACCTAACCCTAACTTATTGTTAAACTAAACTAAATTGGACCTGAGTACTAGATTTAAAAAAAAGTAGTTTGGTACAAAATTAGGTTAGATTAAAACCTAGTCTCACTTATGAAAATCCCTAGTTTCTAATCTTGTTGATGTTTGCTCTTAAAGGTTTAGGTTGAGATCCATATTGCCTTTTATAGTTGAAAATTACTAAAGTGTTTCTTTACGAAAATGAATCCTCTTAATTTCTTTTTGATATTGAAGTGTCAATTTAGAAAAAGATAAACACAAACTGTATAGAATTTCCTTGAGGTGTGAGTCCCACTTGAATAATGGATCCAACGTACTCTATATTATTTTTTTCTAAAATTGACAATGACAATTTCTAAAAGAAATTGAAAAAAAATATATTTTTGTTTTGTCATTTAACACATATATGCTAAGTTAGGTTATCAGGTTTATTAGGCTAAATAATATTTAGAGATTATTTGTTTCATAGAATATTGTTGATAATAGCCTACCAGCACCTTTTTTTTTTTTTTTGGGGGAGGGGGGTTACATTCCTTGTAAACTATCTGCGTTTTTGGGTTTGATTATGTAAAACCCTTTTTCTTGATACAATTATAAGATTTTCTCCTACCATTCATGCTAGTAATGAATTATCTATCTCTTGACAAAATTAAAAATAAAAAATAAAAATTTACATAGATATACGGTTGTTTATATGATATCAAAAAAGTGCTAACTTTAAGAACACTATAATGTCTTATCAAATCGAATTGTCATTATCAAATCTTACAAGATAATTCATGACTTTTTTAGCTGATTGCTCATTTAGAAAACGTAGCTTTAACTACATTTTAGCCACAGGAATTGGGAAACGATTTTAAATCAGTTTATTGTAGTAATTTGAAAATGAATAACAATATAACACTACCTAGCTAATACATATTGACATTTTTAACTTCACTCAATCTTTCTTCTTTGTAATTATGCATTTCATCTTTGAAAAGAAAAGAAAAAAAAAAACATAAAAAGGGTGTGTACAAGGATTTTCACTATCTCAGAATTAGGCATTGTATGTGAGAAATCAATATATGTTAATTAACAATAAACAAATTATTCATTCTGGATAAAGTTTAAAAATATCTTAACTGTAATTAAAAAAAAAAAAAATTTCTTTATACAAACTTATTTATGCTGACATGCTGCGACTGTGTTTTTGCCATAATTAATAACGCGGATTTAATTACTATTTCTTTTGCTGGGGCAGCCTGCAACTACACTATGAATTAAGAAAAGTTATAGTGCTCGATCATGCCTTTCACTTTACACGTACGTTTAACTTTGAAAGGTCCAATACAATTTAACGGATATGATTGTCCTCAACATTTGTTTATTTGTAAATGACGCACCTTTCAACTTTGAACTAATATATCTATTTATTTATAAAGACACACCACTATTTATGTTCATGACGCAAATCTTAGGCAAACCACTGAGTTTATAAAAAATACGTGAATAAATTATAATTGGATTTCATATCTAACGTGTTTATATGTATGATTAATTTCACATATTTATTTTTTATAAATTAATTTGTACTTAAAAATCTTGTTATATTCATATCTCGCCTAACCTAACAAAGCAGTGAGGTCACAATTTTAATCTAAAGGGCGATCAAACGTTTGAGAAAGATAATCGTACAATTTTGGCTTCTTTCGTTCTTTTAATCTTCAAAGTTTAGAACAAATCTTTAATTAGGATTAAGCTCAACATGCATGTTGCTTTCAAGAATGCTTATTTGGCTAGCTAGCTAGTAGCTACAATGTAGAGCAATCTTATCCAATGAAAAAAAGAGAATTTTGCTACTAAATTTAATTATAATATGAGAATATATTTGTTTGACACCAACAACAACAATAATATTAATAGCGATTAAATAAATGATCGGTGTATGTTAAACTAGTCTAACAGTATAATCCATTATTTAATCAACGAGTAACAAATTAACAATTTAAACAATTCACCTATTTAGCCCACAAGACTCTCCCGTGCAGAATTTAGCTGTCTACTGTTTAGACCTATCCTAGGATGCTAGACTGAACTATACTATATCTTTCATTTTCTTGGTCTATTTGCATGCCTGAATGATTAAGTTTAGGATAATAATAATATTAAAAGAAAAAAGTCAGAGTTATGAATTGAATGTACTACTACTCCCATTAACGGCATTGATTTTTTCTTTTCTTTTCTTATTTTGGGTTTTTTCATCCACTAATGCATTTCAACTTTTGTGGCGGAAACATAATTAAGTGATGTCATTTCCCAGAGGGCGCTGTGTCGGGAATTTAGAACTTCGAAGCCTTAAAGAATATGCTTCTTGATCAATTTTCTTTTCAGTCCACAAAAAATTAGTTTTCTTTTATGATTTGTTATGCGCTTTGCAGCCACTCACTACGGATAATTTAATAATCTACTTCAACCATGGACGCTTTGAAGATCAGAAAAGTGGTGTGAACTTCAATTAGCATGCTACAGGAGGGATGATTTTCTTGTTTCCTACTCATTATCTCACTTGAACCGTATGTAAAGCTATGCACTTCAACTTTTGAATCAAGCTCAAGATCAAACCATATAAGGTACTCAAAATAATTGGTACTGCGTCTTGAATTGAACTCATTAAAATATTAGCACATGCAAAAAATTAATTTTCTTGGCATTCATATATAAGCATAAAAGACTAGAATTTTTTTTTTTTTGGTCACTTGTAAATCTCACCCAATGCATTGATGACTGCATTGTAAGAAAAAAAAAATGAAAGAAAATATAAAAAGATATTTTGCGCCTGAGTTAAATTTAGATGTTCCAAAAAGATTGAATAAACAATTTGATCTCTAAATTATTATATACAAAAGAGCTTATGTTTAAAAATTTTAATGAGTTCATAAATTAGTTTTAAAAAATAATAAATTTGATGCACATAAATTTCTTGTCAGAGTCTGAGAATGTCAAAATACTAATGTGCAACAAATTGTTATTTTGAAACTAATTCTTATATTCACAATTTTTAAAGATTAAAGCTAAATAAATCAAATAATTAGTTTAGTCATTTACAAAATGATCATCCAGATACATGCTACCCAACATTTATATCAGGCAGTGGGAAGTAAATTTCCATATATGCCTCATAGCCTCCAGACAATTTCCTTTTTAATTTTGAAATATAATGAAACAGTACATCTTATACTTCAAGTAAAAAGGAAGAAATAAATAAATATTGTAAATTTTTTTGGGACAACAATTGTAAATTTAGTTCCAAAAAATTCATTCGGCCTTTCTTTTTTGTCAGGCCTTGATTCCTGATCTTTTATCCTTCCACCTTCATTGGGATAGAAACGGATGATAATTGAGCCCTTCTCAGGGGAGGCCCACAAATTGCAGAACCTGTCAAAAAGGGATTTCTTGTGCGCATTATAAACTCTCCAAGCAATGTCCTAAGTACCTACCCCTGCTGATACCATATCATACTTTGTTTTAGTATTTCAGATCCTAAAAAGCTAGAAATAACCATATCAATAAGTTGTTCTGATGTACTAAATTTTGCTTATTTGGAACACTGTGATGTGGAGATGCAATAAGCTCAAAGGGAAGGCCCGCAAGTCATGGTTCAAGAATCAAGAGCTTGTAAGAATGATTATAATCAATAGAAATAATTGTGCCTTTGATGAGAAGTTTTAAATAATTTACAAAAAGGTTTTAATGTTCAAACTTTATTATCATATACCAAAAACCATTAAGCAAACAACAAACCATGGCAGAACAAAAGCACGCCTTACTTTTTTATTCACAAAATTGAGCATCTTCGCTGAAAAGAGAACTACCTGCACGAGGCAGTGGAAGCGTTTCTGGATCACAAAAGAAAACACAAGCTTATTACAAGACTAATGATGTCTAGAAATAGCAGGGAGAATTGAAACCCCATAACTAAAAATACTTCAGACACTTGCAGACAAGATTTCAAGGGGAGAAAGGACTTGGAAAGAGGGGGGAAAAAGGGTATATACAACTCTAAACTTCAATAACATGCTGCTGGGTACAAAGGAGTAACAGTATCTGGACAATCTGATCTTTGTCCTGCAAGAGAGTAATATGCAAGAATTTGTGCTGGATGCTCAACCATTCGGGGTTCTCCATGTGGATAAGTAACAGGAACTCTTCTAGAAGGAATCAACTCAATATTCCAGAAGGGTCTTGCCATTGCCAAAAGATCACGCTCATATGCCGATGGTCTATACCCTTGCACCCATAGATACCTTAGAGAAGTCAGTTGTGTGGCAGTAACAGCTAGTGCATACTCACTGAAGGAACAGCCTCTCATTTCAAGCTTGTGAAGGCTAGGGCAGCCCCTAGAAAACTCCAGAAGCCCTGCATCAGATTCCCCTACATAACCCAGAAGCATCCATCTCACATTTGGGCTGTATTGCCCAATGTAGGCAAGGCCAACATCAGTCAAGCCCCCAGGACGGAGATACAGAGCAAATCTTCTGAGCTTATCACAACCCCTTAATAAAGCCCTCACCCCATTGTCAAGAGGTAAATCAGTTATGCTTGCCTCACGATCTAGCAAGACAAGGCGAAAATCAGTGAGGTTTTTCATGTGAGTGCCAATATGTTCCAGGGATGCATTTGTAATGTCAGATACATAAACAGCCAGATATTCAAGTTCTGGACAGCCCTGTGACAAAGCAATTAACCCTCTCTGAGAAACAACACCTTCTACATCCTCCATTCCCTGCTCATCATCTCCTCGTTCAATCCTAAGTCTCTTAAGCCTCTTGCAGTTTCGAGCAAGAACTTCGAGTCCTCTATCTCCAATTACATTCCTTGACTGTCCATAAAGAAATATACGAATTCATTCAATACTTTCAAACGCAGTATTGATCCAACAAAACGCAATCAAAACAACATAGTATCCCAGGATGTCAATATCCATTATGTAAAAGATAAAAGTCCCTCTGGAGACATCCGATTGTGTAAAAAATAAAAGAGAGAAAAAGCTGTAGAAAGCCTAAATCTAGGAGTCTTGCATTACATACATTTATAACAGATTGAAGATTCTTAGGCTTGAGATACACTTTTTTTTTTGGGGCCAAAGATACACTTTTTTTTTTGGTTTGGGGGGGGGGGCTTGGGGGTAAGCTACACTAATATTATTCTAACATATTATAACCGATTTTAACATCCTACAGTTTTCATGCTTGTATTTGTCCAGTTAGAGAAGTTCAAAAACGTTAGCGCTTGTGTAGAAACGTATGCAAGCATATTATTAGACAGGTAGACAGGCAAATTTGGAAACCTTGATTAAAGGAGAATAAAAGACCACTACATAGAAGACTGAAACGGACATTACAAAAATTTTGAAGTGAGCAAATTTAATGAGGAAAAATTCCGGCAATTTACCTCAAGGACTTCCAAGTTGGGGCACTTCTGGATTAATATACAATGATCCCCTGTATCCAACATGGAATATAGGAGATCCAATTTTTTGAGATGGGCTGCGAAAGGGAACACTATTGGAAGTTCATTCTTTCCAATATATGTTAAACCCAATCGACATAACTTTGCGGGAAATGATACAGCAGTGTACCTTTCCGGCTGCTTATTGTAGGAACCTCCACAAAATTCTTCTAGTGCAGATGCAGAACGAAAGAAGTTTACAAGATCCAAGATTTCAATATCAGTAATTTTCACAGAAACTAAGTTGCGGCAGTTATTTGCTATAAGTTCAAGGTCCTCAATTCTGATATTGGCAAGATCTGTCGTGTAAAAATTTAGAGCCTCAAGAACAGTATTATTCAAAGCAAGCTCATGTAGCCATTCGCCATCATTGTCAATAATTTGAGACTCCTCCAAAAACAAGACTCTTAAATTCCTGACAAATAAAACAGCCATCAATGAGTGAAGTGAACAGACTTGGAAGAGGAGACAGCAGAAGGAATGACGGAGAAATTAGATGGCAGTAAGTCTGCGAATTAACTAATTAGAAACACAGTAATGTAACAAAAGCATCTGTCCATCTATAGAAATTCAAATTATTCAATGTCCACATAAAATGAACAAACTGTACTACTCTCTGAAAGGGGAAAGTTTGGGCTCAGCGTAAAAATTATGATATTAGAGTTAAACCAGTCATTGTTCAAAAAGAGAGATGAAAATAAATTAAAATATGTGCAGCATCAATTCACTCAGTTTCGCAGAATATGCCCAAAGAATATAAAGATGCTAAAGATTCAAGCCTGGCGTTAAGTCTTCAAAAAAACTCATTTTGCCTCTTTGATTGTTAGTTTACTGCTTGTCTGGATATGTCAGGCTCAAAATTCCAAGACCTTCATTTATATTTGTAATAAGCTTCTTGTTGAGTCAAAGCCTACTCGTAGCTTCTCTAGACTGAAATTAACCTTGCAACCTCAGGACCAGAGGTATGATCATGGAAGATGAAAAGTTGAATGCAGTAATTGAACCAGTTGGTAAAATCTCTAACTGAATTGACATATGCCACATAGATAAAGGATCGTATAAGAATTTTGTAAGACATAAAAAGAGGAAATTGACTAAAATTACGCAGTCTGCAGTTTAATAAGACCAGTACAGGACAACATCCAGGATTAGAAAGAAAAAAGATGAAAGGATCGAGTATAGCTTTATTTGTTCTTTTTTGATGATGTATAATGTATAGCAACGGTTGTAAGAAGATTACTACCATGAGGGATATTGCTAAACTATTTATTCAAATCAACAACATATCAAATAAAACCTGGCATTATTAACAATGATGCAACGTCCTTTTTTCTTCTTTAAACATAGACTTTGCTTTTGCTTGCTATTACCTACTGGTCTCGTTTCTCTCTTCCTTTGGGCTACAACGACGGTTGTCACTCCAAAAAGGCAAGCTAAGTTTCCTACTTGACCCATGTATCCTGAGTAAATTAGAAAAGAATGCATTGCCTTGGCTTATTCTATCGCATCAAAGTTTGATCTTTATAATAATAACTCAAGTGAAAATGTTGCAAACTGTTCAAAACTTCAGCCCACGGTTACAATGCATCACTCATAATGTAACTATAATTATGCCAAAAACTGTCTCAAAAATATCGATCAGCATCGTTTAAGAAGATAGATATGGGAGTTCTGTCTTCTTCAGAAATACAGGAGCAACCACTATAATAGCTTCCATCGCTTTGCAGATTCTCGCAGCATGAAATGAGCCAATTATGCATGCCACAGAATGCACTAATAAACAATAACTAGGTTGCTCGCTAACAAGAGATAATTTGGTCCAAAGGGGCACACTTTCTTATGGAGGGTATACAAAAAAATGCTTCTGAGTTCTGAGGACACAATTTGAACGGCAATATACTAGTGACAGCACAGAGGACTGATTTCCAAAACAACGAGGAGAGTTGGCATTGCTAATTAAACATTGCAAATACATAAAATGGTAACTAAAAAAATCGTCTCACGAAATTTGGAATCAAAAGATGGAGGTAAGGCAATAAGCAATCCAACTAGACAATTTGGTTACAGTATCCAATAACGGAAAAAAAATACATTTACAAAGAAAAGAAACTCAAGACTCTCATAACACTTCATCAATCACATGGGTGGAAGTTTAGAGATGTAACACAATACCAGTCTCTTCTTCCTCTAACACGACAGACAACTTTTTCTTCTTTTAGGCAACTAACCTCACCCATATGTTAAGAAATATAGAATAGGTGCAAGCCAATCAATCATGATTTTCTGTATAAAATGAAAATTGATTAACTTGACCCTTCAAACTTATTCTAATAATTATAAAACTCATGCATGTATTACACCGCCAAAAATCACATATATATTTCAAATAAACAAAATAACTAAAATCATGCAAAAGAGAAAGAAAATCCAGCAAATACTAATGATAAGCCTTCCGATTCTAGGCAAACACAATCACGAAATTTGAAAAAAAAAAAAATCTAGAATTTTTCCCCCTTTTTTGTAACCATTATTCAAGAGAAAACGTAAGCAAAGCAATAATCCAATTTTACCTGCAAGACCGGCCAATATGGTAAAGGCCATCCGTGGAAAAACCAGAACACTTGTCGAGTTTAAGAGCTTGAAGCACGTGTCCCCGCCTCCGAGCAAGAAGCTCAAGATCGGAATCCCTCACAATCATGCGCCGAAAATGGAGCGACTTCAAGCAATCAGAATACCTTGCAATCTCTTTAATCCAAGGCCCCACATGCCCTCCCCAATCCTCCGGAATCAAATTGAACATTGCCGCCCTCGGTTTCCCTTTCAGTTTCAGCGACTCCAGGTGAGGAAATCTCCGGCGGAGACGGTCCGGGGTCGTCGTGTAGCAGAGAGCAATCGTCACGTGCTTTCGCGTCAAGGAGTCAAGCTCGTACCACCGCCGGCAAACTCGAGAAACCGCATCCCGGTCTTTGGGGTCGTGAATATAAGGCATAACACAGTCCATAACCACATCGGTCAATCGGGTGCTCATTCTTCTCACGTCTCGATCCTCCATAGCCATTGAAAAGTCTGCAAGAGTAAAAAATGAAAAATGAAACGAAGTAAAACACCTTCAAAGGCCAATAGCTTTCACATTCGGAGCTCAACAAGGGGAGTTTCAGACCCGAACTCAAATGTCTCAACTCCTCGATGCAGATCGGTTCAAAAACGTTCAAAAGCAAAATTAGAAAGAATTAAACCGAAACCAGAAATACTCAAATATGAAATTAACCAGCATAGAAAGCACATACAGCAACCTTACGTTGCGCCGCAAAACGATGACGTACGTGGAATACCCGGAACGATGTCAGTGGGAAGCGGCGAGAAAGCAAAGAAGGAGAAGAAACTGGAGAGCAATGAATCAAGCAGCGACTTTTGCACGGAAGACAAGCCAATAGGATCGGGAACGAATCGCCGACCCGACCAATCGAAGAAGGAAGCAATAGTGAGTTACTGCGTGAAGGGAGGACATGGTGAGAGAAGGCGAACGACGGGTGAGATTGTGGGGGAAGTGAAGGAATCGAACGGCGACAGTTGAAACAGTTTGGAAGATGAAGGATTGGGGATTGGACCCTAATGGGGTCTATAATAAGAGCCTCAAAAACCACAAACTAAAGGCAAAGGTGGAGAGTGCAGACTGGAAGACTGGAGATGAGTGAGAGAGAGAAAGAAAGAAAAAAGAGAGAGAGAGAGAGAGAGTGAGAAAACAATAGGGTGGGAAAGACAAAGCTATATACGACAAATCTTGCACTGTGCTTACCAAAACGTCATCGTTCGGATAGTGATATTTGTACAATTTATTATCGTAAACCTAAAGGAAGGGGAAAACATTTTATTATCTGCAATCAGATTAATCTCAAATAATTTCTAATTTTGTCATTATTTTTAGTTTAAAACTTCATCTAGCTTGTTATTTTTGGTCCTGAGGATCACTCATGTATATTATAATTATCGACTAATTATTAAGAAAAAATTATTTTGAAAATACCACCGTAGTAGAGAAATTTATGTGCAAAAAATAGCTAAAGAAGGCACGAAGGGTTTTTGGCATACGAGATAGATAACGAAATTGATGTGTAAGGCTACATACGAGGTGGCCCACGCCTTGAAGCTGCTGCTTCTTTGTTCTCTCTCTGACTTCTTTACAAACACGTAAAATTTCATGGTTGAATTGAATCGTTGCAAAAGATACCAGTACTTTCTTTTATTCATTTGAAAAAATTGATTTTTAATTTTTTTCAGAAAATATAATTAGTTTGATGTGAAATAAGAAAATAATAAGTAATTAGTTATTCGAGGAATCGGTTTCTGCCATTTTCGTTCCCTCACTGGACTCCGTCATTATGGGATGATTAGATAAACTCATAAAGGAAATGCCACGATTATGAAGAGACGATGTTTAATTTTCTTTCTTTTGATAATTGTCAAACAAACCTTTAATTTGTCATATTCAAAATATCCCTAGTAGCCATCTATAGCCCCCGCCCTGCCACATTAGTTATTGCAAAGTAGTATTAGTATCTTTCCACTCACATTATAAATATAGAAAGAGTAATTAAGATATTATTAACTAAAAGATCTTATGTTTTATTGATAAAATCCTATAAATACCAAAAAAAAAAAAAAATTGAGTTGAATTAAGATTTGTTGAATTCCAGCAAGAATTTTAGGAGTTAAGGATGGTGGTCAATGTTTTCTTAGAAGATTTTTTAGCATTTAGACTTTTTAAGTAAGTTCAATCTTTTATAGATTTTTTTTTGCAACTGGTCTATAAAAGGAGAAAAAATAATTCGAGAATTTAAGAGCTAAGATTAATGGGTCAATATTCTGTAAAGAAAGTTTTTGGCATTCATATTTTTAAGCAACTTCGCTCTTACATTGATTTCTAAAAGATGACAAGAAAAAAACTAGAGGATCGTTATATTTTGTTTACAAATATCGAAAGAACAAAAATTTTGTATATAGACCAAGTATTATATCACTTCGGTTGAAATACTTGCTCTTCGTAAAAGAATATAAATGACATTAGATTTGGATTTTAGATAGGTAGAAATTGAATTTGACTATAAAGCGTTAGTTGTGACCATAAATTCTCCCTCTTCTTGTCTAGATTGGAAATGTTTGCAAATTGCAAAAGATGTTATTCATCTTCATAAGTCATTTCCTTCTTGTTCTATTCCTTAGGTTTAAAGATTTGTTAATCAAGTTGCATATTGACTTGTTAAGCATTGTGATAGGGGAATATGCCCATTAAGATGGAAATATTTTTTTCCCATGATAGCTAAGTTGGTCTGCTATAACTAGCCTTCTTTGCTTTTTACATTTGGTTGGTTGTAAAAAGATTGAACATGTTAGCAAATTGTGGATGATTTTATTCATCTTCATAAGTAGTTTTCTTTTTGTTCTATCTCTTGGGTTCCAAGATCAGTTAGTGAGGCCACATATTGGCTTATTCTAATAAAGAAATGTGCCTATTAAAAAGAAAACATTTTCTCCCATCTCCTCTTCTATCAATTCTTTTAAGAATTTGATAGGTTGTAAATAAAAATTTTTTAGCATTCAAATGTTTAGATAACTTCATTCTTTGATATTTTCTATTTTTAGGCCGACTTGTAGGCTAAAATGCTGGACCAAGTATTATTGGATTGACAAAAATTTACATAAAACAACAAGATAATTGCGCCACTATTACTAACGTTGATAATGTTAAATAATATATTCATTTCTTTTTTTGTAATTAAAAAAACAAAAAGATATGAATTAATTAAGTCAACTGGGTACAAAACGAGAGAACACGAATTGCCTCCCGTCTTGGCAGGAGTAAGAGAGGATCCCACCTTTCTCAAAGTCGTTGGATTTAGCGGCTCTGAATTTTTTTTTTTCAAATTTTATTGAACTACTATTTTTTTTTTTATTGATCATTAATTTACCAATATAGAGCAATAGGTAATCACAACTATAAATTTTTATATCTTTTATATTTAAAAAACATATGTATAATATATAATTAAAGAAAAATACAAAAAAAGAGAGAATAGATAGAAAAAAAAAAGTTTCATACACAATCTCACTTCTATTACATAAAGTATAATATTGTAAAAATTTATTTATTAAATAAAAAATCCAAACTCTCACAATTGTGATTACTTATTACTTTAAATTAATAAAGTAATGAAGTGGCATACTTTTTCTTTTTATACTTATTTAAATTTTTTATTGTATTATATGCAATAATTTATTTATCTGAATTAAAAGAAGAAGAAGTCAATGGTGGGATGAAATCTTAAAAGGAATAAAAAAAAAAAATTCAGAACCACTGAATCCAGCCAGTGTGAGAAGGACAGGATCCGTGTCCAAAATGAGTGGGCATTGCATATTTACTAATTTTTGTAGTAGTCTGGTTCAAAGTAGAAAGATATATAGAGAATGGGCATACAAATTTCAACGACAGGCTTCTCCATATATATATGCCACCAAAATATTATTCAAGCCTTCTGTGATTTTAATATTTAAGCATCCTGATTTCTCTTGCGTCACATTATTACTATTATTTGTTGGGCTTGAAAGAGAGACTGATTGAACAAATTACATTTAATTGAAATGAAGATAAGTTAAATTTATATGAATATATATAAATGTTAAATATAACTCGTTAAATTTTGAACCCCACATTGTCCTTTCTGGTTTAAAAAAAATGTATTGGGTTCCTTCAGGTTCAAAGCTTTTGGCTGCGAAATGAAAACAAGGATGAATTTAGTCTTTGGGAATCGATGCCATTATTAATTAATATGCCAAATCACGACCAACCCAGAGAGAGAGAGAGAGAGAGCATTATACGCAGTTTCTTTTCCTATATTTATTATTATTATTTTTTATACGTGAAATACAAAATTGTAAACCTTAAACTATTTGGTGAGCACTAACATCTTTCGCCACTAGAATATCATATAGTGGCTTTATTACTTTTCTAAAATGCTACGTCAACTTGTCACCGTTGAAAGGAATATGGAATATTATCATATTATCATGGCTGCTACAATCTCATCAAAGTAGCATTATTTTCTCATTTAATAAGTTTATAATAATCATGTCATATATTTCTTTTTCTTTGATTGTTATTCTCCCTTCCATTAATAAGTCCTCTCTCTCACTCACACACACACACACAAAAGCGAAAATTTATATAATTTGAATATTATATTTCATATTTGGAAAAATGTGTAGATGGTTTTAAATTTGGCTAAATTATTCTCTTTTCCTTTAACAAAAATTTAAATTACATAATCTTTTCTTCTATTATAAAGATATACACAAATATTTTTAAAAGTGTAAAAAAAAAAAATTGGCTAGAATGTTCACAAGGATAACAAGAATTTTTCTATTAAAAATATAACTTATTAACAAATTTCATTTCTTAAAAATTTTATTTTTAATACTATTTATTTTGTGTTGAAAATTATAAATTTAATGTATTCTAAATTTTAAAATATGAGTATTTTATATTCTTTAAATACATATTTAATATTTGTCATATTATAAGTAATGAATCTAAATGCATTTTGGTCAACATTAATAAATATAATTGTAGTTTATTTTTTGTTGTACAAGAGATTAGTTTAACGTAACTTTTGAATGCAGGGAAAAAGATTATGATTTTTCAAGATATAAGAGAATATGTATAAATTGGATATCTCTCAATGAAGAAATTAAAGAATAATTTATTCCTTAAATTTTTATTAAAACTTAAGGAGGAAAAATTGTACTTTACATATATCATCTAAATAACAATGATTTTTATTATAGTTGAATTTGTATTGCTATTTGATTACGACTATTGTTCCTGCTGCTATAATATAACGGAAAAAAGTAAAGGAAAAGGCATGCAAAGCTGTTGTTTTATTATTATTGTTATTATTTTCCTATTACCTTATTCAGAATGATATAATAATTTGGGACCTTTTTTTAAAAAAGAAAAAGATTAAATTATTAATACCTAACTTGGAAAGTAGAAGAATATCGATTTTGAATAAAAGTTTTTATATATGACCATAGATAAAAGGAAAACGAGAAATAATAACGTCTTCATTCCTCTATTATCATTTCTTTTGAATTGTATTTATTGCGAAAGGATGAATTGATCTATAAGAGGAACAAATTATGACATTAGTTCTGGACCACAAGTAATAAATACATATATGATTCTATTGTTTTTCAACTCGATATGTAATATTAATGATAGAATGAATTCTTAAATTGTTAATTTCAAACCAGAAGAAAATAGCATTGAATTTGGAAGAGCACTTACATTTGAAATTATTGGAAGGCTTTGAGTGTTTCGGGATCTAATTAAACAAAATTTTTCATTGAGAGGATTAGTATAAATCGGAAAAAATAGGAAAAATTGACAACCATAACATATAATTCGATAGAACAATATCGATCCACCCTAAGAATATGACAGGTCTAATAATCAAACACCTTACAGGAATACAAAATTATTCGCATGACCTATATCTCTACTGATGAAGATCATGTGGTTACTGTAATTAGTAATAGTACTATAAGTATATATGAAATATTAATATTATTTATATATTCAATTATTAACTCAATCACAACATTTTCATTGTTATCAATTTTCCCCCTAATTTCCTTATTGTCTACCCGCTCTCTTAAACTCATTATACTTGAAGACGTGATCAAGGGTGTGGGCAATATGTAATATATAGGATTCTAAGTTTAAAAATAAAATATCAGTTATTAATATGATGTTGGAATATTTATTTAATTCTATATTAGCATTAATTAAGTAATCATTAGACTAATTAATATATCAAATTTTAATAATATCATATGGTTAATTTTGAGTTTGGCACTACTTGATCAGAAAATTTACTATCCATCTAAAACACATTAAATTTTTTTATACTGGTTAGAGTTTGTCTTTTTATAACCTTTTAGGAACTCCTTATGAAATTGGATATTGGGAGTTATAATCTTGCCCTACTTAATTATATGTTAGTATTAATTAATTATTGAACTAATATTTTAAAAATATTATATAATTTATTTTGAGTTTGGCATTATTTAAATGAATTAAATCATATGTTATAGATAACTTATAATAATTTGAGTTATCTATAAACTTATTAAAAAATAGGTCTTAACTGGTAATTTATTTAGAGCTAGTTATTCCTTTATTATTTCTAATAGACAGAGTTTGTCCTTTTATAACTTTTGGCAAATTTTATGTGAAATTAGGTATTATGACAATTTTTCCCGCTCAGCATCTCCCTTCTTACTATTGCGATTTCCTTTCTGAGTTTCCATTTTTAACCATGAATTCTAATACCGTGTCAAGTATAATCTAATCTTATCTTATTATCTCATTATCTTCTAGCAATTGCTAATCATGTTTAATTGTAATTTTTTTCAATTAATTATTCTTTTGGCATTTGACCTCCTGATTTTGACTTTTTGACTCCCATGATATAATGGGAAAGACCTATAAATCAAACACTTAGCTGCTAAAACTTTTTTTTTAATGTCTATATATTTTTTAATTTTTTTAAATAAATCTATAATTCATGGAAGAATGCGGGGTAGCAAAAGAAAGCCAGGGAGGGATGTGGGTTTGGGGGGTGAGTTTATATATATACATATATATTATATGATAAATATTATATATATTTTTTATATTATGTAAAATAAATATATTATATTATATCTTTTAACATATAAAAAATATAGTATTTATTATTTAATTTTAATATAAAAATTAAAATATAATTAATTGTAATAAATTTATAAATTTAATTTTATTGATATATTTATATTTCTAAGTATGATTTATCCTTTTTAAATTATTTGTATATAAAAAATACTTTTATCTTATTAAGAATTTTATAAAAAAAATAATTCCAACTTATTTAAAATGATGAATTGACTTAATTAATAACAAGTTTTTCATTTTATCATAAATAATAACACCTCTTTTCCAATTACTCCCACCCCCGTTTTCTTTTGTTAAACATTCTTCCATGAATTTTAGGGAAACGCGAAGTGTGTATCCGTGATTTTTTTTTTAAGAAAAAAAGAATAAGAATTTGGAAAAAAAAAATGTTTTGGCAATTGAATGTTTAAATTATAGGTTTTTTCATTACAGTATGAGAGTCAAAAAGCCTCCTAATTTTTGCACTTACATAAGATGATTTTTATCCCGAATTACAATTACGCAAGCAACCGATTAATTGCAATGTGAAAAATAAATGAGTTAGTTATTGTAAAAATAAATTAATTAATTGAGATATTGCAATTTTAAGTAAAAATCAAAGTGTGAATATATAATTTTCTCTTATTAATGCTGAATTAATTAGAGATAATATTTAATTTAGACAGAAAAAATTTCGCAATTGGGCAAATATAAATTAGAGTATTAATTGTAACAAAAAAAAGGTAACTAAAAAAGAAATTATAATTAAAAAAATTCGAATAAATAAAAAGGAAAAAAAACTTTGGCGTATTAGTGAAGTTGTTGTTGTCATCTCACTAATTTTTTATTTGAAAATTGAGTTGGATTAAAAGTGACAATAACGGGCTCAAGCATGATTCAAAGCATCTGGCCCCCTGCCTGCAATTCTCCCCATCGTTTCGTTGTCTCCTTCTAATTAGCGATTGTAAAGGCTCATCAATTTAGTTTGATATATCCGTGATTTGTCAAGTTTATTGATAATGACTATGAAATGAAAGGTGGGTTATCATTAATTAAGCTGTCACTCTCACAATGCTTAGATTTTTCGCATTGATCGGCTATGATCGAGTCTTATTTAAGCCTCCAACTCAAAGCCATAAAAGTCAAACACTCAAACCTTTTTTTTTTTAAATTTAGCAATATAACTAATATGGGCTATGGTTTACTTCATTAATTAAGAATAAATTATAAACATGTATTTTGAGTTTTATTAAAATTATATAAACATTTTTTTAATATTTTCAAATATACACAAATTTTTAATAAAATAAAATTTTATTCTATATTTTAATCTAATTTTAAATTTATGGCCAAAATATCTTCTATTTAATTTTTTTATTTCAAATATATATATTTAAGTTAATAAAAGATATTTTAGTGAAAAATTTATAATTAGACCAAAGTTTATAGTAATCTTTTATTTCAAAAAAGATTTATATATATTTAAAAAAGACAAAAGTTTATATAATTTTAATAAAATTTAAGAAAAAAAATTATATAATTTATTTATTAATTAAATAACTGCTAATTGCAAGCCGTTTCTCTTAGTACATGTTTTCTGGAAAAAAAAAAAAAAAGAAAATTAACAGAGGTGATACAGATGTGGACCTCCAATCGGAAGATATTTTCTTCCTTCTCGTCAACATTATTGTTTTCACAAATATAGCTATCTACATCACACACGTAATTAAAGAATATATAATTTTTGTTTTTTGTTTTATTTTTTATTTTTTGGATATAAAGGCATTGAACTACAATTCACTCCCCACAAAATAAAAGTCCGACAACTTACAATAATTGCAAAATTCTTGGATCTAATAATAAAAAATAATCATTCATATATATATATATATATATATATTTATTGAACTAGAAGGCAGTTAAAAGATTTACTAACATATTCTCTAGAATAAAAACTCAATTATTAAATTTAATTTATCAAATTCTCTAACAGCCTAAAAGTTTTAAAATTTATAAGTAAGAGCAGACCAAAAGCTCTACGGCACATAAACTTCAAATTAGGAACATATATATTTCTCACTGAGATATAATGAAAGACAAAAAACTTTCACATCTGATATCAATGAAAAAAGAATTAGATAAAACAGATAAGTAAATTTTTTACAAGAATGATATATTTGACAATATTTAATTACAAGATACTAAAAGAAAGTTAAAAAAAAGAAAGAAAGAGAGAAAAGAGAAAAAAAAAAAAAAGAAGTAAATTACATGTGGCTAACATTCTAATCCTTTGGACTTCCTGAAAATGTAGGAAATATTATAAGATTAAAATTGTGTAAATTTAATTTGAATATTTAAATTTTAAAATTTTTTATTTTTAATTTAAATTATTATTTTAAAAAATTTATAATTAAAAGTTATTTTTGTCTCATGTTTTTTAAAATAAAAACAAAAATTGAAAAAAAATAATTTTGTACTATCACATACACTTCCCAAAAGGAAGGGCAAAGAATCCACGTGCCATGTGGCTATTGACAGCACCCCTCCCAAAAAAAGGCTGAGTAAGAAAAGTAAATAGCAAAAGAGAGACAAGGAAAGCTCACAGAGCACATATAATTTTTTGCAGTTTATATATATTTTCATATATTATATTAGTTGATTTATTTCTAATAACTTTTTTATAGTATTTCAAAAACATTCTATTTGTAGTTAATTAGTGGTGGGAACGACCAAAATTTGATAGATCCCACTATTAAAAAAAATTATCAAATCAGTTATGATTTAAGAATAATGTTAAAAATTATATATATATTGATATCACTAAAATAATGTAACTCAAAAGTGTTACCTAGCAAAATTAATAATTGAAATTGTGTAATTTTGGGATGAAAATTTGTCTGAATGTGCAAAAAGTGAGTCTGCAAGAGTTTCTGACGGAGGACAAAATCAGGACAAGCAAAAAGTTTAGGGCAGAATCTAAGATAACTTTGTGCACCATATAATTAGTAATAAATTTTTTTATTACATTAATAACGATTTATTAAAAATATTGTAATTTTATTAAGGTATTATCATTAATTAATTATTAGTACACATACCCAGAAAAAAGAAGTGATGCGTCCATTTATATGATTTTAGAAGAAAAACAATGGGACCACAAAACAAAAACAAACAAAACCAAAAAAAAAAGTCTAAGCCTCGGGTACATGAACGAATCATGTTTTGTGTATGGATTTTTGTGGAAAAGAAAATTACATGAAATATTTTTTGTTATAATATTTTGAAGTAAAATCATTGCATGTAAATTTTTTAATGAATTATTAAAAAAAAAAAGTTAATAAGCGCCGCAACATTAATTTTGGGGATTGTCACTTGCAAATTAATTAATTTGAGAACAATTTAGAGAATCCAACTCAGATCATATCCAATCCCCAATTTACAATTCAATAATGGAGAATATATTTATTGTCTCCCAAGCATCTCTCCAATAAACAACTCAAATACGTGTGTGTGTGTGTGTGTGTGTGATTATATATATATATATGTTTATATGTTTGTCAAGTGTGCCAATCGCATATCTTCTGGCGTTGGTGACGTCCACTTTATGTAAACAAAAGCTGTATTTAAATTCTATATATATGCTAAGGTAATCTTTCTTTCTTTTTTTTTTTTTTAATTTCTTTTTTTGGGTTTTTCCTCCTAGTTGGTGGTAGGGGTCCACCAGAGAACCTAGCAGTACTGTAGGAGTTTATGTATGAGAAAGATCCTCATGGGGGCTTAAAGCATTAGGGGTTATCATCGAAATTTCAGGTCTTGCCATTTTTTATTAATGCAACTTGTTCCTTTTTCCGTTGGCTAGCTTTTGGTTTTTCTGCTTTTGGTCGGCTTCTATTCCTATTAGAATAAGCTACTCTTCTCTCTTCTAAATTTTATTGAAATGATATAGATTTTTTATCTTATATTTTAATTTAATTTTAAATTTATTGATAAAAATATTTTTTATTTAATTAAAGTACAAAATAAATTTTTATATTAGAAAAGATTTGTGTATATTTTAAAAATAAAAAATATTGTGTAATTTTAATAAGATTAAGAAAAATATGTATAATTTATTCTTTCTATAATATGTATATGGGGTAGTTATTAGTGAATATATGGCTATGAGTATCACAATATCTATTCGAGAGTAAATATCTCACTCTTAAAGTTAATTTCTTTCATAAAATTATTTGGCTCGAATAACTATTTTTTGTAATTATTCAAATCAATTATAACTCAATTGATAGGATAAAATAGCATTTTCTTTTGTCAGTGTGAGTTCGATTTTTATCGATAGATTGTTTTCGACAAGAGAGGGGATTTTTTTTTTTTATTTGTATAATTTTTAGTCTTGCAAAATACATTATGATCAATGTCTGAGTTTCATCACAACACTCTAAAATGGGCTGTAGTGGACCAAGCCCATATTCCTGATTTTGGCCAATCTTTCCGTCGAATTTCCCTTTTTTTTTTTTGTTTAATTTTAGGAAATAGATTCTTTACTGCTAAATTTGACTTGCAATCTAGACCATTTATTAGATCCTTTATATAAATTTGAATAATTTTTTTATATAATTTTAATCATTCATTTTTATTTTTATTTTTTAATTTTAAAATAAGTAAAATATATAATGAAAATATTTTTTTTTTCTAATTTTTACCAAACAGACAATTCTATTTAATAAAAAATTAAAAGATTGTTTAAACAGACAATTCTATTTAATAAAAATTAAAAGATTTTTTTTATTTTATACTTTACTTTTTTCAAAATAAAAAAAATTAAAACAAAAAAAGATGATCAAAATTTTTAAAAAAATAAAAATTGAAAAAAGACTATTTAAATTTATATAGACAGTCTAAATTATTGCTGTGTTTGAGCAGCACTGAGCAGAAGAAATTTTAATTTGTACAGTGGAAAGGAAGAAAAGCATTTCCTTGACTTCTAACATGTTGATGCAAATCCATATCCAAATCTTGACTCAAATCCTTGGAATTAAAAACCTGACCTTTGTTTATCACTTTCTTTAGCCAAAGGATAATGCCTTTCGGTTTTTCTTCCTATTTTTTATTTATTTAATATAGATGCTTTATCATCAGGGGACGAGCTTTAATCCGTCTTAGAAAACTACGTATGAAGCCCATAGTTTCATCAAAAGTATCACTTTCTCACCTCAAGGCCGGCTCTTTAAGCAACTTTATAAAGAAAGGGGTAACTATATATAATTCTCCTAACTCTACTTTAATTATACTTTTAATATGAAAATTTTAATTTTCTAAGCTATTTTAGTTAAAATTAATGTTCAAAATTATTATGATCATCTTTTAATATTTTATGTTTTTATTATCCTTTTGAATTTGTTTTTAACCTAATGTATCATGTGATAATTACGTGACTTTTACATAATATTTTTTTAATTAAATTATACTTTGACAGTTTAAGAAAGGTTAAGTATTTCGAATTAAGGCCGTCATGCTAAAATTATAATTAAGTTATAAACTAAGGAAATTATATCAGTTTTTCTTGTAAGATTAATAATTCTCTCACAAATTTCTCAAAATTAAATTGTAAAGAATTGTTTTTATAAATCTTCTAGATTTCTCATGTATTTTTTATTATAAAAATATAAATAATTAATTAAAATAAACACAAATTTAAAAAATATATATCAAATGACCATAATTTAAAAAAAAAAAAATCGGCTTTCTTGGGTGATAAGAAATTGAGCTGAAAAAAGTAGAATGGGATGCCACTAAATCCTGGATTTGAAATGAAGGGGGGGAATAATAGGTTTCTCTGTATACCACCAACCTAGGGGGTGTGTCATGGGGACAAACACTATCATTAATGACAATGAGGTCATCTCCTTTGAGTACACCCATTTTACACAAATCAAATGCAATGCCTTTCAAGCAGATTATGACACCTCATTCATTTTTCTCTCTCACCCATCTCATCTGTGAGAAGCTTATATAATTAATTACTTGTCCAAATTATATTTTTTTTTCTTTTTCATTTGGTGAAGGAATGGAACATCGCTTGCTATGGCAAAAAAAAAAAACAAAATATGATGATGTTTTGTTGGGTTAAGACTTGAAAGAAACCACTAATTACGATGACCTTGTGGGTATATGAATCTTTGTTTTCGCTGTCTTCTATGTCGTCCCCTTAAATTCTCTCGTCCTTACGTCTCACTCCACTTAATATTTCAATATTGAAAAGACAGAAGCTGCCCTCCCAAGAAATTTATATACTTCCTATTTCATACTTGCCTGAGCATCTAATTCCTAATCTTGCATCCTTTGCCGACAGTAATAATCTTTTTAAGAAATTTCAACTATATATATATATATATATATATGTATATATAGTTCATCGTTCCTTAGTAGAGTCATTTCATATGGAACATTCGTCGCAAGAGGTGAAGAATCTAATTTACAACTTATTTAGTCCTCAAAATTATTAAATATAGAAATGGAAAAAATGAGAATATAAATGAAAGGAATGATAAATGTTTTTCGTACTTGTACATAAATAAAAAATAAAATAGATATTATAAGAAAAAATAATAATAATCTTTACCTCTTCGTTTTCTTTCTACACAACTAAATACATCTTAAGAAAAATAAATTTGAAATGAAAATAATAATAATCTTTTTAAGAAATAGTTTCATTGTTTCTTAATAGAGTCAATTTCATATGGAACATTTATATTCAAAGATAGGGAATCTAATTTGCGAATTATTTGATACATAGAATTATTAAATATAAAAATAGAAAGGAAATGAAAATATAAATAAACTAAATGATAAATATCTCTCCTACCTATATATAAAAATATAATAGACATTTAAAAAACCTTTACTTTGGATTTTTTTTTTGTTTTTTCCCTTTCTTCAACTAGACGGCATAAGAAAAGTGAATTTTTGAATTGGAAAATAATAATGGAAGAATTGGACCGGCTTGGGAGGAGAGGAGCGAAAACCTTAAAAGATGGAATCCCATAATCGTGAAGTTAGATGTTGACTTCAACGTACAGTAAATAATTTAATTGTTGTGGGGACTGATCATATATAATGAGTCTAGAGTTGGTGGAATGCAACCTATTATATCACCCACGTACACAAATTTACTCTTAACTTGTAACGTGATGAGAAAGACACTAATTACCATTGCTCCACATTGACATCGATGTCTCTCTCATTTCCATTCTTGAAAAACAGTCAAATCCATCTAATAATTAAGGTTTATAATCAACAAAAAAAAAAAGCCTACAACTACACCAATTATGCATAATGTAATTAAAGGTTTTTTTTTTTAAAAGTTAATGTACTAAATACTTTTAAGATGATCATGTGCTGGACTTGATGTCATTAGAAGAACGATCTTTAATGAACTCATTTTTAGTGTTTATAATTGGAATTATCAGAAGGTACGCATTATTTAGCTAACAAATTGAAGCCTTGTAGTCATATGAACATTAAAAGGGGTAGAAATTAAGAAAAAAAAAATGTAAATCTCTTCATTTGTTCTATCAAATAATTTATATAAATATAATAAAATTGGAAACTTAATACAGAAATTCACGCAGAATCTTGATCATAGGATTCCCAACAAACACATGTGTTGTCATTGG